>OY728127.1:1929023065-1930273065 GCA_963277665.1 Viscum album | reverse complement strand
TAAATATGGTCTTGTAACTTTAAAATTACAATTTATACCATTTTTAAATTATTTAAATATATATCAATATTTTTTGGAATTTGATATTTTAAGTGGTATTGTACAAATCATCTGCCATAATCCGTCAATATATCTTGAATATAAATCAATAATAAGGTTTTATAATGGTCATATAGTAAACTGAAGAATATCCCCCAAGAGATTGATTCATATAATGTAGATAAGGCACTTTTTCAATCACTAGGTCACATTTTAGTTAGTAACCAACAAGCCCTTTTCGGGGTGATAACACCTTAGAAAATCTATGCTAGAGTTGTTCATCCTCTTGTGTTATCCATTCAAGGATGTAATTTCTAAGATACATATATAATAACAATTATTACAAAACATTGTTTTAATATATTAAATATATACTGATATGTTATAATATTTTTTTAGTTTTTTTCCTATAGTTCAATAACAAATCTCAAATAAATACTATGATATCAAAAAATGTATGTGATGTGAATAATTAAGTATATAACAAATTAATATAATGTTATAAATAATTATATTTCAATATTTCGCACTATCCATTACATAATGTATTTGTGTCTTAAATTCTTTTATATATAAATTTTATTTGAAAATAATTATAACATTTATCATTGATCTTTCTCTTCCAAACACTACCTAGAAAAATATTATTTTTATAATGAATATATTATCATTGTTAATTGAAAATTATATAGTTTTACATAATACACAACAAAACAGAAAAACATATCCTAACGTGTTTAAGAATAAATATGAATGAAAACAAGAGTTAGACATAAATATCATAATTAATGATCATATGACTATAAGAGACAGTCATTAAATAAGACAAAGAAACATATGATAATAAATATATGGTTAAATAATGTTAATATATTATATAATTGTTCAACAAGCATATCAATAATAATATTACATTTAAGTCAGACTAAAAATAAATGAATAAATTAAAAATTCTCTAATAGTTAAAAAAGTTCTATTTAAGTGAAATAAATCATTAAAAATTGGAATGACATCATGAAAAACAAGTAATTGATGGAATAACATAATCATAAGAAAACCTCTATGAGAAAACTCAATATTTTCATATTTATGTAAATTATCTCATTATGTCCATAACTAAAAAAGTTATCAATCACATCGTGCCCACATCAATGTGAGTCAACACATTATGTGAACTCTTAATTACCACATGAGATATAAGCATAAATTATTGTATTATAGGGGATATTTTATTGAACTCATCATTATACATACATATGTGTGACACTTGTAATTAATTAGATAAATATATTAACTTACCAATGGAGGAAGAATGGTTTTCATAATCATTCAAAAACCTCACATAACATAATCCTAAAAGATCATTAGATTTCATGAATAATATTTTTTTAAATGGAATCATATACTAAGATAACATAGAATACGATCAAAGCATCACTTCATTAGAGATAAAACATAGATGAACATATATGTTATAAAGAAAATGTGTTCACAAATCTATAAATTTTTTTAAATAATTGACTATGAAAAAATTACTTTCAAAAATATTTTTCTAGAATGAAACATAATTATTTTCATATCCTTATTAAATATAATCCAAAATAAAATTTACAAAAAAATGAAATGAATCATATAAAACAATTATTACTGTCATATAAAATATTGTAATTGAAATCTATGAAAACAATTATCAATAATATTTTGAAATACCTATGTTGGAAAACCCATATTGTAAAAATAGTAATAAATTTTTCTTTATAAAATTGTTTAATATAATTAGGTGTATCCTAAAAAATAATCTATATTGTTCTTATTAGATGTAGACTAAAATATTTTTTGGATGGAATATTTTTACATGGAATGAAAATCCATTTAAATAGATTAGAAATATTATTAGAAAAATTTTACATTTTTATGAAAAAATAAATCAACATAGATGAAGAATTATATAAAAAACATACAGTAAAAAGATGGGATTAAAATTAAAAATGACATCATTTAATGGAAATATCATAAAAAATTGCATTATTAATATGAAATTTGAGTAACTATGACTCAAGAATAAAATTTGAGTTATTAAAACCCATTACCTTAATTCTAGTAACCTAGTAAATATCTGGATTCATTTTTAAAAAACTTATGAAAATTAGTCACATATTTCAGAAAAATATATTGATTTATATACTTTAATTAAAATATTTTTTTTTGGAAACCCGACAATGATGTAATATTCTTATTTTCATAACAATGATGGATAATTACTAAACTATTTTTGCACCATGATTGGTATAATAGAAATTTATGGAATGGGTTTAATGATCTTGACTGTTATTAGCTCATTAAAAATATAAAATTTTAAAGGTTATTGTTTGCCGAACAATGTTTGGAAACCAAACAAAATGGAAAACGATGTTTTATAACAAATTAAGTGGATGAATTAGATGAAGAGTATATGGAATCATGTAATTATTTTAGAATTAAATGATATATAAAACTGTATTGTGAAATATATAAATTATAGTTAAGGGAAATATATAAAAATTTGAGTCTCATGAGGATGTTAAAGATTCATAATTAAATCATGGAATTATATTTATATGGAAAGAAAAATGTATTATCAAAAAAGACGCTCATGAATAAAATGAATTAGGAGGAAAATTGTAACAATACTATATAGCATCCTAAAAATTAGGAGGACATAGAAGAACCTATGAAACTACTTGTGATCTATTTAAATGTGGTTTGTGTATAAAAATTAAACATCCATTCCTTTTAGTGGAGGGGTTGGATATAATGGGATTTTGGGGGATCCAATTATTGTTGAAAAGGTCATAATTTCCCATAGAGATTAAATCAGGTACAAGGTACAAATGAAATCAACTGAGTTATTGGGCAGGATTGTTGAGTTTTTTGAATTAGTCTGAAAAATTATTGTTTAAATTTTAATATTATATTTATACCAGAAAATTCAATCTAAAAGGTGTAATAGATAGTTTTATTGTATAAAATTCCTGATATTTTCCTAAACCATTGTAAACTAATTAATCTCAATTAGATGCTAATCATCATAATTATTTTATTATGAATAATATTATGTGAAAATTATTAACTAATATCAACATTCTAAATCAAAATTTGGGCCCCATTAAACATATAATGTAATATAATTATCAAAACAATTTATTATTTTACAAAATATCGTGTATTGGAAAAATATATTTATTGAAAAATTACATTTTTAATGATTAATTATACTTATTATTATTGTTTACAATTGATTAAAAATAAAGGATTGTGAAATAAGTTTTATATAAGATGAAAAATAATATTATATATTTCTTATAAAAAATATTCATTTTGTTTAAAAAAACAATATTTTGAAAATTAATATAATGTGAAAAGTAATTATTTTACCATAGAAGAAAATTTATCTCTTATGTAACCTATTCATTTTGTCTAGAAATTATGTAAATAGAATTAGATAATTATTACCAAATTATTATAATATTTTGAAACATTTATTTATATTTATATTTATAAATGTGTCTATGATTGATTTTATTTAATAAATTTATAATGCTAATTTTTTAATGATATATAATATATTAGATCTAGAATATCATACATCTGTTTTTAAATAATAATGAATCTTATAAATCAAATATATATATATATATATATATATATATATATTTATAGAAAATGTTTTGATAAATTTATATGTCATATTTATATAAAAAAAAATTCATAATTGTAATTGCATTATTGAAAACACAATATTACACCACACAAATATAAATTATTTTTTCATAATAATGTAAATTATTTCTATTATATTAATATTTGTTTGATAGATATAATATTAATTTTTTCCTTTTCAGATTATATTTATATAATACATTAGGATATCTATATAATACCAATGTATCAGATAATCTATGGTTGTTATTTCCATTTGAAGTTCAAATAGAATGGATCTTGTGGGATAATTTTTTTTAATGAATATCTCATATGTATGGTTTTTCTAAATCTATGATTTATTGAGTATGGATTATATTTTTTCATGAAAAACCCATATCAATGAATCATCCATTGCAGATTTGAAAAACTGTGATTCAAACCGAAGTCTTCTTCTTTCTATGTTCATTTATTCATAGATAATTTATTGATTTTAGGATATCATTTAATCTATTTATACCATATAATTTATAATATAATATTAATTTTTTATATAAAATATTAAAACAATATAATGGTAATTGATAATAATATTATTATATTTTTTTAAACATTCTATATTACATATTATTTATTTAAGGGAAATATATTGTGGAATCTCCTGTCATTCCATACCATATATTGCAAAAGTCTGAGTTAACTAATTTCATGTATTAATATATCAGGTGTTCATTATTTTTTGGCGACATTCATTGAATCATGGTATAATATTGGGTTAGCCAGGTATAAGTTATGTATGATGATAACTATTCCCGTTTTTTACTAGAAAATCATGTATTGCCACATGACTACAATTGATGTTTCCTATATTTTTTTTTAAAATCATCGATTAATGGATGTTTTTACAATTTGATTTATGGATATATATATATATGGCTAGAAAATGATTTTGTTTCATGACTAGTATTGAAAATAGTTATAATGTTCCATGATAATGAATCATTATGAAATGATTCCAAAAAATTTATAGTTATCTTTTAAATTCATGTTCTTATATATATTGTGGTAAAATAAAATGAATTTATTCAATCCCAAAGTGATCATAAGTGCATATTTAGGGATCCATTGAGAAACTCTTTTTTTATTTCCAACAATACCATGAGATCAGCATGTATTTGATTTTATGAGATTTCATTTTATCTCTTAATTGATTCTCACAGTGTTCTTCCTTCATTAGATCATTAATAAAAACAAAGATTCATTGATTGAATTTTTATGTTATGATTTTGGAGAGGAATCGTCAAGTGGATAAATTATGGTTTATCACAAGTTATTTAATGGTGTTTAATGAATATTAATCTTATTTTCTCTTGATAGTATTGAGGATTAATATCTTTAGGTAATGTATTCATAAACTCTCCTTTAATATTATGTATGAAAATTGTGAAATTATCATTATTATTAATTCTTATGGTGTATGGTACTGATTTAATAAATTATAATAATGGAATAATAAAAATGAAATTGAAGCAAAGGAATTAATCCCAGGTTTTTTATATGATTCCGTGATAATTTTTATAATAGATCACCAATTAATGTCGATGTTGATATATTTTTTATGCTATTGTATATTAATTCATTTTTGATGATAAATTATTTTATTCACCATTAATATTGGGTAAATAAAATAAAAGTGTTAAAAAATTTATTTGAATAATCGATGAAGACTTTTCTTGGTGTCTAAAAATATTTTTTTAACATGCACGAAATAAATTTTAAAGACATGTCTATTAATGTTATTTAATATCATATTTTCCCTTAAATATTCTCATATATGTGGTATTTAATGTGATCAACGAGGACTTATTTAGGTTATTATTTCCAATTGGGAGGATGTGCTATGATTTTGTTTTACTACAGGTGATTCGGTGGTTTTGTAGAGTAGTATAGACTGATACGTGAGATGGAAATGTCTTCATGACTGTAATAGAGATTGATGGAATTACATTTTTAAAATATTACATGATGATGGGGGGTATTATTGTTAGGGATGTTTTTTAGTTTCATAGTGGCATGTAATGGTCATCATCTTAATGTTTAGTGGAATAGAACCTGATATTTATGGGTTGTTACATTATTATTAACTAATGATTGTGGACGGATTGAATAAAATAGATGAATTGTAAACGATATAACAAATGTCATGAAGTGAATATTCTATGAAGTGGAATGTAATGTGGTTTATTGGATTTACTAAATTTTAATATAGATGAATGAATAAATAAATATGAATAATTAATTTTATAATTGTAATATATTTAATTAAATTATTTCTATAATTAAATAAAAAATTTAAAAGGTTCGAGGATTTATTTTTATTAATGGGAGGGGATATTTTTATTTTAATTTTTTAAAATGTTGATTTTTATAGATGGTTATTGTGCAATGGTTCATATGATCTATTGAATATATTTTATGTGAACAATTAGTTTGGGAATGTATGTATATGTTATACAAGGATAATTTCTTTTTAATTTTTACACCCCATGAACTTTTTTGTGAAATATGAATGATTCCCAAATGGATCATGGGTTTTTTAATTTTTCTCCAAAATCATAATCAGTAAAGGAATAGATGCAAGAATACTAATTCCATGATCACTCATCTGTGTACAATATGAGCTATGATTTCCCAATGTTAGTGTATATATATGGGAGGTACTGAGATGTGGTAATATTTTAAAACCCAAGTTTATAGAAGCTTTTAAATCTTTAAAAAATATAATTAATTAATTTCATAATTCTGTAAATAAAATATGAATTATAATATACCATATGTGATATAAATATTTCATCATAAATATAAAATTCAATAAAATTATACCATGCCATGTGGTTAAAAAACACAATTAAATAAATTAACACAATGTTTTATGTATTCATAATTTCAATATCTCATGGGGGAGGACCCCATAAATGATTAAAATAGATTGGAAAAATATGATAAGAATGTTGAGGATAGATTGAATGAATATAAGGTTATATAATTTATAGGGAAATCATTTCATTATTGATTTCTATATTAATGAAAATGTAGTCTTTATGGGATGTTGATATGATAAATGTGAATATAGGAGAAAAGAGATGACTAGTTTCCTGAAAATCAGATATAATATTTTGTTATTTTTTTAAAAGAAATTTAAGGTTTTATGTCAGGAATATTAAATTGTATAAAAGATTATTTTATGAACAAGATGGGTTATAATAGTCAAATTTAATACTAATCAAGAAATTAAAAAAATTTGGATTATAATTTGAAAACATATATTTTAAAGGAATCAATTTTGTTATTTAATAATATGTTGTAGAAAATAGAAATTTTAATTTTTTTTCAAATGATTCATTTTTCATTTAAAATTTTAAGAATAACTGTTTAAAAATAAGATAAATATTTAAATGATTTTAAAAATATTAAATTGATTATAATTTTTATATTTATTTCTAATTATTCATGTTTAATATTTAATTATTATTATTGTACATGAGTTTCTTATATTAATAATTATAAATACATTATTCTTTAAATACCATTTAATTTTATATAAAAACATTATGTAAATAGAATTTTAAAAAACATTACATTTTTAATGAAATTAATTCAATTTATAATGTTCAAATAATCATCATATGTAGAAAAACATATGCGCCAATGTAAGTATCATATATATTAAATGTTTTGATGTCTTATTAAGAGAAAAAAAGTGCATATTATGGTTCATTAATATTACCTATGATGTCTATGGGAATTTTTATACATAATAAACACTCTATATCATTAGATTGAAAAAATAAAATACATGTGTGTATTTTATAAGTTGAGATAAATTTCATATGTTTTAAAAAATATTATTTATCCTATATAATATATTATATTTTAATTTTTATTAAGGTAATATATATTAGGTGTTCTATGAAATTTATTAAAATATGTATCATTGAACATGATTATATTATGTATTGATTGTTTTCTTATATATTGAATATTTTCCAAAGCAAAGAATATTATGTAGTACATGGTATATTGGAGGAATATCTGATATATTGATATTATGTGTGAGGGAAATATCATTTATGTAAATTGATGGAATTTTTTATCAAATCAATAACTTATGTGTCCTATAAATATAATTCAACATTCATATATGAGTATAGGGACTAATAAATATATTATGAATGAGGGATTGGTTTTATATCAATTAGAGGCTAATAAACTTCTATATTCATGTATTCCTATTAGTATGATACATTACTCAATTTCTACATGTCATATTTTATTACTATCTACTTCAATTTTTCAAGATTATTTTATATATTAATACTTTCAATTATACGTATTATCATTGATGAATTAATTTTAATTTTCATGCATCAATCCTTACGGTGAAATATGATACATAGAAGATGAGTGAATTATGATCGTTTTCGTTATCAGTATTGTTAAAATAATGAATCTATTATAACAACCTAGAATTTGACATTAATTTATAGAAAAATACTTACATTTTCTATAATTATCACCTTTATTTCAGTTAAAAAAATCGGAGAAATGTTAACCAATATTACATTTTAATTTTATTTGATCATCATTGTAACAAGAATCATGAATTATTTTTTAATTTTTGCATAATACTAAATAATAGTATTCAATTGTAAAAAATTAGAATTTGGATTTTTAAAAAATAGTAAACCTATTGTAATATGAATATACCAAATAACCAAAGACTGTATAGAATTACAATTACATGATTAGAAATTTTATAACTCAATACTACATCCTTTATTAATGCACCGATCAAGTATACATAGATTAAACAATGAATTTTCAAAATCTAAACTCTTATAAAATAATTTGGGATTTAACATGTTCAAATCATTACCCACACACATCCGAGTGAACTAGCCATTTTTTCTTTTATGTTTTAAAATAGATTAATTTTTTAAATTGTGTATTTTAATATTACTTTAATCATTGTTTTTGATATACATTGTTTTTAAGAGTCTATAGACATGTTTAACTTAAACAATTTTTAAAATGAATATTTTGTTCTATATAATAATAATGAAAATTCTCTTAAAGAATGAATGTAGAAAGAATGATTTAAATATTAGGATTGATTATTCTACCTAAAATTGTTTTAAAATATTAATCAGTTTTCGATGAAAATACATAAAGATCAATAATGTTTTTTATAATGATATATTATCTTTCACATTTGAATTTAGGAGATATTGTTGGTCATTTTTTAATCAAATTAAATAAAATTAAATAAACTAGTTAATTTAAGTTATTTATACTCATGTTGAATAATTAAATATCATATAATGTGTTTTATTGGATGAAAAAATAAATAATATTAAATTAGATTCATTTTCATAACCTGCCTTCAGCAAGATGAGGAATGAGATAGCAGATTTCCAGACCCATCCTTCTTCAGGTTGAAGGATAGATAATGACCCTCGATACCTGCCTTTAATAGGACTCGGAGTGGCGACTAGCACCAAGGGTATATAATCACACACAAGATGGAAGGAATTAACCTTTTTCTTTAATAGGATCGGAGGATAAGATAATAAATCCCAACAACACCAAAACTGGCGGAAACGTAAAGCCAAAGATAAACATTCCCATATTCATATTACAAAAGTAAATACCAAAATGTAAAAGGAGAATACATAGGTAATGTACCAAAGAAATGAAAAACAACCACTCCAATTGTCCCAACGTCTGAGCTAGTACGGCCCTGCAAGATCCCTAAAGTCCACCTGGAAGCCTGAAAGTAGTTTTATATACGTAGGGTGATCATAAGAGTATACTCATTAGGGAAATCCAAAGACTCCCGTGCACAAGTGTGGAGTCATTCTAATGCCCTGTGTAAAAAGTGATAACCAAAGCACCTACCATGGAAAACTATCCACCCAAGAGTCACCGAGGAAAACTCCCTAAATAACGCAAGTCAAGTAATGTATAGTAATAGGACATCAACTTTTTGGGTTCCCCATGCCACTTTCCCCCTAGTTATTGAATACATCCTATGCATCGAACCAATCCCTCTATTCTCACCGTAGTCCCACTACCACACCTGCTCGAACACACCTGGGCCAGTACCACACATCCTGCCCGTAAAAAACTAGGCCACAAACACCATCCCTCCCAAAAACACATGGTCCACAACCACCATGCATAACCATGCCTACAAACACCATGGCTATAACAACTACTACCATTCCCGAAGACACCTGGGCATCATCCCGAAGACTCTTCAGAAACAACCTTCCCGCACACACCTGGGCCATCCACCACAACTACCATGCCCGATGAATCTTGGCCTATAATAGACCTCAGGCCATCAAAGCCTTCCAAAAGAGTCTTGGGCTATTCGGGAAATGGAGAAGAAAAAGATCTAATAACCAGCCACTCGTAGAAGTGTTAGGAAAAACAACCTCCCCCATGAAATTGGGGTGTTCGACACTAAGTGCTAAACTTGGGTGGGGCGCGAATAAGAAACAGAAAAACTACAGATATTTCAACAGGTAACAAGTTCCCACCCCAACCTTGGGTTCACAAATCCAACCTATGCACAACACCCTTGTTTCAATTCATTTATAAAAGAAGGCACAACACTCACATCCAAGTCACAACTCATTACCAAAACCAGTTCCCCATTTTAAATATTCTTTTTTTCTTGTTCAAGTGATCCCATTTAGGTGAATTATACACTACAGGGAAAATAACAAGCATAACCACAAGCTAGAGAAAGATAAATATCCAAAAAACAATTTATGTATTCCAACATGGTTCTCTTGTGAAGTCACCACAACAAAGGGATCAGTGATATCCCTCAATTTACTAGAACCAAACCAAACCTCGAGATACAACCCCCCACAGCTTCAGAATCACAACCAAAAACCATTCGACAATAAAGGATCATATCCTCGTCCACATCACCCCATAAGAATCTAACGGAACAAATAGACATTCCACCGAGACAGAACAAAGTTGTTTCCATAATCAAGTTCATCATTCACCAATTTTTCTTCTTTATGTTTGGTTAACCGGGGTGAACACACAAGGACTGTTGTTCACTAGAAATTCATTTAATTGGCAGAGTTTACGTGATTAACCAAATCCCCAGGTTGGATCCATTAAATCATCACAGAAGAGAAAGATTCATTAATGAACAAGAAAGACCACCAATGACCGTGATTTTCAGTGGGCATAAGCCCGCAAAATTCACAACATAAATAATCAAGGGTAAGGAAAAGTAGCAGAACATCAATCACACCCACCTTCATTATTTAAAAGTCAGTTTGTTAAATTCATTGACTTTTTGATTTCATCCATCCCATATAAACAATAGCATACCCTCCCTGCATAATACACAGTATAGAGAGACGAAGGAAACCCCTACTTGGCTGATCAAGGATCGAAGTTCTTCTCCAAGCGCCAAGAACTGGGGATGCACGACTTGCAGGGGAGGAACTCCAGGGACTCAAAGGATGAGTAGAAAAACTCTAGCGCAGGCACACCACAATCCTCTAGAATGAGGGAATCCATGTGCCCCAGGGAGAATATGAAAATCCAGCCAAGAAGGGGATGAAAGAAACTGTATCTTGATAAAAAAATGATATACTATTGTGATGAGTTAAGTAATTTCGAACCACATTAAATTTGGATCATGGTTTCCTTTTCAGTGGGGAGGTTTCACACAATGGTATTAATTATCATTTAATTATTCCCTTCGGGGTGGTTCCATAACAGCTCTGCGTTAAACCGTTACTTTTAAATAGTGGAAAATGTGCAACGGTGGCGAAACTGGATGGTACAGGGAAAGGGTGTGACACCGAGGAAAAACCACATATTTTGGTAAGTTTAAGGTTTGACCGAATTTTGGGGGATTATAGATATTATTTATGGTCTTTAAAAGGATTTTAAAGGGATATTAAATCATTTTTAAGTCAAAATATATGGCGCAGGAGCGAAAAAAGTCGGAAATTGGGAAATGAACGGAGACACGGTGAGGACACAGTTCTACCGTCACAGTGCCACCATCATTGGGACACCATCACCAGTGCCACCATGACTAGTGTGAGACCATCAACGTTCCACTGTAATAGGTGCCATCGTCACGGTTCCATCGTAACTGGTGCCACCATCCTGATGACACCGTTACCGGTGGGAAAACGTCATGGTGCCACCATAGCCGGTGCCACCGTTTCGGTGGAGACGAGTTTTGGAAATGTAATGGACCAGGTTGGTCCAATAGGTTAGAGCAGATACCTCTAAAAAAATTCTCACCCTCGAGATTGAAAACTAAATGGGAGAAAAAGGGGGTTTTAAACAACCACATTGAAAGATACCTCTCAGGAGTGAACCTCATCGAAATTTAAGAACACCTCTCCAACAAGTAACTAGGAAACATTGAATGGTCAAACTGCCCAGTCATATGGGTTAGGGAGTTTCTTCCTCCATGTAATGATAATATCCGCTTTTGGTGGCACAGACTTTCCCGCACGGGTTTAATCGGATTAACCTTAATGATTCTTTATTAGGTATCGGGTCCTCCCATTCCCATAGCCAGGACTCTTCACACACATTCAGAGAATATGGAAAACCTAAAATTCCATAGTTAACATGGTAATGTGTTCCATAAAAAACAAGTTCAAACAAAATAGAAAAAAACTCAAAACATCTCTACGTACTGGTCGCGCATCTGCGTCTCCCATTCCCAGGTACTTTCCTCTAGCCCACCATGCCTCCATAACACACAAACTAAAGTAATGGTCCATCCATGGAGCACCATATCTTTATAACCCTCAATTCTCATAGGCATTTTTCAAATGTCCCTTCGTCCTCGATGTCCATATTTCCCCAGTTGAGGATGTGTGAATCGTCGTGTAGATATCGTCAGAGTTGTGACACATGGAAGACGTCATGTATTCTCAATAGTGGTCGTGGTAGTGCTAGCTAATAAGCCACTTCTCTGGCCCACCGAAACACATAGAAGAGTATGGTGAACCTTGGAGAAATATTACTCCCCCTTCCAAACCTCCCTTGTCCACATCGAAGGGGAGACCATCAAGAATATGTGGTCCCCGACCTCGAACTACAAGGTCCTCCTCCTATTATCTGCATACGACTTCTACCGGTCCTAACCTGCCTTAATCCTTCCCTGTATGATCTGATCCTTCTCCAATATGCTCTACACCACTTCCGGGCCATAAACACTTATTTCCCCATCCTCGATTCAGCACATGGGTGATCAACATAGCCTTCCTCACAAGGATTTGAACGAATACATGACAATAGTAAGGTGATGGATACTATTGTAGGAAAACGCTACCAGAGGCAAGTGTCACACTCACGATTCCCCAAAATCCAGAATATATCCTAGTAGCATATCCTCCAATGTCTTGATAGTGTGATATGTATGTCCATTTGTATGGTGATGGGAAGTTGTGCTAATACATAATAGGGTTCCTAAAGCATGCTATAATACTCTCCAGATTCATGAGGTAATCCGTGAATCCCTATCAGAGATTATGGACCTCATAACTCCATGCAACCACACCACCTCATCCACGTACCATTGTGCTAAAGAATCCACTACTCCTGACTCCTTGATCACCAGAATATGATATGATTTCATCAATCGGTATACCACTACCTAGATAGCGTCGTAGCCTCATCGAACCTATGGTATCCCTATGATGGAATCCATCGAGATGTTATCCTACTTCCACTTGGGGATGTATAAAGGCTGCCATAAGCTGCCTGGAACACAATGTTCAACCTTCACCTTCTAACACACTAGGCACCTGACTAAGAACTCTGCCACCGCCCACATTTTCCTAGGCCTCCTGAACTGACCCCTCAAGACCCCATACATTTTGGAAACTCTCTGGTGCACTACTAGGGGTTCGTTTTGGAACTAACCAAGAACCCTCTCGCGCATCGCCTCTCGGACAAACATATTCCCTCAGAAAAGAATCAGATTCTGATCATCCTTCATCCACCCATCCCGAGCGTCATCTTTGTTAACCTGGTCATTTACCCTTTCGCGCATCGCCTGGGTTTTATGCTATCATTGTCCACTTTTTGTCTACCCATTTGATTAATAAATCTATCCAAAAACAACATTGATGTTTAAAGAAGTCCACACTAACTACTCATAGATTTCTAAATCTTGATTATATAAATTCGTTCAAAGATGGGATCTCAATCCACCAAATAATATATTAGTCATTCCATTAGGATCCATAAAAATATCTAAAGGCCTATATATAATTTCTTGTAAGATTCATTCCCTTGATTACCATTGATTAATTTTCCTTCATCCTTTTCTCTAAGTATTTATTCTCAATTTTTTAATCGACCAAGGAAAATATTTATCAAAAAAATTTCCTTTGAACTCTTTTTGATCTATATAATAAATCTTTCTTCTTGGATTCATATTTTTTATAAAGGACCACCAATGATCAGTATCATCTTAAAAGAGTTATGAAACTAGAGTCAATCTATCTAACTATGAGAATATGAGTAAAAATATATTTTTAATTCATGTAATAAATATTTCAGAAATTAAGGGGTTGGTAGATCAACAAAACGATATGGTTAATGACTATTGAAGAAATAATTGAAATGTTATTACCATAAAGGATAACATTCTTTCCCAACTAGACTCATGTTATGATTCTTAACTCAATATATTTGATTCATTATACTTATGATGTTTTGTAATCTGGCTTCAATCATTTTACTATGTTCATAATTGCATCATCGTTTGAACTCATAATTTATGATGATGCACCAATTTCATACGATTATTATAAAAGAAGAAAAACATAGAGAAAAATGTATTACTTTTAAGAATCATATTATTCTAAATTATTTTATGTCTTCAAAAATCATGCATATTTTTTATTAATATCATCAAATAATTACAATATTTTCTATATATATTACATAAATGTTCATAATTATATATTAATTAACAAAATATATCCCCAAAGAGTGTCAAAAAATAGGTTTAACAAGTATTTTTATCTTGCACCAATTTCTAATTGATAAAATCACAATATGGAGTTTTTGGGTGTTACCCCTAGGTACTTATGCTTTAGGTCAACATCTAACTGTGTTTTCTTTATAACGATTTATTTTTTATAAAGCAGTGTATTAATAATCACCAAAATAATAGGGTGTTTTCCTATATTTAGTATTTTCCATAGGGTACATTCAATTTTTTTCTAGTATCAATTTAAAAAATGAATAAATCATCATATTATATAAAAAATGGATTCCCCCTTAGTTATAATTAATTGACAATTAATTATGAAGAAAAAAATTTGGGATATTTTATTTTTAATTACATGGATGTTAGAAACAAAATACAAGAAACAAATTGTCATTATTAAATTAAAAGTGAATGTTTTCTTCATTGGTTTACCCATTATTAATTTTACTATATCCCATATACAATGGAAATATATAAATGGAAAGGGGTGATAATGATCCTCTTAAGAGAATAAGATAGGGAGATATTTAGAATGTTATAATGTGTCCCATCAATAAGAAAAATGTTATAAAAATATAAAATGATCCAGAGAACATGATGCATATGATAATAAGAACATGAATCATATCTTGGGTATGTAGCTTCGACGTATAAATGGTACATTTATTCACATATAATTATGGATTATCCCCAGTGAGTCATAAATAAGAATTATCATAGTTATTCTTAATGGTATCATAAAACATGTCAAATTTATAGATTAAATTATTTACCCAATGCATTATAGACCTATAATTGTGACAGCTTTATATATATTAATTTCTTGTGATCATTATTAATTATAATAAATAATATTCTCAATATAGTATGTATAATAATATAAATGATTCGTATAATATCATTTCATACATATGTGTGGAATAGATTGAATATAACAACATTATTAACCATGAAAAAGTCATTGACTGTATTGTATATATAAATACCCAAATTAATTTTTTTTATTTAAACCTATGTAAATACCCATGGATATTAAAATGATTTTCATATTAAAAATTTATGAAATTTTCATTTAAAAGATAGTAATATGTTATGTTAATTTTTAAACGTGAATGTTTGAAAACAAAGATATAAAAATGGGTGAAGTGGATGAGAAAAAAGGTATCCCATTGATAAAATTAAAATTTTATGTAATGGAATAATAAAAATTTTATGTATATAAAATAGATTAAAAACTATTTTATATAAAAAAATATATTTTCATGAATTGAAGAGTCGTGAACTAGAATTCCCTTACATTGATGAATTATTTGTAAAGCATTTGGATAGACCCTTAGGCTTATGTACAATTTTTAGGGACTCTTGTGGAATAAATTTGACAATATATTCATATATTATTAGTTTTTCATGATGGATTACAATGAAATGCTTTGGTATTTATGAAAATGTGGAAGAATTGTTTAATACTTCCAATATATAGGGCATGAAAATCCAGGCTGTAGAAAATTAAAAAGCATTGGTTTCTAATGTTTGTTACCATTTTTTTTGAAATTTTGGTTATATAATATGATCATTTAATACATTATATCCAAACATTATTTCTATTCCACTTTGTTTCTTGGATAAGTAAATTTTCCACCAAGTAATTGTTTTAATGTCAAATGTTCTGTTTTAGATTTGGAAAAATCAGTTATAGTGTTTTAAATTTATTTAAATCCCTTAAAATTAAAAATGTTAATAAAATAACATATTTTTTGAATGGGATTGCTATTAAATAACTATTTCTTCATTATTACATAAATATGATGGCACAAAACCTTCGAAAAACGTAAAACTCTAATTTATTCTATTGATGAAATCATAATGTATTTCAGAATAGTCACAAAATATAACCATAACCCAACTGCTATGTCCTGATTTATAAAATAATATTTATTTTATCAAAAAATTTATCTCAACATTATATTTCTTACATTAAAATTAAAAAATTAAATAGTTTCTTAAAATATTAATTTTTATGGAGTATTCAATTTCAGACACTTATAACTATTTTCATAAAATGAAAAAAATATTTTATCATTTATATTTAAGTAATGTTTTTTTAAAATAACATTAAATTAAAAATAATTATCCAAAATACCTGACTTTATTATAAAAGTTAATATATTATAAAAATTTAATTACATTTTCTTTACGTCCAACAATTAATTTAACAAATAGTTTTTATACAAAAATACATTTTAATAGACAAAATAAGTTTAAAATTGAATTAATGGAATTAATATATTATTAATAAAAAGGTATTTACATTTTATGAAATTAATTATTTGACATGTAACCCCTTTTTACACCAGCGTACATCATAATGGTAAAGTGTTTAATGCTCTCTGTATCATAGAGTTTCTATGCTAACACTGACTTAGTTGTAATACCCATAAACATAAACTTATCAAGCATGATATTTCATTCA
Organism: Viscum album; assembly: GCA_963277665.1. NCBI lineage: Eukaryota > Viridiplantae > Streptophyta > Magnoliopsida > Santalales > Viscaceae > Viscum > Viscum album. The sequence continues at coordinate 1,930,255,807 of OY728127.1, read as the reverse complement.
AAAATCACTTGATTTATATTAACATAATCTTTTCCAAGAGATAACCAATGTGATGCTGCAACCTCCCCAATAATTCTGAAAAATTTTCATTATACATCATGTCTACATTAGTTGGGGTCACCTTTTCTTTTATTTGTATCAATAATTCATTATCCTTACTACTTATAAACACTAATTGTAATTGTTAAATTATTACCAATGGGTATCATTCCCAATGGTTAAATTAGAAAATAATTATATTGACCAAAAACTATATTTGACTGACGGTCACATTAATATTCTAATGGTTGCATTACTCCCAACAAATACAACTTCATTCTTCACAGAAAAATCTCTAAAACTAAACCATAGGTTATATTTTAAATTTTCTATATTTTTTTAGGCTTACTAATATATTATTTGAATTCAATAACATCTTTTATGGGTGAGATGATTCAATAAAATTAATGTGATCGTTATTTTCCAATTTCAGTTTTTCTATTTTATATTTTTTGTCCACATGCAATGTCTTGAATTCTAATTTGATTCATTTTAAAATAATGTAATTACTGTTATTATTGAGACACAGGTTTTTTTATCCTCGATATATCATAAATGTATATTATTTTTTATAACCCATGTATTATTAGGAATAAAATATTTGATAATAAATTATAGGTCATTACAATAAAATCTCAGTCAATATACATATGTTATTTTTTAAATACTAATAATTATAGGAATGATATAGTCTAATATAACAAGTAATATTATTATTTGAAAATTTTTATTTAAAAATTAATAGATAACATATATATATAGAGTAATTTATATATAAAGATCACTAATCTCAATAGGATATGTATTTATATAAATGAAATCCACTCCAAATGAAAATTTTCAATAAAAATAATTGTTTAAATGAAAATATAAATTTATTTTACACTTATTATAAATCATAATATATTTAAAATATATTATATTTTTTCTAATTCACTATTTTTTAATAATCTATTCTCATTGTGTTAATCCCCCATATAATATCATTCCTTGTAATCATGAAGAGAAAATTAATATCTACACCCCTCCAGAAACATAATATCATATCAAAATAAAGAAAAAATGAATAAATGGATATTACAAAAATTTAATTTCATCATATAATTTATACAACAACAAATTTTTTAAAAAAATACATAAGTATTCTATCATATATATTTTAAAACCTGAAAAATAATAAAATGTAAACAATTTCATACCACTTAATATATCATAATAGTCTATGATATAAACGTTGAATAACACATATTAAATATTTAGGATAAACAAAAAAATTCCCTTAATTCCTTTAAAAATCAAAATAAATATATTTTTACTGATTATCATATAATTTATGGAAATTAAAAAAGGACTATTCATTACATGAATGATGTAAAAGAAAATAGAAAATTTCAAATAACATAAACTTATTATCCAACATATGTTATTAGATAATTTGTAAATTATATTAAAAAATTTAAAAAATTTCTAATCATTAATATAACATCTCGATGAAATGATGTAATTATAAAATTATATAATATTATACCTAAATAGGATGAAAATCATTTAAATATATATATAAATAATAAATTATTCATAAAAATAATTATATTTATTTTATTTAAAATACAGTTTGGAATTTAAATAAGAAAACCTGTAATATTTATCAACAGAATTTATTATGAAGAAGAACTAAAAGAATAATTACATCTAGTATTAATTTAATAAAAATTTATTTATTTTATGAAAACTATTTTGTAATGTTCTTGGAAAATATTAGTTTTTTAAATTCTTATTACATTATAGAAATAATCAATTAACATTTACATTTAAACTATAACCAATTCCACGCAATCAAAATGATGTAAAATTAATAATTTTTTAGAAAATAAAAAAAGAAATTAATTACATTCACTAATATAGATTTTAAAATACACAGATAATTAACTATATTATTTAATTTAAGAAAAAACTATTTATTACACTACTTTAATAGAATACCTATGTTTGTTTAAATATTAAACATTTTAAATAAGTATTTATACTGTTTAGAAATATATAATTTCATGTTATTTCATTTCAAGGAAAAAAATATAATTAAAAATTATTTTTTCAATTAAAAAATTTAAAACATGATGTACAACTGTATATAAAAATACATATAAAAAACATAGTTATACCTGAAATATTTATTAATGTTTCATTAAATATCTTTACCAAAAACCACATAGTAACATAAACACTCTCAAAATGAGAGATAAAACTACAAATTTTTTCAAACGAATAGTTACAATAATTAAATATCCAAATTTATATGAAAGATAAAATTTATTAGAAAAATAAATTATAGGATTTTTAATAACGGATCTTTAAAAAATAAACATTCACATTCTCTGACCCACATTCCCTAAAATATGCCAAAAGATAATTAAATATTAATAACCAACAAAAAACATTAAAAAATTATTTCATATAAATTTTTTTGTTTCATAATTCATATTATACCAAATAAAACATAAAAATAGAACTTCATAACCTAAAACGCATCTAATAACACAAGAAATATTTATATCTACTATATATTTCATTAATTTTCCTCTTAAAAAATAATATAAAAACATAAATCATATAAAAACATTTTAATACAAAAATTAGTATTTAATAAAATATATTACATTTTAATATATTTAAAATAAATTTATTCATGAATAATTGACATTCTTTGAAAACTATAATAAATTATATTATTCTTTAACAAAAATCGTGTAATTAAAAATAGCAACATATGATGTCAAACATGTAAAAACATTTTATTAAACTATATCAACATTAATGCATTTCTAAAACGAAAATTGTTATTAAAAAACATCATATTTTACATTATAATACTATTGTAAAAAAAATTAAATCCAAAAGATAAAAAATTTAAAAAACATTAAATGATAACTTATATAAAAATTATGTTTTAAATTTATTGGTTTTTAATTATAATTTTTGTTTAAATATAAATTTCTTCTCCAAATTTTAAAATCATGTAATCATTTTTATCTTTCAAAATTCATTAATAAATAATAAAATATTTAATGAATGATATAACCAAAAAACATTCATCATAATATAATAATGGATCAGAAAAACATTAAAATCATAATTAGTTTGAATTAAATTGTCTATCAAAAGTAAAAATTTAGAAAAATCTATTTAATTAATAGTGAAATCTAATAAAAAAACATAATAATATTAAAAATTATGAACAAATTTTTTCATTAATATTTCTATGAGAGACATAAATAAATAATAGAATATAAATTGGGATGTATGCCAACAAATTTAGTTGTTCACATTACTCTGCAAAATTCCATCACATAACACATTATTTTTATTAATCACCATTAATATGTAGATTTTTAATTTTTATTTCATTCTTATTATGTTATGATGGTCATTTATACTATTAACCATGATACAACTACTCAAAATATGGATCTTGTTCTATATTGTTACAAAAAATCCTAGGATACGATGTCTTAGTACCTGAGATAATCTATAACACGACTCAAGTTATAGTATTAATCACCTAGGGATAAAACCAAGAACTAGGGCACCAACAATTTTCCATTGGAAATAATTTCACTCATTACAATTTAAAAATAAGTAATATGGTCATCCTATAAACCATTCATATCCATATCATATATTAGAAATGTAAAAATGGATAATAAATAGTTATTAAAATTAAAAAACATAACTATTATAATAAACTCTAAACAAATTGTGTCAATTAACCCAAAACAAAGAATGAAATATCATTAAAAAATAGAAATATTTTATTAATTAATTAATTAAATTTGTAGAGGTGGATGAAACTGGAGACCATATATCAATAGAAAACAACTGTATCAACATGTGACACCCAAATGAATATATATATCGGGAATACAAATTATTCAAAACAAATTAAATGATATTGTACATATCAATTGAATCAAACATACCAAAACTATGAAATAGATCATAAATAAAATATAAATCAACAATAATGGTGTAAAAGTTGTGTATAAACTCGGTTTCATGTAGGATACGTACAATATTCTATAATATTACATTGATGTGGAAAACCAAAAAATATTAATAAAAAATAAATTTTTAAATTTTAATTTCATAGGTAGTGATGTGTAGTTCATACAAATAAAATCATGACCTTTAATTTAAATAATTTGATACAATATATGTAATGTATAAAACCAATAATAGAATGTAAATATTTCATCAAAAAATACATATTCCATTGTTTAATTTGAAACGACATTAATTAATATATTAAACAATATAATGATGTGCTTATATTAAATAACATACCACCTAATGAATAATCTAACAAACACCTATAACCTAATGAATATTTATTTATTATTATACTAAATAATAAATCAATTTATTTCTTATATCCAAAAAATCAATGTGATATCTGAAATATAAAGGAAAAAACTATATAGAGTAGAATACTAACCGTGTTAACAAAACACCAAATCGAACACCGAATAGTGGAATTCTAAACCAATATATTAAAGATAATAAAACATATAAATTATGTTTGGAGGATAAGAAATTCATAACATTATTATGTCAATACACATATCATTATAATCACCATATAATAAAATAGTTTTTAGACGAATATTTCTAAATTTAAGACATAAATAAATTCAATATTACATTTCATTAAAACACACACCTCCCAATTAACCACACTTTAATGAAACAACAATTTCAATATATGTGTCCATATCATCTCAGAACATGTATATAATAATTAACTAATAAATAAGTTTAAATATAATAATATCATCAAAGTTGTAAAAATATTATGTCATTTATTCTATAAAGACAAAATGATCATTAAAAAACATGAATATAATTTTCAATAAAAAATACATCGATGTTGATTAATTATAATTAACCTAAGATAAAATTGTTTAAAATTAATCCAATTATTTTTCATTTAATGGATGATTTATAACAATAAAAACATCATCATAATTATGAATAAAATAATAAAATAATTATTTTTTCAATATGATTTATAATATTGAATTTTACAAAAAATTAATTTTCTAAATCCTTATAAAAAAATTAATGCAATTTTATAGAATATGTATTATTCATAGAGAGGTTGAAGGCTAATTTTAAACACATTTATATTGAATTACCATTTATATAACATTAAATTTATAGGAAATAATAAAATTAGTTAAAAATTGAACAGTAAATATTTAATATAGAATTTATATTTTAATGAAATATATATTATACGTTCACTAATTTTCATTTTTTGTAGTTTTTTGTGTTAATAAAATATTAGGGGTGGGATAATGGATTAATATAGCTAATCATAACTTGATTATGTAATTTAATAATGATTTATTTTTGTTTCAACAAAAAAAAAATTAATCTGTAATATATTATTCTATAGTATTATTAGTATCACCATGTATAATTTTAGTAATGTATGGTTTATTAATTATGATTCAAACTGTTAGTAAGAGAGATTAGTGTTTTAATGTTTAATGTGGGTTAATATTTGTTGTGAGAATGAGTTTGGTTAATGTGTTATAGTTAGTATTTAATTATTTTGGTAGGATAGCCTCTATGTTATTCAAATACAACGACTTTTATTTAAAATGATATGAGTTTAGTAACAATATAACTGATTGATTTCCAAAATAGATGTTGTGATTCATTATAATTTTATATTATATATGTTGCATATTGTATGCTAACCTTGGGTTTACACATACAAGAATTTCTGGATAATATTTCATGGTAGGGAATTATAATATGGTAATAACATAAAGATTAAAAATCACAACATGACATAAATAATAAAATGATCACTTTATTTAAATAATTTATCTTAATAATAGCCAAATATTAGAAGGATCTAAATGTTTATTGTCTTTATGATTATCTATATAGTCACCTTATTTTATTACACCTCAATAATTTTACGTCAATCATGATCATCTTGAACATTTTTACAAATCAAACATGATATAATCATCTCTATAAAAAGGGGAAAAGAAAAAAAATGAGTGATTCGATATTCGTAGAAAATGAATAGAATTGTCATAATCTAATAGATTGAAATCCATGGTGATTTTTTATTGAATATATAATTATCTTAATAAAATACCAAAATATAATAGTTAATAGTCTTAAAACATGAATAGAAAACACAATATCTTAATTAGATTACGATTGAAGCATAAAAAAATTAATTAATGGATGAATATAGAAAACAGTATTTTCATAACATGTAAGTATGACATAATACAATTGAATGAATTACAGAAATAAATAATATAGAAATAATAGAATTTTATCGAAGTTTAATTCATACAATTTATTTGAATAACATGATAAATCCCATTGAAGTGTTTTATAACAATTTTCTTACGGAAAAATTTGTTAGAATACCATTTATACCCACACTTTTGAGAAATAACCCATTATTTCTTGGCTGAAAATGTATGTAAACACAACATGGCTATACCAATGTTAAAAAATTCATTATTTTCCACCCAAAGTATCTCTAAATATATAATCCTAAACCAATAAATTATAGGGACATACAAGACCCCACCTATAATCCTCCACAATTATGTGTTCCACTTAAGATCATTCATAATCATATATTAATAATCCAATGAAATAGAATGTGTTTTTTTAATCTAAAAAAATCACAAAACATAAATTTAAATTATATTAAGATATAAAAGATATCATTTTCCAAATAGAAAAATTTAACAATAAAATATTTTCTATTATTAAAATATTAAATTAAGAGAGTTAAATGATGAAGGATGAATTGAAGCGTGAATTAAAAAAAACACAGAACCATTCAATAATTAATATAAAAGATGAATTGAAAATTAATTTAAAAAATATGATGAATTTGGAAAAATAAGATTTAAAAAAAAATAATTTTAATTATTTACCAATAAAATATCTTTAAAAGAAAATAATATTATAAAAAAAGACTGTTGGATAGAAGATTTTATTTGTAATGGATTTTTAACAAATTTCTTTAATATTTTGAAATACCATACTTTTAACACCAACAACAAAAAAAGTGTGGTTTACTAAAAAAATGAGAACATAGGTGGTATAGAATGTATTGAATGGTATGAACAATAATATTTATGTATTACAAAAACTATTCAATATATGTAAATTTTAATATAAAATATTTATTTGAATAATTTTAACTGATAATAGATATTCTTATTCTCACATGATGAGAGAAATCAATTAATCATTTTTTTAGTATGATAACAATAAAAATGTATTATGAAATGGGTTTTATGAATGATAAATTTAGTCTCCCAGTAATAAGAAATAATTTAGATATGAAATAATTGAGTAAAAAAATTTGGAAACATATTCATCTTCACATACAATTGATTATGGAAGAGGATGTTGTTGAGTTGAAAAGAGGGGAAATAGAATGGCAGAGTGATTTTAGAAGCCTGATGAAAATAAAAAATTAATTATGAAATTCTTTTAATTAGACGTAAGGGTAACATATAATCGTTAGGAAATAATTGGGGATGTAATGGGTTGATTTTAAACATATGTAATAATAGTCCATGTAAATTAAAATGGATTGTTACAAAAGAAGTAGGTTCATTAAAAGGGGGAAGGGGAGAACCCTTACCAATAAAATTTAGTTTTATAAATCATTAGAGGGATCCATAGAACATTTGAAACTCCATGATAATGATTTTTATAGGCATATGTGATATAAATTAATGATATATGACTTTTTGGGGGATATGTATGTTGGTATGGGTGGGAGTGAACTCCTTTTTTAAATTATATAGTATTGTATTTTCTATGGAAGATAATTTTATGTATAGGTGGGCATTGAATTAAATTTGGGTATTTAGTGTGTTTTGTGTGTTAAGTGAGTTATGTTGTGAAATTATTGGTGAGACACATGGTTATTACTCTAAGACCTAAATGTACATTCTAGAATACCTAATATAAATTTACATTATTTAAAATACCAGATAAAATTCATATCTATATTTTTCAACAATAATATTTCTTGAAAATTAAGAATAGAATTTATTTTACTTCTAAAATTACGTTTTTACCCTTCATAAGTTATTTCATGTGTTTAATTATAATGTGGTCTACATTGAACCTAAAATGATTTACTATTATATGAAAATTAATATCTAAATTAAAACATAAAATGCGTTGAGATACTGTTTATGAAAAAATATTCATTTTAAAAATTATTTGTTGGAAATAAAATTTATCACTTATTAATGACATTAATGGATTTTATTAGATTATATATACATGTAATTATCATATTAGTGTCTTTATTTAAATTATGATCCTTCAATATTTACAATAAAAATATTTAGACATGTATTATTCTTTACAAAATAACAGTAATGAAGAAATTTTTTCACAAAGGAAAATTATTTTTATTTCTAAAAGAAATGTATTAATTATTATACAAAAGGGTCACACTAATTATAAAATTTGGACCCATTTTTTAGTTGATTATATTGCTTAATTTTTTTAAATTAGCTTTTATATTATAAATGTTTTATGTATAAATTATTTTTGAAATATATTTCTTGAATTTGATAATATAATATATAGATTTTTAAACTATAATCAATATATTAAATTTAGAAATAGTTTTCCAAAACAAATGGACTAATAAATTTATTTTTAATTTATAAGATAATAACTGTATAAAATATCCTATATTAGTAAGAAATGTTTTATTTCATTCTTTAGCTGAAAATTAATTTTTTTATTAAATATTTAAAATTTTTATTAGCAGCTATTATTTCAATTATAAGTTGAAAATTTACATTATACATATGATAATAAATCCAAAAAATTATATATTTATTTTTTAATTTACAATATAAATATTATGAAAATTATTATTTATAGGAAATCATAATTTTATAAGGTAACAATAATTTTTCAAATAGATTAATAATTAACCTTTTGTTAACATATTATTCATGAAACCATTATATATTAGAATCATTTAATAAAAATTAACATATTTCATTCAAATAAAAATCCAATTTCAAAAAAATAATTTTTTTTCAAATATTTTGTTTAAAATGAATGATAATTTGAATAAAAAATAATATATATATAATTACTTATATATATATTATTTAATATCTATAGAGCCCTAATTTTTATCTAAATAATCATTTCTGAACTCCAAGTAGAATATATGTATCAGATAAGGTGTTGATGTAATTTCAGGAGGTATTTTGTGAATAATTAATCTTATGGTAATCTTCATGAGTATTTACATCAATCGTATAATATATTTATCAATCCATAATTTTGTATGTTCATATTAGTATTTTTCACTGAAAAATCATAGTGAAGATAACTCCCTTCATTAGTATGAATTTTTTGATACATATGAAAGTCTGTTACATTAATATTCCATTTCCTCTAAACGAATTTTTGAATTTGTGTCCTATTTACATCAATTTGTACATGTAAATTGTGTGAAATTGTTTTAAGGGTGATATATAATATTAATTTTATACCATTTATATTATTTTGTTTAGTTATATTGTATGAAACGTGTTTTTTATTAAATTATTTATTTAATGTGTATATATACTGAATTCTAGAGTAATTATATTATCCATCAAATTAATTAATTGGGTAGTCAAATTTTTATTTATCAAGTACTAATGAAAACATAATTTGGTATCCAAAATATATTCATGAATCACGTATTAATTTGTATAGAAATATCAACCTTACAAATATAGGAAATATATATTTTAAACATATTATAATTATACATACTATTGAAATTTTGTCTAACTATTTCAGCCAAGAGTCTACCATTAAATAGTTTGATGATTGAAATTATTAAATTTTTCACTTATATGGAATTTATTATTAAAAATTTATTTAAATTATTTGATAGGATAATAATAAATACATTTTCTATATTAATTATATTTTTTTCTATGTGGAGGGAGCCAATCTATCACAAAAATCGTGTTATAATTTTCTAAATGATGGAGAATAATATTTCCACAAATAAGATTACTATAAACATCAACATGTAAAATATTATTCAAACAAAAATTAGATTTCATGGATAATAAAATCATCAATAAAATAATTAAATGTTTATATAAACATCATGGATATACAAGTGATCCTAGAATCAAAATAAAACATGGAAACTACAAATCTATATTAGAGGATATGAGTACATTAAATACAAGCATTCACATCTAGGTAATTTCTTAAATACCAATTCCATTTTACTCTTGGTAATGGAGGTTAGGTACTCTCAAACACTTTTATATTACATGTATTATATAAATTAATGATATAATTTTAATGCACTCAACAATTGTTAAATTGATTTATTTATGTTAAATTCTGATGAACTGTATTTTATTTAATCATACTAGATGGAATAAATATTTTTCCTAAAAATAATGATTCTCGATGTACACCTCTTCCAAAAGTTATAATATTTTATTCCCCTATAGATAATTCCCCTAGAAAATCCATCATCAATTTTAAGATATAGGAAATTGAACATGTATTATATCATCATCATTGTAACTTGATATTTGATTAAACTATATATTTTTGTTCGTTACCATGTTTGGGAATTTGAACATATTCGAATTGTTAATAGTATTTGATGATGCATGGATTGATATATTCATATGGTTTATCACTCCATAAATCATTCTGATATGTTGGTTATTAAGGAAATTATCACATTGTTCAAAACAATCATTTATCCTTTTTTCCAATCATTAATAAAAAAATGGGGTGAAAGAAGTGGAATAAAATTTAAAATATTTGTGAATTATCATAATAATCAATGAAATTCTTCTAAATATGGTCTTGTAACTTTAAAATTACCATTTATCCCATATTTACATTATTTCAATCTATATCAATCATTGTTTTTAATTTGATATTTCATGCGGGATTTTACAACCCATCTTCCATAATCCATCAACATATGTAGAAAATAAATCAATAACAATATTTTATAATGGTCATATTATCAACTGAATAATACCCCCCAAGATATTGATATATATTATGTAGATAAGACACATTTTCAATCACTAGGTCACATTTTAGTTAGTAACCAACAATCCCTTTTCGGGGTGATTACACCTTGGAAAATCGATGCCTGAGTTTTTCATCTTCATGTGTTATCCATTAAAGGATGTAATTTCTAATATAACTATATAATAAAAATTCTTACAAAACATTGGTTTAATAAATTAAACATATATTGATACGTTATAATATTTCATTCGTTTTTTCTTATAGTTCAATAACTAATCTCAAAAAAATACTATGATATCAGAAAATGTGTGTGATGTGAAAAATTAAATATATAATAAATCAATATAATGTTATAAATAATTAATATTTCCATATTTCACATTATCTATTACATAATGGATTTGTGTCTTAAAATTTTTTATATATAAATTTTATTTGAAAATCATTATAACCTTTATAATTGATCATTATCTGTCATGCACTACCTAGAAAAATCTCATTTTTATAAAGAATATATTATCACTGGTAATTGAAAATTATATGTGTTTACATAAGACACATCAAAACAGCGAAACAAATCCTAATGTGATCAAGAATAAATATGAATGAAAAAATTAGTTAGACATAAATATCAAATTTAATGTTCATATGACTACAAAATATAGTCATTAAATAAGACAAAGAAACACATGATAAAAAATATATGGCAAATTAATGATAATAAATTATATAATTGTTTAAGAAACATATCAATAATCTTATTACATGTAAGTCAGAATAAAAAATGAATAAATAAAAAATGCGATAATAGTTAAAAATATTCTATGTAAGTGAAATGAATCATTAAAAATTGGAATGACATCATAACAAACAAGTAATTAATGGAATAGCATAATCATAAAAAACCTCTCTGATAAAACTCATTATTTTCATATTTATGTAAATGATCTCATTAGGTCCATAACTAAAAAAGTTATCAATCACATTATGACCACATCAATGTCAGTCAACTCATTATTTGAACTCCTAAATACAACATGATTTATAAGCATAAATTAATTCATTATAGGGAGAAATTTTATTGAACTCATCAGTATACATACATATGTGTGAAACTTATAATTAATTAGATAAATATATTAATTAACCAATGGAGGAAGAATTTTTTTCATAATCATCCAAAAACCTCACATAACATAATCCAAAAAGATCATTAGATATCATGAATACTAATTTTTAAATGGAATCATATCCTATGATAATATAGAATACGATCAAAAAATCACTTCATTGTAGATAAAACACAGGCGAAGATATATGTTATAAAGAATATGTTTTCAAAAATCTGTCAACTTTTTAAAATAATTGGCTATGAAAAAATTACTTTCCCAAATATTTTTCTAGATTGAAACAGAATTATTTTCAAATCTTTATTAAATATAATCCAAAATAAAATTTCCAAAAAATGTAATTAATATTATAAAAAAATGATTAGTTCCTTGTAAAATATTGTAATTGGAATCAATAGAAGACAATTATCAATAATATTTAGAAATAATGATGTTTCAAAATCCATATTTTAAAAATAGTATTGAATTTTTCATTATTAAATTGTTAAATATATTTATGAGTATCATAAAAAATAATCTATATTGTTTATATTTGATGTAGACTAAAATATATTTAGGATGGAAGATTTTTACCTGGAATGAAAATCCATTAAAATAGATTATAAATATTATTAATAAAATATTAAATTTTTATGAAATAATAAATCAACATAGAGGAATAATTATATAAAAAACATATTGTAAAAAAATGGGATGAAAATTAAAAAATAACATTATTTAATGGAAATATCATAAAAATTTTCATTATTAATATAAAATTTGAGTAACTATGAATCCAGAATAAAATTTGATTCATTAAAACCCATTACCTTAAATATAGTAACCTAGTAAATATCTGGAATTATTTTTAAAAAAATTATCAAAATTACTTACATATTTCTGAAAAATATCTTGATTTATATACTTTAATTACATTCTTATTTTTTTTGAAAACCCTTAAATGATGTAATATATGCTTATTTTCATAATAATGATGGATAATTAGTGAATTATTTTTGCAGCATCATTGGTATACAAGACAATTATGGAATGGGTTTAATGAACTTGACTGTTAGTAGCTCATTAAAAATATAAAATTTTAATGGTTATTGTTTCCCGAAGAATGTTTGGAAACCAAATAAAATGGAAAACGATGTTTTATAACAAATGAAGTGGATGAATTAAAAAAGAGTACATAGAATCATGTAATTATTTTGGAATAAAAAGTTATATAAAACTGTATTAGAAAAATATATAAATTATAGTTAAGAGAAATATATAAAAATTTGAGTTTCATGAGGATATTAAAGATTGATAATTAACGCATGGAATTATATTTATATGGATAGAAAAATTTATTATCAAAAAAGACGTGCATGAATAAAAAGAATGAGGAGGAAAATTGTACCAATACTATGTAGCATCCTAAAACATGGGAGGACACAGAAGAACCTATGAAACTACTTGTGATCTATTTAAATAATATTTTGTGTGGGAAAATTAAATATCCTTTCCTTTTAGTAGAGGGGTTGGATATAATGGGATTTAAGGGGATCCAATTATTGTTGAAAAGGTCAGAATTTCCCATAGATATTAATTCAGGTATGAGGTAAAAATGATATCTCTTGAGTTATTGTGCGGGATTGGTGGGTTTTTTTAATTAGTCTAAAAAAGTTTGTTTAAATTTTATTATTATATTTATACCAGAAAATTTATTCTACAAGGTGTAACAGATAGTTTTATTTTAAAAATTTCAAGATATTTTCCTAACCTATTGTAAACTTATTAATCTCAATTATATGCTAAACATCATAATTATATTATTATGAATAATATTATGTGAAAATTATTAACTAATATCAACATTTTCAATCAAATTTTGCGCCCCATTAAACTAATAATTTTATATAATTATCAAAATAATTAAATTTTTTAAAAAATATCATTTTTAATGATTAATTAAACTTATTTTTATTATTTAAATTTGATTAAAAATAATGGATTATGAAATAATTTATTAAATATAATAAAAAAATATTATATATTTCTTATAAAAAATATTCATTTAGTTTAAAAAATAGACATTATTTTGAAAAATAATATAATGTGAAAAATAATTATTTTACCATGGAAGAAAATATATCCCTTATGTAACATATTTATTTTTTCTAGAAATTATGCAAATAAAATTAGATAAATATTCCCAAATTATTATAATATTTTAATACATTTAATTATATTTATATTTATAAATGTTTTTATATTTGATTTTATTTAACAAAGTTATAATTCCATTTTTATGATAAATTATATATTAGATCTAAACTATCATACATCAGTTTTTAAATAATAATGAATTTTATAAATCATATATATATATATATTCATAGAAAATGTTTTTATAAATTTATATTTCATATTTATATAATAAAAATTTCATAATTGTAATTGCATTATTGAAAATAGTATATTACACCATGCACCTTTAAATTATTTTTTCTGAATAATGTAAATTATTTCTATTATATTAATATTTGTATGATAGTTATAATATTTATTTTTTCCTTTTCAGATTATTTTTATATAATACATTAGGATATACATATAATACCAATGTATCAAATAATCTATGGTTATTATTTCAATTGAAAGTTCAAATAAAATGGATCTTGTCGGATTAAAATTTTTAATGAATATCTCATATGTATGGTTTTTCTAAATCTATAATTGTTTGAGTATGGATTATATTTGTTCACGAAAGAACCATATCAATGAATCCTCCATTGCATATTCGAAAAACGTTGATTCATACCGAAGTCTTATCTTTTCTATGTTCATTTATTCATAGATTATTTATTGATTTAAGGATATCATTTAATCTATTTATAGATATAATTTATTATATATTATTAAATTTTTATATAAAATATTAAAAAAAATATCATGGTTATTAATAATATTATTATATAGTGTCTTAAACATTCTATTTTACATATTATTTATTTGAGGGCAATATATTGTGTAATATCATGTCATTCCATGCCATATATTACAAAAGTCCGAGTTAACTGATTTTTATGTATTAATATATCGGGGGTTCATTATTTTATGGCGACATTCATTGCATCATGGTACAATGTTGGGGTAGTTAGGTCTAACTTATGTATGATGATAATTATTCCAATTTTTTTTCTAGAAAATCATGTATTTCCACAAGACTACCATTGATGTTTTGTAGAATTTTTTAGAAGCATCGATTTATGGATGTTTTTGCAATTTGATTTATAGATATATATATATATATATATATATATGGAAAGATAATGTTGTTGTTTCATGACTAGTATTGAAAATAGTTATAATGTTCCCTGATAATGAATCATTATGAAATGATTCCAAAAAATTTATAGTTATGTTTTAAATTCAAATTCTTATCTATATTGTGGTAAAATAATATGAATTTATTCAAACCCAAAGTGACCATACATGTATATTTAGGGATCCCATGAGAAACCCTTTTTTTATTTCTATCAATACCATGAGATCATCATGTATTTAATTTTATGATATTTCATATTATCTCTTCATTTATTCTCACAGTGTTCTTCCTTCATTAGATCATTAACAGAAACAAATATTCATTGATTGAATTTTTATGTTGTGATTTTGGAGATTAATCGTCATGTGGGTAAATTATAGTTTATCACAATTTATTTAATGATGTTTAGAGAATATTTAACTTATTTTCTCTTGATAGTATTGAGGATTAATCTCATAAGGTAATGGATTCATAAATTCTCCTTTATTATTATGTGTGAAAATTGTGAAATTATCATTGTTTTTAATTCGTATGGTTTATGTTAATGATTTAAAAAATTATAATAATGTAATAATAAAAATGAAATTGAATGGAATGAATTAATCCCATTTGTTTTATATGATTTCGTGATAATTTTTATAATTTATCACCAATTAATGTTGATGTTCATATATTTTTTATGCTATTATATATGTATTCATTATTGATAATAAATTATTTTATTCACCATTAATAATGGGTAAAAAACATAAAAGTGTTAAAAATTTATTTGAATAATCCATGAAAACATTTCTTGGTGTCCAACAAAATATTTTTTATATGCATGAAATAAATTTTGGATCCATGTCTATTAATGTTATTTAATATCATATTTTCACTTAATTATTGGCATATATGTGGTATTTAATGTGATCAAAGAGGTCTTTTTCGGTTATTATTTCCAATGGGGAGGATGTGCTATGATTTGGTTGTACTATAGGTGAATGGGTTGTTTTGTGGTGTAGTATAGATTGATATGTGTAATGTAAGTGTCTTCATGACTGTAAAGGTGATTGATGGAATTATATTTTTAGACGATTACATGATGATGGGGGGTATTATTGTTCGGGATGTTTTTTAGTTTCATAGTGGCATGTAATTGTCATTATATTAATGTTTAGTTTAATAGAACAAGATATTTATGGGTTGTTACATGATTATTAACTAATGGTTGTAGACGGATTGAATAAAATAGATGAATTGTAAATGATATAAAGATGCCATGAAGTGAATATTCTATAAAGTGGAATGTAATGTGGTTTATTGGAATTACTACATTTTAATATAGATGAATGATTATATAAATATGTATAATTAATTTTCTAATTTTAAAATATGGAATTAAATTAATTATGTAATTAAATAAAAAATATAAAATGATTGAGGCTTTATTGTTATTAATGGGAGGGGATTTTTTTTTTATTTTTGAAATGGTTGATTATTATAGATGGTTATTATGCAGTGGTTCATATGATCTATTTAATATCTTTTATTTGAATGATTAGTTAGGGAATGTATATATATGTTATACAAGGATAATTTGGTTTTAATTTTTACACCCCATGAATTTTTTTTTGTCAAATCTTATTGATTACCAAATGGATCATGGGTTTTTCTATTTTTCTCCATCATCATAGTCAGTGAAGGAATATATGCATGACTACTAATTCCATGATCACACATTTGGGCACAATATGATCTATGATGGCCCAAAGTTAGTATATATATATATGGGAGGTAATGAGTTGTGATAATATTTTATAAACCAATTTTATAAAAGTTATTATATCTTAAATCAATTTAAATTATTAATTTCATAATTCGGTAAATAAAATATGAATTATAATATACCATATTTGATATACATATTGCATCATAAATATAAAATTCAATAATCCTATACCATGCCATGTGGTGAAACAATAAAATTATATAAATGAATTCTATGGTTTATCTATTCATAATTGCAATATCTCATGGGGGAGGACTCCATCAATGATCAAAATAGATTGGAAGAAAAAAATGAGAAGAATGTTGAGGATAGATTAAACTAATAGAAGGTTATATTATTTATAGGGAAATCATATCATTCTTGATTTCTAAATTTATGAAAAAGTTTTATTTATGGGATGTTGATATGATTAATGTTAATATAGGAGAAAAGAGATGACTAGTTTCACTAAAATCAGATAAATATTTTTGTTATTTTTTTTATAAATATTTTAATGTTTTATGTTAGGAAAATTAAAATGTATAAAAGATTTTTTTACGAACAAAATGGTTTATAAAGATCAAATTTAATACTAATAATGCAATTAATTTTTTTTTATTATACTTTGAAAAACATGTATTTGAATGGAATCTATTTTTTTATTTAATAATATGTTGTAATATATGGAAAATTTACTTTTTTTAAAATGGTTCATTATTCATTTAAAATGATAAGAATAATTTTTTAAAAATAATATCAATATTTAGATGAATTTAAACATATTAAATTGATTATAATTTTTAAATGTATTTATAATTATTCATGTTTATTATTTAATTATTATTATTGTACATGTTTTTCTTATATTAATTATAATAAATACATTATTCATTAAATACCATTTAATTTCAGAAAAAAAACATTATGTAAATATAATTATAAAAAAACATTACATTTGCAATGAAATTTATTCAATTTATCATGATCAAATAATAATCATATGTAGAAAAACATATGCACCAATGTATATATCTTATATATTTAATGTTTTGATGTATTATTAAGAGAAAAAAGTCCATATTATGGGTCATGAATATTACCTATGATGTCTATGGGAATTTTCATACATAATAAACACTCTATATCATCAGATAGTAAAAATAAACAACATGTGTGTATTTTATAAGGTGAGATAAATTTCATATGTTTTAAAATATATTTTTTATCCTATATAACATATTATATTTTAATTTTTTTTAAGGTAATATATATTATCTGTTCAATGAAATTAATTAAAATATGTATCATTGAAAATGATTATATTATGTATTGATTGTTTTTTTATATATTGTAAATTTTCCAAAGCAATGAATATTATGTATTACATGGAATATTGGAGGAATATATTCTCTATTGATATTATGTGTAAGGGAAATATCATTTATGTAAATTGAATGTATTATTTATAAATTCAATAACATATGTGTCCTAAAAATATAATTCCACACTCATATACGAGTATAGGGACTAGTAAATATATAATATATGAGGGATTGGTTTTATATCAATTAGAGGCTAATACATTTCTATAGTCATGTATTCTTATTAGTATGATACATTACTCAATGTATACATGTCATCTTTTATTACTATATAAATCAATTTTTCTAGATAATTTTATATATTCATACATTTAATTATATATATTATCATTGATGAATTTATTTTAATTTCCATTCACCAATCCGTGTGGTGAAATATAGTACATAAATGATGAGTGAATTCTGATAGTTCTTTTTATCATTATGGTTAAGATAATGAATATATTATCACAACCTAGCATTTGACCTTAATTTATAGAAAAATACTTACTTTTCCTATTATTATCACCTTTATTTTAGTTAAACAATTCTGAAAAATATTAACCAAAATTGTATTTTAATTATATTAGAACTTCATTGTATCAAGAATCATGAATTATTTATTAATTTTTTCCTAATACTAAATAATAGTTTTCAATTGTAAAAAAAATGGATTTAAATTTTTACAAAATAGTAAACCTATTTTAAAATGAATATTCCAAATAACCAAAGATTGTATAGAATTAACATTACAGGATTAGAAATGTTATAACTCTACACTGCAACATTTTTTAATGATCTGATCAAGTATACATAGATTGAATAATGAATTTTCAAAAACTAAACTCTTATAAAATAAGTTGGGATGTAACATGTTTAAATCATTACCCACACACATCAGAGTGTTCTAGCCATTTTTTTGCTTTTATGTTTTAAAAAAGATTTATTTCTTAAATGTTGTATTTTAATATTAATTTAATAATTGTTTTTGATGTACATGGTTTTTAAGAGACTATAGACATGTTTAACTTAAACAATTTTGAAAATGACTAATTTCTTCTACATAATAATAATAAAAATCTTAAAGAATGATTGTAGAAAAAATGTTTTAAAAAATATGATTGATTAATCAACATAAAATTGTTTTAAAATATTATTCAGTTTTCGATGAAAATACATACAGATCAATACACATTTTTATAATGATATATTATCTTTCACATTTGAATTTCGGAGATATTGTTGGTCATTTTTTAAAAAAATTATATAAAATTAAATAAACTAGTTAATTTATGTTATATATACTCATGTTGAATAATTAAATATCATATATTGTGTTTTATTGGATGAAAAAATAAACAATATTAAATTAGATTCATTTTCACAACCTGCCTTCACCAAGATGAGGGACGAGACAGCAAATTGCCAGACCCATCCTTCTTTAGGTTGAAGGATCGATAATGACCACTGATACTTGCCTTCAATAGGTCCTGGAGTGGTGACTAGCAACAAAGGTCTATAATCACACACAAGTTGGAGTCATCACCCTTTTTCTTTAATAGGATCGGAAGATAAGATAGTAAATCCCAACAACACCAAAACTGGGGGTAAAAGTAAATCCAAAGATAAACATTTCCATATGCATGTTACAAATGTAAATACCACAATGTACAAGGAGACAACAAAGGTAATGTACCAAAGAAAAAAAAAACAACAACTCTAAATGTCCCAACATCTATGCTAGTACGGCCCCACACGATTCATGAAGTCCTCCTGGATGCCTGAAAGCAGTTTTATATACATAGGGTGAGCATAGATGTATACTCAATAGGGAAAACCTAAGACTCTCATGAAAAAGTGGGGAGGCATTCTAATGCCCCGTGGAAAAAGAGATAACCAAAGAACCTAGAAAAGAAAACTATCCAACCAAGCCCCACCATGGCACACTCCAGAAATAATGCATTTCAAGTAATGTATAGTAATAGAACATCGACGTTTGGGTACCCCACGCCACTTTACCACTGGTTATTGAAGATATACTATGCATCGAACCAATCCCTCTATTCTCATTACAGTCCCACTGCCACACCCGCCCTCACACACCCGGCCCACTACCTCACATCCCTACCACAAACACATTGGCCACAAAAACCATCCCGCCCAAAAACACATGGACCACAACCACCATGCATAACCAAGCCTACAAAAACCTGGGCCTGAATAACTTCTGCCACACCCAAAGACACCTGGGTATCATCCTGAAGACACTTGGGAAACAACCTACCTACATACACCTGGACCATCCACCACAACTACCATGCCCGATGAATCTTGGCCTATAATGGACCTCAGGCCATAACAGCCTACATGAAGTGTCTTGGGATATTCGGTAAATACAG
Organism: Viscum album; assembly: GCA_963277665.1. Taxonomy (NCBI): domain Eukaryota; kingdom Viridiplantae; phylum Streptophyta; class Magnoliopsida; order Santalales; family Viscaceae; genus Viscum; species Viscum album. Next base: position 1,930,234,721 of record OY728127.1, on the reverse strand, counting down.
CCAAAAAGAGATAATAACCAGCTACTCATACGAGTGTTGGGAAAAACACCCTCCCCCATGAAATGGGGGTGTTCGGCACTAGGTGCTCAAATTGTGTGGGGTGCGAATAAGAAACATAAAAACTACAGATATTTGTATAGGAAACAAGTACTCACCCAAACCTAGGGTTGTAAAATCAAACCTATGCACAACACCATTGTTACTATTCATTCATAAAATAAGGTACATCACTCACATCCAAGTCCAAATCATTAGAAAAACCAGTTCCCCGTTTTAATCATTCGTGTTTTCATGTTCAAGTGATGCCAATTAGGTGAATTATACACTATAGGGTAACTAACAATCATAACCCCAAGGAAGAGAAAGAGAAACAACCATACAACAATTTATGCATTCCCACTTGGTACTATTGTGAAGTCACAACAACAAAGGGATCAGTGAGATCCCTCAATGTATTAGAACGAAACCATGTCTCGAGATACAACCCCCCCCCCCCCACATCTTCAGATTCACAACCAATAATGGCTCCACAATATAGGATCATATCCTCATCCACGTCACCCCATAAGCACTAAACAGAACAAATAGACATTCCACCGAGACAGAACAAAGATGTATCCAGACTCAAGTTCATCATTCACCAATTTTTCTTCTCTCTGTTTGGTTAACTAGGGTGAACACACAAGGATTATTGTTCACTAGAAATTCATTTAAACGGTCGAATTTACGTGATTAACCAAAATCCCATGTTGGATCCATTCAATCATCACAGAAGACAAATATTCCTTAATGCACAAGAAATACCACCAACGACCATGATTTTCAATGGGCATATGCCCGCACAGTTCAAAACATAAATAATCAAGGGTAAGGAAAAGTAGCATAACATATATCACACACACCTTTATTCTTTAAAAGTCATTTTTTTTTCTCTACTAACTTTTTGGTTTCATCCATCCTGCGGAAACAATAGCATACCCTCCCTGCATGATACACAGTAAAGAGATATGAAGGAAAACCCTACTTGGTTGATCATGGATCAACGTTCTTCTCCATGTGCCAAGAACTGGGGATGCGCACCTTGCAGGGGAGGAACCCCAGGGACTCCAAGGATTAGCAGAAAAACTCCAGCACAGGCGCACCACAATCCTCAGGAAGGAGGGACTCCAAGTGCACCGGGGAGAAGATGGAAATCCAGCCACGAAGGGGAAGGAAGAAAATCTAGCATGATATAAATACAATATTCTATTGTGAAGAGATAAGTAATTTTGAACCACATTAAAGTCGGATCGTGGTTTCCTTTTTAGTTGGGATGTTACACATAATAGGATTAATTCTGATTTAATTATTCCCTTCGGGGTGGTGCCATAACAGCTGTGTGTTAAACCGTTACTTTTAAACAGAGGAAAATGTGCAATTTGGGCAGAACTAGAAGGTACGGGGAAAAGGTATAAAACCGAGGGAAACCCACGAATTTTGGTATGTTTATGGTTTTCCTTACTTTTGGGGGATTTTAGATATTATTTATGGGATTTAAAAGTCCTTGAAAGGGGAATAAAATCATTTTGACATCAAAATATACATTTTGGGAGAAAAAAAAGTTGGAAATTGGAAAAAGAACGAAGACATGATGAGGACACAGTTCCACCATCACGGTGCGACCATCACGGTGCCACCATGACCAGTGCCACCATGACTGGTGTGCAACAGTCATAGTGCCACTGTAACAGGTTCCATCATCATGGTTCCATCGTGACTACTACCACCATCACGGTGACACCGTTACCGATGGGAGATCATCACGGTGCCACAGTAACCGGTGTCACCATTTCAGTGGAGCCATGTTTTGGAAATTTAATGGACCATGTGGGTCCGAGCCATTACATCAGATACCTCTCAAAAAATTCTCACCCTCGAGATTCAAAACTAAAATGGGAGAAAAAAAGGGGGTTTCAAACAACCACCTCAAAAGATACCTCTCAGGAGTGAACCTCACTAAAATCTCGGAACACCACTCCTGAAAGTAACTAGGCATTATTCAAGGGTCAAACTGTCCAGTAATATGGGTTAGGGAATTTCTTCCTCCATGTTGAGATACTATCCTCTTTGAGCGGCACTGACTCACCTGCATGGGTTTAATCTTATTCACCTTAATACTGCTTTATTAGGGATCGGGTCCTCCCATCCCCATATCCAAGACTCTTCACACACATTCAGAGAATATGGAATACCACACATTCCATAGTTAACATGGTAAAGTGTTACATCACAAACAAGTGAAAAAAACAAAACAAAAAACTCAAAACAACTCTGCGTAACAGGCGCGCATCTGCGTCTCCCATTCCCAGGTACATTCCTTGAGCCCACCATGCCTCCATAACACACGAACCAATGTAATGATCCATCCATGGATCACCTTATCCTAATAATCCTCGATTCTCACTAGAATTTCCTCAAATTTCCCTTCAGCCTCAATGTCCATCTTTCCCCAGTTGAGGATGTGTGAATCGTCGTGTAGATACCGTCTGATTTGTGACACATAGAAGACATCATGTATTCTCTATAGTGGCGGTGGTAGTGCCAAAATCATGCTGCAATCCTCTCCAGATTGATGAAGTAATTTGTACATCCCTATCCGAGACTATGGAACTCAGAACGCCATGATACTACACCACCACATATAGATACCTTTGTGCTATAGAATCCACTGCTCCTGACTCTTTGATCACTAAAAAGTGAGCTGATTTAATCAACCGGTCCACCACTACCCAGATAGCATCATAGCCTCCTTGAACCTATGGTATCCCTCTAATGAAATCCATTGAGATGTCATCTTACTTTGACTCGGGGACGTATAAAGGCTACAATAATCCACTTGGAACGCGATGTTCTGCCTTCACCTACTGACACACTAGGCACCCGGCCAAGAACTCTGCCACCGCCTGCATTTCCCCGGGCCTCTAGAACTGACCCCTCAGGACCTGATACATTTTGGAAACTCCCGGGTGCACTACTAGGGGTGATTTTTGGAACTCATCATGAACCCTCTCGCACATCACCTATGGGACAAACATATTCCCTTGGAAAAGAATCCAATTCTGATCATCCTTCATCCACCCATCCGGAGCATCTCCTTGGTTAACCTGGTCATGCATCACTTCACATTCTGAGTCTCCCCATTGAGGCTCCTATACCTACCACTATAGAGAAGACATAACTGTCATCATATACAGTCAACCTCTACCACCATCATTCCTCGCAACTAGGTGCGTGGTAGCCAACTCCTCCCTTGCCTTCAAAGCATATGCACACTCTCGAACCACATCCTTATGCAATTTCCTGCTCAAGGCATCAACCACCACGTTCCCTTTTCCTGAGGTGTAGGAAATCTCAAAGACATAATACTGAAGGAACTCCATCCAACATTGCTGTAATTTGTTTAGGTCCCGCTGGGAGAAGATATACTTCAAGATTTTGTGATCGGTGAAGACCAAAATGTGTTCCCCGATGAGGTAATGTTTCCAAACCATTAGTGAGAACACGACCGCTGTAAGCTCCGAATCATGGGTGGCATAATTACGCTCATGGTGATGTAAATGTCTATACCCATAAGAGATTACCCCATGTTGTTACATCAGCACACACATGAGGCCTTTTCCTAAAGCATCACAGAACACCTCATACGCTGCCCCTTCTTCTTCCAACCTCAGCACTGGGTCACTTACAAAATTCCCTTTAAAATATCTATAGGTTTCCAGGAACTCACCATTCCACATAAAAGCCTGGTCCTTCTTGGTCCAAACTTTCAAAGGTGATGCAACTCAAGGGTACTTGGGTATGAACCTACGACAGTACCCTGCCAGTCCCAGGAAACTACGAACCTCTACCACATTCTTGGGTGGTGCCCAAGAAAAAAATGCCTCGACCTTCGATGGGTCCACCACTATTTTCTGCTCAGACACCACGTTCCCAAGGAAGTGCACTTCTCGCGTCCAGAACTTGCAATTGGACAACTTCCCATAGATTTGGTGCTATTGGAGGATTGCTAAAACCGTTCTCTAGTGCTCATCGTGATCATCCTCTGATCTTGAGTAGATCAGGATGTCATCAATAAACACGACTATGAACTACTCCAAGTATTCATGGAAGACATAGTTCATGAGCCCCATGAACATAGCTAGAGAATTCGTAACGACGAACGACATGACCACAAACTCAAAGTGCCCATATCTCCACCTGAAGGTAGTCTTCGTGATGTCACCCTTATTTACCCTCAACTGGTGATATCCTGACTACATGTCAATCTTCGAGAACAACCCTACCCCTTTTAACTGGCCGAAAAGGTTGTCTATCCTCGGGATATGGTAATGGATCTTGACTGTTACCTTGTCCTGTCTCCAGTAGTCTATGCACAGTCTAAGACCATAGTCTGCCTCCTTTTAGAATAAGAATAGAGCACCCCAGGGTGACACACTTGATCAAACCAAATCCATCTTCATCAGATCATCTATCAGAAACCACAAATCCTACAACTCAGAAGGTACCATCCGGTGAGGGATTTCAAAATCGGACGGGCACCATGTTGCATATCTATCCTGAACTCAACATCACGTTGAGGGGGTATAGTCGCCACCTCCTTAGGGAAGATATACATAAACTCAATGATGATCATTGGGACTTCCACCATTTCTGCATCCACCAACTCCACTAATTGTTCAGTTGACAAGGAAAGGAGGGGCTCCTCTCGTCTGCTGCTTTTCTGGTAACCACGCTCGCCGATGAAAGTTACACGTCGACCTCCCAGATCTGAAAACACGACCCTTCCATGGAAGTAGTTAATGACGACATATACAGAGAATATCCATTAAATTCCTAGGATTACATTGTATAGATTTATCTGCAATATAAGGAGATCCCTGATAGATTTATGTGGCCTTATCATCAGTTTACACCCTCGGAAAACATTAGACAAGTCAGTCTAACATCCGACTGATTTTCTCAACACCCGGGGCAATGTAAGTCTCTCATCATCTAAACCCAGAGCACATGCCAGAATGGGTGCAACAAAGAAGTTCAAAGATCATATATCAAACAAGGAATAGGCAAGAGTACTAAACAAGCTTATCATACCTTGAACAATTTCTGGACCTTCTGGATCTTCTGCCTCTGCGACGTGCATCTATCCACGCTTAGCTCCCCTGCCTCTTGGCTGTCAGCCACCTCCCTGACCATGCCCTGGTCGAGGTCCTGGATTAGCGTCCTGAGGACAGCCTCCTCCTGCAATGCATGCCCTTCTACCCCTGCTACGGCTGCTGAAAGGGCCTAGCTGGAAACTGCTGCTGCTGAGGTGGACGTTGAACCTGCCCACCGTCTCGGTATTGTACTCGATCCGGTCACTAACTCTGAATGTTCCCATGGCTTCAATAGATGAATAATCTCATACCTCATGGTGAAATGAATGGGTGAGGGCCCGGAGATCAGAACTAGAACTGTTGAGGCCTACTTCCTGCTTGTCGAAACCTAGAGGGCCCTAATGCTGGAGGCCTGCTGTTGATGCCTTTCCCCTTTGACGAGCCCAACAAGATTCCCTCTCATGATACACCTCCCACTGTGTTCTTTTGTTCCACCACTTCAGGCTTCTTATGTACCTCCAATTATGTCGGTAGGGTAAAGGGAGTGACAACATTCTAGAGAGAAGGTCGAAGTGCCTCCTCCAAATGCCTCTCCCGAGACTCCTCATCTGGAAAGAGGTCAGGAGAAAAGCGAAGGAGATCCTCGAACATGATCCCCAACATTCTCACAAACATACTCCCCCGATGGAGGGAGTGTAGTTAAAGACTCTTCTCAGCCTTCATTGGGGAAAACAGAAATTCCACCCCGAACTCCTTCTCGAAGTCAGCCCACGTAGCCTCAACCTCCCTCTTCTCCCCCAGATAAAGAATCCACCACTGTCGTGCTTCTCCATGCATATGGATTACAACCAGAGGAACGTAGTACTCTTTTGTTACCCGAATCAAGATAAAAGCTATCACCTGCTCCTCTATTCAGCTCTCTATCCCCGTGTCTGAGATGCTACCCTCGTACTTCTCGAGGATCTTCCACTGAATGGAATGAAGAGTCCTCTTCCACTGATTTTCCTCCTTCACTCGGTCAGCCCTCTTCCGATCATCCATGTTAACGTCATGAGCATCGATCGCCCGTACTACTCATGGTCCTCTCCCATGTTCCATAACTTCAAGGTAAACAAGGAGTTCCTTATCCCGAGTAGTGCAGAATATTGATCATAAATTTTCTTAGACATCTTATTCATTTTAAATTCCCAAAAATACCCACGAAACATAATAAAACATGTCATTATGATGCATGTACATTCCCTAGTGTCTTTACCCTATAATCAGTGAAGCCTTACTTGGTCGTACAGTAGGCCCAGAGTCCTAACATCGGATCACAGGGGGTGGCTGTAAAATCACATGTCCTAGCCCGTCTTCTTGTCCCTATTTCACGCACCAAGATCACCCAATGATGTTTTCCAACCATCCCATGAAATCCTCATTGTACCTAACCCCAGACACCATCATTTATCTCAACCTGGCTCTGATACCATTCTGTCATGACCAGCCTTCACCAAGATGATGGAAGGGACAACAGATTTCCTGACCCTTCCTTCTATAAGTTAAAGGAGATATAATGAACCCTGACACATGCCTTAAATAGGCCCCTGATTGGCGACTAGAAATAGAGGTATATAATCACACACAATATTGAAGGCATTACCCATTTTTTTTAATAGGATCGAGAGATAAGACAATTAATCCCAACAACAATAAAAATGGGGGTAAAAGTAAATCCAAATGTAACCATTTCCATATTCATGTTACACAATGAAATACCACAATGTAAAAGGAGACTACAAAGGTAAATTACTTAAGGAAAGAAAAACAACAACTGCAATTGTCCCAACATCCAAGCTAGTACGACCCCACATGATCCCTGAAGTCCTTCTGGAATCTTGAAAGCAGTTTTATATACATAGGATGAGTATACATGTATAAAAATTTGGGAAAACCAATGACTCTCGTGCACAAGTGGGGATGAAATATAATGCCCCGTGGAAAAATAGATAACCAAACCACCAAGCAAAGAAAACTATCCACCCAAGACTCAATAAGGTACACTGCCAAAATAATGCATGTAATGTAAGTTATAGTAATAGAACATCAACGTTTGGGTACACCGCGCCACTTTACCACTAGATATTGAAGACAGACAACATATCAAACAAATCTCGTCATTCTCACCATAGTCCCACAGCCACAACCACGCTCACACACCTAGGACACAACCACACATCCCGCCCGAAAACAATTGGGACACAACCGCTATACAACACAAAATCACCTAGGCCACAACCACCACACATAACCACGCCCTCAAACACCTGGGCCAGAAAAACTACTGCCACACCCTAAGACTCTTGGGCCTCATCCCGAAGACTCTTGGGAAAATTCCTGCCCACACACACCAGGGCCATCCATCACAACTACCCTTCTCGAGGAATCTTGGTCTATAATGGTCCTCGGGCCATCACATCCTTCCTGAAGAGTCTTGGTCTATTAGGGAAAGGGAGAAGAAAAGGAGCTAATAACCAACCACTCAAAGGAGTTTTGAGAAAAACACCTCCCCGATGAAATGGAGGTGTTCGACACTATGTGCTCAACTTGGGTGGGGCGTGAATAAGAAACATAAAAACTACAGATACATTTATAGGTAACAAGAACTAATCCCCAACTACGGCTAAAAAAACCAATCTAAGCACAACACCCTTGTTACTTTTCATTTATAAAAGAAGGCACCACACTCACGGCCAAGATACAACTCATTCCCAAAATCAGTTCCCCGTTTTTATCATTCTTGTTTTCAGGTTCAATAGATCCCATTTCGGTGTATTTTACACTACTGGGAATCTAATAGACATAACTGCAAGCTAGATAAAGAGAAACAACCAAAAAACAATTTAAGCATTCACACCCGGTTCTCTTGTGAAGTCACAACACAAAGGGATCAGTGAGATCCCTCAATGTACTGGAACCAAACCAATCCTCGAGATACATCCCCACACAACATCAGATTCACAACCAATAATCATGCCACAATTTAGGATTCCATCCTCATCCATGTCACCAAATAAGCATCGAACAGAACAAACATACATGCCACCGAGATAGAACAATGAAGTTTCCAGAATCAATTACATCATTCACCATGTTTTCTTCTTTCTGTTTCATTAACTGGGACGAAAACATCAGAATTGTTGTTCCCTAGTCATTCATTTAATCGGTCGAGTTTACATGATTAACCAAATTATCATTTTGGAGAAATTCAATCATCACAGAAGTCGTAAGTACATAAATGCACAAGAAAGACCACCAACGACCATGATTTTCCTTAGGCATAGGCCCGCACAATTCAGAACATAAATAATCAATGGTAAGTAAAAGCAATGGAACATCAATCGCACCCCCTTCATTCTTTAATAGTATATTTTTTATCTTTATCAACATTTTGGTGTCATCCATCCTGCAGAAAAAATAGCATACCCTCCCTGCATGATACACAGTAAAGAGAGTCCAAGGAAAACCCTACCTGATGGATCAAGGATCAAATTTCTTCTCCACGTGCTTAGAACTGGGGATGCATTACTTGTAGGGGAAGAACTATGGGGACTCCAAGGACGAGCAGAAAAACTCCATCACAGGAGCACCACAACCCTCATGAAGGAGGTACTCCAAGTGTACCAGGGAGAAGAGGGAAATCCAGTCAATAAGGGGAAGGAAGAATCATTATCCTGATATAGAGATGAGATTTTATTGTTACATGATATATAATTTTGAACCGCTTAAAAGTTGGATCGTGGTTTCCTTTATGGTTGGGAGGTTACAGATGATGGGATTAATTCTCATTTAATTATTCACATCTGTGTGGTGGCATAATGACTGTTTGTTAAACCATTTATTTTAAATAGAGGAAAACACACAACATGGGTGGAACTAGAAAGTACATGGAAAGGGTGTGACACTGAGGGAAAAAGAACGAAGACATGGTGAGGACACTGTGCCACAATCATAGTACCACAGAGACCAGTGCCTCCATGAACGATGTGTGACCGTCATGGTGCCACCGTAACATGTGCCACAGTTTCGGTGGAGCCGTGTTTTAGCAATGTAATGGACCAGGTGGGTTCAGACCATTACATTCATAAATGATAGCATTTATGGTAAGGTGTGTGAACCATTACTACATTCAAATTTTTATTATATTAATTTAATGTAGTATTTAATTCCTATGTTACACATATCATTTTCCTTTAAAATATGAAATTTCCTCATAATTTTCCCCTTAAATAAATGTTTTATTACTCCATCTATAATATTCCAATATGTTCTCCAATAAAAAATGTACCGTACCAAGAATTTTCTTGTTTATATAAAAAACAAAAGTGTTTTTTCTTTATGGTGAACCATAGTGGATAATTCAGCCTATAATGTGAGTCAATGTATGGTAAATATATTCCAAAAATGGACTATTTTTTTTTATTATATTTTTTTTCAAGTAGTTTCAAATTATTTTTCATTCTATATAGTTTAAATAAAAAATATTTTCTCTCAGTTTTAATTTAAATTTGACTTATATCGATTTAAAATGATGTTTAAAATAATATTTTTTGAGAAAAAAATATTATATTTTTTTAAATATTAAATTACTCAATAATTGTGGATATAGTATCCATGTTCAATTGATTTATCACTCCAATTTAGTATGAAATTATTTACCCTCTAGTGAAATGATGATGGAATTAGTAGCTAAAGTTAAAACATTTTAAGGACGATTGTAAGGCTGATTTACAAGAGATTTAAATATTGTTTCCCATAATTATATTTGTGATGTGAATGTTATTATCTTTTTAAAGTTGAATGTTTGTGGTTTATGGAATATTTTATAGTATTAGAATTTAATTTATTCAAATGTTTACATATTTACGTAATGTACATTAATGAACAATATATTTTTCTATGATTATGTATGACGCATTTTTAAAAAATCAAGATATTAAAAAAAATTATTTATAAAACATGTTATATTTGAGTACAATGTTATTTATTTTTTTGAAAATATTTTTCACGAGTTATCTTGAAATTTATATACTAATGGGTTTCCGAATTCTGCTATATCACAAACTGATATTTTTTAGGACGACATCCTCTATTCATATAGTTTTAAAATGTCATTTTGAGGGTGATAATTATTATGAAGAAATATATACCATTATAATGTTCATACATGTATATTGTAGATGTATCATTTAAAGAGTTTGGAATAGATGTAAAAGACCATGTATTAAGTCCAATATGGGTTTTTGATGTTTGGTATTTTTCAAATAAATAAATCATTTATCCTAATATATATCGGGAATTAAATTTGTGACATAATTTTTTAAAATTACACTATTGATAAAAATATCTATACCCAAGGTTCTCTAAAAAACTATGTGTACAGGTCACCCCCATTACTATGATTTTTGTAGACACATTGAATATGTTTTTTATGAAAACAATTTTTTATGGTCAGGAACTATTCTCTTGGTTCTCCAACAATCATGGTTATTAGTAACCCCTATTCCCTAGTTTTTTTTAAATAATGAGTATGTGTTTGGTGGGAATAATTCATGGGAATGGTAGATATTGAAGGATTGACCAAATCATTGGTATAGGTTAGACCATTTTAGTGTATAATAATTACACTAGTAATATACAGTATATACATATATATAAGAACATTATATGTGTTACAGGATAGTGGTAATCTGGTTGTAGTTGAAGTGGAAGATATTTTTTTTTAAAATGACCTAAACCCACAATTTGACCTATCATTGGTTATATGATGGGAAATTATTTTTATAATAATAAATAATTATATATATATAATGGAATATAATATAATAAAAAAATTATATCATAATAGTATATTCTTTGGATTATAGGAATGATGTGTTGGGATCAAATCCTAGCAGATGATTGGTATTTAATAATTGAAATATACCTACAGTTTTTTCGAAACTTGGGAAAAGGTCATCAAATTTAAATTTCCTACTCCAAAGGTATTTGATTTCTGTGTATAGGTGGTATATTCCCCTAGTTTGATCAAACTACAGGTATAGGTCTATAAAGACCACACTCAGAAAAATAGTTCATAAAATTGTTTGTATTGCCTATAAACGTTGTATTATGTTCTACCACCATGGTTCTAAATAGTTATTATAGTTATTTTTCAATTTTTCAATTTAATTATAAAATAATTACAATATGTCTACTAAATTTATTATTATATTAGTATTTTGAAAACATTATAGGTTATAATTTCACAAGATGAGGAAAATTAAAGGGTTTCAAATAACATCTTAGGTTACTATGGAAATGGTGACCATAACTCAAAGGCATAAATATTATTTTTAGGTTCATATGTGAATATATTATACGTTGATTAAAGAAATTATAGGAGTTTGTTATGGATATTATAGGTTAATAAATATGTTAATGAAATTTTGGGTTACTATGTTTTTTAAAGTTGGTGTAATTTGTGTTCATTAGGATGATTGGTTAAATAATTTTGGTAATGATATTTGATTTATATAGATTGATTTTTTTTCTATTGAATTATTAATTTGTGAAATGGAGATTAATTTTTTGGGGGAATCCTTTTAATATTTTGTGGACATTATATGATTATTGTGAGAAAATATCTTAATGGATTTATATTATCTAATGTATATATATAGAATTATTTTATTATAAGTCTATAAATTTCCACCAATTTTATATCACAGAGTCTCAAAATATTTTTTATTTTTTAAATATAATAAAATTATTTTGGTGATAGTAGATGTAAAATATTTTGTGGGATTAACAATATGTTTATTTTTAGAGATATTATTTAAAATCATTTTTTATAATTTTTTTGGTTTTATGTTAGGTCTAGAATGTTATAATGAAATTATATGGTTTAATTTTTTTTAGGATGGAGGAATTCCTATAATATTGGGAACACAATTTTCAATGTATCACATGTTCTATATTATTTTCCCATCACCTTATTACATCATCATTTATTTATTGGTAATCTCCCACATTTGAAAGCTCAATCATCAAGATTGTTTTCTTATAGTTTGTAATGCGTCTTATTTCCATGTTTTATTATATTTTGTGTTCTTCCCCATATTTTACATAGTATATGGACATTATAATTATCAATTATCATTAAAATATTCTTAAGTCATCATTTTGAATAAATTTAGGTTCAATTTGTTTGATCGATTGGGTTTTTATTCCAACTATTGACATGGTTCAATGGAAATATATTATAGGAGACTTTTTTCTTATCCTTTAAGGAAATATATCTTATAGAATTATTGAATTTTGGAGTAAGACCTTCCTACCTATAGATAAATTATATTTTATCCCAACCCATTATAATATATTAGCAAAGTAGATCCCGAAGAAAAAAAGAAAAATAAATTTCTGTGAAATTATATGCGGATGATGCATCTAATAGGATTAAGTTTCCTTTAACAAATATATTAATACTACAGTGTTTGAATCTCTTACTAGAATTGGATAGTTTCATTCTTTTTTTATAAAACTACATTTTGATAAAATTTTAATTTTTAGTCACTTCTATTTGTTGATTCTTATGTTTCCCCTTCATCGAGTTATATTAATTTCAGTTTGTCATGCTTCCCTGATAATATTTCTAACCATGTTTTCATTTTACCCCATTATTGTCCTCCATTAAATTTACCTTTTATTTACATGGATCATCTTTCTGAAACATTTTATGTTAGTTGCAATAATATTTTCATCTATTTTCATCAAAATTTTGAATGATGAACTAATGCGATGAAGGGATGGTTTCTTAGTTATATCTTTATATTCTTAGTTTTATAATTCATTTATAGTTTTAATGATGGTTTTAATTTAATGATATGATGGTTACTAGGCTGAATCATTATTCTAGTGATATAGTCTCTATCAATTATTAAGAAGTTTAAGGTAAACAATCGTTGGTTGTGTGATATTTTGGGTGTCATGGGGGCTGAGATGATGTTTCGATCATGAATTGATTGTAGTAGTTTTATTTTCCCAGAATAACCGACATGGAGTATATAATTATTCTAGTTCATGATTAATTTATTATTTTGGACTTTATAATTTATAATATTTTTTTTATTGAATTTTTTTGACTAATGGATAATTAATTAATTATATAATTGACGATTAAATTATTTTATTATTATTTAAATATTTTCAAAATAGGGTTTCATGTGATTCAAAAATTTAATAGTGTTTATTGAAAATTTTCCAATTAATGTTGTGAATAATGGGTAAAATTAGAATAATTACTGAAATTTTTTATTCAATGAATAATTTATTATTTAATTCATTTTTTCTAATTATTTTTTGATGTTTCAATTCATGGAATATTAATTCCATTAATTATGTATTGTTTATGAATATGAAATTAAATAGTTGAAATACATCTGAATATAAATTATAGAAGACATAGTTGTACTTTTTATAATAAATTTTACGATCAAATAATTTTGAAATCTTATCCAACATTCAACAAACATTTAGACATCTATATATAATATCAATCAGGTCTTCCATGTTAGGATGTTTTCTTGGTTATTTTTTAATTGATAATTAATATTTTAAATTTATTCTCTTTCATAATTCTAGATATAAAAAATTGAAAAAGGCATTGAAAATTACTTGAACGAAATAATGAAATAATTTGAAAATAAATATTCTAGAATTTATTTTGATGAGGGGAATCAAGGAGAAACATTATCTTTTTTTAATTATAAATTATATTTATTTTCGAAAAACTATAGATGTTTTATAAAATATAATTTTTGATAATTTTGAATTCGAAAATGAATGATTTTATACATAAAATAATATTTATTAATATGTTTTAAAAAAATATGCTTTCCATAACATACTTGAATAATTATAACTTTTTTCAATCATTTATACCTGGTAGAATAAATTATTGCAGGTAATACAATGTAGAAGATGTTTAAAATAACATAACATATTTCTATTTTTAGTAGACCCTCTATCCAACCATGTGAATCATAACCATTATTATATTTCGTTAGCCTAATAGTAGATTGATATTTTTCATGACCATTTATAATGATAAATCCATTACCATATTGTGGTTGATTTAAAAATATTATTAATTATAGGGATGAATTTCTATTATTCACAAGATCCTTCTTTAGAAGAAATATATATGTTTAGTTGTGTTTATCATGTTATTTATAGTTAAAATTGAATGGAAACAATTTCTATTATTAGTGTGGAATAAGGGAGTTTGAAAACCCTGGATTTTGATTTTATATTCTATACATTTAATGAAATATATTCATTTATTAATTAAAAAAATAGGATTAAAATACAATCTTATAAAAAGAAAAATAAATAAAAATAAAAAATATATCCCTAAATAATATGATTACATGCACTATCAGGGAACCCTAATTAGAAAATAAATACACAAGAATATTGAATAATGCATCCTCAAGATATCCCATGAAGATTCCTATAATGAATGGTGTAATTAAAATAATGGAAATAAATATAAATTTGGATTAATTTTTTAGTCACAATGAGCGAATAGAATGGGGGGTTATTTATTGTTTTATATCACCATTGTTGGTGGTTGTTAAATATCTGATAATGTATTCTTTATGGGTATTTGATTTCTTACCCATGAAAAAATAATTTTATATTTAATTGGGTATGATATATTTGAATGTATAGGATAATATTTTCATAGTTATATTGTATAATTAAATTTTATGATTTATGTTTAAAATTTTAAAATGTCTGAATATTTATTTTATGAACCAAATTATTTAATATACATAATTGATGACTATGGATTTAAATTTGTAAATTTTATGATATGAAAAATCAAATATTTTACCTTAGTGGAAACAATATTTATTGTAATGATTTATTTAATATTATAAGATACAATAATGGGTTTTATGAAATAATTAAAAGCTGTTCATTTTCTATTTTTATTATATATAGTTATATTAATGAAATAATTTTAATGTATAAGTAATTATTAATAGTTTATAAGAGAATTTTAATTTAAAATTTATTTTTTATTGTTCAATTTAATAATATATTATTTATAGTAATATTGTTTTTTCATATATTTGTCACATAATAAAATTTATTATATATTAAACCATACATTTCTGTATAATATATTATGTAATTAGAATTTTAATAATATAAAAAACCAATCATATTGTTGAAATTTATCATTTGTCTTATCTTTATATTGTAAATATTTGTAGATAACATTATATATAATTTTATAGATTACGTATTTAATATCTAGAAATTATCGTATTTAAAAAACATCAGTATGAATATTTAAAGAGAATTCATAAAATGATTGATGGAATTTATTTATGTAAAATTAATTTATGTATTTGAATTATAAAAATGATATATATAAATATATATATATATATATATATATATTAATAAAATATATATTTTTTATCCTCTAAAAAAATAAATTATATTTTAAAATATATATTTTAAGAAGTTTTAGTAATGTATGTTATATTGTGTACCCTATGAATGTTATTTAATATTATATGATGAAATAATATTATATTCTATATTCAATAATTTTTTATTTATAGATAATCAAACATTGGAAAAACAATTACGTAGTTCGGGGGATTCTGGTGGAATACATTTCAAAATCATCTCTATCTCAGGGGAATATATTACAAATAAATGGATAGTATGATGTATCAATTAATTTTATCATGCATCCTATGATTTTTTTCCATTTTCCATATTTCCAAATTGGGATTAGTAAATATCTTTCATGTGAAATATTTATTATATATCAATGAAAGGTTAATACTTTTACCATTTTTTAAAATTCATTTTAATAGAGTATATATGTATTGAATTACGTAATCTCAACTTTTATTATCTTTATCATAAATCTAAAAATATTATTTCAAATATTAACACATGTATTTCTAGATATAATAAGTATAAAAGAATTGGGATTTCCATCTCCGAGCCTTATGTTGAATTATAAAACATTCATGATGATTAAATTTTAACTTTTCTAATGATTTTTTTTCTTGCAACATAGAACATCATTCCGGAATTTTACTTCAATCCATCTATTCCATTACATTATTAAATTATTCATTGATTAATTCCTCTATTATTCATAAAATAGATATATTTGAATCATTCTTATTTTTTACCAATAACTTTATCACATGACATATTGTATTCAATTAGTGATGTGAGATTATTCCACAACAAATATATAAAATAATTGTTTCTTTTCATTTTTTATTTTATAAAATTATCAATCTATCCCCCTGATAATTTTACCAATTTATAAATCTCATATTTCATGACGCATATAACTTAGAAAAATTTATATATACATATTATTGCATTTCTAAATTTCCAAATATTTATTTTCTAACATTACACATGTATTTTTAATAAATCCACTCAAATTGATGGTTTTGGTAAGATATTGAAAATATTTACATCAGGATTCATAGTGTTCTTGACCATTATTGATTCTTTGTTTCTAGTTAGTTTTATTTTTAAATATGGAGTAACATTTGTCCATATTTGATGGTTTCTTATGTAGAAAATTTTATTTATAGGTTAATGTAATTTTAAGTCATGGTATTATATATGGTTTTTACTTATATAAATATAAAGATAAATATATACATAAAAATTATAAAAATACAATGATCATGTTTAATAAATAGAACAATTATTTATTTTAATTGTTATTTTTCATAATTCAAAGTAAATTGTATTTGAAAAATGACAGGGTTAGTGATGAAAATTATTACTAAAAAACATGGTAGTATAAAATGGGTATATTAGACATGAAATTTGAATATCTTTCACAATGTAAGTATTAAATTTTTCCCTAACCAAACAAGACATAAAACAATCCATATATGATATTTATACATTATTTTAGAAACATGGAATCTCAAGGATTATAATGGAATAATTATGTGTTAATGATATCAAATGAAATCCATTCATGCAATTAATTTTAATAATGGATGTTTACTCATCTAGTATGAAAAATTATAATATATTATATCTATTAAGTGTTTCTATAAATAGTGAATCATTGGTTTTTCCAATAAATGCTAAATCTTTCTCTTACTTTCTCAAATACATAGAATGTGAAGTTCTCAATATAAACCTGACCCAAAAAAATTCTCATCGAATTTAATTAACCATCATATTTTTTTTCTTGTATGTTCCCTTACAAGAATTCCTCTAATATTAACTACAATGGTTGATTTAAAAATATTATTGGACATATGAAAAGGGAATGTTTTTTCAAAATATATATATTTTAATGTATTTTAAATAAACATTATAAAAATTTGTTTTATGATTTTTTTTTCAATCCCTATGGGTTCCATGAAATATTACCTTTGTAAAGAATTATTTATAATGATAGTGTTTAGGGATTAAAAATCATTTCCATATATATATTCGAATTGTAAAATCAATTTAATTTGTGATTTGTTTCAAAAATATTAAAAAATAATCATTATATTATATTCATGTTTGATCCAATTTATTTATCTCTGTCATATTGGCTGCAAATTTATGTTATTTATAAATGATGATGGTATTTAATGATGGAGTTATTTAATTGTAAGGGTGAATGAAAGAGCGATTTGTATTTGTAATGAATAAAATTTTCTAAGATGACATAATTATATTTTTAAGCTTAAATTGTGAAATTTAAATTGTCATATTGGGATATCATGACACACAAAGTACATTTTGGGACAATAGTGAATATATAGATCATTAAATGTGTAAATTATTTTCTTTTGAGTAATGTTTATTAATTTATTAATTTATAGGTTTTCATAAGATTTTATGTTTTCTCAAAGAACTCTTGAGAGATTTTTTGGATACTTTTTATGATGTTATTTTAATAAAACCTTATTATGTACATTCTTGAATTTATTCATGAAAACATGTTTAATTTAACATGTGGGGTATCAATTTTTGGAATGTATTTATCATGGGTTTCCATGTTTTTATGGGAATAATAGCTTTCTAATAACCCTTAGAAAATTTATCGATCATTATATATTTAACATAAAATTTTAAATAATTTTTCAAATTCATGAGGATGAGTATGAATGATTATGAAGTCATAGTGCTAGTTATATGAATTGTATATTAAAAAAATATGGTCTACCCTTTTGTTTATAATAATGTACACATACAATGTTATAGAGTCTATTATATTATCAATGATTTGACAAAAAATTTATATTGTGTGAAAAGAAGTTTGTTTATTTTATAATGATGATGAAAATTATTTCTCAATGTTTTCCATGATGTTCTACACACAATGGTTAAGGATTTCTAAAACACAATTCCCAGTTCTGTGATGTTATGGTGAGAACCTCTCAAAGGGGGTGAGCCATTTTTTTCATCCACTATAGATGAATAGAGATATCAAAATCATAAAAACAATTTTTATGGTCATATTGGAGAGTCATTGACTTAGATAATACCGTATAATATGGAATGAGTTGCCTAATGGAGTAATTGTTTTTTAGTTATGAATTCTATTTCTTGTTGATGTTAAATGTACATATATATAAATAATTATTTCTCTTTGAGTTTTGATCTATTTTAAAAATAATAGTCTTGAACTAATGTGATTGTCACATGGACATCCACTTTTTTTTCCCAAATAATGAAAATATTCCTTTTTCTGTTCCACAATATCCTTCTATGAGCTCCAAAATCATAGAGTGAAGTTGGCATTCCTACCCATGTCATATTCCCAAGTCCTTTGTCTAAGGCACACATCAACGAGTGAAAATAAATATGACAATAAAAAATAAACATATACCAATTTCCATTTATATATTAATATACCTCCATGATTTTCATTTGAGTATAAATTTTTAAATCATACTCAGTAAAAAGGGATCGAGTACCTAAAGGATCCATGATAATAATTTTGTGTACACTAATAAATATATTCTTTTAGGTGATTCATAAGATCTAATGAAAGGAATATAATTTAATGTGATATATGAAACAAATCTGTGTCTAAAGAACTATCATATATGGTTACACAAAAATTAGGGGATCTAATAGAAATATACCATGGTGACATATTCCTTATAAATCACATGGGGAAAAACATAATGAAACAACTATAACACCTCCTCAATTCAAAATGAGTATCTATTAATTGGTAGCATATAACATCAAAAGACATTATATAATATTTAACATTTATAATGAAATTATATATTATATATCATTTAATGAATGAAGTTGTTAGTTATCTTGTGTTACACGTAACAAAAGACTTTTTGTAGATAACATGTGTTACATACAAATCTGGGTTTTACAGAATAAGAATATATAATGAAAATAAAATAATATATTATAATAATATATAACATAGATGTTAAATTTGTGGTAACTAATAATATTTCATTAATTATACAAATATATGGTCTATAAAAATATATAATCAATTCATTTGTTATCAATTAATAGAAATGAAAATAAAAACTAATAGAATATGTGGTAAACAATTGATCACAATATCGTTTGATATAAATAAATTAATTTAAATAATCTCAATAAATTATTTTAATTAAAAATATATTTTCAAAATTGAATAATATTTTTATTCATAAAATTATTTTATAGGAATAATATAATTAAAATAATATTTTTATACGTAAGAAGAAATAATTTTTCAACAAAATATCCCCTCTTATTAATTGTGCACATTATTTAAAACTAAATTTTTGAAATATTATTTACCAAAATATGATTTTTTTTTCAAATACTTACATAAAATTATATTTGGGTAAATTTTTTGTATTTTTCTATGATTTTTCATTTTATTGATGAATAATGACAATTATTGATTTTTAAATGAAAATAATGTTTTCATATAAATAATTTATAAGAAAAAATTATATTCAACCTTGGATTTAAGGTCAAATTATCTAAATTGTACATAAATTAATATAATTTAGTTCATTATAATCATTTTCTCTTTGATATTAAATATTAAAACAAATATTATTTTTCAACATTTGTTCTTTAAAACCTATATTGTCATCCTACCAGTGGAGAAAATTATAAAATAATTTTTACCCATTCTGTGATATATATTTGTAATATTAGATTAAATATTTTCATTAAAATTAATTTTAATATATCATTTGTCGAATTAATTTTATACCAAAATAAATTTTGTCCGTGATTAATATTAATTACAACTATTAAGTTAAAAAATTAGTTTAACAACGAACTAAACTTTAATAATAAGCCCAAAAATGACCATTAATCTTGTTAAAAATACATTTTATTTTCATATATCATGCATATAATCTAGTTTAAATAGATTAGACCAATATTTGTGCCACATGGTATGTGAATAACGTGGTTATTATTAACTTTTCAAAAATTAAAAATAATTAGAATCCTCCCTCAATATAAAAATGTATTAAACCCTCCATTTTATTCACTCATATAGTGCCCATTTTCTCAACGAAAAATATCTATAATAATATCCCAAAATCCCTCAACAAAGCCTTGAATCCTCACTTTGTGAATAAATCCAACCCAATAATTTATTTTTTATTTGTAGAAACTCAGTTTTGTGTGTAATGAATGATTTCAAGGAATGTCGTGCTACCATGTAACGCAAGAAAATAGAGTGTTGCGTAAATTAAAATCTATATAATATTTCATATTCATTTATGATAGTAAATATATTTTAATGTATCTGGAAAGCAATTTACCCTTTTTTACAATTAGTTTAATGTTTCATAAACACCATAGATATGATGTTGTACTTTAGATTTTTTGGGTGTTATTACTGTACACATTAGGCATTTAATATGGTATTTAAAACGCTGAAAAACGTACATACCACAAAAGTTCACCACAAAACATCATGAATCTACAGTAATTTTTGGAATACCATAAAACTCAAAAATATTACACTACAAATATCCTGCAAATAACTTGAAAAACATGGAATTACCAAACACATTGAAAACAAGGACATTAACGGATGAAATTTTTGATATCTATTAATAATTTATATTCAAAAAATCTACCAATGAGTTTAAGAGGAAATAAAAAGTTCAATAATAACCCCTAATACATCTTGAAGTCTTAATTTATAATTTTATATATCCTAACTCATCCAACATCAGTGTCATCCAACGTTTCACAAGATTGAGAAAATGTTTTTCTTCAATTATCACACATGAACATGCAACAACTGAAAACATCCCTAACAAATATATATATATATATATATATATATATAAACAAAATACTTATATCTAGATATTCAATGTTTTAAAAAATAAAACATTTAGAATTTTCAAACACATATAATTTCATAATCGAGACACACTTAATTCTTGATATCCTAAAACCCCAAAAAAACGATGCAAGGGAACTCAGTCCGACATGGGACATAAATTTAATTTTAATAACATTGCATATTTGATACAAAAAGTCTGATATAATAAGAAATGAAAATTAGATATGTTTTAATACAAAAATATAGGCAATAACAAACATCAGGAAAAAAATTAAATATATTTAATCAATACGAATAATTAAAAAAATTAAATATATTTATTCATCGGTAAAATATATTTGTAAATATTTAATTAAAGTTAATATTATTTATTTTAATAAAATAGATTCAAAAAGATATATCATTATAAAATTTATAAATAATATTTAATGATATTTAATTGTTTTCCAATTTACATGTAAACATATTTTACAATAGAAATGTAAAATATTTTTAGATTAAAAATAATAATTTTAATTTAAAATTAATTTTTTATTAAATTACATATACACTATAAAATCAGTTTATAAGTTAAAAGAAATTTTTCTCATGTACACTGTTAAAAAAATCAGAATGAATTTATTGTATTATTTCATATTATATAGCATCATTGAATTTCATGTTTTTTAACTTGGATTGTAGTCTATCACAAATTTTTCATTGACAGTCATGATAATGAGTGGGCCATATTTATTCTATGATAGAGTCATTACCACAAATAAAATTCTCAGAAGTATTATAAATTGAATAACATCTATACATTTCATTACCATGGAGAATATAAATTAAAATGTGGAAATTCGTAGGAATATATTTCTTGAAAAACAAATTGATGGGTGAGATAGATGGGTATCCCCATATAGTTCATGTAGTGAGTATTGTAATTATATAATATATCGTTTTTATTACAGTAAATTTTATTTTACAATCCATTTATAAATTACAGTCATGTGAACTCATCCTCATTGTATCCCCTCTCTTGTTAGACTACTACAAGGGGTGTATGACCTGACCAATAAATTGTGGGTGCTATTAATGGTGCTCAAAAAATCCATAGTCATTTTTCATACATTTAACCACAAATATATATTATAACTACCATATATTTTTCACTTACTATTCTACTTGAGGATCAAAGGATATTATCTCATATCCCATTATAATAAATTTATATAAACCCCGCTTCTCATATACTATTACTGAATTACGTAATGGCTTACATCACTTATACCATTATACATCCACTTATATGATGACTTCATTTTCCACTTATAACTATACTAGAAATTATGATCAAACTCAATTAACATCTTGTCCATACAATCTAGTTGACCAAATTCATGCATTGGATCATTATCATCCTTTATAGGCTACCAGTAGAACAAAACCCATAGATAACATATTTCATAGTTAAAATTATATATCATATATATGTTTAAAAGGTAATTGAATTTTGTTTCAATAATTTTATTTTAGTTATATGTTGTATAATTTTTATAACTTTAAAGAATAATATTGTAATATACTATTTGGGTGTAAAAATACATGTGATGTGTCAGATAGTTATACAAAATAATTTTGATTAAAATGAATATTACTAATTTATCTATAAAAACAAAATGAAATGTAGATGATTTTTCTAAATTATTCAAAAATAGTTACATATTACAACTTCAAAAATATCTCATGTTTAATTATGTATAATAAAACAATATAAAATGTATAATCTAAGATATGGGAAATAAATTTTATAAAATTTAAATATATATTTTTAATATATTTTGATGAATTATTATATATCTCATATAGTTATTTAATTTTATCATTGATAAAGATACAAAGGAAAATTTGTTCAGGTAATTAGAATGACTATGGTGACCATATAATAATGAGCTCTATAATTTATAGATCCATGGAATAAACATTGATGTAGAGGGTATTCCATCAAGTAATGATTGAATAGTTACCCAATATGAAAAAATAATATGCAATTAAAAGACTACTTATTTGAAGGTAGTATTAAGATTAAATTGTTTCTAATTGAAAACTAAATTATTAGGATTTGAGTTGATAATTTATCTATACTTTTTCATTTTCATGTTAGGAATTTTTTAGTGAAATTGAAAATTTAGTTCGATAAAGAGCATTCACACAATGAGGTGAACTACTATGAATGAATATCAGATAAAATTGATTTTTTATAACTAAATTAGTATTATTATATATATATTAGTTGATAAATACAACATAGGAATAGAAATATTGAGATGAATTGATGTCATTTAATCATATTTTTCAAAATAAATCTCATATAAAAAATCTATATCGAGGTTCTAACAATTAAAAAATCAAATATATATGATCCATTATAACTCTAAATATTCTAAAATGATTTGATCAAAAAAGATATGCGGTTTCTAAAAGATATCATACAATAGTAGAATGGTTTTTATGACTAAAAAATGAATATATTATCAAATATTAATTTATTGATATATTATTGTATAATTCAACCCTTTAAAACTAACAAACCCCAGAAACATAAATCCCCAAAACCAAAATTCCAATCACAAATACAACTAAATAATGACCTAATAATCTATTTGAGATAATATACACATAGGTTGTCCAAAATTATAATAATTCAATCCATATGATTATATATAATTTCATCCATTATAGAAGAAACATATCATATCCATTTATACCATAAACTTCCACAAAAAGAGAATAAAATTTAAAATAACTACCCCATCCAAAATACGCTTACCTATTTTCTTCCAATTCCACTATATATATTTTTTTTACCCTAAAAACCCTTTCACAACTCAATTTAAGAAACATAACCCATAATAAATAATATGTGTCAACTTAATTTAAAATTACTTAATTATAACTACAGTCCAAACAGAACCAAACACATCAATAACTCTATGCATAAATAAAAATTAACAAAATCACAATAAAAAGAAATTATATTAATGAAATCTAAATTAATTCAACACATACAATTTGGTAACCATAAAAATTATTGATCACATTACACAAACCTAATCATATAACATTATTCATAATTATGTAACTAAAATGTTTTTCTAAATAATAATCATGGATTTGTTTTTAAATATGAATCAACAGTTTATTGTGATGCATTTATTTATTCCATTTTCCGAAATTCACCCCATTTATATTTAAATATCAATATTCATACATTTATATAAAAAACATGTATCATATATTTCACCTAAATAAAATCAGGGAATAAATTTCTTGAAAAAAATTGTATAATATTTCTTTTTGAAGATTTTATAAAATTTAATTATATAAACACAACTTAAAACAAATATAATTATTATAAATAATATATATAACATCAAAAAAACATAATTAATTAGGATTTTGTATCATTTGAACGAAATAATTTCAATGGAACTACATGATCCAAAAAAATTAACATAAAATTCGTAACCATATATGATGATAATTAACAATTAAATAAAAATAAAAATTACCATTCCAATCAAATTCATGTCCTTATTTAAAAATACTACCATGTATTTTAAATATTAATTAAAATTAGTTCAATTCAACTCAATATAAGAACATTTTTATGAAATTTCACCATTCTTCAAATGCCAAATATCATAAAATTAAATCAAAAACCCCTTTCAATAATATTTTATCTCATAACAAGTCATTTTTAAAATACCAAGAAGTATAATGTCAATCAATATATAAGTTGATTTAAAAGAAATAAAAAAATTATTATTTATTGAATAATGATTTTATACTTATAATTCCAATTTTAGAGAATGATGTCGGATAAAATAGACAATTTACCTTATGTAAATGATTTTCTAAAAACGTTTTTAAAATAATTTGATATATGAATATAAAAAAACTTTGTAAGAAATATAGGTCTTATTCTACTCTTTTAAAATTTTAATAACTATTTTATTATTCAATATATAATTTATATTTATAAAATCATTCTTTCATGTCCTTGGATGAGAAATAATATGATAACTGTGTGTTAGAAGTTATTTTCATTTAATATTATGACATGTAGATCTTGGAGGAGTATTTTATTTAACCATGAAGTGTGTAATCACAAGAAGGTATTATCCCATAATAGGTTCCACCAAAAATAATGGATTCCCTATATGGAATGTGGCCCGAGAAGAGGAATCATAGACCTATATAGAGGTATAAGATTAAGATATAGAATCCCTGAATAATCATGAAAGAAGTAAAAAAGACCAATTCTGTACTTTCTATAAGAAAATTAAGCCTTATTCCATTTAATTTTACTTGATTCTGCTATAGGTTTGGTTATAACCATGAAAATAATGACTTATGTATATGATGAAACTGGTGGTGGAAATGAGGTTTCTATGGGTGGATTGGATAATGATGTTATTTGTAGTGGAGGAAACTTATCTAGTGACCAAAGTTACAAGAATGGTTTTGATAGAGGAAATCTAGATGGAAGTGGTGTTTATGAGGTAGATATCGATCCCATGTATTACAAACATGATATTTTACAAATAATTTTATTAATAAAATTTATGAAAAAATATGATTTTACACTTTTTATTATTTTTTAAAATTAAAAATGTTAAAATATTAATTATATAATATATTTAGGGTATTAAATATTTAAAAAGACTTTTTGAAGAGAAAAATATTTTTCCTTCTGAATTGTTTTTTTAATATGGTTATGATTTGTCATTGAATGTTGTTTAGAATTTATGTCTAGTAGGATCCAATACCAATTGTTATTAACCATTGATATATATATTTACTAGAATTTTACATACATAACTTATATCCTAAAAATATAAACCCATATATACTATTGGATTCCCTAAATCCATTAGTATAATGTTATCCTAGTACCTATACTACTAATGGGTCTAGGAACTATTAGCATATCATATTCCCCTTTTTCATAGGAATAAATATGGTTTTAAAAAATATTTATCTTCTAGTTGGACAGAAATTCACCTAGATCACAAGCATCGGTTTCATCGATTCAAAAGACTCCTACAAAGTTTATCAACACATACACGTCTCCTACCTTGGTCTGACACTCACCCAAATCACAAATAATTATGCATATAAATAATGAACACATCTATGTCCTATAAGGTTTATAGAATTGTCTTTTGTCATCAATGTGCTCCCCCTATATCAAATAATGTTTTGGTAATGTGGTTCACAGAGGCTTTCCAACCAAACTAATGAGACCCATAGGTTTTTCACAATCATATATTACCTTGAAAATATTTTTTGAGAACCCGAGGATACATATTTATCCTTTCATATCCCATGTTGTACAACATTGCTTCAACCGTATCATAATTTTAAATTTATGACCACAATGTGGATCACATTTTCCAATCAATGATAAGGGGGAATATCATGGGACACCAATAATTCTTATTACTTAACTCATTTTTTCATCAATTGATATACTAACTATGTTAGTAACCTTATAGATATAGGTGGATAAGCCCCACATTTATCCTTGCTAATTTTAGAAATGTAAAATATTTCCCATTAGGTGTAATGATAAATTCTAAACTAATTTGGTCATATTAACCATGATTATATTCATCCATCTTGGTCTTATTGTCAACATAAATTATATTTACATCTATAAAATTAATCTACCTAACTGGTATTCATTACTTATTTCTTGTAGGGTTACATTACAAATGAGTCTCATTCTAAAAAGATAAATATTCCATGTAAGAATATTTCCCCAATAATTCTAATTCACTATAATTCATCATTATATAATTCATCATTTTCTCTACAGAATATCATTCTTTACTGGGTTATATTCCCTACAAGATAGAAAATAATGGTCAAACGATGAAAAATTCAATCACAATCTATTTCTTGGCCACTTTCTCATACTATTACTCAAACCATAAATTTAATCATTCTAATATAGCATACCTTCCATAAGATGTTAAATTGGAATGACCGGACATAACACATGCACCTACTCATTAAAACTCAAAATATATGGTATTTAATTTCAAAAAACAATGTAACATATTGTTCAATTCCATGTTTTATTACCATTTCTCCCTAAATAATAAACATAATATACAAAAGACATTTTGTAGGTACTGTATTCAGATTAGGAAAAATGAACATCACTATTTGATTAATTCATGATATTAAATGGCACCACCTTGGTGCTTTCCACATAATAATAAAAGTGAAATTCTTGTCAAATTATCTTTTATCAGACTACATGGATTCTGATTCTTATATGGGTATACATATGATTCTCCTAATATGGACCTAATCCCAACAACATAATAATAATAATTTCATTGGTTGTTATTAAATTATAGTGATCCTTGATGTGAAAATTTAAACAATAGTATAATTATGTATTAAAAATATAGATATCTTCTATTAAATACAGATGTTTACATCGCTGTATTAAATAAGTAAAACACATGACTATTCATATCCAAAATTAATACAATTAGTTGGTTGAATTTATAATCATATATTAAATATTTTTGAGTGTCAAAGAAATATAAATATTCGTCGTTATAAGGATGATATTAGACCAACCTTTCATCTAATTAACCAATAAAAAACCAAAATAATACCTATTAAATTCCAATTTACTTCATACCATTATAGGGTGGGTATTACCCACTTAAGACATATATATGTATAATGGGTTTTTATAAAAATAATAGTGAAAAAAATTTCATGTCCATAAACCATAAATGGTTGAGAAAAAATAGGTATCAAGAATCAATTTCCAACATGGAATTACAAATTTTAATGTGAAAATAAAACCTTATTTTAATCATTTACCTATGTGAGTGATAGCTCCAAAATATTCTTACTCAAAAATAAATATTAACTTATTTTTCATTAAAATTTATCAATATCATTTATAAATTTTAGTCATCATTTTAGAAATTCCATTAATAAAAATTATCACATTAGATCATTCAAAATACAATGTTAAAAAACTCAAATATATATATATATATATGCTTTGAGCATGATGATGGTAATGGCTATATATTCTAGGGAAATGTTATCTTCATCCAAAAAATAAAATATTTTTTTAAAAGGACGTGTTTGACATTACAATATCAATAGATTAAACTAATAAATTTTAAAATCCCATGAGTGTCTCTAAGGAATGATTCCCTACCGATTATCTAATCATTGATGGGAAGAAATGTATTGGAAGAACTAGGAGACACCTCTAACAATTTTTGTGTCCTGAACAAAATCATGAAAATTCCTAACCCCCGATGTTGGTGGGTGGATGTGGATGTGAATTATATGTCCCTACATATTAGCAGATTCTCAGGAAGCCTCGTATTAACTAATTTCATCTCCAGAAAATAATGATACAGTTCCTCAAGAATAAATGTAGGAGATCTCATACACACTGTATTGTCCCAATGAATATATGATTAGGTATACACAAGGGATCCACATCATTGAGGAATAAGAAATTTTAAATATTTAGACTCCCACGTAGGAGGGTAACTGATTTATTCTAGTGGAATCAATGAGATATTCTCATATTCTCATCCATACTTGTAAAAAAATCATCATATTTTGAAGGAATCAACGAATTTGCATCATATCTGTAATTTATCATTGAATAGTAAATATAATATCATGGAGGAAACCAGAAGATATGGTCAAAATCAATCTGAAATAAATTATTGTAATCAATGTATTCTAGTATTTGAGACTAATAAGACCTAAATATTTCCATTAATATTCCTAAATACTATCATTATATACTAGTAATTTATATGGATGATTCCCATATCATATCATTAATTGAATAATGATGTCATCATATCCCTACCAAGGCACTGAATTAGTATTATATTTTTTGAATAAGTATCTACATGTCATTAAAATGTATTATTGTGGAATCTCAGAAATGGACTCCTATCAATTACCCCATACAAGAATATAATCATCATTTTCTAGTGGAAACCAAAGGGTGGTCTCTTTTTCCGTGATACAATCCAAGATGGTCATCAAAATATTTTTGTTGTAATTGTAAGGAAGTAACATGAAAGTAATATCTCTTGAAATATCATACATTTATTCTCATTGAATCATAATGGTTGTCACATCTCATTTCATTCACAGAAAATATCATTTCTAAATTTTAATGTCACCATGTGAGTCCCATTGGAGGTATCTTACTCATGATGGTATCAATAAAATTTTTATAACAACAATTTTTGTCAAGGTTACTAACCTATATATCTGATGAAGAGAATCTATATGGATTTATTTTAAAGAGAAATTTTCAATGAATGTTTAGGGATATATCTACAACATGGTCAGTGGAATAATTATTAGAAAAACTAACCAATCTCATAATAATATTAAGAATCTAATAATAATTTATCAATTGGAGAATATTTGTATAGTTGTAGAGGCTATCCCTAAAATTACATGATATTTAGATTTAGAGTTCCTATATAGAACACCAATCATAGAGTTCATCGTTGTTGAAGAAAATATGAATGATGGAAAAACAGTTCCTTCCCATTTTGTAATTGTTGGTTGGGAGGGAGGTCGTTTACATTTAAAATCATCATTAATTGGTATAAATAGTGTTATTATCTAATAAATTCCATCTATTAATCCTGAGGATCCTTTCCACGGTTCCTATTATATTTTTTCTCCCAATAATTTAATATCTTGTTACAAGTATGGTCCAACATGTATAAAAACCTCTCCGAGTTTTCTCGATTATCTATATAATCTAAAGAATTTTTTATTCACAAAATGAAATCTTTTATCATTAATAAGATGTGTTTCATGAATATATTTTGTTAATTAGGGGCTTTGGTTATCACTTGTTCCTCTATAAGAACATATATCCTTTGATTCACTAATGGACAATATTGATGATACAAATATAATTGAAAATTAATTATGTAAATTAAATTTATGGCCATATTAGGTTTAGGAGTCACTCTTTGTAACGCCCCGACCCCAGCTACCCAGAGCTGGTGCATTACTTCGTAACATTGGCATGATCACAAAAGATCAAGTCTCGAAAGACCGATTAGTTTAGTAGCCTTGGAAACACTAGATACATTTATAAGTCTTTCCTTACATCAAAAAGTAAACAAACTACAATAACATGGTCTTCATAGTCCACAATCATATCCCTTTCTGACTACCCCTGCAGTTCACTCATAAATTACTTCTTCACATCCTGGAAAAATATTAAAACATTGAAAGGGGTGAGCTCAGATGCTCAGTAAGGTTAACAATATAGTGGAAGATTTCATAAATAAACATTAACATTTAAGGAAAAGTTTAACTAAAAAAAGCCTTTTAAACTTGAACATCAACATAATATGGCAAAAGTAAAATCAGATAATTCCATTTACTTCATCACATGGATATTCTACTGGTCGAATAATCAAATGCAATATCAATAACCACTTTCATAATGATGGAATGCATAATGCCAGACTATCATAACCACGTAGCCAAGGCCTCATGCCAAGACCACAAATAAGATTTTGTCAAGGCCTCGTGCCAAGACACTAGTTTGTCTCATGAGACCTGCCGATGCATCGAGGAGCTATAGCGGGCTCCACCCGTCACTTATTAAGTCCAATGCATTCCTCATATGAATAGGTTTAATTATATCATAAACCATAACATAATCGTATCACATAAAACATGCATAAAGGAAACATAACATTTCAACATTTCAATCACAAGATATAAATACAACACATTGATATAATAAAAACGCTTTCAAAACCATTTTCAATAAAATAAAATAATGTTAAAACTTTGTATTTATTTTTCATTAAAAAAATGATGTCTTGTAGAGGAAGCCGAAACTCAAATAATGGTCACGGAGGTGGATAAGTCGTTGTCGCCGCATAAGTACGGAAAAAAAAACATTCCCTTTTTGTCGTTTAGTAAAACACTTCATATAAAAAATATTCCTTTTGAATAAACGTAAAAGTCAAAGGGGTTTATACACCGTATAAAAGAATGTTTTGTATAAAACCAAATATGCCTCAATGAATGGGGATTGAGACGATGTCCTTAAAAAGAACATTTTTTTAAATAAAGTACATCTATAATGTGTATTCACATTATGTACACATAAATAATGTACAAATACAATATAGGACATAATAATATCATGACATAATTTGAAAGTAGGAGATTAACCCAAAGAGTCAAAATTGGGTTAAGAAATTCCCTTACCTCATGTACGACTTGACTCAACCGTTCTTTAACCTCCTGAATAATAAACTAGAGTTAATATCTACCTTATTAAGAACCATTTTCAATTTCATTATCCTTTTTATATCACTTATTACAATGTTATGAACGTTATGTAATTATTTAAGTTAATAACGGTCGTTTTGTCGATCTTTGGTACTTGAGTCAACAATAAACTTCTTATAATTACAAGTTGTCTATGTGGTAGAATATCCATTATCTACCGAATTATATTCATGATTTAGATGTCATATATATCATATATATCCATTATATACATTCATTTATAACATTACGTAACATTTAGAGGTAAGAAATGAAATCCACCGTTCATGGAGACGGTAAGCCGTACGTACGCATGAACGCTACTTTCATTTCTATTTCATATTTAATGGAATGAAATCATAATTATATAAATGTATAATATAATTCCAGTATAATATAGTGTATAATAACATTTACTCCATCCTTTATACATCCCACATATGGCATTAACGATTCAAATCACTTTGAGGGGGCGGTAGTCCACACTTCCTAAAATGAAATTATCGCGTTTACCCATAATGGAAATCATAAAGTATGCCATAAATGAGAAATACAGAAGCATAAGTAAAACATAAACATATTATATATCATATATAAATATAGTTACATCTTAATGGCAACCTTTTAAGGTGTTATATGAGTGTTGAACAATCATCATTTCGTGAGGCAGAAATTCGCCATCCACAGAAACTGTATGTTCTTTAAACATTAGATGTAGGTGTGTGTAAGTGTAGCTCTAATCCTTCTTATAAAAACATCATAGTATATTGAGGAAACTGGTGTTGTTACAAAAGAAATTAATAAAAAGAGATTATGGGGTTGGAGAAGAATAATAAATCAAAATAACATAAGAGAAAACATTACCTTTAAATCGGGTAACTTTTTTGATTGGAGACAAAGGATTCCTTGGGAAGCGTTCTTCCCAAAGTGAGGCTTCTAGGAGTAATAGGGGGAAGTTGGGAGAGTATTTGGTCAGAGGTTGGCCGATCCAAATGGCTTGAAAGTGTGAATGAGGTGGTAGAGGTGGGGGCCTTTTATAAGAGGAGAGGAGGGGCACTCTTGGAAAGTAAGGAACTTTTACATTATTATACAATGCTTTTCGGATTTTAAAGGTCCCACACTTATATAATTCGTGGATATGGTGATAAGGGTTCGAAATCTACCCATCCAATAGTCTTTGGACAAGTGTAAGCCTTGGATTGTACATTATCTTTCCATTTTATTAAAATCGTTAAATAATGAGGCTATCACTGCATCATAATGATGTCATAAATAATTTAATTTATTTAATATATAAAAATTATAAAAAAAATACTATGATGTAGGAAATCTTTTTATCTTTCCAATGACTATTTATATTAAAAAATATGACTT
This sequence comes from Viscum album, assembly GCA_963277665.1. NCBI lineage: Eukaryota > Viridiplantae > Streptophyta > Magnoliopsida > Santalales > Viscaceae > Viscum > Viscum album. The sequence continues at coordinate 1,930,201,454 of OY728127.1, read as the reverse complement.
GTATAACCCCATTTAAAAATGGTCTTAGTAAAACATTTCATGTTTGTGTCATTGTTTTACTTTAACATTAAATAAAAGTTATTTATGTCATTTTCCAACTAAAGTGGGTCCATGGGGTCCCCAAGTTGACCCATGGATTTTCATGGTCGGGAATGACTCATCCAATAGGAGTAGGACAAGTTTCAAGCTAATATAATATTATTAAAACATTATTTTTACCTTAAACTACACTAATTACCTCTAATCGCGATTAAGAACTTAAAAGTTACTATTCACCAAAAATTATTTTAATCTCATTGAACCACATTTTACTTCTTAATGATAACCATGTATTTCGTATTTTTGAAAATCAAATCACAGAGGTGGTAATATTTCATTTAAACGAAAAATCAGTTATTTAACTACCACTTTGTGGTTTCACTATTCATCAAAAATTGAAGTTTTTCAGAACAATGCCAAAATTTCACCCTAAGATATAATTGATATTCCAAATTCACAAATGATGTCTATTTTAAAAAATTCCAAACATATAAGTTGCATTAATTAATTTTATAATTAATTCCCGCTGTCACAACAAATAGCGTGTTTTTAAGAAACAATTTTTATCAAAAGATTGACAATTGTTAATGCCCAATTTCAATATTAAGTTAATTATAATGACCACCATTGAATAAAATGGTAAAAATATATTCTAATTATACTCTAAAACCACTCAATAGTATAATTTATCACTATAAATTATTTGGATTAAAAAAGTGGTTTTTAAGTATTTTTCACTATTCATAAAAAATGGAAGTTCTCAGAAAAATACCAAAAATTCAACATAGGCTAATTTCGATATTCCAAATCCAAAAATGAAGTCCATTTTAAAATATAAAATTTCTATAATTTTAAAACGTGGTTATTACTATTCATAACGGCTACTTTGATTAGTGGCGGTGTTTTAGAACTCGAAGTTGCGTACAATGCAAGCTATTGCATTATTGAATGAGAAGCGTATCATGGAAGCTCGGGGTGTTACATTTTCCCCTCCTTCAATAAATTGCATCCTCGCAATTTGAAATTTTTTTCTTTGAAAATAAAAGGTTGAAAAGAGAAAATACCTTTGTGGAAAACCCACATCGGAAATAAGATTAATAAAATTTAGCCTTAATAAGAGGGAAAGGGAAATGAAAAAGTCACCACCCAATTATGATCTTGATTAGGAGAACATTGGTGGAGATTAGAGACTTATAATTGGAGGAAAAACGTAAATATTCGTAGGGAGTGATTGAGGTAATCAATCACAATCAACTGTCAAATTGAGGGCCTAAAAGCCTTCAATCTATGTTGATTTAAAATATCATCAGTTCAACAAGACATAAGGTATTAGGATAACACATTTTTTTGTTTTAATATCCCTTTACAAAAGTTTAAGAATTAATTTATTCATTGAATAACAGATAGGTATATATATATTTTTTACTGACAATTAGAGTTTCAACCTTCAACTCACCTTTCACTCAAATATATAATAGAACCAAAAAATATTATACTTATCCTAATTGTATAAGGTTCCAAATGTTAACACATACCATTTAGATTAGTAAAACTATTTTGTAATAACCAGGTACTTCCTGTAGGCTAGTGGTAGGAAATAAAGGCATGTCGCACTATGGTTGTGGGTTCGATTCCTGCAGCTTTGTCCGACGCGACGGGTTTTGCCCCACCCTGCAGGTTGTCCTTTTCGTAAAAATATAGTACTATACTATTCCAAAAATAATCTTCATAAATGTTTTAACCTTAAACAATACAATCCAATTTTCATCTCAATCCATTCCAACCTTTATAGTTATCCAAAATACCTCTGTCCAAACTTTCTCTAAAAGGTATCTAAATTCCAAAATCAATTGTAACATCAGATTCCCCTAAAAAATTAAAGTTTCTCTTTTGTCACATACTAAAAATATGATTACCTTCATCATATTAAAACCTTAATGAAATCAACATGTACTGCAGTACAATCCTTATATATATATATCACCTTATTTTAATAACCAGAATATAATCCATGAGTCCAAAAGCACCTATACATTAATTATTCTACTTCAACTGTAGTAACAGCATAAGATTGTCCTTGATCCCTTGGCCTTTTCTGAGGTAATTTTCCCTGACGCTTAGGAAATTCATTTGCATAATGCCCAATTTCTCTACAATTGTAGCATTCAACAATGATAGACTCTTTCTTTCCCTTGCAATCACGCACCTGGTGACCTTTTTCTCCACATTTATAACAACCTCCCATTCTTTTTAGGAAAGTACCAGGGTGATTCTTCCTATAATTATCACATAATGGAAAATACTTCTTTCCCTTTTTCCCTTTATCTGTCTCTTGTTCCACCGTTCTCTTCTTCTCTTGCTTTACTTTTTTGTCATAAGACTTAGAGAATTCCTTTTCTGTCTTGATAGCACATGAGACAATATCTTCATACGATGAGAAGGATTATGATACTAAATCTCGACGGAGAAATGGTTTTAACCCATCAAATAGACTATCAATCTTACTTCTTGGGTTACGTATATAATCTGCAACATGCCTCGCTAACCTTGTAAAGTTGGCCTCATACATTGCGACATTCTCATCCTCCTTCTGCCTCAGACTCAGAAATTGCCTTTCCATATCTGCCGATGGTCATGAGGAAAGTATTTTTCTAAAAACAGATCTTTGAACTCCCTCCATTCCATATTTGATACTTCATCATCTTCCTTCATGTTTTGAATAAATGACCCCCATTGATCAGCATCTCTAGTGAGGCGGTATACTACCATGATAACTTTTTCCCTTTCACTGCTCCCCAAAGCCTAAAATATTTTCTCTAGGGAATTTGTCCATTGCTCGACTACTAGGGGATTTGTACTCCCATTGAACGTTGGTGGTTTTTTCCTCATGAATCGATCTAACATTGATACTCCACGCTGTGGATCAGGGTGATCCATACGAGTAAGGTTATTATTCATAACTTGAGTGAGTTTTCCCAGTATGGTAATAAGTTGATCAGCACCAGTTTTATCTCCAGATCCACAATAATTATCTTGATCAGGAGGGAAATCCCTACACGGAGTGCGTGCCTTGATACGGCTTCCATTCCTTCCACTAGGCGCCATTTCTAAACAATGGCATAAACTAGATTAGTTTATGAATCAAAATACATAATTCCATACTTGTAAAATACTTAACATAAATTGAACTATTTATGGATATAATCCATAATAATAAAAAGGTTTTATTTGAAAATGTATATACTCATAACCGTTCATAGTGGTTTGTAATGAAAATGGGAATTATCCTAAGCATATACCCTGGGAGTGTCGTAACCAAGAGTGAAGCAAGGCCCGTTGTCGTGCACCAGTTCCCGTTCGAGTCTAGCTCAAAGCGGTGTTTTCGGGTTTTACCCCTAGGTACATTTGTGCCAGAGCTGCCTCAACCTGCTCGTATCCAGACAGGGATGTATTGCTCCGGAAACACACAACATCTCTACAATACCAAAATTCTAGGAAGTTCTTCTATACTAATCCTCAAATCCTATCTTTGGGCTATGTGCTCTAATCAGAGTTTATCTAAATCTAGCTTCCAAGGTTAGTACTAAACTGCCTCTGATACCAAATGTAATGCCCCGACCCCAGCTACCCAGAGTCGGTGCATTACTTCGTAACATTGGCATGATCACAAAAGATGAAGTCTCGAAAGACCGATTAGTTTAGTAGCCTTGGAAACACTAGATATATTCATAAACGTTACATTACATCATAAAGTGAAAAAAATACAGTAACAAAGTATCCATAGTCCACAATCATATCCCTTTCTGACTACCCCTGCAGGTCACTCATAAATTACTTCTTCACATCCTGGAAAAATATTAAATCATTGAAAGGGGTGAGCTCAGATGCTCAGTAAGATTAACAATATAGCGGAAGCTTTCATAAATAAACATTAACATTTAAGGCAATGTATAACTAAAACAAAAGCCTTTTAAACTTGAACTTCAACATAATATGGCAAAAGTAAAATGAGATAATGCCATTTACTTCTTCACATGGATATTCTACTGGTCGAATAATCACATACAATACCAATAACCACTTTCATAATGATGGAATGCATAATGCCAGACTATCATAACCACGTAGCCAAGGCCTCGTGCCAAGACCACAAATAAGATTTTGTGAAGGCCTTGTGCCAAGACACTAGTTTGTCTCATGAGACCTGCCGATGCATCGAGGAGCTATAGCGGCCTCTACCCGTCACTTATTAAGTCCAATTCATTCCTCATATGAATAGGTTTAAACATATCATAAACCATAACATAATCGAATCACATAAAACATGCATAAAGGAAACAGAACATTTCCACATTTCAATCACAAGATATAAATACAACACATTGATATAATAAAAATGCTTTGAAAACCATTTTCAATAAAATAAAATAAAGTTAAAACTTTGTATTTATTTTTCATTAAAAAAATGATGGCTGGTAGAGGAAGCCGAAACTCAAATAATGGTCACGGCGGCGGAGAAGTCGTTGTCGCCGCATAAGTACGGAAAGAAAAACACTCCCTTTTTTCGTTTATTAATACGCTTCGTATAAAAAATATTCCTTTTGAATAAACGCAAATTTCAAAGGGGTTTATACACTGTATAAAAGAAAGTTTTGTATAAAACCAAATATGCCTCAATGAAAGGGGATTGAGACGAAGTCCTTAAAAAGAACATTTTTTTAAATAAAGTACATCTATAATGTGTATTCACTATAAGTACACATAAATAATGTACAAATACAATATAGGACATAATAATATCATGACATAATTTCAAAGTAGGAGATTAACCCAAAGAGTGAAAATTGGGTTAAGAAATTCCCTTACCTCATGTCCGACTTGACTCAACCGTTCTTTAACCTCCAGAATAATAAACTAGAGTTGATATCTACCTTATTAAGAACCATTTTCAATTTAATTATACTTTTTATATCACTTATTACAATTTTATGAATGTTATGTAATTATTTAAGTTAATAACGGTCGTTTTGTCGATCTTTGGTACTTGAGTCAACAATAAAATTCTTATAATTACAAGTTGTTTATGTGGTAGAATATCCACTATATCCCGAATTATATTCATTATTTAGATGTCATATATATCATATATATCCAGTATATACATTCATTTATAACATTACGTAACATTTAGAGGTAAGAAATGAAATGCACCGTTCATGGAGATGGTAAGCCGTACGTACGCATGAACGCTACTTTCATTTCTATTTCATATTTAATGGAATGAAATCATAATGATATAAATGTATAATATAATTCCAGTATAATATAGTGTATAATACCATTTACTCCATCCTTTATACATCCCATATATGGCATTAACGATTCAAATCACTTTGAGGGGGCGGTAGTCCGCACTTCCTAAAATGAAATTATCGCGTTTACCCATAATGGAAATCATGAAGTATGCCATAAATGAGAAATACAGAAGCATAAGTAAAACATAAACATATTATATATCATATATAAATATAGTAACATCTTAATGTCAACCTTTTAAGGTGTTATATGAGTGTTGAACAATCATCGTTTCGTGAGGCAGAAATTCGCCATCCACAGAAACCGTATGTTCTTTAACCATTAGATGTAGGTGTTTGTAAGTGTAGCTCTAATCCTTCTTATAACAACATCCTAGTATATTTATGATACTTGTGTTGTTACAAAAGAAATTAATAAAAAGAGTTTATGGGGTTGGAGAAGAAAAATAAAACAAAATAACATAAGAGAAGACATTACCTTTAAATCGGGTAACTCTTTTGATTGGAGCCAAAGGCTTCCTTGGGAAGCGTTCTTCCCAAAGTGAGGCTTCTAGGAGTAAGAGGGGGAAGTTGGGAGAGTATTTGGTTAGATTTTGGCCGAGCAAAATGGCTTGAATGTGTGAATTAGGTGGTAGAGGTGGGGGCCTTTTATAAGAGCAGAGGAGGGGCACTCTTGGAAAGTAAGGAACTTTTACATTATTATACAATGCTTTTCGGATTCTAAAGGTCCCACACTTATATTATTCGTGGATAAGGTGATAAGGGTTTGAAATCTACCCATACAATAGTCTTTGGACAAGTGTAAGCCTTGGATTGTACATTATCTTTTCATTTTATTAAAATCGTTAAATAATGAGGCCATCACTGGATCATAATAATGTCATAAATAATTTAATTTATTTAATGTATAAAAATTATAAAAAAAATACTATGATGTAGGAAATCATTTTATCTTTCCAATGACTATTTATAGTCAAAAATATTACTTGTATTACCCCATGTAAAAATGGTCTTAGTAAAACATTTCATGTTTGTGTCTTTTTTTTACTTTAACATTAAAAAAAAGGTATTTATGTCATTTTCCAACTAATGTGGCTCCATGGGGTCCCCAAGTTGACCCATGTATTTTCTTGGTCGGGAATGACTCATCCAATAGTAGTGGAACAAGTGTCAAGCTCATATCATATTATTAAAACATTATTTTTACCTTAACCTACACTAATTACCTCTAATCGCGATTAAGAACTTAAAAGTTACTATTCACCAAAAATTATTTTAATCTCATTGAACCAAATTTTACTTCTTAATGATAACCATGTATTTCGGATTTTTTAAAATCAAATCACAGAGGTGGTAATATTTCATTTAAACGAAAAATCAGTTATTTAACTACCACTTAGTGGTTTCACTATTCATCAAAAATTGAAGTTTTTCAGAACAATGCCAAAATTTCACCCTAAGCTATAATTGATATTCCGAATTCACAAATGATGTCTATTTTACAAAATTCCAAACATATAAGTTTCATTAATTAATTTTATAATTAATTCCCGCTGTCACAACAAATAGCGTGTTTTTAAGAAACAATTTATATCAAAAGATTGACAATTGTTAATGCCCAATTTCAATGTTAGGTTAATTCTAATGACCACCATTGGATAACATGGTAAAAATATATTCTAATTATACTCTAAAACCACTCAATAGTATAATTTATCACTATAAATTATTTTGATTAAAAAAGTTGTTTTTAAGTATTTTTCACTATTCATAAAAAATTGAAGTTCTCATAAAAATACCAAAAATTCAACATAGGCTAATTTCGATATTCCAAATCCAAAAATGAAGTCCATTTTAAAATATAAAATTTCTATAATTTTTTAAAGTGGTTATTACTATTCATAACGGCTACTTTGATTAGTGGCGGTGTTTTAGAACTCGATGTTGCGTACAATGCAAGCTATTGCATTATTGAATGAGAAGCGTATCATGGAAGCTCGAGGTGTTACACTCTTTGTGTATGATAAGAACTATATTGTAAATCACCAAACCCAGAATATAGGAGTATGTTACTTATATTACTAAATTGTGATGGCTGAAAGATCAGAAAATAAAACAGGAAAAATCTTTTAGAGTTTTTGGTAAAATAAATTACATATATAATATAAATACTAAATAGTTAAAATAAAATAATGCAGAAATTAAGAATATTTATTACATCATTGACACTAATACCAAGAATTAAACTTCTCAACATGGGTAAAGGATACCAATTAGGGTTATCAAAAATTCTATGTGTTGGGTAAAATATGTGAATTAGTTAATCAACAATCATAATGAATATCGAAAGGTAAATAACTAATCAAACATACCATTTAAATAATTGGACAATAAAAAATCAATATAGAAATGAAAATAACCAAATCATATTCCATTGAATCAATAATGTACGAATGAAATTCATCCATAGATAATGTAAATGTGAAGATCTATTGGATCAATAATGATTACAATAACTAAAATAAAATATGGAATGGATTGATTATTGGATATCATGATTGAGGTGCATGAATACCTATAATGTCAAGACCCTTCACAAAATGATTTAATACTACATATTGAAAACCATTTAATTTATAAAATTAGTTTTTGTCATTTGATCCTTTCAATGCATCATGATAAAATATAAATCATGCTCCCCACCCCTCACATACAGTCTGAGTCATTCCTCGTATTAATGGTAATAAATTTAACCAATAAATAATATGCCTTATCAAATATCGGTATTTATTAATGAATACATATTTGTCAATATTTCCATAGATAACCAAGTAATTTTTAATGTAAACAAAATATATAAAAATTATTTATAGTGTAGCAAATAATAAAATCGATAAAAAAGTTATGTTGAAATATAAGTGAAATTTAATATCTAGTAGAAATTTATCATTAAAATGTGATTATTTCAAGAAAAAGATTATAATCTCAAAATAAAGGGAAGTTTCACATAAAATATTTTAATATTTCAAATAAAAATGTATTGGATGAAATAATTCAAAATAATTTCTAAAAGAAAATGTGGAATTAATTTTTCAGGACACTGCTAATCAAAGGAAAATTACCTGCACCACAAAAAAATAAAATTGGTTCATAAAGACCAAATTTTCTCAATGGAATTTAATTTTTCATGAAAAACATTACATTATCGTTAATGTTGGTTTAATTAGATTTAAAATCATAGAAAATGTTTTTATTAATCATATTAATAAAAAAAATTGTAATATTATTTATAATATCATATAATATCCTTTTATAAACACTTATCACATATTTTTTAATAACCATTTAATATCTTTACTCCTTTCGGGGTGAAATGCCTTAATTTTTAGTATGCTTAGACTTGAATTTTTTTGGTCATATTAATTATATAATTTTATAAGAATCAAAAATTTTTGTTTTGTATTAATTATATAATTATTTAACCATCTCTATATTGTATTTTATGATTTTAATATGATGAATTGTAATAGTGTATATATTTATTTTAATGAATGAAATTTTGATATATTAAATAAAATCCATTTTCCTTTGGGGAGGTTGATTGTACGTACCCATGAAATTTTTTTCTATTTTATTTTAATATTAATAGAATGAGAACTACCAGAAACATATGTATATTAATATGTTGTGTCATGTTTATTTCTTATTAAAAATATATTATTTTTAATGAAAACCTCAATACATTCCATTAAATGATGGAATGAATCACATAAAATTTAAGAGTTCGTATTCTAATCATCCCTAAATGATGTTATCGTATTTCCAAAAAAAATGAATTTAAGTATAATATAAAAACATAAAAAGATAAAATACATTATAAATAAAATATATATCATAAAAAATACATACATATTCCCATACATGGATTATGGTAATGGAACAACAAACTACATTAGATCATCATGTGATTGTCCACCGTATATACAAATGATGATTGTGTATCCCATTTAATGTTATTTTAAGAATATTATGTTTAGACTCATAGAATACAAAAATATATGTTTGTTTAATTTGTTTTTGTTATTATATACGACTTATACATGAACAGTTGAAGGAGTATAAAAATGAATAAATAAAAATAACTCTTTGAAGAACATACACTTTCTTTGGGTAACTATTTTTTGATTATAACAATATCCTTATAGGGAAGTATTTAAGAAAAATGTGGGGATTCTGTGATTATCAATGTAATTAGCGAGCTTATATGGGAATAATATAGAGGATCATAATGGAATTAAAGGTGTTAATAATAGAGGGTGTGAGTTCAATTTTATAATGGTGGAGGAGTGGCAATCTTGTAAATATTAAAAGATAAACAGTATTTGGAGTACTCCCATACATAATTACCTCCAATAATGGAAAAAAATTGTAATATTTTTTATATGTAGTAAATATTGACATCATGTATTTTTGGAATATTTGTTAAGTCATTTTTCCTTTTGAGATTAATGATTAACAACTAATTAATCTCTTTTTCACCATAATAGATGAAATTAATATTAATTTCCTTCAAAAATATTATTTCGAAAAAAATTAGTCTACAATATTATTTGTCACGACCCACCCTTGGGGTCCGTGCCGTGACTACCCCAAGACCGCCTTCCATAGGCCAGGGGCTGGCGACTAGCACCAAAGCGTAATTCCCGGTAAAAAGGGAAGGCATTGCCTATGTAAAGTAAACAAACACCACAGAGTAAGCAAGCGGAAAGTAAACAGTAAGTAAAAACAGAGTACAACTGAAAGTGCGGAAAAGTAAATGGGCCAGTATGCAAACCCAAACTGAAAGTAAAGAACAACACGAAAGGGAAAACAACAACTGTAAAGTAAAAGCTGCTACACCGAGCTGTCCACTGGAAATCCCACCTGAAGGGTGGGTACAGATAGCTCCACTGCTCCTCGGGTCCCGCCGTCCGCTCTGAACACGTCCCGCCAAGTGGTCCACCTCCAGGTACCGTCCTGCTCTGCAAGCCTCAGCCAAGATCAATGATGTCCGTCGTCTGCAACCAACACAACGTAGTGCGGGCATAGCCCGTGCAGGGGTGAGTATAATCTACTCAGTAGGGACCCCGAGACCCCCGAAGGTCTCCCAAAATCCACAATGGATAAACCACAAAAGGAAGATACAAACACGAAGTAATAACCGAAACTGCTTAGGTATATGCCCATACATATACCTAAGTCCTCAATTCCAATACGCTCCAACCTCCGAGCCCAAGTACAACTCATTCCACACAGGAATGTAAACGTATTCCACACAGGAAAGCAAACGAAATCCACACAGGATAGCACAACACAATCCACACAGGATAGAAATAGGATTCAGCTCACACATGTATACTTCTTCTAAAGATGATAAAGATGATCTCTGATCCATCTAAGTCGTCAGACCCACGAAGGATCGATAGGTAACTAACCCCCGCAAGACCCACACACGATCGGGCCCCCACAGGACCTGTAGGCGCTGGTTCACACAGGACCGCTGAGCGCAAAGACCCACACAGGATCGGGCCCACACAGGACCTGTAGCACTGATCCACATAGGATCGCTGAGTGCTGTAGTCGTCGTCGAATCCACCCAGGATCTCTGTACTGTCATCGTCGCAGTCACAGTAACAGTAGCAGTAACAGTCACAGTCGCAGCCAGCACTAGGGTTCCCGCACATAGCAAGCTCGTTCGGGAGGGTCCGCTCCAAGAGCCGAGAGGCTGATACATCAACTGTCACAAATTCCAGAGTTTATGTATCCAAATGCTCAGTATTGTCAACAGGAACTCAACGCAACCGACGGCACGTCGATCAGACGCCCGGTCTGAGAGTTAATGGCTTTTTCGTCCCAGGGGCCCGGTTGGTTTTTAAGGCAAAACCAACCCGACCGTACTCCACCTGCGTCCAAACCTCGAGCGAAGTATGCCCAAAGATCCATCTCACTAATAGGAACTCAACAAAGCTGACGACACGTCAATCGGACGTCCGTATCTCAAGATATGAGCGTTTTCGCTCCGAAGGCCCGGTTGGTTTCGTGAACGAACCAACACGGCCGAACCCAAAGTATTCCGAAACTTTGAGAGCGATATACCGAATCGACCGTCTCGATCCAAGGATCGCATTTCCGCTGACGGTTCGTCAATCGGAGGTCCGTGGCTCAAGATATGGCCAAAAGACTGAAGACGTTTCGAAAACGGGGGGTCCGGGCCCGACCCCCCCCCTGGGTCGGCCCGAACCGGGTCTCCCCTACCCGGGTCCGACCCGGTCCGGCCGGCGGCGGCGCGGCCTGGCGCCGCTGGGTGCCACGCGCGGGGGGCAAGGCCCCCGCCTCTTGTCTGGCGGCGCGGCTGAAGCCGCGCCTTTGAGAAAACCATCCCCCCACGCGGGGGCCTGTTTTTGAGAAAACGGGGGGGGGGGGGTGCTGCCCCCCCTTTCTGTAACCGGTCCCCCCCTCACGTGGAGGGGCCTTCTTGTGGCCATCCGGGGGAATTAATTCCCCCGGCACCTCTCTTCTGGCCGGCCCGACATGGCCGGCCGGTCCTTCCTCAACGGGACCGGCAAGGCCGGTCCCCTTCCGGCTTCCGACACCGGCGGCTCGGCTAGCCGCCAGTCTTCCTGTTTCGCCGCAGCCCAGAACCGACCGCGGTGTTTGTCGTCCGGCGCGGTGCGATGGCACCGCGCCCCTCCGCCGCGGCCCCGCTCCGGCCGCGGCGCCTTCGGTTCCCTTCGACGCTGCGCGACGGAGTCGCGTTCATGGTAATCTTCCCGTGGCGCGGCGCAACGGCGCCGCGCGATTATAGACTTGTGATACCCGCGTGGTGCGACGACACCCTGACATCTCGTTCATCCACAAGGAAATAATAAAATTCAAGGACAAGGGAGGGGGGATTCGGCCGTGATTGTGCGGTCCGGCCCCCTCCCTCTCGTTAGATGATAACATATAAATATTTTTTATCACGTTTATCAAGCTAGAACCAAGAACGAGAATAAATAAAATAATCCACAACAAACCCCTACCTCGGTTTCAATATCGATGATCATCGAAGACCCGCGGAAGACAACGTCGCGGAGGTCGTGCGTCGCGGTAAACGTTTGTCAAATCCGTCGACGAAGAGGTACGTCCGAAGAGGTACATCGTTGGAGAATCTTCGTAAGCCGACGAAGGATGTCCGAGGAGGAAGCAGCGTTCCCTTTCGTTGACATGGAAGACGTCGTCGATCTTCAGAAACAACCATCTACGACGAAGAGAGGAGCGGCGTTCTTCGTCGGAGCTCAAAGGTTCTTCGCATTCTTCATCAAAGTTGAAGAAGAAGAAGGAGAACCCAAATTCTCTCATGAAGGCTACAGAAATCTAACCAAATAAAATAAGCTAGAGTCTTATTTTATTCACACACTTAACAAATTGAATTTCAAAGGTTAGAAATTCAAATAAAATAACTCCAAATTAAATAACAAGTTTTCATGACATTTAAAGAGGGGTTAAAGATAGTTTTGAGAGAAGATGAGTATTTGGGGTTCGTGTGGGCCCCACCACACTTAATCCTCCCAAGGGAGGTTAAGTGGTTATGGGTCCCACCCCTAACTCCCTTTGGGATAGGTTAACCAACAAAATAAAAATAAAAAGTGTTTCCACATTTTTTTTAACTTCTTATAATTTTTCCCAAAAACTAACTTTTGACCCGCAATAAACGCAACCTCGGAAAAGGTTTTCTTAATCGAATATCGGCGCTTTGAGTTCATCGGTGCCCTTGGTATTTGATTCCGGGCACCGGTTCAAATGTTAGAAATTCCCACTCGTTCCTTCACTGAACGTACCCGAGACAAACTTCCGAAATTGATTCCGGGCACTCCGGGCCTCGGAATCAGGTGCCGTCGGAAACCGCGTTCTTGTAAAATTTCAAAGAAAATTAAGAAAAAAAATTCATTGAATTTTACGGGTCATTACATTACTTCCATCTCAGGGCTTTACATCCCCGTAAAGATACATCAAAAACTAGGGAAACAAATGAGGGTACTGAGAATGCATCTGATCCTCCCGCTCCCATGTGCTCTCCTGGAGGTTTCCGTGCTGCCATCTGATGCGCACAAGAGGAATCGATCGCCCACGTAGGACCCGCTCCTATCGATCCTCTATCTCCACCGGGACCTCCGTAAAAGTCGGCCCATCGTCAACGTCAAGCTCCCCATGGTCAATGATGTGTGTCGGGTTGTGCACGTTTCTCCTCACCTGAGATACGTGGAAGACGTCGTGCACCCGGTGCAACTGAGGTAGTAGAGCCAGGCGGTAAGACACCTCGCCAATCCTGCTGAGGATCTGGAAGGGTCCGATGATGCGCGGAGATAACTTGCTGCCTCGGCCAAATCTCCGTATACCACGTCGAGGTGAGACCCGCAAAAAGACGTGGTCGCTATCCTCGAACTCTAGTGGCCTCCGCCTCCTGTCAGCGTATGACTTCTGCCGGCTCTGAGCTGTCCTCATCCGCTCCTGGATGACCTGGACCTTCTCTGTCGTGGCTTGGACCATCTCCGGTCCCACAAGTACTGACTCCCTAGGGTCTGTCCAGCACAAAGGAGATCTACAAGGTCAGTCGTACAACACCTCGTACGGTGCCATCCCGATGGTGGAGTGGTAGCTGTTGTTGTACGCAAACTCCACCAAGGGTAGGTGGTCCTCCCAGCTGCGACCAAAGTCGAGGACACATGCATGGAGCATGTCCTTGAGAGTCTGAATGGTCCTCTCCATCTGACCATCCGTCTGAGGGTGAAAGGCTGTGCTCAGACGTAGCTGCGTCCCGAACGCCTCATGTAACCCCTTCCAAAGCCAGGAAGTAAAGCGGGCATCTCGATCGGAGACGATAAATGATTGCACACCTTGGAGCCTCACAATCTCCTGAGCGTAGAGACGTCCCAAGTTCTCCACTGAGCCCTGCTCTCTGATGGGTAAGAAGTGTTCCGACTTGGTGAGTCGGTCAACAATCACCCAGATGGAGTCGTGACCTCAGGAAGGGCGTGGAAATCCAGTCACGAAGTCCATAGATATGCCATCCCACTTCTACTCCGGGACCTCCAAGGGCTGTACCAAGCATGCTGGTACCTGATGCTCTGCCTTCACCTGTTGGCAGGTGAGGCATCGAGAAACGAACTCTGCTACTGCCTTCTTCATGCCCGGCCACTAGTGCTCTCGTCTGAGGTCCTAGTACATCTTCGCCACTCCAGGATGTACCGCAAAAGGATAAGTGTGAAACTCTATCAGCAATTCCTCTCTCAATGCGACAGGTACCATGATACGTCCTCTGAAAAGGATGTCGTGCTCTGCTCCAAGGAAGAAACCACAAGGTGCCTGTCTCGAGGATATCTGTGCATGTCGTGTCTCACAGTCAGCGTCCTCACGCTGTGCCCCTCTGACCCGCTGCAGTAGTGGAGGGGTGAATGTGAGAGACTGGAGGAAGGCTGCTCCATCTCTATCCACGAAGGATATCTGCAAAGAGGCTAGCTGCTTCGTCGCCTCCTCAAGTAGCTGAATTCCCGTCCTCCTGCTGAGGGAATCGGCTACTACGTTCCCCTTCCCAGGAGTATAGACTATCTCAAAGTCATAGTCCTGGAGGAACTCGAGCCATCACCGATGTCTCAGGTGCAGGTCCTTCTGCGAGAAGATATACCTGAGACTCTGATGATCATAAAAGATTGTAAAGCGCTCGCCCCTCAGGTAAAGTCGCCATGTCTTCAGAGCGAAGACCACTGCTGCTAACTCCAGGTCATGGGTATCATAGTTCTCTTATGCGGCCTCAACTAACGTGATCCATAGGCGATCATTGCCCGCTCCTGCATCAGAACACATCCGAGTCCGGCACCTAATGCATCGCAGTAGACTACGTACCCTACTCCCTCCTCAGGCAACCTCAAGATAGGTGCGCTGGTCAATCTCTGTCTCAGCTCTTGGAAGCTCTACTGACAACTTCCTGACCACACGAAGGGTTTCCCCTTCCTACTTAACGTACGGCAAAGCTACAAAGATTTCTCCTTTGCTGAAAAGTGAAATCTGGTCTCATCCCCGGGATGAACCACGTTCCTTGCCTAATACAGTCAATCCCGTCATGATTAGATAATTCATGGAATGGATGACGTCGTAAGGCCTCGACGCTGCTACCAAGAGATCCAACCGTTACTCTCGCCTCCAAGGGTTGAGTCACACTATCGGCATCAGTGTGTGGTCACTGGGTTTCCTCCTGTACTAATCTCGCAAGTGAGGGTCAAGTCAACAGTTTTTAACCGGAACCTCTTAGTAAAAACAAACAAAAGACAAGAAAGAAAAAGACACCAAGGAAAGTATCTTTTATTACATCAACATAAAGTACAAGGACACAAGGCAACACAAACTAAGAAGCTAGAGGAATTATGGGCAAAGGCCTCTTTGCCTGGAGCTAGTCCCGCACTAGTGCACCTGCTTCCGGAGCTCCATGATCGTATGCTTCAGCTTCCTGAAGCTGTGCTCTCCCCTGAGGTCGGGGTGGACCTCCTGGTGGTGGTGGTGGTAGAGCCTCAAAGCGTCGCCCACCACCTGCTGCTCGGCCAGCTCCTCTGCCCCGTCTGCCTGCTCCCTGCGGACCGCCACGGTCGAACCTATGCCTCTGCCTAGGTGGTTCCTCAACCGTCTGCTGCTCCTCTGCATGGCGGTTCGGGCAGCCACGAGCCATGTGGCCCGGCCCGCCGCACGAGTAGCACTGCCTGACTCTCGAAAGACTGGCTCCTCGCTGTGTGCCCCTTACTGCTGAGCCAGTGTCCTGAGGTCGTCTGCTTGAAGATCTGGTCTACCTGAACCCCTGAGTCATCCATCGACTGCCTGCTGCAGATGACTCTGCCACGTGCCGCCCTACGGTGGGTCTCGGCGCTGGTGTAGACTCAGCAAGGAAGCTCTCAATCAAAAGGGCCCGCTCCAGTACTCCTGTCTGAGTCGGTATGCTGAGGGAGATCAGCGATGCCCTGATCTCGTGTCTCAACCCCTGCTCGAAGGTCCGGGCCCGGAAGAATGGGTCCTGTACCATGTCGGTCGAGTAGCGCGAGAGATCGGTAAATCTCGCCGAGTACTGAGCGACCGTCATGCTGCCCTGCCGCAGCTGAAGAAGCTCCTGGATACGCACCGCACAAAGGGTGGCTGGGACGAACTCCGAGTGGAAGAGGCTCTCAAAGTCCGTCCATAGAAGATATGCCTCATCGTGCACATGGAGCATCAAGCTCCACCATCGTCCTGCTTCTGCGTATAGTAGTCTCGCAGCGAGGATCACCATGAGGTCTGCTGGTGTCCTCACTAGCCTAAACACATGTACCACTGCCTCCAGCCAGTCCTCGGCTGCCTGGGGATCCGTCTCCCCACAAAACCTGGGTGGTCGCTGGCGCTGAAACTCATGCAGTGCGCTGAGGCGACGTGCATCGCCAGCGGCTGGTGCTAGAAGTATTGGTGGCTCGACGGGTAGACCTACCGCCGGTGCCACTACTGACAAAGGGCCCTGCACCGAATCCTCGTCGCTCGGTGGGCTGTCGTCACACTCGACTCTCGGAACCCTAGCTGGATGCCATCGTGGGGCCATCCTGAAAAGGAAAAGGTGCGCCACGGTCAAACAGAATACCTGGTGAGCTAACACAATGTAATCAGAAAGAAAAATTTGAAACAAACACGAAATCAATGTTTTCGTGCATTAAGTCAGAAATCCGAAGTCAGGGTTCTGGTGCACGGATACGTCGGCCTCCGCACCAACACTGGACTCCCTGGACTGATAACCACACTCAATCAGCAAAAAATTATTGCTTCACATAGAAAAGATCAGTGTTCGCGGTAGAACCAAATTCCTCTGATACCAATTTGTCACGACCTGCCCTCGGGGTCCGTGCCGTGACTTCCACAAGCCCGCCTTCCATAGGCTAGGGGCTGGCGACTACCACCAATGCGTAATTCCCGGTAAAAAGGGAAGGCATTGCCTTTGTAAAGTAAACAAACACCATAGAGTAAGCAAGCAGAAAGTAAACACTAAGTAAAAACAGAGTACAACTGAAATTGTGGAAAATTAAATGGGCCAGTATACAAACCCAAACTGAAAGTAAAGTACAATTCGAAAGGGAAAACAACAACTGTAAAGTAAAAGCTGCTACACCGAGCTGTCCACTGGAAATCCCACCTGAAGGGTGGGTACAGATAGCTCCACTGCTCCTCGGGTCCCGTCGTCCGCTCCGAACACGTTCCGCCCAGTGGTCCACCTCCAGGTACCGTCCTGCTCTGCAAGCCTCAGCCAAGACCAACGTTGTCCGTCGTCTGCAACCAACACAACGTAGTGCGGGCATAGCCCATGCAGGGGTGAGTATAAGATACTCAGTAGGGACCCCGAGCCCCCTGAAGGTCTCCCAAAATCCACAACAGATAAACCACAAAAGGAAGATACAAACACGAAGTAATAACCGACACTGATTAGGTATATTCCCATACATATACCTAAGTCATCAATTCCAATACGCTCCAACCTCCGAGCCCAAGTACAACTTAGTCCACACAGGAAAGTAAACGTATTCCACACAGGAAAGCAAACGAAATCCACACAGGATAGCACAACACAATCCACACAGGATAGCAACAGGATTCAGCTCACACAGGTATACTTCTTCAAAAGACGATAAAGATGATCTCTGATCCATCTAAGTCATCGGACCCACGAATGATCGATAGTTATCTAACCCCCTCAAGACCCACACATGATCGGGCCCACACAGGACCTGTAGGCGCTGATTCACACAGGACCGCTGAGCGCAAAGACCCGCACAGGATCGGGCCCACACAGGACCTGTAGCACTGATCCACGTAGGATCGCTGAGTGCTGTAGTCGTCGTCGAATCCACACAGGATCTTTGTACTTTCGTCGTCGCAGTCACAGTAGCAGTAGCAGTAACAGTCACAGTCGCAGCCAGCACAAGGGTTCCCGCACACATCAAGTTCGTTCAGGTGGGTCCGCTCCACGAGCCGAGAGGCTGATAAATCAGCTGTCACAAAGTCCAGAGTTGATGTATCCAAAAGTTCAGTATCGTCAACAGGAACTCAATGCAACAGATGGCGCGTCGATCGGACGCCTGGTCTGAGAGTTATTGGTTTTTTCGTC
Organism: Viscum album; assembly: GCA_963277665.1. Taxonomy (NCBI): domain Eukaryota; kingdom Viridiplantae; phylum Streptophyta; class Magnoliopsida; order Santalales; family Viscaceae; genus Viscum; species Viscum album. The sequence goes on along the minus strand of OY728127.1, from coordinate 1,930,182,917 downwards.
CCAGGGGCCCGGTTGGTTTTTAAGGCCAAACCAACCCGACCGTACTCCACCTGCGTCCAATCCTCGGGCGGAGTATGCCAAAAGATCCATCTCACTAAGAGGAACACAACAAAGCTGACGACACGTCAATCGTATGTCCGTAGCTCATGATATGAGTGTTTCCGCTCCGAAGGCCCGGTTGGTTTCGTGAACGAACCAACCCGGACGAACTCAAAGTATTCCGAAACGTTGAGTGCGATATACCGAATCGACTGTCTCGATCCAAGGAGCACATTTCCACTGACGGTTCGTCAATCGGAGGTCCGTGGCTCAGATATGGCCATAAGACCGAAGTGGTTTCGAAAACAGGGGGTCCGGGTCCGGGACGCCCCGGCCCGGCCGGCGGCTGTCCTGCACGGTGGCGCGGGCCGGCGCGGCGGCGCGGTTCGGCGCGGCGGCGCGGCCCGGCTGGCGGCGGCGCGGACAGGCGCCGCTCGGTGCCACGCGCAGGGGGCAAGGCCCCCGCCTCTTGTCTGGCGGCGCGGCTGAAGCCGCGCCTTTGAGAAAACCGGCCCCCACGTGGGGGCCTGCTTTTGAGAAAACGGGGGGGCGTTGCCCCCCCCTTTCTGTAACCGGTCCCCCCCTCACGTGGGGGGGAGCATTCTTGTGGCCAGCCGGGGGAATTAATTCCCCCGGCACCTCTCTTCCGGCCGGCCCGACATGGCCGGCCGGTCCTTCCTCAATGGGACCGGCAAGGCCTGCCCCCTTCCGGCTTCCGACACCGGCGGCCCGGCTAGCTGTCGGTCTTCCTGTTTCGCCGCAGCCCGGAACCGACTGCGGTGTTCATAGTCTGGCGTGGTGCAACGGCACCACGCCCCTCCGCCGCGGCCCCGCTCCGGCCGCGGCGCCTTCGGTTCCCTTCGACGCTGCGAGAAGGCGTCACGTTCGTGGTAATCTTCCGGTGGCGCGGCGCGACGGCATCGCGTTCATGGTAATCTTCCCGTGGCGCGGCGCGACGGCGCCGCGCGATTATAGCCTTGCGATTCCCGTGTGGTGCGATGGCACCACGCCATCTTGTTCATCCACAAGGAAATAATAAAATTCAAGAACAAGGGAGGGGGGATTCGGCCTTGTTTGTGCGGTCCGGCCCCCTCCCTCTCGTTAGACGATAACATATAAATATTTATTCTCACGTTTGTCAATCTAGAACCAAGAACGAGAATAAATAAAATAATCCACAACAAACCCCTACCTCGGTTTCAAGATCGATGATCGTCGAAGACCCGCGGAAGACAACGTCGCGGAGGTCGGGCGTCGCGGTAAACGTTCGTCAAATCCGTTGACGAAGAGGTACGTCTGAAGAGTTACGTCCTTGGTGAATCTTCGTAAGCCGACGAAGGAAGTCCGAGGAGGAAGCGACGTTCCCTTTCGTTGACACAGAAGGCATCTTCGATCTTCAGAAAAAACCGACTATGAAGAAGAGAGGAGTTTCATTCTTCGTTGGAGCTCGAAGGTTCTTCGCGTTTTCGTCAAAGTTGAAGAAGAAGAAGGAGAACCCAAATTCTCTCAGTAAGGCTAGAGAAATCTAACCAAATAAAATAAGCTAGAGTCTTATTTTATTCACACACTTAACAAATTGAATTTCAAATGTTTGAAATTCAAATAAAATAACTCCAAATTAAATAACAAGTTGTCATGACATTTAAAGAGGGGTTAATGGGAGATTTGAGAGAAGATGAGTAGTTGGGGTTCATGTGGGCCCCACCACACTTAATCCTCCCAAGGGAGGTTAAGTGGTTGTGGGTCCCACCCCTAACTCCCTTTGGGAGAGGTTTACCAACAAAATAAAAATAAAATGTGTTTCCACATTTTTATTTAACTTCTTATAATTTCTCCCAAAAACTAACTTTCAACCCGCAATAAACGCAACCTCGGAAAAGGTCCCCTTAAGCGAATATTGGCGCTGCGAGTTCATCGGTGCCCTCAGAATTTGATTCCGGGCACCGGTTCAAATGTTAGAAATTCCCGCTCGTTCGTTCACTGAACTTACCCGAGCCAAACTTCGGAAATTGATTCCGGGCACTCCGGGCCTCGGAATCAGGTGTCGTCAGAAACCGCGTTCTTGTAAAATTCCAAAAAAAATTAAGAAAAAATTTCCCATGATTTATACGGGTCTTTACATTAATGATAATAACATATTATTATTGAAAATGTGGAATCAATTAAAACATTTTATGAATAGAATTGGGTGAAAATATTTTGATATTAATTCCGTAGATGGGATGTGAAAGGTAGTTTTTAATGAGAAAATGTTCGAAAGAATGAAATGTTTTAAAACTATTTTCATAATTAAAATGGTTCAATTAAACTACATTATATTAACTGATATATAGTTTTTATAATTATACATTATTACCAATTTATAATATAATATTATTAAATATAAAAATCAGATGAAATGTGAGTTTTCAATTATAATTTTGTATTTTCAATATTCTTGAAAATAAAATATCTCATAAAACTAAATAATCATTAAATAAATATTTTGTTTTTTTTATTTAAAAATATATTTTAATTTTTTTTATTATTATTTAAAAAATTTCTGAAATTATGAATTAAAATTTATGTTCCATTAAAAGGATTAAATAATTCAATTTGTGAAAAAAAATATATTTTAAGAGTAAGAAATGATTTATTTATATATCAATTATATAAGGTTATTGCAAAAAAAAATTAACAATTTTTTTTTAAAAAATATACATTATTTTGTATACACTCAAATATAAATGCAAGGTGATAACATCAATATTAAATAATAAGATACATAGTATATTAGAGTTTAGAAAAACTAAGTTTTTTCTCATAATGAGATCCATGAATGAAAGTCATCATTCTCAATAATATAAGACAACTCATTGTTGGTTAAGTTTATTTCTATTTGTAAAATTAAAATTAATATAAATGGAATGTATTGGAAAATATTATATGGTTATATTATTCCATCATATAAAAATTTAGTCCTAAAAAATTCAGAGGTGTTCCCTTCTAAAAAGATAAATGTTGAAATCCTTAACAATATCCTCCGCTACCCGTGATTCATCCTCAATTTTTTAATTCATTCATAGTATAATTACATTTTGTAACATATTTTTCATCAATAGTTTCCCTCTATTATTTAGAATATATAATGGTTATTCATAGTAAGATATATTAGGTTCCAACCCCATATCAACCAAGGTTACCACATTCTTTGGATTATGGATGTTCATCCATAAAAAAATAAATGTGGAATGTATCTTACCCATTTTTTAGATTTAGTGTCATTTCTAAGTAATAAGTCATAACTCCATCTCTATCAATAATTTCCAAGAGTCTGATGTACCTGGGGATCAATTTCACATTCATACTAATCCTTATATCAACCCTTCTATGGAGATACTTATATGAAAACATGTTCCCACACATGAAATTCCATATTGTTCATCCAACTCATAGTTATCATTTTATTCTGAATTTGAGATACATTAATGGGAGCCTAATTAAAATTTACCTTATTTTCTCTTATATGTGTTTAGGGATTACATGATTTCTATCAACCACTTGATAACAATAGGTTATTTTATGTCATATATTTCTATATAATTATATATATATATATATATCCATTTGAATAAATGGATGGAAAATATATTTTGATGGAAAATATTAATAATTTAAATAGAGATCGCACATTCCTTTAAATTTTTGGGAGGATTACCTGAACATGTCTTCCATTATTTGAATTATTCATTCATAATGTCCATTAGTTTAAGGATAGTAGTAATTTAAAAAATGAAACTCATTATCAAGATCCTTCTAAGGATTCTTCATGAATTATGAAGTAATGTGGGGATCTGAATTAGAACAAAATTGACAGAGGTGTCACATGATATCTCATGACCTAATTTATATTCAACCTTTCAAGTTGCTAAAGAGGATTGTCTTTATATATGGAGAGGTGATGTAAACGTTTGGTTAGATTATCAATGATAAACCATTTTGTATCAATAATTATATGATTTATATGAATTCCTATTAAAAATTTACAATGTAATTTCATCATATTTCCATATTATAATTATATATTGGATCAAGACTCCCCTCAGATGTTTCTTCATAGTTAACTTTTTGAAAAAAAACATTTAGAAACTTAATAAAAAATTTCACATTTAATTTACTTCCACAAAAAATGTACATTAAAATCCCAATACATTTTTGTGATATTTTGTTTTAAAGATATAAATTCTCTATTAGAATCCAAAAATTATTAAAATTATATCTTTGATATTGATTGAAACCATAATCTATTACCAATCATCTAGAAACTATATCATTAAATGAGTTCTAAAAAATTCCCATCACTCACCACTATACTATTATTATCAATGGTCACACAAGTATATTTATATTTCATATTTTATTCAATTAATATGGTATTAAAATAAATTTATTAATTATTGACATCTCCCTATATTTATTAACTCTGATATCCATTTTTACTAGATCCATAAATATTGTATCTCCATCAATCTTCATATAGGTAATATCACCATGATCTTTTGTAATTAATTCATATGATACATATTTTCTTTTGCTGGTTGGTATAGTATTGAAAAATCACAATCATTTTATAGAACGATCAATTTCCTCTTTCATATACTGATCCCCTTGTTTGAAAATATTTATTTCATCCTTTTATGATCCATGCATATATCACATATTTTACCATTATGATAATTTCCCCATATATTAAATGAAAGAATAGTAGCTTCCAACATAAGTTCATGGTTTATGTAGTTATATTGGTGAATACTTAATTTCCATGATGTGCATGAAATCAATTTATAATTTATTATTATGAAACATCAAAGTCCCTCGTTTGGTGCATCACCACATAACTAATACCCATCACTTGAATATGGTAGTATCAAAATTGCTAGATTCAGAAATATCCCCTTTAGTTTTCCAAAACAATACTAAAATTTATTCAACAAAAATTGTATAACCATTTTCTATTATCTTTGATTATTGGTTATCCAATAAGATGAAATTATAAGATAATCACCCATATATATTTTCCAAAATAATAAAACTATGTACCGTGATTAATTTCATAGGTTTATGACATTCTCTATCTGAATTATTCATTATAGGATCAGCTGGATACCTATTTTGTAGACTATATGGACATAAAATACATCATGATGACAGAAATCACACATCCTAATATTCTCATATATATCATTTATTTCAATAGTCTTAAGAATAATCCATATGTGATTTTCATGGACCATAAGGATTTACTTATGCCCAAGAATATAAAAAATGAATAGAAAAATTTCATGATATTCATTGAGAACGATGATCATTAGATCTATAAAAATTTGTGCAATAGTCAATCCAGGTAGACTTGTTATAGGTTCATATTTTTCATACCTCATCTGAAAATATGTATCTTTAATGTATTTGATTTTACTCACAATTGGTGATACTATTAATAGATATAAAACATTGAAAAATATTGGGCTCAAAGAAGTTAAGAAAATAGGTCATCATTTAAATGTAGAGGATAATTGTTATTTAAATTAATAGCGATGATTTCCCTATATCAATAATTACCCTTAGAGATCCATATTTCTTTATAACTATGTGAACTAGGGATCACCTTGGATATACATTATGGAAAATAAATTCTTTATTACACTAATCCTCTATTTTTTAGATCCACTAAACTAATTCCATAGTGGACATTCTATTGAATGATCTTGATATAGGCATTTTATTAAGGATTACATCAATAGAATATTTTAAATCATGCTAATGGGGAAGTACATGTATTTCCATGGGACAAACATCAATATATACCTATACAATTTGAACCTCCTCAATCTCAATGATACTTAGTTTATCCTTGGATGTTTATTATCTTTTCACACAAGAATTTCGTTCTATAAATCTTTTTGTGTGTATTTAGATATGAAATATATGATGAAATTTTTTCTCTAAATATTTTAATTATAAAACATCCCAACCAATCAAAATTTAATTATTATTGAAAAAAAATTCATCATATTTTGATACCAAGTACATACTAATGTTTTTATCAAATTCAACCATCAGTAAGATAATAAGGTCAATAAATAATAATCATTCATATATCGAAATGGGGAAAAATGACACATAATTGTTTCAATGAGTCATTTATTAAATGTTTTAACTGAAAAATCTATTATTATATCTATGGGAACTATATATGATTTTTTGAAAACTGGATATATATAAAAGTGTTTTATACTACATAATCAAATAATTTTTTGGACAAATTTAATTATATAATTAATGTACCTTGCACTGCATCAATTAGAACTTCTACATCAGCATTTGAAATACTATAATTTTCACCTTCTCCCCATGTCAAATTTTTTGGTGGATTCCCATGAAACTAGTGGAATTGGTTTTCATAGTACCGCACCTCCTTACAACAATATCACAAGATACAATTTATTTTTTTCTTTCCGTTCCATTCATGAGCATGGTGAATCCTATATCAACACCTATAACAAAATCTTAATCTTTAAAACATTTATAATGCTCCATATTTATGTAGTTTTTTGAATTTTGATAATATAGTGTTTTGATATTCTTCATTAGACATTACCTTTTTCATGGTTCTCATATCACTTCTTATTCTCCTTGGATCCCTTGATTTTGTAATATTTCATGAAATGATTCCCTATTTTTAATGAGTATAAAACGTTTTCCTCATATGATGAAAAAATTTGGGCGACTAATAGTCTTTTGATATATCACTTAATCCCTTCAGTGAAATAGTTGATCATGAACTCTGAGTTTTATATATATTTCATATAATACTGTGATAACCATGTAAATCCATCTTCATAGTTTGAAATAATTTCTTTTTTTTATAATTAGAAACTTTCTCTTCATATAAAATTGTTTCTCACAAAGGAAGTATTTATCAAAAAATGTATCTGATAATAATTTCTAGTCCAAGTGTTCAATTTCATCATTATGCCTTATATTCTAGATCAACAAACACCATTTTCTAGTAAATAATTTGTTAAACACATTGAATGTGTACAATTTTCCTTTCCCACCACATCCATAGGACACTAATATCATATTAAGATTTGTTATCCATTGTGAAACAACCATTGATTTTTTGTACCACTATATGATGACGGATTCAATCACATAAAGGAATCATGAATAAGAGAATCTCACTATGGAATAGATTTCTCCTTGTGAGAAAGGTTATTTTACCAAACCTGGTTAGGGTTCCCTAATTTTTCAATAATATAATCTTTTTAAATTACAATATTATTTTATTCTTGAGGAGAATCTCTACATTTCCCTCATAATTGATACGAATCTTCCTTCAATGTTCCATTTCTAAAAAATGGAATATAATAGATTACTTCATAAAATTATCATTTTTTATAATTAAAAAATTTATGCATTATTAATCATAGAATCAAAAAAATTGTTCATTGGAGATAACAATACATTCAATTAATTCTTATTGGCTTTTTATTAAAATGAAAATTTTAAAATGAATATCCCTTTGGATATTAAAACTTGGTGAAAATTAAGGAATGCTATCATTTATAGATTTACAGTCATGTCATGCAGGACATTCCTTTGTTGACGTTTTTTCCTATAGGTACATCTATGATATAACCAAACACACATGTAGTTTCTCGACATGGATGTAATGTTGGTAAGACCCACATAATCAATCCTTTACAAAAATGTTTGTTTGTTATACTATACTTATCCTCACTGAATAATATAGGTTTATGTTTGCTAATATATTTTTTCCTAAGACTAGATTACATGGTTTCTACTAAACATCGAAGAATATGAAAAATAGCATCACAACCCTAGAATCTAAGTGTTGGATCCCTCCATTATTATATTGGAATTGTTAAAAGATTCAAGTCTAAAATAGAAAAAATAGGTGAATAGTTTTGGAGAACCATATTACATACATAATACACATATTTCAGTGGAAAATTAAAATAATTGACAAAAAATGAAAAACCAAAGCATCATTAAAACTCATTTCTTGAATTCGTCCTCATATCCTAGGAAAGGTAAGAAATACGGGAGAGATCAAATGATCGTAATGGGTAAAGTACAAATAATTAAGTAATGAAACCAAAATAATATTCAACATGGTAATTTAAATAAATAACCACACATTGAATTAAAATAACATGATGAGGCATAATCAAAATGGTAATTAAAATAATAGAAACACATGTCGTTTAATAAATATTTTGCCTTGCCAAATATACACATTGAGTAAATAATACATATTTTTGAACAATTTACTAGATACTATAATAAATTGAAACGTAATCACTGTTTGTATAAATGATATATGATTTAGGTAATAATCATATATGTCAACCAAGAATGAGGAAATCTAGGAGAAATGAAATTTACAATTACAAAATGATTATTATATGGTTATTTTTCAAGAGGAATATAATAATAATAAAATAAATGATATTTTACAATAACAAATATCATAATATAACAAAAATCTCATGGAATTAAATAATTTAAATTGATTCTTAAAATACACTAAAGAATTAATTTTATAGGACATTACAATTCTATGAAGTATTATATACACAATAGAAAATTTTAATATGTTAATAATAACAAATAATTCCCAAAAAAAATGTAAATTGAGATCAAATCCATTCCCTTATATTTCTTTTTGGATGAATTATATTTAACATCAATTATAATTATTTTGGAAATGTTATTATCTACAAAAAAACTATATTAATATTTATTTTCATATATTATCATTTTATAACCTCTTATTACCTGTATAATAATAATATTTTACTGTATTAATTTTTTGCAGTTAATTTCCTTCTTTTTTGAGTAGGATTTGATATAATATTTTACATTATTATTAGATAGATCATAATTAAATCATATAATGAATCTAAATCATTATTTAAATGTATTTTATATTTAGTTTATATTTATTTACTGTAATCCATAAAATTGGGATATAGAAAATTAAAATCACTCTCCATGGAGATGGTAGGAAACAAATACGAAAGAACGATGTTTCCCCTTTATTATCGTGTCAATAGAATGGTTATTAAATAAAATAAATTAATATTATAATTTCAATATAATATTTTGTCATATTTATTTAATATTTTTATATAAATGATCCTTAATACATTTTATTTAAAACGTGAACTAATTACATCACATTTATTAGGTTATAGACTAAACATCCACAAATAATGTTATCAATTTACAAAACATGAAAAGAATAGTTTATGTTTTTATTATAATTCCAGAAGTATACATTAAAATATTAATATCAAATATATCAAATATATATATTATAAATCCATCATTATTCACATACTAGAATGGTGGTAGTTGAAGAACAAACAACATATGTTCTCTAGGCTATAGTACATTGTACACATTAATGCTTATTATGTTTTACATTTGTTGGATGTGTGTAAATATATAGGTATGAATATTATCATAACACAATTTTAATATATTTTAGGAAATAATATTATTATATTACCTTGATATTGGAATAATTTAACGTGTATAGGAAAAAATAATAAAAAATATATCTTGTGTAAGATTATTACCTCTACTTTTGGAAACTCCCTTTTGTTTATACCAAAAGCCTTACATGGAGGTATTTATACAAATATATTGTCTTATAGATGTATGGGAGGGATTTGGGGATCCTATAAGGAGTTTTTTTAGAAACAGGGCTTTAGATATGCACAAAAGTGAGGGGGTGAGTGTCTTTTTATATTGGAGGTGTAATGGAATTCTTGAAAATATTTAAAAGAAAACACTATTTGGAGGTATGGATTAAAATATCATCCTCCATTATTAAAATAAATTTAATAAAATTTGGGATATATCCAATATATATAAATAAAATATGCTTTTTATTAGTCCCTTGATTTGTTTCCACCTTATGAACAGTTTTATACCACAAAGAATACACATTCTAACCATAATTATTAAAAATAATTTTATTTTCATTCATTAATTTTATAATGAATAACTAATTTCACCATAATATAAATTACAATTTTTTTGGAATAAAAATATAGAAACCATTTAAAATTTTTTAATCACATAATTGACATAAAATTGTTTAAAATTAATCCCACAAACCGGATAAGAAACATGTTCTTAATGTGAAAACGTTCAAAATTTTGAAATGTTTTTTTTCATATTTAATTTTTAAATCGATTCCATTTAAATGAATTGGATGAATTGATATATAATTTATATAATTAAACATTAAAATCAATAAAAATTATAATCTAACAATATAAATAACATAGATTAAATGTTAGTTTTCAATTGGAATCTAGTAATGTACACTATTAATAAAAATGAATATTCTTATAAAAATATAAACAAATAACTATATTATAGATTTAAAATTATTCTTTAAAAAATATTTTTTTTATTCAAATAGAAATTATAAAATTTCCATAATTTAAATTTCAAAAATGGTGCACCATAAAAATGTGGAAACATTTCATTTAAAAAATGATAATTTTAATAGTAAATTTGGTGTTTTTTTCTTATATCAATTATGTTCGTTGATCTAGAATACATTATAAATTTTTTTAATCATAATATAGTATGTTTTTCTCATAATAGTTAATATAATTTCTAGAAATTCACTACCATATTATTTAATAATATGAATAGTATATTGGATTTCAATAAAACCTTGTTCGTCCTATAACATGATCCATTAAAGAATTTCATTTGTACAATTTATAATACCATAATATTACATTATTATAAATCAATCAATATATTTAATAATATTATTAAATAATAATATTTAAATTTATTTTTTTGTTACATCTATGATTATATGACATGATCTTATTAATGAAGGAACCCTGGTCATGTTCTATATCATTTAAACTATTTTTCATCACATAAATGAGGTATTCATAGTGTAATTAATAAATCCATCACATGTAAATTTATTAATTAGTATTTCAAATATAATTTATAACATAAGTTTTTATGTTAATTACTCAAACCACCATGGGATGATAAATTAATAGTACCACCATGTTGACTTGTTATCAATCTCAATTGCTAAAAATCAAATGTCTGGGAAGTAGTGTGAATACTTCTACCCCTGTTACCACAACATTATTATGGAATTCAACTAAAAATTATTGTATACTACAAATAATGTTTTTGGGGATGTAATGAATTATATTTCCCAATGATTCACCCAACCAGCAAGCAATGATTATCGCATAGAAAATTTTACAATGTCATCACATCATAACATGACTTAGTTCCATGATTTGAATAGGATTGTGTGTCCACTAAATGAAATCCCACCATTATAGGATCCAAAAAATGATTAACAATATGATATAATTACAATGATAGACATATATATAGATCCATTAATATGGTAAAATAGGCTTCTTGTATGAGGTAGCCAATGTGTGAAATCCTCATTAAACGTGAAATAGAGATAATATCGCATAATGAACATATGGTGAATCTATACTGATACAAAAAATATACATGGTAAAAATAAAAAAATATATGTCCCATTAGAATCATTAAAATATATTCCCCATAATAATAGTTTGGGGTATTTTTTAGCACTATCTCTATCCATAAGACCATGGAATCCAAAATAGATCAAGGTTGATATGGACATAATTCCCCGTAATCCTTGGACAATAAGGAAAATATAATTATTTACCCTTCCCCTTATAAAAAAATTATTTTTATCCATATTTTATTTTCTCCACCTGAACCATCATTGTAGTTTATCCCTCTATGTGATCCCTCATCATAATTAAAGGCGTTTTCAGTGATAGTGGTCAGGGAATACTTTAGGATAATATACCATCAATAAGATAAGATAAATGGTCATATGGGTTTTATTTATATACATAATACAGTGATTATTTATGTTAATGATTCATATAATTTATTCCTTGATTTGAATTAAATGGATGATAAATCTCTCCAGAGATTAAATGAGAATTAAATCCCCACTAGATTCTTTATACGAGTGACTATTTTTGGAATCACCAATAAAAAAAAGAGAATAAACATTACATTTATGAACATAATTATGAGATATCAATTTTAAATTGTGCTAAAAACATATTCCATGTTGATAGTGTGAATTCCCAATATTAGAGGGATGCATGTGATATAAGATATATCTAAATATTCAATTACCCAAAACACATTTATATGTAGTGAAAAATAGAGTTAAATGAATCTAAATATCCCACTCACTATTTGAAGAAATTAAAAAAAATTAAATAGAAGATTTACAGTAATTTTTTTGTTATGGTTAATTAATACATAGTAACTAATAAAAAATAATACTTATAGTTAAATCTCCCTTAAAGAGGTTATCGTTTTTACATCTCGTATATTACCAAATAAATGATGTCACTCCTCCAAAGAGTGTGGTTTTAAGTTATTTTAATATATATATATATATATAAATATATATATTTATATATATTTGTCTCATCAAAGTGGGTAAAATATATCATGCCTTTCCACAACAGGTGTGGAAACCACAACAATGTCATGTATGTTATCTGGATAACACTAAAAGATGATATTAGTAGCATACAGTAACGATAAAATCTTATCATCTTCGACCCAAAACTATTAATTGTGTTAAAATATATGTCATATTTATATAGTTACTACATTACTAAATCAATTTATCTTTTCACATTAATAATGAAATTGAAGGCGGGAAAAACACAACTATAGTTTGAAAGGGAGAAATATATTGATATATATAAAGTGTACACCTATTTAAATCATCTTCAATTTGACCATCCAAATCTTCAATGGAAGTGTGGGTCCTAGATAAAATACTCATATATTAGATTTCATGATGTGTACCAATTATGTGACCCTTAATATAGGAGGAGTATAATAAACTTTTTTCCGTCTAATAGTTATTATCAAGGAAAACTGTATTTAGAAGAACAATTAATATGATATGTATATAATTGGTATGATCTCTAATAATATATACTATATATATTCCACACAATGGTGATTAATGATAAAATATATTACCAATAAACATACCAACTATATGATAATAATATCGTAGTAGACATTTTTTGTTAGAACAACATGACCGATTTACTAAACATGAAATTCCAAAAAGATAAGCTATTGGATATCTATATAAGAAATATTCAAGATGTGAAAAAAATATGGCTAGTAAATTTTGCGTAATATTTTATAATTTTTTAATATTTAATAATATAAGACTGAAATATGATTTAATATGGGTTTTCATGGATATTTATTTTTTAAAAATGATAGAACAATGGAGGAAACATAGTGGTAAAAAGAACATGACATTATTGCTGAAAAATGAACTACTTCATACTCTTGACCCCAAGGAAAAAAATTGAAAATTTTCATCCAACTAATCAACCATTATATAAAAAACCATATAATAGATATGGTAATATAGATAAGAATAGATGAACTATGAAGGATAAAATGAATATTTATTATTCTATCTAAAAATATATTTTCACAATAACATATATCTCTCTCATAGATAACAACCTAATAAATTTACCAGATATAGGTAAATATAATAGTGTTTTTATAAAAAATAATTAAACATGATATTATTTACCATTTAACCTTAATTTTTACGGTTTTTAAAAAATCTATATCCTATCCAATAATATGAAAAACCATGAATCATTAATAGATTTAAATTATTAACGATTACCATTGTCGTTGTCAAACTAATAGAATAGTTAACATTATGTAATTATTAAATAATTATTATATAAAAAAATTTATAATTTAAGGATGACTTATATGTCATTATTTTTATATTTAGTATATCAATATTATCTTAAGATGATTCATTTGGTTTTTAAAAAAAATTATTTTTACAAGAATTATAATAAGAAACAAATTGTTATAATCAACCACCATTATAATTAAATAATGAAATAAAAACATAAATACACACAATGAATAAGGAGGATATATATAAAAATTAATATTATATTTTTAATGGTCGTGTCTAATTTTCTTTAATTTATTTGATATTTATGAATATTAAGTAGTATTTTATAGTAAAAAATATTTTTATGCTCTTATAATACCAATAAGACGTTATCAAATTTAGAATTAAAATATAGAAAATATTATTTCCTATTGTATATCAATATGTAAATATTATTTAATATGTACAAATTATAATTGGTATTATTAAATAATTTCTATGATTTGTGTCAATTAGTGAGATAATGGTTAAATTTTCCTTTAAAAGAATTGTTTTACTAATATCATATATTATTAATTTAATGTTTAAAAATGATCTAATTCAAATGATATCTACATTAATAAATTTATTATATTTTATAATTATATTAAAACTCATTAAACTAGTTATCAAAAATAAATAATATTTAGAACACATAATGGTTAAAATTCATTTTAATAAAAAATTATTTTTTATAAAATATATATGTGAACAAAAAATTTATTTTTCAAATATTTAAAATTTTCATTACCCTAATTATAAACATAATTTAGTTTCAAAAAAGATATTTGGTATAAAGGATTAATTTATATTTATACATAACATATAAATTTCATAGTTAAAAACTAGTTACAATCTATAAATCACAATATCATGAAACAAAATCCATTTATAAATGAGATGATTTTTAAAAAATTGAAGGGAATCTATTTTTCACGTTTTCATGTCCAAATACCACCATATACACAATTATATTTTAATATTGTAGTTATTGGACACCTAATAGTGGATCATTATCATGGTTGTTTAATAGTTATTCATAAAAGTACTCATTCTTCACTTATAAATGGGGATCTCTTCCATACCTCAATGAATACAACTTAAATCCAAAAATACATTTAGAATAAAAATTAAATACCTATAATATATTTTATTTTTCATGACATAAAACCATAGATGCTATAATTTAGTTTATTTAATAATTTCCTAGATGATCTCTAATTGAATATAATGTTTCTGACAATAATATTACAATGTGTTTTTATTATTTCTCATTAATATTTATTTTAAACACTATTTTATACATTAAAAAATAATTTAATAAATATAGTAATTTTTTAGATATTTTTTATCTCAATTTAATGAATCTTATTATTATTCTCATTTTTGTAAGAAAAAAATGAGTTTTAGAGGGTTTCCTAGAATACCATCTCCACATAGTGATATCTTCCATTTTTCCTTAAACAACATTTCAGGATGGTTAGAATGATTAATTAAATTAGGAAATATGATATCTGTAATATTAATAAGAATATAAAATATAATAAAAGAATTTATGTGTGTTACCTCTATTTCATTATGAAATGAATACATTAATTGTATGTACATGTGTATTACTGCCTCCGTGAGAAATGAGTTTTTTTATCATCTCCACCAATTTTTGAATAGATTCAAAAAAAAATATTATATATTTTAAAAATATGTTCATAAGAATATTAAAATTTGAGATATTTAAAATCCATTTAAAAAAATCTATCCATGGACAACGTACATATGGAGTTACGGAAAATTTATCAAACTACCTCAAGTAAATGTCATCGCCAAGAAGACAATGTATTAAATAAATAATATATGATTGATAAAAAAACATTAAATATAAACAAATGAATATGTTTATTAATTATGTATTTAATAAAATCACTTTTTTTATTTATGAATTTTACCGTGCGAGGAAGACACATTCAGACATGAATTTAATAGATCATTAGGCCACATTCATTAAATGCTGGAAACATATTTTTCTTCAATTTCAAGAAAACATTTTGTCATGAAATCATTATATTTTTTGTAAAATTTCCCTAAATATATAACTATTTAAATAAAACTACCATTTTTGGTGTTACACATGTTTTAGGTTCCCTAAAAAGTTTATAAATATAATTATAATACCCTAAACAAGAACTCCTAAATCTAATGAAAAAAACATAAATATTAATTTCGTACAATGATAATGTAAAATGGGGAACTTTTTTTCTATCCCAACCATACAAAAATAGAAGTATTATTTGGTATCTTACATTATCAATGACCTTTTATGTTTATTTATTTCTAAAATTATGCTCAACTCATTCCTAAACAATAACCAATTATCTAAATTATCATTTATCCAATTAAACACAATGTCTCTCATTTATCATTAAGTCAGTATCATCATCCACACTAAATAATAGATAGAAATAATTTTTCTATCTAATTATTTATAACTTAATGAAAAAGAAACATAAAGAGGATAAAATAAAATTAATTGAAAGGGTAAATATAAAAAGTATAATTGAATTTCATCATTTAGAATAAGAATAGAATAACGGTATGATTTCATAACCAATGTATATGAGTATAAAATAAGAACATTCATACAAAAAATTACCATGATTGAAAAAATGAATAATTTTATAATGGTTAAAAAATAATGATTTCTCAAAATCAGTATTCATGGTCCTTGTCATATCAATATTTAAGAAAAGAAATGTTCCAAACCCACCGCCAGAATAAACTATTAATATTGCAATCCTGGACCCTTATCATTATATCACAATTGAATAACCCTTACAATTGTTATGAATATATGGATGAATTATAATATAATTATTTGAATAACATCAAAAATATATAAATCATTGGTGGGATATCTTATAACACCCATTATTTTAGTTATATCGGGCTCACTCAACATTGTCAACGGAACACATTGTATATGATATTTGATGCTTATCCAGTGCCATCTAGGTTCAACCATAATATAAATTTTTTAAAGAACCATAAATTAATTAAATGGATATTCCATTTAACAATAAAAATCATAGGAATAATTAGTATTCCATTTATCAAATGACTAATCCATTTAAAATATATGGGATTCATTTTAATCTATTGGAAGAATGAATTACCCCTCTATATAAAATGTGTTCCATAACAATAACATTGAATGAATATTATACAATTGAAAATAAATGGGTTCCATAACAATCTCATTGATTCCTGATTATGTTATTAAAAAGGAATGGTTTTGATAACCATATCATTGAGACAATACAAACATTCATGAGAAATAACCCGGATAATATCATTTAAAAATAACCCCATTGGATTATAATTAACGACGAGGTTTTTTATCAAAGATGAATTTAAATACTATTAAAATATAATAAATAAATTTTGATAAAAATAACATTTCAGATTTGATTGCCACTACATAAAATCAAATATATAAAAATTATTTAAAAAATCATTTAAAACTACATTGGAATAATATAATAGAATCATATAAAATTGATTGAAAATATTCTATATATAAGTATCTTGTCATTAAGAAAAATTAATTTTAGAAAAATAAAAAATAAAAAATATTCATTTTATTGAAAATAGAATTGAAACAATATAAATTCATATTAAAATTTCATTTAAAATATCTCTATGGAAAAAATAACTTCTAATTTGGGAAAAACATTTTGAAAATAAATTAATTTGATAATAACCATCAAAATATATAATGAATGATTCATATAAATAATGATCATTATGGTATGGTATTACATTCATGATGTACACACTAAAAAATTATTCAATTATCTATTTTCAGCGAAATCCAAATGTAAAGTTTTTAAAAAGACAGATGAGTATTCCAAGATTTTTTATTAATAAAAATTGAAAATTGTAAAATGGATATAAATAATAATTTCAAAAAAGATGACAATATTTAGATTTTTTAGAAATCATGGGATTTTATATAAATATCTTTCGAAAAAAGTGGGAAATAATGGAAATTTTTCATTAAAAAGATTTTTTTATCTAGACTGTGTAAAAATATAAAAATGAAGATAAAATATTTATTATCAATATATATCTAGAGGATATAAATAATAATGAATTTTTAGATAAATATATCACAATACTTCATCATCAAAATAATACACCTAACAATATCTATAAACGATGAAATTTTATTATAAAATAATCACAACATTGATAATAATGTATTTTAATTTCTATTAAGGATTGAAATAAAATGAAACAGAAGATATCATGTGAATAAAAAATATCATCATATTAAATGTAAAATTATCTTTATATACACCTCATAAAAGATGTTTGGTTCGAAACATAACATACTTATCAAATTAGAAAAATTGAGACAAAAATCCATTACACCATTAGTATATTTAGAACCATAAAACAAATGATTTAGATATCCTCCAATAGATATATAAATACCTATATTTCTTTATGAAAATAATCATAAAAAAATATTGGTAATTATAAACATAACATAAATTAAATAAAGGGTGAATGTTTGTTTTGTCTCAATGAAGTGAAAAAGAGAGATAGAAATCCTTGATACTGATTTGACATGTTCCATATGTTCCGTTTTACTCAATATAATAATATTATATCAATTAATTATTTTAATATTCAAATTTTCATTTTTAAATAACTTATACATAATTAAATAATTTTATTTATTTTCAAATACATATTAAAATATATATATCTTTAACTCCTTGTCTGGTGGTTCGAAGCTATTCAGATCATTGTTTTAAAATGACATCCGTGTGTCAAACATGGTCAATGAGATCATTATATCAAATTAAAAAGAATTCTAATCTTCAAAAAATTATCATATTTTTACTAAAATAGTGTTATTTAATTTAATAATTATATTTGTTTATAAAAAATAATTATGTTATGATCATAAAAATTGTAGGTCATACCTACACTTGAGTAACATTTCCCATTTTTAATAATCATTATGTAAATAATGAAAGTAACATTTTACCTTTTATTAATTATGAAAACATAATAAATACCATATTATTTCATTAAATAAACTTATATATCATTAATGTGATTTTCTAATTAAATTATAATCAAATCACTTTATGGTGGTGGTAGTCCTCCCATCTAAAAATGATGTTATTGTTTTTCACTACTAGAAATAAAATTCTATATTATCTTCTCAGAATGTAAAATAATAAATTAATAAAAATATTATATAATTTATCTATAAAATATTCATTAAAATTATCTTTATTACCTTTTATATAATTTTTTTGTGAAAAATAATTCATATTGATTCCCATGTTGGTAGTTCACTATACGAACGAGCGATGATATCATATCCCCAATTGAATAGAAAGTAAAAAATAAGTTATTTAACATCGATTTTCTATTTTAAAACCCATGATCCGAAAATAAAAAACCATGGAACCCCACCAGTAGGGGCTCATGGTTAGTGTGTATTGTTTGAAGAATATTGCATCCCCCTCTTTGAAATCATATGTATGGATTTTTATTATTCTAAAAATTCATTAAAAATTACTTAACCACCATTTTTACCACATTAATTGTCCTAACCTAACCTATTAATATATACAATGTAATTATAGCTCTATGGGACCCATTTTGGTTGCACTAATCACCTTCCAAAGAAAATCAATATGTGGATATGATTATTTGATCAATCCCTAGTATGATTTATTCTTTCATTCATTATATACCACTCTCTCATTTCTCTTTATTATCCGGTAGATGTATATGTGGTCGGAGGATGTAATCCCCATTATTTTGGATATTTAATCTAGGTTTGATTATAAGATTTCATTTTATAAATTTCTTCATTGCAGTTTCCTAATTAGGTTGTTGGGATTCAGGATTTCATTATCCCAAGGTATCTGGTTTCATTAATGATACACCCATTGATATAAACCCAAATTAGATGATTAAAATTATTTTTATTGATTAAAATCTAAATTATTTTAATTTGTTTGTTAAAAACCCAATTATAGTGAATTGTGGATTTGAATTAGATTTTTCATTAAATTAGGGGAAAACATCCAATTTTAGTGAATTGGGTTTCAAAATGGATTTGATGAACCTATGAGAAATTTATTTTGTGGAATTAATTATCTAATTTTATTTTTTTAATTTAATTAAATATTAGATTTGAATAAAATGGATAAATTTTTTTATGGATTCTAATTAATTTATCATAGAAAAATAATGATTTTATTTAACCCATATTTTGGTTTTCAAATTGAAATTGGAATACTGAAATGTAAAAATTGGTTCATTGAATTTTAAAACGTTTTGAAACAAATTTCCAATCTATTGTTTTTTTACATCATATAATGTGATTACCTAGACCATTAAGATCCATTATATTGTGTGAATTTTTTGTTTGAGGTGTTTTGGGAGGTCAAGGGGAATCATTTCATTACTTTTAAAAAATTCCCAGTTTTCCAAGTTTCCCAATGACAACTAACCTGAACAGTGTCTCATGCTGGAGGGGCATCATTCTACCAGTGTCTCATGCCAACAATATCACAATTTTGTTAGCTCATGAAGGTTTTCAGTCACAAATTATAGTGCCAAGGGGGTCACTCCCCCAAAAGTTCATTTTTCTGCAATGATTTGTCTAAGGACACATCGTATGGTGGCACATCGTCCTACAGTATCTCGTGAACAGTATTTAAAGATCTTCTAGTTTTCCAATTTTATGCGTTTACTGATAAACAATTAGGTATATTTCATCATTTATGTCATATATACCTATTAAAATCCCATGAATCTTTTCATAAATTACTAAGGAGATATGAGTCTCTTATTTTGTGGAAGCATTTTATCTTGACTAAATTCTACATTATTTTGAAATAAAAAACATATATAAACTCATGAATCAATTTACATCCTCCCAAAGACGAGATACATTTTCCCATTTGTTCCACATATTTTTCATTCTTTTGATATGAGACATCCTAAATGCTTCTTTATATAGGATTCTTATAGTCCGGTTTTAGATTTTTGTTTGAGTATCCTAAGTGTTTTTCCTACTACATGTGTGCCCTAATATCCATGAAACTCAGATGTGATGATCTATTTTCTTCCAAGTATCATTTCTAAAATATTTCTTAATTGTGTATCACAAGGGGTGGGGTATGAGGTTTTCCCTTGTATTTATAGTTGGTGTCAAATAAATAATGATAATCGAATCACATTAATATCAATTTGCAAGGGTTGGGAAAATGTGAAGTATGTTTTCATGATGTTTTATTTTTATTGATATTGTGATTCATATAGGATATAAACTAACACAAAATCATTTTCATGGGAGGTACATGTTTTTTAAGACATCTTTTATTTTAATTTATTTGTTTTAATAATGAATGATTATATGTGAAAAATTTTAACCACATAAATTCCAAAAATATTGGCATGCCCCAAGATCATACTATTTGGTGATAACTCATGAATTAATAAGATGAAATTAATGTATTGATGAGTCGTTAAATATAAATATGTTTTTACTTGATTTATTTGTTAACGTGGTTTGGGATACTATTGTACAATGGGGGTCAGTTATTTAGATACGGTAGTCTAGGAATGTTAAGGAGAATGACATTGTTAATTGGATTGGATGGAAATGTGAAATTTTTTTATGACTTAATGTGTGTTGTTTTTCATTTAGAGGTAGTTGAAATGATGTACGTTTTTTGAGTTTTTTTATTGTTTGAGAACACATTTGTTGGCAATTTGTTTCTTATATCATACATGTATTTATTTTTATATCCTTTTGATTTTATTAACACTTCACCGACATTGTTAACTATCTTTAGAACACATTCAACACACAAGGGGTGTCATTCCAAATATCTTGATGAGAAGGTGGATGGTTGGCCACAATTTCTTCCATACTCTTTCTTCGAGGTCCTCATGACCCCAGTTTCATCATGAAGGATGTGGTGATATATGGTTGCTCAGGTGACTCTGCTTGGGTGAATTTCATTCCTAGGTTTCTTGGGGATGAGTTGTGATATTCTTTCCCATATGTCACCAGGTTGAGATGTCATGTGTTGTGAGGCCCATGTGTGTGAATCAATGGGTTTTTGTGAGGCCTTGATGTTTTTTGGTAGGTTGTGATTATTATTTGGGGTATGTTTATATCTTCATATCCATTTCCCAGGGGATTCATGGGATTTTTTGGTGGAGTTTGAAGGGTTTAGAACCTATCTCAACAATAGTTCTAGGGATGCAATTTTAATAGAAGTGGAAGAAGATATTTATTCTATAGAGGGGTGATGGAGGAGGTAGATTCTAAAATAATGATATTCCTTAGGCATAGGGAATGTTACTAGACCGTGTTCATAATGGTTTTCATCTACATAGTTACAATGGATTTGGGCATGGTCGGGTGCACGTAGGAGATTTAACAAATCTAGTGGGGCCAGATATCGTCAGAGGTATAATCACTTCATTTAGTACCCTTGTCTATGACTGGCTAGATTCATGGTATTCACAATTCTTTTCCCCCATGTTATCCTATTATATGGGACATGATGTATATAGGTTTCTCCTTACCCATATTAGATGAATGTTATTAAAAATCATGACTTTCTTTTTTGATGTGTTCCAATGGTGTAGACTATTGATGGGTCCATGTCAGTCCGTTGGGGATCATTTCTTTAAAAATATATAGCCATTGGATTTCATCCTCAGAATTTATTGGTTGTGTTCTATGAATGATTTTATCGACATTTTTCTGAAGAGAGCCATGTTTTTAGATGGGGATGGCTAGCGTGCTGTTTTTATCTTTGAGGGTTATTTACAGTTCGGTAGTCACAATTGAGAGACTCTTCATTCATTATTTTCTTATATTCCAACATAATTAGTGATGATTGAAATAATGGAGGTTCCCATAGTTCTTGAAGTGTTCCTGGATGTTTTCCTCGAGTGGTTATGACAAAAACCCCTCAACATGATGTTGAATTTGAGATAGACTTGTGATAGTGTGCTTCTCTGATTTTGATGGATCTGTATTTCATAGAACCTTATGTGATGTAAGAGTTTAGGATTAAAATATACTATCTAATGAAATGGGATATTATTTATCCAAATTTGTCTCTATGGGGTGATGTAGTGGTGTTCAAAAAGAAGTCTTACTATGGTATATGGTTGTATATAGACTACCAAAGGATGAATTAGGTTACTACAAAAAAGTGAAACACTATTTCAAGGATATATGAAACTTTTTCCTAGTTTATGGGGGTATGTTTGTTTTCCCTGATTGATCTATAGTTTGGACATCATCAATTGATGGTAGAGGAAGGAGATATCCTGAAGAGGATAATTCTCATTATCATTGAACTATATTATAGGTATTTAAATTTCACTATCACATTGGGATGATGTCTATATGTATGTTTTGAACTTATAAGTTTCATTTTCTTGAGCATGTTGTGTCTCATCATGGTTAGGTGGTTCACCCAGCCATTTTGGTGGTAGTTTTTTTAGAGGCAGTACCCACAAATGCGATAGATGATCACAATTTCCTTTTTCATATGGTCTATTATTAGTGTATTTTATCTAATTTCTCATGATTATTAGTCATTTTAATCGATTTTACATGGAAATAAAAATATTTTGTGGGTATTGATAAACGTCAGGTGGTGTTTGGTTACCTAAGGGAGAAGTTATAATGTGATCCAGTGTTGTAGTTTCCTGAGGAATGAGTAATTTTTGAGGTATTTTGTCATGATTCCTGAATGGGATAGGGATGTGTTCTGATGTAGATTTTGGAATTGATCTCTTATGGGTCTTGGAAGTTACATAATCATGAGAAGAATTATTCCCCTCCTAATATAGAGTCAGAAAAAAAATTGTTCTGATGATGTGGAAATATTACATCATTGGGGAGATCGTTATGGTCTTTACAGCTCATTAGATATTGACAATAATAATTTCCCATTATTATATGAATATATGATAGCTGATGTGGATGGAGTTTAATTAGGACTATGAATTTATGATCTTTTAAACATAAATAAATGGAAATGACCTAAGTTATGATTTGAGAAAAGTGTCATAGATGGAGGTTGTTTGGGAGTGTGTAGATTTGTGCAGGGTGATTGTGTATCTAGCTACCATCCACATTGATTCAATGGGGGATTGTGGTAATATATTCTTTCTTCAGATGATAATAGAATATTTTCATATGTAATAGGTGGAAGATTCTCTATTGGGGGACTTTTAGTCCGAGGGGATTTGTGATTGTGTTGGATATTGTGATGCTCTTAATGAATGGTCATAGGATTGAAAAACCAGATAATGTTTCAAGGAAGTATGCTTGTTATTGTATAAATGTTATAAGGGGTTCTTCTAGAGTTTCCAAGATCATATATGGAGGTACAACATGGGGTTTCAAAGATGTGACATGGTTTGTGGATGTAATATTTGTTTCCCATGATAAAATAGGCAGTGTCAGTGTTTTTGGGTGAGGTTCATGGTTTTAAATAGTTAAAGGTTGAGCATTGTATTCCTATTGGTTTGTTGAATCCAATGTATATTCATATATATAAATAGGATAAAATATTTATTTATTTCATCATTGGGTTACCCATATCATAGTTAGGTTGCGATACTATCAATTTAATAGTGTATCAATTATTGAATTCGTCACACTACTTAATGATCATGAAATCAGGTATAATGGAATCCCTATCAATGTGGTATGTGGATGAAAGTGTGAAATTTCATGGAGTTATGAGAAATAATTTTATAAATCAGGATTCTAGTTTTAATTCATGAATCTATAAGGGTTTTCAATATGATTTTAGTACATAGTAACACCACATCACATCTTTGTAATTTGGATGGAAGGGAAAGTAGAATAGACAATCCAAACATTATATGATTTTTTGTGATTTTGCATCATATAAATTTATTGTTCTTAAGTATAGTAAATTACATCAGTATTGTTTGATTATCATAATATATATCACTCTTCCATTGAAAAGTATATATTCAAGTATTTGTACAAAATACCTCATCGTTCATGCGTTGTTTTGAACAGATGTTGGGTTGATAGATTTCCGTTATCGTGATGGGGTGTAGAGGATGACAGAGAAGGATTATCTAGATCATGATAATATGAATATATTTCATTATGGAAGGAAGTGTTAATCATAACAAAATTAGAGGCCCATAGAATTCGATATTGGGGACAACATGTTCATAAATGTATACCCTCGACGTGAGCAGCGGAGGGTTGGAAGGTGGACTATGGATTATCAAGATTTTGTGGAAACTTTTTGGTATTGTGTTGAGTTTGAGAGGCATCAAATTAGTTGGTATTGACACTGAGGTTCAGGAGGATATAGGACATTAATCATGTCTCTATGTATCTTCCTGATGACTACCTTGTCATTTGTTTGGGAGAGTTAGATATTGAGGACAATGTGACATTTCTAGAGTGGCCCATAAAGATCCATGATCATAAAGATAATTTTATGTAGTTTTGTACTATTGCATTAGTTCATGTGTTGTGGGGACGCATTGGTGTTGAGGATAATACATATGAGTGAGAGACAAATATGTGTATCTAGTACCAATATCTATTTTGATATTTTATTTATCTGTTTTTTCGTGTAATGAGATCTTTGAATCTTGTTAATTATTATATAATCTATTTCACGTTGAATTGTTATGTATGTGTTGTGATGTGTGATAGATTCATGACATCTGAAAAGGGGAGGACCCATTTACAAATAGATACTCATTAATTGTGATCTGATTAAACCCATGTGGTTGAGTCCATTCCACCTAGAGATGATAGTATCATTATTTTAAATAGGGGATTCCAGGATTCATGTTTTGGATATGGCATAATTCTTTATGCTGGTTTGGTGCAATTGTTTTTCACTCTGATTTGAGTGCGAGATAGAAGAGTACAGAGGAGGTGTTATTGGATATGAGGTTCCCAGTGTATCTTTCTATCAATATAAGGTTGTTAATCATTGATGAGTTTAGTTGATAGTAGTGATTCAATTGTAGGCATAGCATGTAGAGAAATCTAGAGGGATGGTTGTTTTGAACCATCATGTCTTCACTTTTAGTTTGGATATTGAATTCTTGAGGGAGAGAATGCATTGACATGTATATAATGAAATGGAATAAACCACTATGGTACATTACATTGACAGAATACGGTTTTTGAGGAGTTCGGGGTGGTCATGGTGACCAATTTCCAAAAAAATTAAAAAATTCATAATAGTTTACATTTTATAATAGAATCC
Organism: Viscum album; assembly: GCA_963277665.1. Classification (NCBI taxonomy): domain Eukaryota; kingdom Viridiplantae; phylum Streptophyta; class Magnoliopsida; order Santalales; family Viscaceae; genus Viscum; species Viscum album. The sequence goes on along the minus strand of OY728127.1, from coordinate 1,930,156,673 downwards.
CATCACAGTGTTGTCATTCACTGGTGTTTCAACTCTCCAATAGTGTTCGTGCCTACAGTCTCACCCTATAAATTTCTCACCCTGGAGGGGGCACCTTGGCAGTGTCTCACACATTGGGTCGGTCAAATGGGTTGGCTCAGTAGTGGTCACTCTCCCAATAGTGCCTCACCCTGTGGTACCTCATCTGTCTATACTAAATCCAGTGGTGCCTTGCTGGGGGTGCCTAATCATGATGTGCATCTTTTGGCAGAGCCTCCTAAATGTTTTTTATAGATCTTCATGTGTTCCCTGATTGACATATAAATTGATGTAATATTTGATTAATGTCTTATTTTAAAGTAATTGATACTAATTCAAATTCCAAAAAACTTTTCATTAATTCTATAAGTGTGATAATTATTTTAATTGGTCAAAACATTTAATCATTACATGATATAGCTTTAATGGACAATAAAAAAATTATCTAAACTGGTGACTCATTTTAGATCTTCCCAAACTGAGAAAACTTTTCCCATATGTTCATCCTTTTTTTATCTGTTTGTACGAGAAACCCTAAATAATTATTCACATAGAATTCAAGTGGTTATGATGAATCTTTTGGTTCTTGATTCCCTTGATTTTTTCTTGCTTCATGCATGCCCTAGTTTCAGTGAAACCATGATTTTTCGATCTCCTTTTCTTACAAGAAGGATTTCCTTTGTTATTCATAGTTGTATATCAGGATGGGATATTGTAAGAATGTTTCCCTTAGAAGGATTATTAAAATAAAATAAATAATGTTAATTTAACTAATTTTTAATCAAAATGTGTGGTCTATTAAATGGAGAGTTGTGTTCTTATTTTTTTTTGTTTTTATAGATATTTTTATTCATATGGGCAAACTAATCACTAATAATTATCGTCATTTGAGGAAATAGATTATGAATAGAATGGATTATGGAATATTTTTTTTTTCTTGAAGAATGATTATAAGATAAAATTGGAAACCATCTATATTCATATAATAACGGGATTACCTATAATCAAAATATTTTTGTATAACCACAAAATTAACATGAGTCTATTAATAGAGGGATTCCCTATTATATCTATGTATATATTGACCTTGATCATATGATAATGTGGTTGTGGGTATGGTTGTGCATAGAGGGATGGTTCTATGGTTATGGTGTTATGGGTTCAGTATAATTTTGCAATAGGGCTACGCAACTAGTTGTGTTGTCATATGTTAGTGGGTGTGGTAATGTGTTTCTGATTTTTTCATTATCACGGTGTTTTGGGTTTGATGAATATTAATAATAATAGTTGTTTTTTTCATTGTTTCTTTGCCATTGATTACATTTATAAATCTTCACTCCACACCTAGAGGTCTTAGTGAATTGTCTTTAATGTGAGGTGCATTTTCTTACAATGGATATATTTGTTAAATAAGTCATTCGGTATGTGATATAATGTACAAATAATAGTTCAATTATAATTGGAATATATTAGTGTTGTTTGGTTAACAAACTATAAATACTAAAATTAATTTTTCATAATTTTCAAATTAGATTTATGCCTTCATGTGTGGTGTTAGGCATTTATAGGTAGTATCAAAGGTTATATATTTTTATTGATGTTGTTATTTGTTTGAGAGACCATCATTTGAGAATGAGTGTTTGATATTGTATATGTATATACATATATTTCATTGTTATTTCTATTCTCACCCCACCAATTTTGAGCACTATTTTTTAAAAAACATGCATAGTCACACACAAGGTTTCCATCACAACATCCTGATAAGATAATGGATGGATGGCCACCCACTCTTCCCTATTCCTTATAGGACGTGACATACTATGTTTCTTTAGACATGATGTGGTGAGATTCTGTATCCCAGTTTTCTATGGGTTGTGTTTTTTTCCATGGTGTCTTTGGGATTAATTTAATGTTATAACCCATGTATCTTCATGATTAAATGTGATGTGTCATGAGGCCTAGCACAGGGTGTTTTTGAAGCCTATGTGTGTGGAGGTGATATGTGTTAAGAGAACAATTTGTGTGAAGGTGGGATGTGTTTTGAGGACCTGGTCTGTGCCAATGGGATGTGATGTGGTATATTTTGAAGAGTTGGGAGTTCCCGAATGTTTTCTGTTGGGGCGTAACTAACTATAATCATTGAAAAAGTTGTGTTGGGTATCGTTTCATCAATGTGATTTATATTATATTATATAACATGAGTTACAAAGTGAGTGTTCCTTGTTGAAGTTGGGTCTAGTTAGTGTACCTTCTTAGGAGCTTTTAGGTTGTGTTGTTTTTTCACGACTTCATTAGTATACCTCCTTCAAATGTTCATGATAGAAAACTTATTTCCTACTATGTATAGATGAATGATCGAACTACCTATATAAAATGATTTCAAGTTTCCAGTAGGATTCCATAGACTCTGCTAGACCATACTTGCACATATTAGGATTGTTTTTGCGTCGTTACATATCTTTACATTTGGTATTTACATTAGAAACATTTTTATTAGTACCAGTTTTATTTTAGACATGCATGTGGGATGGTTTTGGATTTCATTTCATTATGTCTTGGAATATTTTTTTTGATGATCAATCATATCCCTCAATGCAATTTATATTATAAAGATTAATCCCTCCCATATTGTGAGAATTATGCACATTTCTTGATGGTCTGCAACCAGGGGCCTACTATAGGTGGGACTGGTGGTAATTATCTCACATTCTTCATTGATAGAAATGGACTACTATATCTAATGGGAGGATTTCATAACATGAATGAATAGGTATGGTCTGATTTATTAAATAAAATTCCTCTAATATGAGAATTAACCAGAAATATTTTGATGAATTACTACTATAACATCCCAATTTTGGAAAATCATATCCTTAGTGGGATGTTGGAATGTCTTCATTGGATGGTGTCATATATAAATGTTGTAATATTTCAACATTCACTATATAAGTCTTTTTTGATGCAATAACTTCGAACAAACATACAACTTGGAAGAAAACCATGCTACTTATTGTTATAATTTTTATAAATATTACATTTTTTGTAATCATTTTTAAAAATGGATTACTAGTTTTTATAAAATGTTTTATTACTAATTTTAATAAAGTAATAATTAAAAAATTAATTCCTTAATTTTTTTATATCATGATTTGTTATAAATACAATTTTTTATTATCATGGATATCTATTCAATTTTTAAATATTAATTTGGTTAATTTTTGCATCTTATTATTTAATTTTTGGTGAGAACCTACTATGATTTTAGCACACACACTACATGTTCATTTGGACATTTATAGATTTCATTCTACCAGTTTCATATAAGTGGGAAACAAACATAAATCTTGTACTTTTGTTGAACTTTTTTGTTTGAGATGATGTTCCCACTAGGACATTAATTTTTTATCTATCATTTTCTAGAACGTTATTGTTGTACATTGGGGATTTTATCCAATTTTTAATTCCATTAATTTTATAAAAATATATTTTACTTTTATTCATTCTTAATTGTACATTTTTCATTCATTATATTTCAGGATAATTTATTACCACTTTTATAATGCATGATTCTATGTTCTTTTCTCAAAACCCATGGGTATTAGGAATTCCCTCTAGGAAATATCATGAATGTCATGGATGTAATGGGATAATGGTTTCTAGGATGATTCAGGAATGGTGGTACCAGAGGGGTAGGAATGGAATCATGCCTTTATGTCACTATGTAATTATATTATATTATTCTGACATAAGAGGTAGTTATGAGTGTGTACCTATCCATCAATCATTATAACGATAATTATGATTCCTTGGGTTGTTTTTAAGGGATATCAGATGATTATTTATTGTATTTTACCTATATGTTTTTGGATATATTGAAATCCAAATCGAGATAATATATTTAGAGGGATTATACTTCCAGGCTTCTCTTGTTTGAGTGTTTCCAGTTATACCTTTTTGTTTCCTTTATTGTTCCCTTTCAATCTTTTTTAGAATCATTCTCCATATAAGTTGTGTGAATCATATCCTTGTGGATGATATTAATTATCTATTGTGATGATATCAACCTATTATAGAGATCCTAGTTGATATTCTCTCTTTTGTTGCCCAAGCTATGTGATAGGAACCTACACATGTTCCCATTTTTTATCATTATGTGGAATCTAAAAGTTATGTTTAAATGAATCATTCTCATGAGTTCCTTTAATAAATGGAACACGCATATCTTTTCTATAATTACATCCACGAGATGATGATTGGTGGAGGTATATCAGGATTTTGTTTGAGTTCATTGAAACAGCTGACGAAATCAATGTGAAATGTGTAAACATCAAGAAAGGGGGAGAAAGTATGAGATAGTGGGAGACCGTGATGCTGGAAAACAATACAAGGATTTTATAGTGGATATTTATTAGGGTATTTTTTACCATCCATTTCACTACATAGATGATGGGGATGGCCAAGGCTATTTAGTTCATCATTCTTGAGTAGGATGAGAGGGACGTGACAGAATATGTGAATTACATTGTTGAGTCTATGCATTTTTCACCTAATAATGTATTTAATGAGTAGTTGAGGACATAGTGTTTCATGATTTCAATTTTCTAAGATATTCATTCTTTAGACTCCTTTTTGAAGAATCCATCATATACAGATGTGACAAATATATATTTTATGGTTGAAATAGAAATGGATTGCATGTTAGGTTGGAAATGAGTTACATTTTGTCCTAGTGGAAATTCTACGTGTTCTTATAAATCAATATGGATGAGTGATGATTCTCATGGATTTCAAATAGCATGGTTTCTAAAGAACTCCTGATGATCCTGGTAGAGGAATATTGTTTTGTTACTTGTCTGGAAAAATGAATCCATAACTAGTATGATGTGAGTCACTAATGATATATGGTTAATATAAATACTCAAGGAAGATACATATTTTCTATAATGTCTAAAATTATACCCATACTATAATGGGTTTATCATCACCAAAATGTATTTCAATTATATCTTATGATTCACAAATAAAGGGTTCTAAGCTATATGAATCTATAACGAATATTCTTCATAATGTGGAAGCCAATCTTGATGAATAAGTCCACACCCATGAAACTGTGAGAGGTACCATCAAAATATATTCATCATTATAATAATATTTATTTGATACAAGTGAATGTAATTCATTCATTTCACCTTTTATTGTGTATATTCTTAATCTTAATTTAGATCATTCAACTTATGTGATGGATATTACTAAATGACAGGAAAAAATCAGAGTGAAGGGTCTCCATAATCTTGTTTTTGTTTTCTAATCAGTGGATTTTGAGTGTAGTTTGGTTTTCCATGTCTATAACCTGAAACTAAATGTGTTTATATTTTTTATGGATTGGATCCTTTAAAATGAATCCAATATTTAATATTATCATTGAGGGGTATCCATTACTACACCTAATGTGGTGTGTAGTGTCATTGATGGATAATGGGACCTCATGTTGAGTAGATTCAGAACATAATGTCATGAGGTGGGGAATGTTATATCAATGCACTATTTTAATATTTAGTTGAAATCCTTAACTATATCCAATTAGGTGTTGTAAATAATCCTAACAAATTTCCTTTTGAAATGTCGTGTTTTCAATTTTTAAGGTATGTAGTTTCTTCTATTGACTTAGTGTCTGGTACATATACTGTATCTATTCGAAATTACAATATTGAACCAGATAAAATGTAATAGATGAAGACTCAATTAAATTATTTTTATAGAATTTATATATATTCCAATTTTGTCCCAATGGTAAGGGACTATTATCAATGTGAAGGGAGATGACGGGTTACATCACAATTAAATTGATTTATGATAACTCAATAGAGTCAATGTAAAAAAACTATTTATTTGAAATGATAAGTTATAAGTTTGACATGTTGATAAAGGATATGTGGTTATCAATGACAGAACATTTATCCAGTTACCATCTGTTAGGAATAAAATTAACTAGTATTCAAAAAATTCTCTTTTAGAGTACGTGTGGAAATTATGAGTAACTTATTATGTCCTTTGGTTTAACCAATTACGAAAAATTATTTATACATTAATGAACTGGATATTTGACAAGCATTTTGATACATTTAAGGTGGATTTTTGGATAAAATACTACTTTACATTATGCCCTATGTGGATCACATTATCCATCATAGATGAGTTTTATAATTTCTAATCTATTAATTTCTAAAAACCATTATTTGAAATGTGATTTATGGATTCATGATGTGATGTTCTTTAGGGCACATGGTGGATTTACATGGTTCATTTTTATTCTGAAATGGTGAATTATGGAATGAAATTGGGGAAACTACGAAAATGTTTTCAAAATTTAAATCTTCTTTAGTATATCTGAGCATTATTATAGGTTTGTAAATGGATTATCAATGTTGGCATCATAGATGGATATTCTAACATGGAAGGAATTAAAGATTTACTAGGATTAAAAAATTCTATGTTATTTTGATGAGCTATATTGTTTTTTGACTAAATTTTTTTTTTGATAATCTAATTGTCGGGTAGGGATATGTGGTCTTATGGGATGTATTAGGATTACGTTTGGTTAATGTTCATATGTTGGTTATCATTTTATCTCATATTTATCTTGATAGAAAAGGCAACAATAGAAGAATTACCCAACCAAACACAATTAATTAGAATATGTGATCCATGTGTTTAAGAGTTGGTGGAATTTACACTATGATGATAGGTTTACAATGTATTCAAATTACATGAGATTGAGTTTCCAAATCTCTAAAAAATTTGATAATATCCCCCAAATGTGTTGGGTGGAATTAATGAAATATATAAATTATGACATCACATTTACCCATGGAAAATAAAATTCTATTGTAGTTGATTTGAGTAGAAAAATCATAACACATGACAAGAATGTATAATACGAAGGATTAAAAATTGATGCTTAATTTTACACAGTTGAATATTTGTGTCTGGAAATCTATGGTTGGTGTTTCATTTTCATTTTTTAGTTGAACTAGTATATTTTAAAGTTGACCATTCTAGAAGAATAGCATCAGGAAGAGTTATATAAAATTAGTGATAATATTTATAATGGGGACACTATTACTGAAGGATCATTTTTCATAGAGAGAAAAATAAGTTATCAGAAACATTATTGTGGTATCGATATAGATCAGAAAATCGACGATTGGGTTCTTTTAAAAATCATAGTTTTCATTGCACCGAGGAACCATGGATATGTCCTTTGATATGCGATGATGATTCTGATGGCAAAGAATTAGATGTAGAGTTACTATTTTTTTCTATAATTATTATATATTCCAAAAATATAATTGAGGATATCCAGAGACTGTCAGGATTCCTTATACATCTTCAAGTGCCTACTTGGATGTGTGATGTGATCTTTATGGACCTTATGGTCAAGTTTCCACGAACCGATAGAATAAATAATCTCATACATGTTTTTATTATATCATATTCAAATCATTGCAGTTTATACCCATCTGTAATATATCCAATTATTTATAGAAGATATAAATATATAATTAATTGAATTCTTTTTTTCAGGGAGTTCAATATTCTATAGTATTGTTTTTTATCCTCATTTTACTTTTTTTAAATGCATTTAATAGACTCTAGGGACATAGGATCATTTTACTGTGAAATACCATCAATAATCGGATGTCGGGAGAAAATGATATTTAATTTTTTTAGATTAATTTATTCTCACATTTAGTCTTCACTTGGGTGGATATTGGGATGATAATTTTTGGATGGAAGTTTTTTTATTATAACAATAGTTAACATTCCATTATTAGAGTAGATATTTTTTAGGACATATATTTGATCTTCTATTTATTCTTTGTTTTTTTGGAGATCGATGAAATATACTTGGTTAGATTGAGGATAAATCAATAGACTACATCACATATTCTATTGATTTATCAAATAATGATGATGTCACCACAAATGTATATAAATTATTTTGATCCTAATGATAGACCATTGTAATTAACTATAAGTGAACTGGTGAACAAGAAAATCACAAAATTGTAGGTTCATCTAGGGATTGTGTGGTTAGGAAAACATTATTTCTGTTTTGTGGGACCCATTCACGTTTTTGAGAAGGTTGAAAAAGTGGATTATCATTTATAACCTCCAATACAGTTGACATTGATATTGTGTTCCATGTATCACATGTCATGATCCCCTCCACAAAAAGTGTACCGCTCCTGTGCCGGCAATGTGAGAAAGGAGATAATTACCCCCATGTCCCACCTCCAGTAGGCCCCAGGTTGGAAACTAGTACCGAGGGTATAGTAAACACACAAATGGGAGGAATTACACACTAAGAGAACACATGAAGAAGGGAGAGATAAGATAGGCAAAAATCTACTCCATCTCAAAACTTGAATATAAAATAAACCCAAGTGCATATATGGAATGTCATGCAAATGTATTACAACTGAAAGGGAAAAACAATAAGTACAAAAAGAATGTAAAAACATTCGTGACCACAAACCTGAACAGCTTCTACAAACCCAAGCTATTAATAACCAGCCTAATCTCTAACATGCTCCACATTACCTAAAAACTATTTATATATATGTAGGGTGAGTAAAACAGTATAGTCAGTATGATCCTACCAAAAGCCTCTAATGCAAATGTAAATAAAGCATGATAACACCCAGTGAAGAAAACGTGAAACCAACTCATCACCTAAAAATTTATACTATGTTCCCAACCTCACCATGGCTACTCTCACCAAGTAACGCATACAATAATATATCAAATAGTAATGAATATCAATGGTACCCCACTACTACTTCCCCACTGGTTTGCTGCTTTTTCCCAACGACATGCGTTTTGTTAATCTCTCTCCAAATGCTTTCTCGCAGACACCAGAGCTATGCTTTAAAATATTCAACATGTTCACCACAATGGCTTGCCCGCAGACACCTGGGTGAAGAACCACACCCTCCTCTCAACCAAAAGTAACCAGGTAGTTTCCTGGAGCCACCACATCTCGCATAATGTGTATCATACGTCAGGTATTATACCTCAATCCATTACAACCCATACACCGAGTATGGATCCTCAAGACATCACAGCCTATACATGTTACACCTATTATAGTCCATATGATACTATATCTAGAATATATGATTGTGAATAACCACATGCTATTACATCCCACTAGACACATATATGGGGAAAACTAACTGTTGTTCCTAATGGCATTGTTATCATCCAAGAGAAGAGACCGGGGTGAAAAGGGGGTAGTCAACCATTCATCCTCTGACCGGGATGTTGGTGAAAACACCCCCTAGGGCTCAGAATCCCCGGCGTGCCAGTTTTCCCTTAATGATAGGGTGGAGTAGCATATAGAAACACAAAAAGTACAAAATATACTATATCTCACAACCACACTATGTGCATAACCTAGTCTTAGACACAACTACAGCTAACTTCTCGCAGACTCCGGGATGCCACTTCTAAGACTAGTTATCATATAAGAACACAAACATTTAAGGGAATTATTAGATTACTTCATTCCCTTTTTATCAATTCCACTTTACTTTAATTAATTCTTCAAAAAATAATTAACCATGAACAATTCCACATTATATTCCATTAACACCACATCAAAAAATTCCACTATCCTTTCAAATCTTCTCAACCTCACCATTAAGTTTCAATAAACTCCACGCCCATTGGTTAACAACATTTATTCAATCATTCATTATAGAATTACTTTCCCATATTCCCAGGAATTCTAGAAAAACATCATATGCTACTAAAAACAAGGGTGATCAACACGGTGAGTTGATGTACTACCCTTCGAGTATTTTCCGCCAATAGAAAGAGTTTAGACCCATTGTCCCTTGAGAGGCTAAAAACGGAAAGCACGTGGCATAGCACGAAGTTCTTCGCCTCTTTCGAATGAAGGGTAAGCAAGACCAGATGAATTGAGCAGCGGGTAAATGTAAAGCAGATAAACAGGCAAAAATTCAACAAGAATCCAACAATCACATCCATCCCATTCCATCATCCATGGTGTCTTCAGCGACACCCACATGCATAAACCGATGAATCTCTCCCCCCTAGGCGTCATCTGTTGCCTCAACCAAAGGCGTCGATGCCTCCACATATCACAACACCCCTCCAGGGTCACATCACAACTCAAAAAGCAGGAAAAAACATCACATCAATTGGGCTATGTCCCTTTCTACAAACAAGAGGGTAACTCAGAACCCTTCAAGGAATTATCAAACAATCACATTCTTTTAACCATCGTGAATTAACAGATTTAATCTGTTGGTCCCAAAATTGGGAACCTAACCAATAAGCTATCACAAAAAATTATACATTCTAACTATGCCAATTTTATGAACATAAAATTACAATAAGAACAAGATTCATTAACATGCCTCTTTATATTTACCCAAACAAATATCAATTAGTCACTGTTGTCATTCTTTACCAATTTTCCACCATGAACAACCGCTAAGAAAGGAAAGCATAGATATCACACTATCTAGAATAATATGGGGAAATATCATACAATCGATACGATTTCTTTATCTAGTTCAATGTATTTTATTAGGTCAATTCCATTTTCATCCAATGAGATTCAACATGCTAACAATACAGTTGTACGTAAAAGAAAGAGAAGCCATGAGTCCCCTTCCTCTGATGCTTTTGATGAAAACCCTAAAAAACAAAGAATGTAAGAGAAATCCAGGATGATTCTCCAAGAATTCTCCTTAGATCTATTACCCTAACCCAACCAAGACCATTGGTCATCATATACGACATCCACACACTTAGTTCTACACATAACAGGCATAGATATATGATACCAAGAGAAGAGGAGGAGTTGAGATAAGAAACCAAACAAGAAGAATCATATTCCTCAATAAACCGACTTAATTTTTCCATGAGAAGCCTCCACATTGCCTACAAAACACTTGGGATAGGTTCTCCTACCTTCAAGGGATGGTAATACCGAGTTATAACCACTTGGGGTAATAAAAAACCATTTAATGGAAATAGGAGATAGATCCTGATTTTTAGGATCCATATTTCTCTGCCTGCACGGTTAGTCTGCTCGGTTTGAGAAACCATGCACTAACCGTGTGGTAGATTCTGCCTCGTCAAACACTCCTCGCACAGTTAGGCCACAGAGTTAGACAAACTGTGCGCTCACTGTGAATTAGCCACTATCTCCAAAACAAACCTTGCACATTTTCGCCGCACAGTTTAGGCATACTGTGCACCAATCATGCCAAAGATATTTCCCTTTAGCTTTCCTTAAAAGTCTACCCAAACGCACCCCCATGTCACCATGAACTCCCAGAACACCTCCGTCCCCAAATTTTCACAAAGGAATGAACCAGAGAGGTCCGGGCCATTACATGATAGCTGTGGAGGAATCTTTATGATCATTCACAAGTTTTGTGATCTAGTTATCATGGAATTGAGCCTGATTTTTATATGAATGATCCTATCAAAATGATTGTTTATTATGTAACCATGATACTACATTTTTGGACGATACCTTTTGTTAGAGTTATATATAGTCACAATTATGATACTAATTTGACTTGGGGGGTACACTGATGAGATAGATGTTGTGTCATATTCTTAATGTTGAATCTTCTTTACAGGATTTATGTGTTCAATTTTTTTGGTGTGATGATTATAACATCATATAAAATTTTATAAATACTCATAAAACTTTGTTTTGACAATTAGCTATTTGGTTCACATTTTTTTATAATTTTTTGTGAATTTAAATGGATAGTTTGTAGTGCATGGTTGGCATATGGTTTTACAAAATTGATCACTATGGTAGTTGATACAGTGAAAACCTAGGAAGTGAGTGTTTCATGGATGGAACCTTATTGAAAAACTATGATCTCAAAAAAGTGAAACCATACAACTAAAGCAATAGGGGCACACCATTTCTGCACATTGTTTGGCAAACTGTGCGGCCCCATCATGAAATCCATGAAATCAATATTTTAATATTTAGAAAATTCATTAAAAATATGGAACCAACTTTTCATCTCATGCATGGGCCTAATTCGACCTTGAATGATTGGCTATGATATTTCTTATCTCAAGGACCCTTTTTTTCTCCTCCAGACCCCATCCAAAGGGAATCAAATCATGGTGATCGACGTTTGATCATTCTTTGGTAACCATTCTTCTCATATTACTTCTCTCCCATCCTCCTCTTCTTCCTCATTAATGTTTATTAGATATTATTGTTGTTCGGGGATGCAATACTTATTAATTTAGATATTGGATCTCATTTTGAATCATGGATATCATTTTTTGACATTATTATTTGGATTTTCTTATTCTGTGTGTTGTGATTCATGATTATTTTATCCCGATGATGGGGTTATGTTTACAATTATCTAGTTAATTTTACACTATATTTTTTATCTAAATTTAATTTCATTCAATTGGATAGTTAAAAACCCAAATTCATTGTATTGAGTAATTGAATTTGATTGGGCATGAAATTACAGAAATCCTACGAGAAATTTGGATTTAATGGAGTATTTGAAAATTTTATTCTCTGAAATTGAAATGTGATATTGTGTTTAATTATTTATCAGATAAAATTGACATAAATTTATATTATATAAACCTATTGGTTTTATCCTTGAAATTTTTTTGATTTGATTAAACACATTTCTATTTTTAAATTTAAATAGGTATATTGTAATTGAATGATGTGTTATTTTTTTATACCGTTGTGAAAAAAAATTTAAATTTATTTATTGTTAATCGAGGACATGAAATACATGTAATTTAGTGTGTTGTTTGGAAAAACCCATGATAGGTTATGAATTCCTTTGAAACAGAATGACTCTATAAAACTAGAATATAATCATATTGGAAGAGCATATTCCTAGTGGGATAATTGTATGGATATTTTTTCTTGTGTCAGAGGTACATGTTTGAACATTATCATTATCATTATATAATATTGTGAGGATCCCAATTCCAAGAACTAGAATTCCTCTTGGAAGATAACCATGTTTCTTAGTGTTATTTTATTTCATATATTATATTGTTTGTTATTGTTTTACAGATGGCCTGTGAAATTATATATAAGGTTTTTTATATAATGTTTAATATTAATTTTTTTAGAAATGTTTTATATAATTTTTAATGTAATGTATGATATGGTTTAAATATTATTTTGTACATTAATGAATGAATATATAAAATATAAATAATTTTCTATTTTATTAATTGTGAATCTAATTATTGAATCCTGGTTGAGAACCCTACTTGTATTTTAGATCACATCATAGCTTATCCATTGGGTGTTTTTTATTTCCTACATTCAAGTTAAATAATCTAGAGAGCACCACTTTGAGGTGGTGGTTGTTGTTGTTGATGTTTAGTCTTTGAGATATTGTGTCTTTTGGGACCCGGGTTTTTTATCATGTAGTTTCTAGAACATTATGGCTATACATTTGGTTTTTATACATTATTGTAATGGGGTATAGTTCTCACCTTTGAGTTTTCGTTTCTGCATACCGAATTATTCATTTTTCTTCTGTTAGATTTCTGAATTTTTTTTCACACAATCATATTTTTTTATTATATTTTCATTGTCAGTAACCTATGGGGATACACAATTCACTTTATGTAATGTCATAAATGGCCTAGTTATTAGTTTTGCATGGCATCTGGGTGAGTTTTTTAGAAGGTATATTTTACATAATAGGTCTATAACTATATATATTTTAAAAAATTATTATAAAGTGATTAATTATATCATTTGAATTATTTTTGATAGGCGATTATAGCAAACTAATGATAGCTCTTCACATTGCAGTAGTCCACCAAACACATGAAAGATGAATTTATTTCCCAATTTATAGAAATGGAGACGAAAATAGGAATTGGAATTAATATATTTACTTTTTAATTACAATGATCTGAATTTATAACATATATATATATATATTATGATGATTTAATGGATGTTGAAGAATAAATAAAACAAAAATTTCTAGGGAGGATTTTATCACTTCTTAGACAACCACTTTATGATTATAATAATTGTTCCCTGAGAATGGATTTCTGATAAAAAAATTATTATTGGATTAACTGATGGATTTCTGGATATGATTTTGGAAGTTATTTTCCTATTAAATTTTTTTATGGTGTGGATACGTGATGAGAGGTGCATTCGTTTTATAAATTATGTCAGTGAGACACTATTAATTTTTGAATAGAAAAAGTTGAACCAACATTTGTAACAGGGAAAAAGGAAAAATGGATTATCATCAAATTTTATACATTTTTATTTATAAATATGGCTATAAAATATGGTTTGAAACAAGTTATTATGAAAATTGTAACATCTTGTTTTTAGTTTAACCCCATGTAATCATGTGAGACACAATTGCTTATTTTTACTATTTTAAAAATTCATTATGCTTAAAAATTTATCAGGAATTATTATATAATAAAAATTACTCTAAATCCAAAAATTTAATCTATTTTAATTAATTAAATTAATATATACAGAATAATATAATTCAAATTAACCATTTAGCAACAATGAAAAAAGAAGTTTTTTAGGAAGTGTACTTTTCACGAATGTGATGATTACATATTAGGTCCATGATTATTAATAAAAATGTCATGGATAAAATTTAATATATAACTTTATATAATATAAAAATTTAATTTAATTTTTCCACAATTAGTGTTTTGTGAAATTAAATACATGAGAGACACATTATTTACATAAAAAAAATTAACTAAAAATAAATAATTTAATCAAAAATAAGAACTTATAATAATGCCCTATATGTAAATGATAAAAAATTATAATTTTGATTTAATAGGAATAATCATACATGTTAGAAATTAAATAATATTTTAAACATAATTATTTGTTTAAATACCATAATTTATTGAAAATAAATATCATTTTTACAAAAAGAAACATTGTTCACTAATCATCGAATAAACAATAATTTATAAAAAAATCCATAATAAAAGTGAATATAGATTTTAATATTATTATTTTAAAATTTTAATTTAATTTTATAATATTATGTTTTAAATAAATCTAAAATTTAATTTTAATATTTTCTCCCAAAAAAGAATTTTTGAGAAAGAAATTATTGTTTGAAATTATAATTACTTTACTAAAAATAAATTGAAAATTTACTAAAAAACGATTTATACATATATATTTTTAGTGATATATATATATATATTCATAAATTAGTTAATAATATTTATACAAACCAATTTAATGTCTCGGTTATATGAGTCATATTTAAAAAAATATTAATTTAGTGGTCTAATAATACTCTATGTTTCCTTTATTGTAATATATAAATAATGAAAATCATGGGTTCCCAATAAAATATGATATTAAAGAGATTGAATTTATTCAAAATGAAAAAAATACACACACACACACATAGATATATATATATATATAAATCTCATGGTGTGGTACATTGTCATGCAATCATTGGGTTACTTATATTATACATTATAATACATTAATTTCTTCTTATAAAACCATTGGGTTTAACATTCTCAACCATAATGAATTTATTCCTAAAAATGTGAATATTATTTGGGTTATATAGTTGTTTATATTTTTAAATAACTATTTTTAAAGATATATTGGCAAAGGGTTAATAAAATATACTTTTCATTATAGAGAAAATGGAATTATTACAAACATATGGAATAACACACACATGGTTTCCAAATAATATGACATGTATGGGAAGTTAGAATTTTGACATTGTTGAAATTAATTATGAAAATATAATTATAGGGAGTTATTTAGATCAATGATAACATTAATTTCAATTCTCAATAAAAAAATATGAACCACAAATCTATAAACTAGAGATGTGTGTGAAGAGTTCATTGATTTCATATAAAATGTTGGTAAAAGGATAAAATTTCACTTTATGATACTTTTACATGATTAGGGGAATAATTTTACATATAGCAGTTAAAAATATGTAAATAAACCTACTTTATCAGTAGAAAATCATCCTTTATTAATTTGTTTCAAAAATATTATCATTTATCCTAAATAATCTGTACTGATGATAAATTTTTTATAAAGGTTAAATAATGATCATCTTTTAAAGGATTTAAATAATAAAAAAATGATAACAAGATATTAATCCTATCATTATAAACTAACTATGTTCTATACTTGTTATAATATGTTATTTTAATTCCAAAAAATAAAAAACCATTATATGATGAATTAATATATTAATCATCTAAATTCAATAGTAATAACCAGTGTTTAAAGTATATCATACCTAAATAACCTCATAAATATACTATTGTAACCTCAAATTGTATTCCATAACTTTCATCATTCTATAAAAAAGAAAATTATAACTTAATTAGTAATTAACATTTCATTTCCATGGTAAACTATATCACACATCATTGGTTCCAAAAATTACCATAGAATCTATGATCATATAATCCATAAATTTTTTCAACACCTTAAAACATATCACTAAAAAATTAATTAATTTTGAAATCATTTTATATAATTAAACTAATAAATATTATCCTAAAATTTCACTAATCACAATGTTATTTCATCACATAAATCCTCAATGGGGTAATAAATACATTGAAATTATTACAGTACATAATATTATATATGTATGATTGTTTCTATAATTTTTTTATTTAAATCAAATAAAAAAATAGCCACCATTCATCATATCTAATCCTTTTCCTTTAAAACATTCTATTACAGACTTGATCCCATAGTCCTGGTTCTGATCAAAGAAATCATTAATGTTACGATTACGTCTTTGATACTGATAAGTTTGAGGAAATTTTTTACATACTAACCCAAAATTATAAAAAATATGTACATGATCACATACATTCTATGGAG
Source organism: Viscum album (assembly GCA_963277665.1). Lineage (NCBI taxonomy): Eukaryota > Viridiplantae > Streptophyta > Magnoliopsida > Santalales > Viscaceae > Viscum > Viscum album. The sequence goes on along the minus strand of OY728127.1, from coordinate 1,930,139,686 downwards.
TCATATAGTTTTATATATATAACGAATTATGATAAACACATAAATAATAAATAACATTGTTAATAAAAAATCATTTCTCCATATTAAACTACATTTTAATACTTCACATTATTTTATTTTCATAATACATAATAAATCCTATTTTGTTAAAATTAATTCAACCTCATACATTATATCCTAGAGAAAATGATACCTAATAATGGAGAGTTCAAATTTGCAGAAATTTTATATGTAATCTTTAACAATATATTTTCATTTGTGAGAATATGGAGAGAATAATTTAAGGATAATATAATAAAATTGAAACAATGTTACAATATAATATTCATACAAATTAATACGAAGATCATTAAAGATGAAAACATGACCTAACTCCTAAAAAAATAACAATCATCATAATCAATAATCGTTAGTTATGTTATATCAATCTAGATTAAAAGAAACACTATAAACCCTTAAGAAATCATAGATAACACATATTTGTATCATGTAACATTAAAATCATGTCACTAATACAAGATCCTTACAATTAGATAACCAAATGAAAGACTGGAAATATTATTCTACATAGTTCATAATCATTATAGAGTTCATTGGATTTCAATTTGGGTGCACCCATTATATAATATATAATAAGCTCAACCAAAACTATTTGGGTGTAGTAATCAAATATTCTTTGTTCAGCTCACCTGGTGCTATCTTTCTCTCCAAGCATATAATAATATCCAAGATCCATAAATGAATAAGATATCTAGTGCATTTCATAATAAAACACATCGATATTATCATTATATAATTTATTCGTTAATAAAACGATGGAAAATAAACAGGTTTCACAAAAATATAATATTAATATGAATAACCAAATGTAAATAAATTATTTCCATATAAATTTATTAGAAACATGATATATCAATGGAAATTAAAAGGTTTCCATTATAATATCACTGATACGTGATTAACTAATGGGAAAATGGGGATTCCAAATTATATCATTAAAATACTCATAATCAATAATAAGAAATAATTAATATTGTATAATTATAAAATATCTTAATTAGAGTAGAATTGTAGACACAATTTTTTGATATTGATTAGTGGAAATACAATTAAATGACCATTATTGTAATTATGAAAAAAAATTAACATTTCCAATTTGAAAATAACATAATAAATTCAAAAAACCTCTCAATACTAAAAAAACAAATTTCATTGAATGTATCCTTCATAATATTAAAAGGAAGGGTTAAAAATAATTCAAAAATGGTCTTGATCAAAATAACATATTAATTTTGAAGAAAATAATACTTGAAACATTTAGAAAATCCCAATCATACCATATATCATTGAAATTATATAATGGAATCTTAGAAATAATTTAAAAAATTTATTGAGGAGAATAACTTGTAAATATTCAACAAATATTCATTTAAATTCTACTTCATTGAATGTTACGTTGATAACATATAAGGGAATCATCAATGAATATAATTTTCATGATTCTGAGAAATATCCTTGTAATTGTACATATTAAAAGAAATATACCTTTATCAATTTCCATAAAATACAAACACGAATTATTATTAATATTTCATTAATATTACAATAAAAATATGAAATTAATTAAAATATATTTAGAAATTTCTTTAATAACTCATTTTATGAACTAAAAGAACATTTATAATATTTTTTTGAAAACATTTGATTGGATGGAAAAATATTTTTTACGAAAGAGTAAAATAAAAATATTTTTCATAAACAATGTTTTATTCAGTATTGATTAAAAAAGATAGGGATATGATGGGAAAACATTTATTATCATTAAATATCCACAGTAGATGAAAATTATGTAGTTTCAGGATATTTTAATCATAATATTTAAGCATTAGAAAATAAAAAAAACAATCATGCTCAAAGAGTTTATGGTGTCATAAAACAATTACCACTTTTTTAAAAGTTATTCGTAACCCCCTTGAGAGAATATAATTAAAATGAAATTAAAATATCATGACATTAATTAAATTAATGTTATACACCTTAAATTTATTTTTATATACATCTCATAAAATAAATAATGTGTATACCATAAAATATTTATCAAAGAATGAAAATTGAGACAAAATTATTATACAGTATTGATAATATTTTAAATATAATTAATATGAAATATTTTTCTTAATATTGTATTGAAAAAATATTGGGATAATAAACATAAATTATATTCTGGGGTATTATATGCAAAACATAAAATAAATACGCGATGACTAAGAAATGTGTATTACAAAAGTAAAATGTGGGACAAAATCCTTTTCATAGAATCCCATCATTCTATTTGTCTTATTTAACTAATTTAGTACTATATTATATAAATTATTTAGTTTTATTATATTATTTTACACTATAAATTCTTTATACATTATTTTTCTGAATATATATTAAAATAATTAACAAATTATACACACGTTGAGTGTTTTCTGGATGTTCAGTTCATTACTTCATAACATCATTGGTTTATTGTCTGTGGTCAAAGAGGAAACAATATATAATTATTCATAAATATGTTAATTAATTAATTATCGAATTGATACTAGAATTATACTTTTTATAACCAAAAATTAAATATGGTTATGCTATGTTATAACCATGGAGACGGTTGGTTATACATAATAGTGATTAATGTTTACATTTATTAATTGCTAATTAATGATAAAAGATAAATAATATTTTAAAATTAAATAATTATAATATTATTATAAATTGCCTATTTTTTCATTAAATATATATATATAACATTCATTATATTTTTGTATGAAAAAAGAATAAAAACTCATCATAAAGGAAGTATTCCACACATCCCTGAATGACGTTATCATTTTTATTTTAATAAAAAAATATAATATAATATAATTTGATATATAAATTTTTCTTCAATATAATTATTAGTTCATATATACTATATATACTCATTATATTTATTCGTATTACCTTCCATGTATATTTTTAGTGGAAAATTAATTGTGTTGCCTTGCGAGGTGGTTTGGTGCCACACACATGAGTGATGTTATCGTATCCCCAACCGATTTGATATTTAAAAAGATATATATTATATTTTTAACAATTAAGTATAAATATTTTTAAAATATATATAAAAACAATAAATACAAAATTACAACAATCAGTTGAATGAAATTATTTAAAATGAATGAAATCAATTCAAGAGGTTGTAGTCTATTATACACAAGAATAATGATTTCCTATCCTATTTGATTAAAGAGGTAATGCATTTAGATTATTAAAATAACATTATTATATTTATCAATATATATGATATTTTTTAATTATTATGATAATATTGCATTCAGATATTAATGATTTAAATGAATAAATAAAAAATAAAATAGCTAAAAAAATTCTCCTCACAATCCTCTTTTTAGGATGGAACAATTTGTATTTTTAAAATTGATTTTTAACTAAATAATGAATATAGGATTATATTATGAATGTTTTAAAGTTATATTTTTATTTATATGCCAATGTATATGGTATTTAATCTGAGAATAAAACATAAATGGGGAAGGACTTTTATATGTGTGTTGAGTGGCATATTTGTAATATTTTTAATGAAAAAGCACATCCCAAGGACGTCACATGATACAATAATCCAAATGAATCATTATTGATCAATAAACAATAAGGGTACTAAATATTTTCTTAAAAGTGTTTTTCGATATGTTTTTATGTCTTTTTAATCTTTTTTTATTTTTAGCCCTTTATAAACCAGTTTTCACTATAATCGGAGTAATTTATTTTTACTATTTATTCTATTTATTTTGGGGATAATAATTGTAACCATATTTGATGAGATAAATAATTATTATTACAAATTTTATACCCAATTTATAGAATAAAATACAAAATTGAAAATTATAAATTTGAATTTAAATTAGATGATACTAATGAATAATATGTTTGCAATAACTGTATTTCTCAAGAGATGTTTTATTTCATATTTTCTCTATGAGCAGTAATAATAAATATATAAAACTAAATTAATATTTATAAATTAATAATTTTAAAATATAGTTTATTTTTTTCCTGAGTAAGGTTTTCATTTATTTTAAATGATGATTAGTTCTACAAAATAAACTAATTTTCATAAAAAATATAATTTTAAAACCTAATGTCAAACATACACAAAAATAAAGTATAAATTTGATTTAAATTAAATTAATTACATAAAATATTAATAAAAAGTAAATATTTTTCTATATTAAATATTTTATAGATACTGGTACTTTTTTTTTCTTAATATATTATTATAAAATGACATTTAAAAAATCTGCCTTTTTCAAAATTCATTGAAAAAACCATATTTTTTTTGAATTCAAATATTTCAACAAAAATAAATTTCTATAAAATTATTTAAAAATTATTTTTATATTATCAAATTAATTTTTTAAGATAACATAAAAATCATTTTATTATATTCTATGAAAATAATAAAAAACTGATGAAAAGATAACATATTTTCAAAGATTCAAATAACATTACTAAAAATTGAATGATTATTCACATTGATTTTATAGATAAATTTACATTTATTATATTTCTATTAATATATATTTTAGAAGCCATTTGATTCAATTCTATCATTCTAATTTAATTTCTTGGTTATAATGTTTTTTTAAATAAAATTATTTCATTGTCTGGTAATGCTTATTGTTGTCTCTCTTATTTGATATCAAGAATAAATAAATTAGGGTTACATGAATGTCATGATAATGAAGAGATTAAATATATTGAAAATTATATATACCCCAATGTTTTGGGGTTTTATATTTACTTTTTTGGTCGGTGTTTAGTTTCATATACATTATTGAACATATTTTTCTAATTTAAAAAATTCATATGGTGTCACTGTAGACCCCGGAAAACGCGTTCTTGAAATTTTCCAAATGATTCCATACATGATCCAGGATCCTAGAACTTTTCTTAAGCTTCGATTTAGTAGGTCACAGGGCCCGAACGGAGCTATGGAATAGGAGTTATGGACATTTGTAGTTGGGTTGGAAATCTGGTTCGCGAAGCCCATTCGCGAAGCCCCCGCCGTGATCGCGGAGCGCCGCCGCGAAGTAATGAAGCGAGAGGCTTTGTGGACCCATTTGACATTCGCGATGCACCGCGAAGACCCTTCGCGAAGCACCGATGTGAAGCACCGATGTAAAGCACCCGAGCATCGCGGTCCCGCAAAGCTCTGGAGGCGGTAACTCTCCGCGAACGAATTTGACGTTCGCGAGGCCGCCGAGAAGCTCCGGAGGTGGTACCTCTCCGCGAACGAATTTGACGTTCGCGAACGCGCTGCGAAGCACCAGAGGAGGTGCGGGAGTTCTGCTTCGCGGCGCCCCTTGCCTATAAATACCCATATCACCACCCTTCTCAAAAAGGGACGGCCACGACCACTTCGCCCCTTGGGCGACCGAGCGGAGCTGCGCATTGCGGCTCCGTGAAGTCATGCTCTGCGAGAAGATTCCTTCGCGTTGCTGCTCCGCGAGTCTATGCTCCGCTATGCTGCTCCGCGAGACCATGATCTGCGAGTGCCCTTTGCTCCGTGATCCAATGCTCCGCGATGCGGCTCCCTGAGACCAAGCTCCGTGAGACCCCTTTGCTCCGCGAGAGACTATTCCTCCGCGAGTCTATGCTCCGCAAACGTTTCGGGCCGGGATGCCGGTATTTTCAATTGCACCCTTATGCACTCCCACCTTCAACCTATGGAATACCATGATTTGATACACTCATCCACACACCATGAAACACCTTGAGTTGACGTATTCCTCCTGGTTTGTTTCATATGTCGTGAGTTGAGGTTCTCATCATCAATTCCCCAAGTACCTTCAGTGAACCATTCCTCAGGCAACTCCTCCAAACCCAATCACTTGGCTCCTATTCCTTGTTGAACCAGAAAGGGCCGCCCTTGCATAAGTCCCAACACTAACCATTTTTATGCGTCTTCTGTCCAATAGTCCTACCTACATGACTCTAAACTGTAGTAATCCTTATGTGCCGAACATAGGATGCCTCTTGACCTATACGAGAGATGCCTTACGCTCCAAGCATGAGATGCTATTAGTCCCATCTACATGACTATAAACTGTAGTACACCCTATCTAACAAATGATAGGATGCCTCTTCCCCTATACGAGAGATTCCTTATGCTTTTAGCATGAAATGCCAATAGTCCTACCTACATGACTCTAAACTATAGTATTCTCCCTATCTAACAAATGATAGGATGCCCATTGCTCCATGCAAGAGATGCCTTATTCTCCTAGCATAAGATGCCAATAGTCCTATCTATACGACTATAAACTGTCGCACTCACTATCTAACAAATGATAGGATGCCTCTTTCCCTATACGAGAGATGCCTTATGATCCTAGTATAAGAATCCAATAGTCCTACCTACAAGACTATAAACTATAGTAATCCCTATGTTACACACATAGGATGCATCTTTCCCTATACGAGATATTCCTTATGCTCCAAGCATGAGATGCCAATAGTATTATCTACAAGACTCTAAATTGTAGTAATCCTTATGTCCCAAACATAGGATGCCTCATACTCCAAATAAGAGATGCCTTATGCTCCAAGCATAGGATGCTCAATGCCATGACTACAGTGGCATGATTCCAACGCCACTTGGCATTATCCCTCTTGTGCACCAGCGCATAGGTGAAGGCCATAATTCATCAGTGAGTTGGGATGCCCTCATGGCCAGACATGAGGAAGACATTATGAGCATCTCCTTGAATAAGCCCCATTCACCATCGTCGCCCCATATCGGCACCTGGGCAGCTTCCCATCGTAAGCCCCATTCACCATTGCCGCTCCATAGCGGCACCCGGACAGCTTCCTTGGGTAAGCCCCATTTACAATTTCCCCTCCATAGCGGCACCCGGGTAGCTTACTCGCGTTAGCCCCATCCACTTTTATGATCCCAATCAGTGGTAAGCCGTTTTAATCCTATGCAGCGGTAAGCCATTGACATCCTTTTCCAGCAGTAAGCCGTTGTGACCCAATCCAGCGGTAAGCCGTTGTGACCCCATCCAGCGGTAATCCATTCACACCCAATCCAACGATAAGCCATTGTGACCCCATTTTGCGGTAAGACGTTGAAATCCTTTTCCAGCGGTAAGCCGTTGTGACCCAATCCAGCGGTAAGCCGTTGTGACCCCATCCAGCGGTAAGCCGTTCACACTCAATCCAACGGTAAGATGTTGAAACCCCCAATCGGTGGTAAGTCGTCATCAGAACTACGTGGTCTTTGATGCATGTCAAGGCATGGTACGTAGGAAGCCTCTTCAGGGCTCAAGCCCAAAACTATCATCATCCTTTTCCTTGGGCCTCCGTCCTGGAGTATGTCCCAGCACCATGGGCCGCCTAACGCGTAAGCCCCTCTTCGCTTCTCACAGACGCACCCTTCGCGACGTGATCGTCAGGTCCTTGCAACCTCTTTTTTCTCAAACCCAGCATGACTCACATGTGCTTAGAGTGAGAAACGAACCTGAACCCTACCTATAGTGAACTACGATTACTTTGATCCATGTCAAGTCATGGTATGTAGGAAGCCTCCATGAGGTTCAAGCCACATTACTCCGTCGTTCATTCACGACGAGTTTCTCCCTTGTCCAGCATGACGTTAAACTGCACGCCTCGTCCAACATGATGTTAAACTGCACGCCCCGTCCAGCGTGGCGTTAAACTATATACCCTCAACCAGCATGACGTTAAACTGTATGACCTCGTCCAGCATGACATTAAACTGTATGCCCCTTGTCCCGCATGACATTAAACTGCACACCCCTTTGAACTATGAGGTCTTTGATCCATGTCAAGGCATGGTACGTAGGAAGCCTCCACGAGGATCAATCCCACCCATCATCGAACTCAGATCGAGTTCTACCTGCGTCCAGCACAATGTTAAACTGCAATTCCAGTCCGACGACAATCCGTTGTGACCAACCCGAACTACGAGGACTTTGATCCATGTCAAGGCATTGTACGTAGGAATCCTCACAGAGGTTCAAGCCCATCTCTCATTGGACCAAGGTCCCTCATTTACATCTGTTTGCCGACACCCACCGCCCTTCGTTTATTCACGTCAGGGTTCACTACCGTCCCGCATGACGTTAAACTGTATTCCATCAATCCTTTGAACTACAAGGACTTTGATCCATGTCAAGGCATGGTACATAGGAAACCTTCCCGAGGTTCAAGCCCACCACTAGTAGACCCATGGGTCTAATTTCACGTTGGTTCACCGATGAAACCCTTTGAACTACGAGGTCATTGATCCATTTCAAGGCATGGTACATTGAAAGCCTCCCCATGGTTCAAGCCCACCACACATCGGACCAACGTCCACCTTCACGTCGGTTCGACGATGCATCAGAACAAGGTCTACAATCACGTCGGTTTGCTGACAATGCCCATCGGACCAAGTTCCACCTTCACGTTGGTTCGATGACGCATCGGACCAAGGTCCACCTTTAAGTCGGTTCACTAATGACACCCATCGGACCAACGTCCACCTTCACGTCAGTTCACCGGCACCATCCCGAACTACACAGACTCTGATTCCCTGCCACGGGGATACGTAGGAAGCCTCTTCAAGGCTCAAGCCCAACTTCACGGTCGCCCTTGAGATGGTCCCATTTCATTCCCCCTCCACTCCATTCATCCATCTATCACCCGTCCTGATTCTCGCCCGGACCGTCATATCTCGGTGAGACCGTGTCGATACGCTCATTTTCACAGCCACCCATGGGCTGGTCCTGATATCGGCACCGCTTCAAGGGAAATCCCTCAATCCGATCTATCCTAGCTAATGCTTCGGTCGGGTTGATCCGTCTCTGCTGGACGTTAAACTCACGGCGTACCTTGTGTTAAAACACGAGAAGCTGAGGAAAACCTCGGATAACACGCCTTTGGCATAACCGACTTCGTAAGAAGTTAAACTCGTGGAATACCCTGTGTTTAACATAGGAAGATGAGGAAAACCTCAGATGAACGCCTTGGGTTCTGCACCCTTGAGATTCCCTCTTATGAGGAAGAATACAGGTTCCCCTATGTCTGCACACTCAGAGATGCCCCGACATGCCTGATGTTGACATCTACTCCGACCGAAGGTCGCTACCCTGTCAAGACCCTATGGAAAGTCTTGACGGAAGTAGTGTAATTAACCAGCGTCCATGAAGATATGGCACCAAGAATGAGATTCACGAACAACGTATTAAATATATGAGGGAGACCCGGACTAGGTGATGAGTTCTGAGGCGGAATCCACGGAAGGATGAACCGACATCCCATTTTCCCGTTTCGATCAAGGAGAAAACGTCCTTGAACAAGGAGCGAATGCCACCCGCCTTTGGAAAGCGGGAATGTAGGGCAACAACAGCGCGTCCTCCTCCACAGACGGATGCGCGCGCCCTGGTGAAAGCGTCTAAAACAGTCACATTACGTAACATTGATATAAAGGAATATAACTATTTATTTTTACCGGTAAAGAATAACCCCAATTAAATGTTTTTAAACATTTAATAACATAAAAAATATAATAATCTTTCATATAACCATCTTGATTTTATTTTTGTTTTATGGGAAAAAATAATCTCTAACATTCATTATATATACCACGTACATATTCCACAATGAATTATATGCGTGTTTGATTTTTATTCACTATTATATTTGAACATTCTCATAAATATTATACATTATAACTCAATGTTCAAATAATATGTAACATTTTAAATTTTGAATTTCTATAATCTATTTAATTTATTATTCTATTTTTAATCCTTTTGATATTTCGTTTTTTTTTGTCAAGGAAAAGTAATTTATTAACTCAAATCGATCCCACAGTTTTCGTCATGTTTATTGTTTTTGAATAGATTATTTAATTCATGTGGCACACATATATATCAATTGAAATATTGTGATGAGTGAGTAAATAATTATATATCCTTCAAATACCTGGTGTCAAATATTATGTGTAATGATATTTTATATGAATTATTTCCATGCAAACATAGTTTGTTATTGGACTTTGTCCACTTTTTGAGGACTCTCTTTGCTAGACCCTTCAACTAAATATATCAAATAATGTTTTCTATTTTTTCAAAATGATAATGATTCCATGATCTCATGATATCATTTGCTTATTATATTTTTCTATATTGGTTACCATACACATTATGATTTCATGTTATGCATATAAACTATCATGTTATGCTTCATTAACAATATTATTCACTTACTGCGCATTCTTGATAAATGTTTCCTTGTTTATTTTCCCCAAGGGATCCTATGATACGTTGTATGATATTTTTAGTTATGAAAAATATGTTTATTTTTAAATAATGATGAGTTTAATGTTTATGGTTGTGTCAGTGTAGTCAAAATAATCCGTATAGAAATAGACATAAGATATTTGGTTCTTATTTGTTAAAAAAATGTATAAAATTATGAAATAAACACTATTTAAATTTAGTGTTTCTATATTAGTATCAGAGAATGATGTAGTTATTTTTAAATATTGGGATGATATAAACACAGTAAAAACCTAAAAAATAATTATAATTGATATTACATTATATAGAGGAATATCTTAATTTTTGTTAATGTATAGATTATGTGGTTTTAAAAGAAAAACAATCCCAAAATAGAAATTTGATGGTTGATGGAGGATCTAGCACATATATATCTTAAGGATATAAACCATAAGAGCGTTAGTTGTGAATTAAATCAATAATGACGTTGTGAATGAAATAGGCATAACCTTACAACTAAGAAGACATACCTTTTAGTTATTCTTTATTTAACTAAAATCCTATTTACTAACAATTATGATAAATTTAAAAACATTTTTATAGAAACTAATTTTTTTAGTGAACATAATAAAAACATAATTGTGTATTACATATATTGAAAATTTAATATTCATATGTTAGGTTCATTACATGATGTACGGTTTGTTTCGTATATGGTTATGGTTAACCATTTTTACATGTAGTAATAGGAGTATTCTGATCCATAAATATCAATTATTTTAGAATATTATCCGGAATATGAGGATTCTTATTTGAGATAAGTTTGATGGTAAATATAATGACTATCCAAAGTAAATTCCTACTATAAATGAAATAGAATATTACAACAATAAGGATGTATATGGACAACTGTCTCACGTTATCAATAATAAAATGTATCTCATAGAATACTCATTAAGAGATAAATTTTTATTTAGTTCTTTTATGTATCTGAGACCTCTATATATGAGTGGGTTGTCTAATCCCATAATATTAATATAATATTTTCCGAAAATGGAATGATATTATCTATCATCTAATTCTCTATGAAAGATAATGCCATACTAGATGATAATATCAATTATGGGGATATTTAGTTGTGGGATTAAGATATTAGGAATAAAAATCCCATGGATGACATAAAATCGGTTAATAATTATGAATTAAATTGTTTATTTTATAAATAAATGTTTCCATTCCACAGTTGAAATTAAAATGGAGTGGTAATTCCTTATATTGTTACAAGTGTGTGTTGATTATATAAATTATCAAATCATATACATGAATATCCATGCAAGATATTCCTACCGTTTTATCATTAACACCAACATTATAATCATCTTCATATTTATTTTGATAAATTGATGTCAATTATGAACTTTTGAAACATAAATCATTGAAATCCAGAAATAAGATGTTATATGTTCCCTAAACATGGATATGGAAATGGGAGATTCAATGAGGTCTCATGGGACTAGAGGTAAAATGTGGAGAATAAGATATAATTATTAGGAACCACTGATTAATAATCCAGGTTTAAGAAACACGAGACATCTCATATGTCAATAGTGTGGAAGGAAGAATCTCTGACACTATATCAAGGTGAGAATGAGATATTTCATGAGTGTAAATGAGGGTAAACATGAAAATGAATGTAGATGTGAGATAAGGAAAACAATTATTGGTATTAATGAAAAATAATGTACAACGATGCTTCACTAGAAAAAGAATTTAGTTTAAAATAAAACTATTCTTTGTTACATTCTTTACACTCAACACCATGCTTTATGAATATTTGTGATATAAAATAAAAAAAATTATTAAGTAAAGGTATTAATTATCACAAAGTCATTATATTGGAATTATTATTCGGAATAACAATAATAAACAAATAAACTCATAAGTAATAATATAATGAAAAATTATTGATTAATTAAATGCAATCAACTATTAGTGATGTTATTTTATGGGTTAGAAATATTTTTTCTATAAAAAAAGAATTGTTTTTATTTTTTTGATACAATATTATAAATATTTTATAAAAATTTAATCAAATTATTTGTCAAAAATGTATAAATTTATTAAAATCATGATATCAATATTAATTTATGGTGATTTTTTTGGATTTTTTTAGAAAGGATTAATTTTTAAGTGAATTGTGTGAAAATATAATTTTTTAAACTCCCTATTATCATGATTAAATGAAGTATAATAAAACATTTGTCATGTTTTTAAAATTTTTATTAATTTAAAATATGAATCATATAGTTAGATATAATAAAATTAATTAAATTTTATTTATTATTATATTTGATATTTAATATTTTCATTTTTTGGATTAATTGTTTTTTATAAAAACCAGCTTTTATTGAGTAATAAATTTTTACATAATAATGGATTCATTAAAAATGTATAAATTTGAAATTGAAAAAAAAATCTATATTAGTAACCAATATATACAAATTTTATATTTATGGCACATTTATATTTTCATTATTAATTGTTACAATTTTATATGTTTTAAACCATAGTATGGTTAAAATGAGTGAAACAACCTTAAATATATGATACGAGTCCTAATAATATCCCAAAAATATTTATTTGTTTTTTGTATAATTAGTTTCAACCATTAATATAAAATGTTTTAAAAATTGCATATTATATTATCACATTACGTTGATAATGTCATTAATATGGCATTAGGTTTCAAATAAAAAATGTCTCTCTATTTATTTTAATATATCCTCTTATTCCTATGGATACAATCATTTTACTTTTAAATATAGAATTTATTTTGAAATAATAATTAATTTTATCTATCATTGTAATTTTTTTAATATTTAGTGGAACAATAATTTCTTTAATTGAACATGAAATGCCGTTAGAGTAAAGATTAAGAAATAGAAAAATTAAATATATAATTTATAAATGATTAATGATGTATATTTTAGATAAATTATTTTGTTCCATGATTATTTTTAAAAAATATAACAAATTATTGATTTTTTGGAATTTATATTATAATTCCATTACTAGCATGATTCCATTAATGTCAAAATATGTGAATTGTCCTGGAATTTACCATAATGGTATATTATGTTCACTAATAATGTATTTAATCATTTTAAACATTCAATTAATTTTACATATCCATGTTAATGTCCAATGGTCTATAATATCAACCCATATATAGTTATGGTTCACTTTTTTTTATATAAATACATTCTTGAGCATTTATATGAATGATTTTCATTTTTCAGATAAAAAATAGATGTTTTCAAAAGAGCATAATAATAATACATAAGGGTTAAAAATAACCTATTTTGTCCTAAATTTTATTTGATTTGGTAATATAAAATCATTTTCATCAAATATTTTATATTATTACCAACTCATTCTAAATTACAATGAAAAAGAAATATTATTTTTAAAATTATTATGTAATTAAAAATGTTTCCTTTTTTTCACTTATAAAAAGGAACTAAATATCTTAACATCCCCGCAACATTTTAAAACTCATGGCCAACCATTTCAAACCCAAATCTCTACCCAACCCCCCCCCCCCACCAACTCATAGATGTATCTTTATCACCAAATTACTAATCTTTGATGGCCTAAGGTGTATTCTAAATTGGTTATCCAAGGAGATGTTATAAGTATTAACTAAAATATTTAATTAATATTTTTTCTTATAACCCCTTCAATTTATATTTAACCATGATGACAGAAATAATTTTGTATACCAATATTTTATTATGGTCATGCTATAACTCGTTTTTATCTACTTTTTTATTATATGGGAAATGAAAACCACCCTCATGCATACATACATAATAACTCCACCACGGAGTGATGTTTTTAATTTTAAATCACTATCATTCGAGGATAGTTTCTATGATGTATTAAATTAATATATATATATATATATATATTATTTATGATGTAATTGGGATTATATATATAATGTACCATATATTTTCTTACCATTCAATCAATTGAAAATCTATAAGGATATTAAATCATGCATGTTGTAAAATATGATAAAATTCATGGAACAAAATAATTACAATTTGACAATAGTCTTCCAAAAAATCTATTTTTGGACTATGAACCAAATATCCTCAAAATGAATGATGTAAGTTTAACTGATAGTGCTACTGAATAATCATGTACATGAATGACTTAAATGAAATATTTAGAATTTAATAAATATGAAATTGGCTTTTAAAAATTTATAAAAGCAATATAATATTATTATTCAAAATTGATATAATGTACAATAAAATTCATTATTTAAGGTATGTTATTTCTAATATATGTTTTCTTCCACTGAGATTAATTCTATTTTAACCAGATGTTTTATTTTCTATAGGGTATATAGTACCATATCAGTGTTTTTTAAAAGATATAATGAAATTCAGTTATATTACAAATTAATTTAATGTCCTCTTAATCAATGTTCATTCCTAAGAATATTTATTAATATCATATGGGATTATCTAAACCAAATTGTTTAAAATAATTATTTGATTCCATTCTAGATATTTATCTTCATGAAACATGTCCCAATTTCTATTATTTATATATAATATCTAAAAAATTCATAATTTTTATATAAAACATTTTATATACTACCTTTGACTCACAATTCCCGATTTAAAACACATTATCCTTGTCGTTTTCCAAATGAGGTAATTTTGTTGAAGGTGTAAAAGGAAAAAATGTTTTAACATTAACAGAATGAATGAAATTTCATATAATCCTGATATGTCATTACTATTAATATTCTATTATATATAATCAATGGTGTTTAAAAATAACAACTTCTATAATATATTTTGAATTATTCATTTGAAGAATTTTCAAAAGAAATTGAAATAAGTAAGTATTTCTATATTTAAATTCTCATTGTCATAATTAGGGGTTTAAAATAGTTTTTAAAACTATTATGAAGTTTTTTAAAATTCATAATATTATTTATTCATGATATTTTAATTGAGAATTTTATATGAAGATGTTTGAAAGTAATATATCCCATATAAAATTTGAACCTGTTATAAGATATTTTAATTGTGAGCAAAAAATATCCCATAAGTACATTTGGTAATATGTATTGTCATCAGTATTATAGAATAGGGAGTCAATAAATTAACCTTCCACTAATGATATAATAATGATCTAGTTATTTATTACTTGAGTTGACATAGATTATAATTACAATAAACTAATATTCCAAAAACTTTTCTTTATTTGTTTTCATTGGGTTTGAATTGTTTTGATAGGGAAATAATGATTACATTAATTGATATTTATTTTTAATATGATCAGTGATTAACCATGGAATGTTAAATATGATAGTAAGTTTCATTTTTTTATTATAATAATTGATTATTTCTATTTATATCCCACAATATAATTTTTTACAGACCATTTGACTTTTATTATTTATTATTATGAATATGCATTTGTATGAAAATTATGAATTGGGGATACAATGGAAAAAAATTATTTGAAGGATGTACATGATTCATGTGTGAAACAAGACTTTAAAAATTTGAACCCAATTATTTTGGAATTAAATTTACATAATTTAGTAATGTTCCCAATTTAATTTAATTAATTAACTTATACTCAAAAACATTAAATATCAATGGCCATGGAGTGAAAAAACTACATCCCAATCCATAACACATGTAATTTTATATTTTTTTAGATGCGTGGAAGGATCATAATTTTAAAGGGGGTGATCCTGTATTTCATTTCAATTTAATGTTTTTGGTGTTGAAAGAACTCAGAGGGAGTTTCTAATCATTTGGATTTGGGTTAAAGATATTTGGGGTATCCATAGAAAAAAATACCATGGTTATAATTGGTTGGTATATTATATGATGTGTTGATGGTGGATTTCTCAGAGTGGAACTCTGTTATAGAAGAGGTATTTTTGAAGGTGTTTCATAGAATCATCCAAACTGGTGTGTAATTGTGTTGTGGGTATAAGCTATGATTTGGTTCATTTGTCTGTAGAGGGGCTCAGGTGGTATGGTTCATATGGCTGCATTGTAACCCCCCATATCCAGTATTATAGTATCTATCCCAGATTTTACTAAACAATTATGACAAAAGTGGGATCCAAAAATGTTCCAAAATGATATCCAATATAATATCTCTTACTAGGGTAGGGTGAAGCATGGTACATGGGGATATGATATGGTGTTAAAATTTTTAGTGTGCTTATAAATAATTGATACCCTTGAACCTCTATCTCCTAAATGTTTTATCTCTCAGTACCATGATGAACTATAACGATCTTTATATATATTCAAATCCATTTCGTATAAGGATGATCTCAATCTTATATGTATCATTCCATGGTGATCCATAATGAGTTATACATCTACTATCTAGTTGTTTATCGGTGCATTGTTTCCCTTTTCTATCATTTAATCATTCCATCCTATGGATATTGATCCTAGATATTTAATGAGGTCATCATTATTGTTTTCATGATTTTATGGAATGAAAGCATTGTGATATTATTGTTTCCTCATTAGAGAGGTTATTGGAGAATGATGATTATGGTCCATTCTTATATGAATAAATTTTCGTATTTCGATATAGTCTATTCATTTATTATTATATTTGTTTTTTAGTTATCATAAATATTTCATGGTATATCACTTTTGTGAAAATGGAATAAATCTAATTGTAATATTACAAGATTTAATTATAAATTGGATTGTGATCATAGGTCAATGTTTGATACTAGGATTATAGTTTTCTTCTTGGTTTATAGATAGTGGTATATATCATTTTTTATTTTTATAATTACTTTTAGTACATTGTATTTCCATGTTTATATGGTTGAAAAATGATAAAATATAAATCCTATAATTGATAGTTGGCTTAAAAAATATAAATCGCAGAGGTTTGTAAAATGAATCCAGTGATTTATGTAAATTATTGGTAAATCAAATTAAGGAAAGATACAATGCTTCGTTAAATTTTTTAATCATTGATAATGCAATGGATAAATATTTTGAAGCATTATAATTATTTTTAGTAATGAGGACATAAATTATCATGTTAACGATTAGGGTACATCTTTATGTTTTTTTAAAATTGATGTTAAATCTAAGAGGTTGCCTAAATTTATATATCCTGATATATCATGGTACCTTAAGGTTCATGTCTTTGGAGCCTGTGAATAAATCATTAGTTATTTAATTATGGATTAAAGATAGGTTTTTTTGATAAAGGTAATAGCTGGGTCCTAAATTTTACATATTCATGATAAGGAAATGTTACTTTGGGTTAAAGCCATTATATCATGTTTATGAATGAATTGTTGATCCCATGATTTATGTATATATTTACCTATTAGAAGTTATTGATTTTATCTTACTACTTTTCTTATGAATTTTCATTGTGATCATTACTTTGCTATGTGATATGATACTTGAATAGTTAATCTTGGGATGAATGATATGATGTGGATTGGGAATCCTCTACGATAAAGAACTAATTGAACCATGTAATGGAGGGATGCATCAGAATAAGAATCTAGGTATTAGGGATGATATTAGTCATGGTGAAATTTTTTAGATACAGGTTTACACATTTATGTGTCAAAAGAGGAATTATTTCCTATAATTAATTTCCTTAGTGGATGATGGTCAGGTTGCATATTTCAAATATATTAAATTACAAAAATCATGAGAAACATGTATTTTATTGGTTCTAACTATTATATATTAGGTAAATAAGGATTTTTTTCATATATTTACTAGATTATTGAATGAATTTAATCAATAAAAATAAATTCTAAAACCATAGTGTTGGTGTTAATTGAATGAAAATGATGTAATTATGATAACCATGAGAATCCATGGACTTGGTTTGGATTATACATTGATGGAATAGAAATAAAAATTTTGGATAACTCTTTTAAATTGAAACAATATTAATTTTCAAAATACTTGATAATAAAAAAAGTATTAAATTAAGATAAAAATGTAAATTAATTAATTAATTTTTATTTCTAAAATAATGGTTCTATAGAGGATATATAGTACCCAGTTGTAGAATATGGGTGATCGTTATGTAATAGATATTCTTGATTATAGGATTATGATAATCCAAAAATGTGGGTATGATTGATATTGTATCATGGATATTGATTGATTTTATAGGCGAACCCACCCATTTCTATTAGGGATATCGATACCCAGTGTACATTGGAGGAATTTTTTTACATTATCATAGTGGGGGGTTAGATGTATGACTAACCAATCTATCCTAAACCCCTTATCTTGGTAGTTACATATATTGGAATGCCTAATGTTTAGATCCCCATACATTCTAGTATATCAATATTATGGATTTTGGTTGCTTCAAAAACACGTATCTCAAAATATAGTATCCATTAGATTATTATAAATATGACATGTTTATGTTGTGATGGCTTGAGAATCCTCACTCAGTTTATTGACC
This sequence comes from Viscum album, assembly GCA_963277665.1. NCBI lineage: Eukaryota > Viridiplantae > Streptophyta > Magnoliopsida > Santalales > Viscaceae > Viscum > Viscum album. Next base: position 1,930,120,826 of record OY728127.1, on the reverse strand, counting down.
ACGATGTATTGTAGTATAACACTCAATGTTTGACAGCATTCATATGGGATGTGGTGGAATATCATAAACTAAATGGTTACTATATGGATATGTGATATCATAAGATGTAATTATGTGATTCGTGAGAATCACTATTCTTTACAATATTTCATATTCAATTGACCAAAGATTATCTTAGGTGTATATTAAGAAGTATTCATTTATGATCATTCAAAGTATATATTAACTATTTTTAGGTCTATATGTGTAGGATTAATATTTCCCTAGATATTAATAGCTCTTTGTATTGTTGCAGCATTTTGGGATTCATAGTCGATTTCATCATTAACTTTTTCAAACTTAGAAATTATTTTCTAGTTCTATCAGTACTATATGATATTGAATGATAGTATATGAGATTATAATACATGTATTATAAGGTTATTATTTGTTTATCTATCTTATAAAAATATCAGACATGTTATCTTAGATTTTAATGCATATCATTTGGATGTTTATTATACACATGGTTCTTTTTGATATCTCAGTGCCTATTAGAGTATGGAATCAGTAAATAACCATCTCCCTTCCCTTTTTGATAATATTATATTATTAATCATGGTGGAGGGATTGTAATAAAAATGTATTAGATGTTAATGATTAAGGGATATTATGGAAATTGGGGTTTCACAGATATGATGTTTCATGTATTGTTATTGAAATAGTGTTTGAAATGATTAAAAAGAAATTTAAATAAGGGAAATGAGCTAGGTAATGAGTATTTAGTGCCCCATGTGGTTTTAGTGATAGTTATTTTTGATTACTCATCATAATGATTATTATTATACTAGTTACAATATAGATAATTAGGAATATATCATATATAATTCTTCATTTTTTTTGAAAAGGGTATACAATGGGATAAGATAAAATCGTAATCATGATTATGTAACAATTAATTACTAATAATTATATATTTCATATTCTATAACATTAATCACTTGGAGTTTTTTTATAATCAACGCATTATGTATACATCATCTCCCAGTTCACAAAGATGATTTCCACTAGTGTGATCCCATAAACTTCCACATAATGGTGTATGACAACAAAAAAACATATAGGAGGACACTATGAAAATATCAGTTCCAGTTCTTATATAAGTATGAGGGATTTGATTAATATTTATTAATAGATGTCATGTTTTAATATTTAAATATATATTTCATTTTAATCCATGTTCAAAAAGAGATTTGGTATATATTGGTCACAATGATGCTATGTTATGTAGTGAGGAAATGGTGGTTCTTATTTATTAGGGATTTGAGGTGTTGGAATTATTATAGGAGGTATTCTAATAAATGTTCTTAAAATAGATCATTTCTCTGACCGCAGATTAATGTAGTGTCCATGGAATTCTATGATTTTTTTTGGACTTCAATCAAGCGAGAGTTTGGGATCCATTTCAAGGACCTTTTGGGGTAGTCATCAACCAATGATCTAAATGGGGAATCATAATAAGGGAGTATTTTGGATGCATTACATCAATATATTTATTTTTAGGTCGATTTATTTATATTTAAAAAAATATGTTGAGTTTATTATAGGATAATAGGTAATATATCTTAAATTATCCCACATTGGATAATTTCTATGAGGGTAGTTGTTGGTATAAGTCATGAAGAAGATATTTTATCTATGGTTGTAATTTTCTAAATATTTATTGTATTCCATGTTTACCTTGTTACGTTATTCAGATGAGACAGTTTTGGATAAGGAAATTCTAATATTGTGTTACTATATAGGATGAGAATAGTGATGATGGGGAAAGATGGTTTTATATCCTAAGATGATGAATTTTCTCAATTAGTATAGCTCACCCATTGAGGGGGTAACCATTATGGTATGACAAGGCACTGATAATATTGTGGTCAACATCATGCTTTAGCATTACTAGAACATGGTGAGCATGACATCATTCGAGGGTACATTTTTATATTTTCAACATGGATGAATTAATTTTTTTATACAGTATTGAATTACTTTTTTTTATCCCATACATACATCCATTAATGGTGGCTTGAGAATAAGTGGCTTTCATTACACAAGGAGTGGACTACAATAGTTAAATATTGAGATGAATTCTCTAAATTACAAAGATAGTGTGAGCTAGTTAGTGCTTAAAAATTATCATAGAGAGACTTTCTATGTTTATGTATGATTCCTTATGACAAGAAAACATTTACGGAATTTTTATATAAAAAATAGGATACCATAGATTTCATCAGTAGGCAGTTTGTATCCAATATTGCTAATGGATCGACAGTTGTGTTTATTGTTGAGAGAGAGACATGAATGTGATAGTGGTATGATATGTCCTCATCATCCATTATGTATGATAATATGTATAGTTCATCTATTCTATAGATGTCAATTTTTTCAACGGTTTTAGTAGATAAAACTAATTCCATTATTGTGGAGGTTCAACAATTACACCATTAATGGGATATTGAGTTAGGTATGAAGCTATTGTTAAGAGTTTATCCAATCTCCTGGTCTGCAAAAATAATTGATCCTTCAGAGTTGTAAGATATTTTAGAATAGATCAATGATCTAATGAAATGATTTCTTAGCTATGTGTTTCAAATTGTGGTGCATGAGTTTTGTTATTGGATAAGGCTAGTGGGATATAGTTTTTTGTATTTCGTACCATATCCTAATTATTGTGAACAAAAATAAAAGTCATCATGAACCATGGATTGATTATTTATTATAAATAATGCTCAATCTAATTTATTGGGTTTATGAAATGATGTTTTCATAGTGGGTATCAAGATGTTAATGGTGGTTATCATCGATAAATCAATTTTCACACTTGGTACAAGGAAGAGAATAAATAGAATATGTCACCCATTTTTGGAGTTCTTTTTCATCATTAGTGGTTTGTGAAGTTGTTCAAAATATGTTTTGGGATGTATAGGTTCATTTGTTTGGTTAAGTGGTATCCCAATAGAGTTTATCTATAGGAACTTCAAATAAATAAGAAATCATTTCTTGTGTAGCCCTATAATAGTATCATTAGTGGGGAGTTACCATTGTTTTACGAGATATTATAATAGGATCATATCCAATTTCTCTGGGGTTAGAACTCATATGATAAAATTTTCCCAAAAGAATCATGCATTATTGTTTACAGACTACTTTCAGTATGATTCTGTTTACAAAATTGAGATGTTATTTAGTGATATAGTCTTATTTATAGTAGAATCAATTCAGATTGAGTTTTTTTTGTGATCCATTAAATCATGGCATTCAAAATGATATTATTCAATATATATCATTTTTTTATTATAAGGATCATTATTTACATCCTAATATTAATTATTATACCACCCATGATATATATTTATTTGATGTTGAGTTTCCCTTGATATAATTGTGATATTTCCTTAGTGGTGATAATTTTGTGGTTTTTATCAACAATATGTTCCTGAATAATTTATTCTCCTCATATGATGAAAAAAATAGTCAATGAATGTTTAAGGAATTATGAAATATTACAATGTCAAGATTTATTATTCACTTTGAATGAGTAATGATTTCATTTACGCACTAACCATGATACCATATAACAATGTCATTTGTGGAATTGGATATTCATGGAGAGTGATGGAATAACTTCATGTGGTACTTATAGATATCGGAGAGGGTGAAGATAGACGATTCCCCATTCATATGATAGTGATGTTATCATTTCTTTAGTGGGCTGAGGATATTATATTAGTGGATTCTAAGGAGGATATATGGAGATATAATGTTGTATTTTATGATTCCCCTGACAATGCTTTGAGTATAGACAACAATATGTGTGGTTAAAAGAATTGCATTTAATCACATAAGCAATGTGTTATATTTTTATCTGTTAGTCAAACCAAATTACAGTGGAGGTAAATACTGGTATGAAAAATATGTACCATTATTTGAGAGTATAGTTTTGGTGTATTTGTTTGATCCATGAAAATCCATAGTTTTTGTCTCGATTATTGGTCTTCAAGGAGATAAAGGATGATAACTGCATTCATTATGTTTTTCTACATCCATTATATACATCCCAATGAGAATGGATGGACATTTAGATGAATTTAGTTAATGTATGACCATGAAATGAAGGAGTCTCCAAGGGTATTAGGTGATGGTGGTTTATTTTATGAAATGTTCCTACATTATAAATGCTATGGAATGAAGCATACTTGATGTTATGAGAAGGTAATTTTTATATGGTGTGGTGAAAACTCTATATAATATCAATGATATAAATCTCTATTATGGAACTTAAATTTACCTTTAGGGTGTGTATGTCTAACTAGTAATCATTTTGATCTTAGTTATTCAATGGATTTAATTTTCTTATACAAATAGACGACCATATAGAGTGGGCCATCCAGACACTTGAAGACATGTTATGATCTTGTTATATGGATTTTGGAGGTTCAGGGATGGGGTAACTTTATATGATTGGGTTCAGTATCAATAATAATTTCTACTAAACCATTTTTATGGTTTCATTTAATGCTTTGTATGAAATAAATTTTTGTACTCTATTATTCAAGAAAATAGATGGAGAGGTAGTAATTCTCAGGATAAAACTATTAATGAATAAAATTATACGGTGTTATAGCCATTAATGAAATTGAAATTAATATGAATTATTATTAAAAATATTATGATTGTAATAGAAATATTCCTCAATTTTTTGGTGATGGTGTTATAATATTCATGAAACTGATTAATCATCACGGGCAGAGAATGATTGGTCATGGATGTAAACATTGCCATATATTTTTATGGACTTTAGTTGTGTTATCTAATATTGAAGTTGAGGAATATCTGATATCACATACCCCTATATGAGTTAGTAATACAAAGTTTTTTATATGACAAAACTCATTATATATCATCAGAAGGACTATTATGTAATTTATTGGTGGTGTTTGAGTTTGAATATGACTAAAACATCCATGATTGGAAAATATAGATCTCATAATATCTGGATAAGGTGTAATATGTGAATAATATCTACTCAAATAGTGTCTTATGGAATCATGGTGGTGTGTAGGATAGTTTGTGAAAATTTGATTCATAGTAATACACAATGTAACTAGATATCTTTAATGATTATCTATTCTCCTATTATAACATTAATTGTTCAATGTTAACCCTTTTTGTGATATTACATGGTTTCAATTTTTTTCTTTGTATAGATTATCTCCCAATTGATTGTTATATTCCATAGGAGAGGGGTTCGGATTTATATTATTATATTTCATGGTTTTTGACATGTTTCCTATAATAATGAATGTTGAGAACATTTGTTGTAAAGTTCATTCAGAGGTATCTCACCGTGTGACAGTTTGGTTGTACCCATTTTCCACATTAACAACATCAGAATTTTTTTTGGATTATCTATGGTATGAATTATTTGAGATGTTTCTCATGTAAGGGAACATATCATAAAATTTCATTCATTTTTATGTTCAGGGTGTTGGAGGAATATGGATGATGTTTCAGGTGGATTAAAGGGTGTTTAGTGAGATGTGGTGGATCCAATCTGAATAATGGAATTCCTATAAGGTGGAGATATGTGCTAGACATTGGTGATGGTTCTTATGAAATAGTGGACCTCCTATATTGTTTATGGTGTTCAAGAGGAGTTTTTAGGTTACATCCAAATAGGAGGTAGCAGCATTTGGGCATATAATAAGTAGTATTGTACTTTTCATGGAATAAGGGGTGTTGTGGCATAGTGCTTATAGAAATTCCATAAACGCCATATCAACATTAATATGATATGGATAAGATTCATGTAATCAAGATTGAACATGGATGACTACAGAATGTTATCATAGGATTATTTGGATAATACCTCGTGTCAATCTGGGTTAGAACATAGTCCATACAGGTATGATATGACATTATAATTTTTTAGGCTGACTATAAATTTTATAGATCCAAAAACCTATCCTTCGTCCTTAATTTCATTATTGAAACCATGAATATCCATTTTTGTAATTATTGGGATCATTATCAATTGTAATCCTCACTTTCCAAAACATTATCATTGCATAAAATTTTTGGAATGATTAAAATATATAAAAACAGATTCCCAAATATTGTAGTTGGTATTTTGCCTTTGGAAACATGGAAACATAAACACTAGTACTTACGTGAGAAATATTATATCCATCTATGTTCTACACAACTTTCACCCTTCTTAGACACAGAACACATATTACATCATTTCAAAACCTAGTGAATGAAACCTAAAAATGCGTGAGATCAAATGCTAAATAAGGGTAATCAAGAGATACATGGATGCATAATCTTTTGAATAAGGGTATGATAACACGATCATAAAAATAGAAGATCATTACACATATATCAAAGATAATATACCTTAATCATGGAATAAATCATTCATGCTTATAAGACACAAATCAATAGGATAAAAAGATAATAAGACATGATATCATCATATAAAATTAAGACATGTAATTAGGACAACACAGAAACTTATAATGATTTCCAAAGTAGAAAATTCATCAATGCCATGACCATCTTAGTTGACAATTTCTTTACACAATTGGGTAAGACCATGTTCTATCCCAGTATAACTAAAATGAGTAAACACTTATTCCATACCAATATTATTAAACCGAGTAATACCTTGTTAAATCTATTTATTACTAAACCATGTAAACCCTTGTTCTTTTCATGTCTATCTCATGATATATAAATCAGTACCCAATTCCTTGGAGGGTGATATTGGACCCAACGAACACTTAACAAAATGACACAAAAATGTGACATAAGATAATAAATATTCATTTCATAACCCATGATATTTAATGGGTATCAGAAACATGTAAACATTTCATAACATGTGGTAATAGATGGGTTTCATAATCATTTCATAGTTAACATTACCTGTGAAATGAATAGGTTTTGAAAGTAACATTACTCGTGAAAGAGAAACCAGTTTTATGAAATCATGTTATCAAAACAAAATAAATTCCATGAAATATTATGAATGGAAAAATTGATAAATTTCCCCATAATTGTATTAGAAACAATATTTGATATTATATTAGAATCCAAATACATTTTAATGATCTTTTAAAAACACTTCTTGTCGAAAATATTCATCCATATTTAAAATTTCTTACTTGTTACATAGATTCTTTTGAAAAACTTTTTCTCAGAATAGTTCATTGAAAACAGATAATGGAATATTTTATAACAATAATAATTTTTTGGAATACAATTTTCCACAATAATTATCTTCAATTATCTTTGAATCTTTTTTGAAAACATGGTTTTGCAATAAAATAGATATAATGCCCCAGCCTTAAACCTTAATTAATCTTGAGTTATTACAAGATTACACATTGAGGATATTTTCGGGTTTAGAGTTTTAGAGAATTAGATCATAAAACTTGCATTACATTCCACATATAAACTAATTGGTTAGATAAAGATAGTATTATTCATTCCCATCAATGGAAACACATTTAAAATAAAAGATGGATTATTTCTTGACACATCCTTGACTCTATCATCTTATGATGTACCTTTCCCTTGACCTGTGAAAAAAATTTCAAAAACATGGGATGAGCATAAAAACTCAGTATGGGTTATAAAAAAACCTGGAAAGGAAACATGAGTTCATATATAAATAAGAATGAAATCATACTTTAACCATAAAACATAGGCACTTTAACATACCTCATAATATCATGAATAAATCATAGAAATCATAAGACATAAAGGTAACTTGAGGCATTCATAACATTCTTACATAGGGAGTAACCCTCTTGGTTACGTTTGGAATACCCATCACAGTATATTCCCTAAATTCTCTTCGGAGAAACCTTAACGTTTCAATCCTTTGCGTTACCCAATGCATTGGAGAGCTATAACGGGCTCACCCTCCCTTATTTTATCACAGAACCACCCGTCTTCATAATAATGCCCAAGAACCATAACATAATCATATCACATAAAACATGCATAAAGGAAACATAAAATTTCCACATTTCAATCACGAGATATCAATACAACACATTGATATAAAAACATTATGAAAACCATTTTCAATACTAAAATAAAAGAAAAGTAAAACATGCTATTTATTATTCTTTTAAAAAGAAGGTATGGCTTGTAGAGGAGCAAAAACTAAAATAACGGTCACGACGGCAGAGAAGTCATTGTCGCCGCATACATACGACACAAAAATTCCCTTTTGTCGTTTAGTAAATTCTTCGTATAAAAAATATTCCTTTTGAATAAACATAAAAGTCAAAAGGGTTTATACACCGTATAAAAGAAAGTTGTGTATAAAATAAAATATGCCTCAATGAAAGGAGATTGAGACGAAGTCCCATACCTCGTATCCGACTTGACCCGACCGTTCTTTAATCTCCTGAATAATAAACATGAGTTAATCTATACTTGCTTATGAATTTTTTTTCATGTTCATTATTCCTTTTATACCATGTTATGAACATCATGTAATCAGTTAAGTTAATAATGTTCATTTTGTCGGTATTTGGTTCTTAAGTCAAAAATTGACTTCTTACACTTACATGTTGTTAATTTGGTCAAAGTTTCATTATATCCAGAGTGATATTAATTATTTGGATAACATATATATCATATATATTCATCATATACATGTATTTATAATATTACATCACATTTATAGGTAATAAATGAAATGCAACGTTCATGGAGACGGTAAGCTGTACGTACGCATGAACGCTACTTCCATTTCTATTTCGTATTTCTGGAATGGAATCATAATGATATAAGGGTATATTGTAATTCCAGTATAATAAAATATATAATATCATAGTTCCATCCTTTATTTGTCCCACATATGGTATTTAACGAATCAAATCACTTTCAGGGGGCGGTAGTCCGCACTTCCTAAAATGAAGATATCGTGTTTACCCATAATGGAAACCATAAAGGAATGCCCAAAATGAAAAAAACAGCAGCATAAGGAAAACATAAACATATTATATATCATATATAAAAATAGTGACATCATAATGGCCACCATTGAAGGTGTTAAATTAGTATTGAACAATCATCGTTTCGGGAGGCAGAATTTCGCCATCCACGGAAACCGTATGTTCTTTAACCATTTGATGTAGTTGTGTGAGTGTGTAGCTCAAATATATCTTATAACAACATCCTAGTATATTGAAGATACTGGTGTTGTTACAAAAGAATTAAATAAAAATAGTTTAGGGGGTTGGAGAAGCAAAATAAAACAAATGAACATGAGAGAATGAATTAACTTAAAAAGTGTAACTCCTTTTGATTTGAGCCTAAAGGATTCCTTTGAAAAGATTCTTCCCAAAGGGAATCCTCTAGGATGAGGAGAGGGATGTGGAGAGAGTAAATGGGCAGGTTTTGGCCGAGCCAAAGGCTTGAGTAGTGTGTGAAATGAGGTAGAGGTGGGGGCCTTTTATAAGAGGAGAGGAGGGGCACTTTTGGAAAGTAAAGAAATATTACTTTATTTGAAAATGTTTTTCGGTTTTAAAAGGTCCCAAATTGATATAATTCGTGGATAAGGTTATAAGGGTTCGAAATCCACTCATACAATTGGTTTTGGCCATGTGTAGTTCATATATTGTACATTGTCTTTCCATTTTATTTAAATCGTCAAATAATGATGTCATCGCTGCATCATTATTATGTCATAAATAATTTAATTTATTTAAAGTCTAAAAATTATAAAAAAAATACTATGATGTAGGAAATATTTTTATCTTTCCAATTATTATTTATAATCAAATATCTGATCTTTATAACCCCATGTAAAAATTGTTTTTGTGAAACATATTATGTTTGTGTCATTTTTACTTTTACATTAAATAAAAAGTTATTTATGTCATTTCCCGACCAAAATGTCTCCATGGGGTCCCCAAGTTGACCCATGTCTTGTCTTGGTCGGCCATGACACAAAAAATAAGGTTGGGACATGTGTCTAGGTCATTTCATATTATTAAAACATTATTTATACCTTAAACTTCACTAATTACCACTAATCGCCATTAAAAACTTAATAAGTTACTATTCACCAAAAAATTATTTTAATCTCATTGAACCACATTTTACTTCTTAATGACAACCATGTATGTCGAATTTTCAAAATTCAATACACATTAGTGGTAAACTTTCATTTAACTGAAAAATCAGTTTGCTTGATTACCACTTAGTGGTTTCACTATTCATCAAAAATTGAAGTTTTTCAGAAAATTACCAAAAATTCACCCTAAGCTATATGTGATATTCTGAATTCAATAATGATGTATATTTTACAAAATTCAAATCATATAAGTCAAATTAATTAATTTAATAATTAATTCCCGCTGCCAGAGCAAATAGCGTGTTTTTACAAAACAATAAGTATCAAAAGATTGATACTAGTTTAAGTCCATTTTCAAAGTGAAATTGATTCCAATGACCACCATTGGATTAAATGGTAAAAATATATTCATATTACACATTAATACCAATTCAAAAGATAATCTAATCATATAAATAAATTAGATTAAAAAGCAGTTTTGATGTAAAATGCATTATTTTTCACTATTCATTAAAAAATGAACATTGTCAGAAAAATACCGAAAATTCACACAAAGTAAATTTTGATGTCCCAATCATAAAGAATAAGTTTATTTTGACAAACATAGTTTATAAAATTGTCAAAATATAGATTCAAAAATGGTTTGCCATCAAAAGGCACTAAAACAATCTTTTAAGAATATTAGTGTATTCCATGCATAAGATTTTATTTATTTTCATTTTAAGCCTCTATAACACTATCTTAATCATTAATAAACATAGATAAAAATATCTATTATTCATTACTTACTTGGGATGTTACATCCTTCCCCCCTTTAGAAAATTGCGTCCCCGCAATTTATTTACTTATCGAATAAATGGGGGTACTTATCCCTCATTGCATTTTCAGATTCACATGTTGCCTCTTCAATCATGTGGTTTTTCCACAAAACCTTTACCAGGTGAATCACCTTATTCCTTAACAATTGCTCCCTGTGGTCAAGAATCTGGACCGGTTGTTCCTCATAAGATAGGTTCTCTTCCAGCTGAACTTCCTATGGACTCAAAACATGATATGGATCTGGCATATACTTTCTCAACATCGAAACGTGAAAAACATTGTGTACCTGAGATAAAATCGGAGGTAAAGCCACTCGGTATGCAATTGATCCAACACTCTCTAGAATTTCGTATGGTCCAACAAACCTTGGACTCAACTTTCCTTTCTTACCAAATCTCATCACGCTTTTCCAAGGAGAAACCTTGAGAAAAACATGATCACCTACCTCGAAAGATAGATCCTTCCTCTGGTTATCCGCATAACTCTTCTTCCTGCTCTGAGCTGTTCTCATGTGTTTCTGAATCAGCTGAACTTTTTCTGCCATCTCTTCTACCAATTCTGGTACCATCAACTTCCTTTCACCCACTTCATCCCAGAAAGCTGGAGTTCGACACCGCTTCCCATATAATGCCTGAAATGGTGCCATCTGTATACTGGAATGAAAACTGTTATTATATGAAAACTCAACCAAAGAAGATGTTGGTCCCAACTTCCCTGATAATCCATAGAACAAGCTCGTAGCATATCCTCCAATGTCTGAATTGTTCATTCTGACTGCCCATCTGATTGAGGATGAAAAGATGTACTAAAATTCAATTCAGTACCCAACGACTTCTGAAGGCCTTTCCAAAAGTTAGAAGTATACCTGGGATCACGATCCCATACAATGGAGAGAGGAAATCCATGTAACCTGAATATCTCTTTAAGATACAAACGAGAAAGTTGATCAAGAGAGAAAGTATCTCGTATAGCAAGGAAATGAGCATATTTTGTCAAGCGATCAACAATAACTCAGATTGCATTATTACCTCGAGATGTCTTCGGTAATCCAACAAAAAAGTCCATTGATATATTCTCCCATTTCCACTCTGGCACTGGTAAAGGCTGAAGCATCCCTTTTGGTAACTGTCACTCTGCTTTAACCTACTGACAAGTCAAACACATCACAGTAAAATCAGCAATATCTCTTTTCATTCCATCCCACCAGTAATACTCCTGCAGATCTCTATTCATCTTAGTACTGCCTGGATGAACTGAAAACGGAGAACTATGAGCTTCACATAACAACTCTCTCTTCAACTGTGAATCACAAGGAACACACAATCTCTTCCCAAATCTCAAAACGCAATCATTATCAATGTTGAATTCAGGCAACTTACCTTTCTGAACCAGCTCAACCTTTTTCTGCAACTCACTATCTTGCTTCTGTGCTTGCTTGATTCTATCTGATAGAGATGATCTCACTGATACCTGAAACAAAACAGAAGGACTCCCTGCACCAACAACTTCTATGCCAAAGTTCATCAAATCCTTAACCAAAGGATCATGTTCCAAACACAACATTGTTAATGAAGCATTACTTTTTCGACTCAAAGCATCAGCCACTTTATTTTCTTTTCCCGGATGGCAATTAATTGTACAATCATAATCTTTGATTAATTCCAGCCATCTCCTTTGTCTCATGTTTAACTCTTTCTGAGTGAATATATACTTTAATCTTTTGTGATCGGTATATATTTCACACTACAAATGATACCTCCAAATTTTTAAAGCAAAAACAACAGCAGCTAATTCCAAATCATGTGTAGGGTAATTTACCTCATGAGTTTTCAACTGTCGTGAAGCATAAGCAATTACCTGATCATTTTAAATTAGGACGCAACCAGGTCCTTTCAATGAAGCATCACTATATATAACAAACTCACCATTCCTGGAAGGTAGTGCCAAAACTGGAGCATTCACCAATCTTCTTTTCAATTCCTGAAAACAATCATCACATTATTTTGTCCAGATAAACTTAACACCCTTCCGAGTTAGCATAGTCATTGGACTAGATAACCGTGAAAAATTTCTAACAAACCTTCGGTAATAGCCCGCCAAACCAAGGAAGCTACAAATATCGGTTACATTTGTGGGTGTTGGCCATTATTCCAGAACTTTTGTTTTTGCAGGATCATCAGTTATTCCATCTTTAGAAACAGTGTGACCAAGGAATGACATTTGTTGCACCCAAAACTCACACTTGCTGAATTTCCCATATAGTTTCTTTTCTTTTAAGGTTTTCAAGATAACCCTTAAATGTTTTTCATGCTCCTCTTTACTTTTAGAAAACACCAAAATATCATCAATGAAAACCACCACAAACGTATCCAAGAACTCATGGAAAATTCTATTCATTAATTCCATGAATACAGAAGGTGCATTGGTTAGGCCAAAAGGCATTACTACAAATTCATAATGGCCATATCTCGTACGGAACGCGGACTTCGGAATATCTTCCTCCTTTACCTTCAGCTGATGGTACCCCGATCTCAAGTCAATCTTTGAAAATAACTGAGCTCCCTGGAGCTGATCAAACAAATCATCGATATGAGGAAAAGGATATTTGTTCTTAACAGTGATATTATTCAAGGCTCTATAATCAATGAAAAGTCTCATAGAACCATCTTTCTTTTTAACAAATAAAACAGGAGCACCCCATGGTGATGTGCTAGGTCTAATGAATCCTTTCTCTAATAAATCTTACAATTGCTCCTTCAACTCTAAATGTTCAATTTGTGTCATCGATAAGGGGGTTTTGAAATTGGCTTAGCATCAGGAACTAAGTCAACAGTAAACTCAACTTCCCGATCTGGTATTATTCAAGGAAACTCATCAGGAAAAACATCAGGATACTCATTTACCACGAGCACATCATTAATCTGAATAGTTCCTTTATTTTCAACGACGTGTGCAAGGTAACATTCATTTCCATATTATACAAGTTTCTCGGCCTCTTGATATGTTATCAAGAGTAAGGGTTCATTCCTGTAAACAAACTGAAATTATTTCTGAAAAGAAACTTCTTTAGCTCTACAGTCAATCTTAGCATGGTAAATAGAGAGCCAATCCATACCCAAGATAACATCAAACTCTACTAGAGGTAGAACAATAAGGTTTGCAAGTAGGTTCTTTCCACAGATAAGGATAGGAAGATTCTTATAAATTCTTTTTGCCTCAACATTTCCCCCAGGTGTTTTTACCAAAAGATCAGGAGTCATTTCTTGAGATGGTATTCCCATTTTACTAGAAAAGGTTTCAGAGATTAAAGAATGTGTAGAACCTGAATCAATCAACACACTGGCATAATCTGAAAAAACAAACAATGTACCTGATACAACTTCATTTGATGGCCCGACATCTGCTGATGTAGTTTCAAAGGATTTCACCACCCCTTTCTGCTTGTAGTCTAACTACTTCCCATCACTCAAGCTCCTTGTCGGACACTCGTTTCCATAGTGACCCATCTCATTGCACTTATAACATTTCACTAACTGTAAATCAAATTTGTTCTTACCTTCACCTTGATCCTTTTCAGTGCAATCAAGAGCCTTATGTCCCATCTTACCACATCGGTAGCACTTCCCAGAATTCAGAAGACATTCCCCAACATTCCTTTTCCCACATTTATCACAAAATGGAAACTTAGTTCTCTTACCATCAGACTTTTTTGAAGAATTCTTACCTTTCTCCTGCCACCTCGGTCTCTTCTTCTGCTGGTTGTTATAGAAAACTTGGTCATCGGAAAACTCCATTTCCACCTTCTCAGCACAACGAAAAAGCTTTTCATAACATTTAAACTCACGAGAAGCTAATGCCCTTCGATATTTTGGCTTTAATCCTGAGTAAAAACAATTGATTTTACTATCAAGGTCTCGGATAAAATTTGGAGCATACCTTTCCAATCGAGTGAACCATTCTTTATCGGCAGCCACTGAGTCTTCCTCTTGCCTCAATTCCAAGAATTGCTTTTCCATCCTAAGTCGAACAGCCTTAGGAAAATACTACTCAATAAACATACCTTTGAATTCATCCCAGTCAAGAGAATCAATCTTATCAGCGTCCCTGATATTCTTAACCATAGACCACCACTGATCTGCTTCACCCTCCAAATGGTAAATAGCAAGACTAACCTTTTGATTGTCTGAACATCCCATGACATCAAAAATTCTCTCCAGTGCTTTAATCCACCCTTCAGCTAGCACATGGTTAGATGATCCTCTGAATGATGGTGGATGTTGCCTCATGAAATGTTCCACCACTGACATGTTCCTCTGCGGTTGATCTGGATGATCTCGTGCATGGATACCACCGCCATTTATCGCTTGATTCAACTGCGCCATTACTGCAACAGACTGTTCAGTTCCAATTCTGACCATTTCTGGATGCTGATTCGGAAGGTCATTTCCTTCTGTATGCCTTCCTAGCACTGCTTCCCTGTTTCCTCTGCAGAAAACCATTCTGAACAAACATGTCTTAGATGAAGCAACATGGTAATCTTTAAATGCTATATCATTTTGAAAAAAATATATTTTTGGATAATCATTTAATAGAATTCTAACTCCTAAAGTTTTCTAAACCGACCATTGATACCAACTATAAGGCCCCAGCCCTAAACCTTACTTAATCTTGAGTTATTACAAGATTACACATTGAGGATATTTTCGGGTTTAGAGTTTTAGAGAATTAGATCATAAAACTTGCATTACATTCCACATATAATCAAAGTGGTTACATAAAGATAGTATTCTTCATTCCCATCAATGGAAACACATTTAAAGTAAATCATGGATTATTTCTTGACACATCCTTGACTCTATCCTCTTATCATGTACCTTTCCCTTGACCTGTGAAATACATTTCAAAAACATGGGATGAGCACAAAAACTCAGTATGGGTTATAAAAAAAACATGGAAAGGAAACATGAGTTCATATATACATAATAATGAAATCATACTTTACCCATAAAACATAGGCACTTTAACATACCTCATAAAATCATGAATAAATCATAGAAATCATAAGACATAAAGGTAACTTGAGGCATTCATAACATTCTTACGTAGGGAGTAACCCTCTTGGTTACGTTTGGAATACCCATCACAGTATATTCCCTAAAATCTCTTCATAGAAACCTTAATGATTCACTCCTTCACGTTACCCAATGCATTGGAGATCTATAACGGGCTCACCCGCCTTTAGTTTATCACGGAACCACCCTTCTTCATAATAATGCCCAAGAACCATAACATAATCATATCACATAAAACATGCATAAAGGAAACATAAAATTTCCACATTTCAATCACGAGATATCAATACAACACATTGATATAAAAACATTATGAAAACCATTTTCAATACTAAAATAAAAGAAAAGTAAAACATGGTATTTATTTTTCTTTTAAAAAGAAGGTATGGCTTGTAGAGGAAGCCGAAACTCAAATAACGGTCACGATGGCGGAGAATTCGTTGTCGCCGCATACGTACGACAAATACATTCCCTTTTGTTGTTTAGTAAATGATTCTTATAAAAAAGATTCCTTTTGAATAAACATAAAAGTCAAAGGGGTTTATACACCGTATAAAAGAAAGTTGTGTATAAAATAAAATATGCCTCAATGAAAGGAGATTGAGACGAAGTCCCATACCTCGTATCCGACTTGACCCGACCGTTCTTTAATCTCCGGAATAATAAACCTGAGTTAATCTATACTTGCTTATGAATTTTTTTTCATGTTCATTATTCATTTTATACCATGTTATGAACATCATGTAATCGGTTAAGTTAATAATGTTCATTTTGTCGGTATTTGGTTCTTAAGTCAAAAATAGACTTCTTACACTTACATGTTGTTAATTTGGTCAAAGGTTCATTATATCCAGAGTGATATTAATGATTTGGATAACATATATATCATATATATTAATCATATACATGTATTTATAATATTACATCACATTTAGAGGTAAGAAATGAAATGCACCGTTCATGGAGACGGTAAGCCGTACGTGCGCATGAACGCTACTTCAATTTCTATTTCATATTTCTGGAATAGAATCATAATTATATAAGAGTATATTGTAATTCCAGTATAATAACATATATAATATCATAGTTCCATCCTTTATATGTCCCACATATGGTATTTAACGAATCAAATCACATTCAGGGGGCGGTAGTCCGCACTTCCTGAAATGAAGATATCGTGTTTACCCATAATGGAAACCATAAAGGTATGCCCAAAATAAATAAAAAAACAGAATCTTAGGAAAACATAAACATATTATACATCATATATAAAAATAGTGACATCATAATGGCCACCTTTTAATGTGTTAATTGAGTATTGAACAATCATCGTTTCGGGAGGCAGAATTTCGCCATCCACAGAAACCGTATGTTCTTTAACCATTTGATGTAGTTGTGTGAGTGTGTAGCTCAAATATATCTTATAAAAACATCCTAGTATATTGAAGACACTGGTGTTGTTACAAAATAATTAAATAAAAATAGTTTAGGGGGTTGGAGAAGAAAAATAAAACAAATGAACATGAGAGAATGAATTACCTTAAAAAGTGTAACTCCTTTTGATTTGAGCCTAAAGGCTTCCTTTGAAAAGATTCGGCCCAAAGGGAATCATCTAGGATGAGGAGAGGGATGTGGAGAGAGTAAATGGGCAGGGGTTGGCCGAGCCAATGGCTTGAGTAGTGTGTGAAATGAGGTAGAGGTGGGGGCCTTTTATAAGAGGAGAGGAGGGGCACTTTTGGAAAGTAAAGAAATATTACTTTATTTGAAATTGTTTTTCGGTTTTAAAAGGTCCCACATTGATATAATTCGTGTATAAGGTTATAAGGGTTCTAAATCCACTCATCCAATTGGTTTTGGCCATGTGTAGTTCATAGATTTTACATTGTCTTTCCATTTTATTTAAATCATCAAATAATGATGTCATCGCTGCATCATTATTATGTCATAAATAATTTAATTTATTTAATGTCTAAAAATTATTAAAAAAAATACTATGATGTAGGAAATATTTTTAACTTTCCAATGACTATTTGTAATCAAATATCTGATCTTTATAACCCCATGTAAAAATTGTTTTTGTGAAACATATTATGTTTGTGTCATTTTTACTTTTACATTAAATAAAAAGTTATTTATGTCATTTCCCAACCTAAATGTCTCCATGGGGTCCCCAAGTTGACCCATGGATTTTCTTGGTCGGCCATGACACAACCAATAATGTTGGGACATGTTTCTAGGTCATTTCATATTATTAAAGCATTATTTATACCTTAAACTACACTAATTACCACTAATCGCGATTAAAAACTTAATAAGTTACTATTCACCAAAAAATTATTTTAATCTCATTGAACAACATTTTACTTCATAATGACAACCATGTATGTCGGATTTTCAAAATTCAATACACATTTGTGGTAAACTTTCATTTAACTGAAAAATCAGTTTGCTTGATTACCACTTAGTGGTTTCACTATTCATCAAAAATTGAAGTTTATCAGAAAATTACAAAAAATTCACCCTAAGCTATATTTGATATTCTGAATTCAAAAATGAAGTCTATTTTACAAAATTCAAATCATATAAGTCACATTAATTAATTTAATAATTAATTCCCGCTGCCAGAGCAAATAGCGTGTTTTTACAAAACAATAAGTATCAAAAGATTGATACTAGTTTAAGTCCAATTTCAAAGTGAAATTTATTCCAATGACCACCATTGGATTAAATGGTAAAAATATATTCATATTACACATTAATACCAATTCAAAAGATAATCTAATCATATAAATAAATTATATTAAAAAGCAGTTTTGATGTAAAATGCAGTATTTTTCACTATTCATTAAAAAATGAACATTGTCAGAAAAATACCAAAAATTCACACAAAGTAAATTTTGATGTCCCAATAATAAAGAATAAGTTTATTTTGACAAAAATAGTTTATAAAATTGTCAAAATATAGATTCAAAAATGGTTTTCCATCAAAAGGCACTAAAACAATCTTTTAAGAATATTAGTGTATTCCATGCATAAGATTGTATTTATTTTCATTTTAAGCCTCTATAACACTATCTTAATCATTAATAAACATAGATAAAAATATTTATTATTCATTACTTACTTGGGATGTTACAATAGACTTCGAACCAAAGAGATGGGTGGTCAGATTTTACTAAAACAATCTATCAAAATTACTAAAGGTGGTTAAATGGTACATAAAAATGAGGATATATTTAAAAAAAATGGACAATGAAACCCAATAATATTTTTTTATTTATGGGTCATATGATTTCATCAATGTTATAATAAACATTACCAATACCAAAAATTAAGGAGATGGTCTCAATAAACTCTTATATGTTAGTGACTGGGATCATATTCTATATATAATAAAAATAAATTACATTACTCTTATGATATCATTAAAATATATATATTAATGATATAATATGTAAAATGTAATTATATTCACCTCAAAAAAGATTAAGGTGCATAACAAAACACGTGTCACAAAGTAGGAAAATTGTGACAAATGGATTATAATATTTGGTAACATTTAATAGTTAAAACTCTTTGTAGAAGAGTGATATAATTTATATTTCAATACCCATAAATATAATTACATTATTCATACAATATAATCATGTTTTATACATACACAACAAAAATGATAGATGGGTGAACAAAGTTTGTATCTCATAGTAAATAATAGTGAGATGAAAATCTGTGTTGTATGTTTCTTGACTATCTCCATACTCAAACAAGATTACATTATAATAAATATAAATTTTTTATACATATTTTAATGAATCTTTTTATTATACGTAATAATATATATGGTTTTTTTATTACCGTATATTACCATCTTGTTAATGATCTTATGTTAATTTTTCTCTTCGGGTAATCATTGGCATTGTTCTTTGCATGTGAAATAAATTGTTATAGTGATGGTCCTTAACCTTATATAATGACTAAAGAATTAATAATATGATACTAATATCAGATATATAGTGTATATTTCTATTTTAATCATTAATTTCATAAGGATTTATGAAATGGATAACACTATTCATGGAGACAGAAAGTCATTCAAACAAATTAACGTTGTTTTTAAAAAATATTCATACTGAAAGAATGCTTGTAAATGAAATATATATATATATATATGTGTATGTACATTTATATATAATTATTACATTATCATGTCTATATCACATAATTTCATTAAACTAAACCTTACTACATTGCATGTTCTGCGTGAAAAAATCAGATCTCTTTGAGGGGGCACTTGTCCTTACTTCTTCAAATGAAATTATTGTATTAAAACAAAATTGCAGGTAAAAGATGAATGTTTTAAAATAAAAATCGAATCATATATAAATATATTTTTCCTCTTAATGTAAACCATGATTTGTAGAAATTGAGAAATGAAAAATAATACTTTTGGGAGGCAGCAGTTCTACATACATAGAAATACTATGTTCATCGTATATTAGATTGATGAGTGTCTATTAGTATGTTTTCCCCTTTACATATAAAAATATCTGTATATGGTGTAACACCACGAGCTTCCACGACACGCTTCTCATTTAATAATGCAATACCTTGCATTGAACGCAAGTTCGAGATTCTAATGCACCACGACCAATCAAAATAGCCATTATGAATAGCAACACCAACTATTTGGAATTATATATACTTTATATTTCAAAATGGACTTCATTTTAGGATTCAGAATATCAATATTAGCCTAAGTTTAATTTTTGGTATTTTTCTGAGAACATCCAATTTTTTATGAATAGTGAAAAATACTTAAAAAAAAATTTTTTAATAAAAAAAATTTATAGTGATAAATTCTACTATTGAGTGGTTTTATAGTATAATTATAATATATTTTCACAATTTCATCCAATGGTGTTCATTAGAATTAATTTCACATTTAAATTGGACATAAACAATTGTCAATCTTTTGATATATATTGTTTCTTAAAAACACGCTATTTGTTGTGACATCAGGAATTAATTATTAAATTAATTAATTCAACTTATATGTTTTGAATTTTGTAAAATAGACATCAATTTTGAATTCAGAATAACAATTATAGCTTAGGGTGAAATTTTGGCATTGTTCTGAAAAACTTCAATTTTTGATGAATAGTGAAACCACTAAGTAGTAGTTAAAAAACTGATTTTTGGTTTAAATGAAACATTACCACTTCATTGATTTGATTTTCCAAAATCCGACATACATGGTTTTCATTAGGAAGTAAAAAGTGGTTCAATGGGATTAAAATAACTTTTTTGGTGAATAGTAACTTTTAAGTTTAATTAATCGCGATTAAAATTAATTACTAAAATTTAAGGTAAAAACGATATTATAAAAGTATGAATATACCATGACACTTTTCCTACCCCTATTGGATGAGTCATGGCCGACCAATACAATCCATGGGTCAACATGGGGACCCCATGGAGCCTCTTTGGAAGGAAAATTACATTAAAAACTTTTTATTTAACGTTAAAAAAAATGTCACAAACATGAGTTATTTTACTAAACAAAAATTTAAATGGGGTTATACAAGTCGTATTTTTTACTATAAATATTTATTATAAATCTAAAAAAATTTCCTACATCATGATATTTTTTTTATAATTTTTAGACATTAAATAAATCAAATTATTTATGACACCATGATGATGTAGCGATTACCTCATTAATTAACGATTTAAATAAAATGAAAAGATAATGTAAAATCTAAAATATATACTTCTAAAAAAACTATTTGATGAGTATATTTATAACCCTTATAACATTATCCTAGAAATATATAAGTGTGGGACATTTAAAATCCGAAACTCATTATATAATAAAGTGACATTTCATGACTATCCAAGAATGCCCCTCCTCTCCTCTTATAAAAGGCCCCCACCACTACCACATTATTTACACTTTGAAGCCATTTTTATTGGCCACACTCTTCCCATATACTCTCCCAACTTCCATCCCTTACTCTTAGAAGCCTCAATTTGGGCATAAGTCTTCCCAAGGAAGCCTTTGGCTAAAATCAAAAAGAGTTACCTGAGTTTAAGGTAATGTCTTCTATAATGTTGTGTTGTTTTATTTTGATTATCCAACCCCTTAAACTCTTTTTATTCCTTTATTTTTTAACTAAACCATCATCTAAAATATACTAGGATGTTTTTATGATAATTATTTGGTTTATAATTACACACACCTTCGTCTAATGGTTAAAGAACTAACTGTTTCTGTGGGTGGCGAAATACTGCCTCACGAAACGATGATTGTTCAATATTCTTTTAACACCTCTAATGGTTTCCATTTTGATGACACTATTTTAATATATGATATATATATTATTTTTATGTTTTCCTTATGCTTCTGTATTTCTCATTTATGGCATACTTTATGATTTCCATTATGGGTAAACACGATAATTTCATTTTAGGAAGTGCGGACTACCGCCCCCTCAAAGTGATTTGAATCGTTAATACCATATGTGGGATGTATAAAGGAAGGAGTAAATGGTATTATACATTATATTATACTTGAATTATATTATAACTTTATATCATTATGTTTCATTCCATTAAAATATGAAATAGAAATGAAAGTAGCGTTTATGCGTACGTACGGCTTACCGTCTCCATGAACGGTGCATTTCATTGCATACCTCTAAATGTTATGTAATATAATAAATGCATGTATATACGGGATATATATGTTATATATGATATCTACATCATGAATATAATTCTGTATATAATGGATATTTCACCACATGAACAAAGTGTAATTATAAGATGTTTATTTTTTTAACTCAAGTACCTAAGATCGACAAAATCACCGTTATAAACGTAAATAATTACATAATGTTCATGACATGGTAATAAGTGATATAAAAGGAATAATGAAAATGAAAAAGGTTCTTATGAAGTTAGAGATTAACTCTAGTTTATTCTTGAGGAGTTTAAAGAGCGGTTGAGTCAAGTCTGACACGAGGTAAGGGAATTTCTTAACCCAATTTCCCTTCTTTGGGTTAATCTCCTCCTTTCAAATTATGTCATGATATTATTATGTCCAATCATGTATTTGCACATTCTTTATTTGTAATTATAATGAATACACATAATAGATCTATTTTATTTAAAAAAATTATCTTTGTAAGGTACATCATCTCAATCTCCATTCATTGATGCATATCTTGTCTTATACACAACTTTCATTTATACAGTGTATAAACCCCTTTGACTTTTACTTTTATTCAAAAGGAATATTTTTATACGAAGAGTTTTTACTAAACAACAAAAATGAATGTTTTTCTTGTTGTACGTATGCGGCGACAATGACTTCTCCGTCTCCATGACCATTATATGTGTTTCGGCTTCCTCTACAAGCCATAACTTTTTTTAAATGAAAAATAAATTCAATGTTTTAAACTTTTTTTAGTTTGGTATTCAAAATGGGTTTGAAAGTATTTTTATTATATCAATGTGTTGTATTGATATCTTGTTATTTAAATGTTGAAATTTTATGTTTTATTTATTCATGTGTTATGTGATACGATTATGTTATGGTTTGTGATATGTTCAAACATGTTCATATGAGGAATGAATTGGACATAATATGTGATGGGTGGAGCCCACTATAGCTTCTCGATGGATCGACAGGTCTCATGAGAAAAAATATTGTCTTGGCTCGAGGCCTTGAAAAAATCTTATTTGTGGTCTTGGCACGATGCCTTGGCTACGTGGTTATGATAGTCTAAAATTATGCATTCCATCATTATAAAAGTAGTTATTGATATTTCGTGTGATTATTCGACCAGTAGAATATCCATGTAAATAAGTAAATGGAATTATTTCATTTTAAATTTTCCATATTATGTTGATGTTCAAGTTTAAAAGGCTTTTGTTTTAGCTATACATTTCCTTAAATGTTTATGTTTATTTATGAAAGCTTCCACAATATTTTTATCCTTACTGAGCATCTGAGCTCACCCCTTCCAATGTTTTAATTTTTCCAGGATGTGAAGAAGTATATTATGAATGACATGCAGGGATAGTATGAGGGGATATGAAGAAAAGATGTTGTTTTAGTTTTGTTTTACTCTATGATGTAATGTAAGACTTGTGAATGTATCTAGTGTTTCCAAGGCTAATAAACTAATCGGTCTTTCGAGACATGATATTTTATGATCATGCCAATGTTACGAAGAAATGCACCGACTCTGGGTAACCGGGGTCAAGGCGTTACAGTTGGTATCAGAGGCAATTTAGTATTAACCTTGGAAGCTAGATTTAGATAAAATCCGATTAGAGCACATAGCCCAAAGATATACTTTGAGGATTAGTATATAAGAACTTCCTATAATTTGGGTATTATAGAGATGTTGTGAGTTTTCTGATAAATACATCCCTATCTGGATACGAGCAGGTAGATGCGGCTCTGGCACATATGTACGTAGGTGTAAAACCCAAAAACACTACTTTGAGATAGACTCGAACGAGAACTGGTGCATGGAAACGGGCCTTGCTGTACTCTTGGTTACGACACTCCCGAGGGATATGCTTAGGATAATTCTCATTTTCATTACAAACCATTATGAAGGGATTATGAGTACATGCTTCCTCAAAGAATTTTTTTTATGATTATGGATTATATCAATAAATATTTAAATTTATGTTAAGTGTTTTACAAGAATGGAATTCTGTATTTTAATTCATAAACTTCTCTTGTTTATGCCATTGTTTAGAAATGGCACCTATTGGGAGGAATGGAAACCGTATCAATGCACGCACTCCGTGTAGGGATTTCCCTCCTGCTCAAGATAATTATTGTGGATCTGGAGATACAACTTGTGCTGATCAACTTATTACCATACTGGGACCACTCACTCAGGTTATGAATAATAACCTTACTCGTATGGAGCACCCTGATCCGCAACGTGGAGGATCAATGTTAGACCGCTTCATGAGGCAACAACCACCAACATTTAATGGGGGTAAAAATCCAATAGTAGCTGAGGAATGGATAAACTCATTAGAGAAAATACTCAATGCCTTGGGAGTAGCGAAAGGGAGATGGTTGTCATGGGAGTTTACCACCTCACTGGAGATGCCGATCAGTGGTGGTCGCTGATTCAAAACACAAAGGAAGATGATGAAGTATCAAATATGGAATGGAGGGTGTTCAAAGAGCTTTTCTTAGAAATTTTTTTTCCTCGTGACAATCGAGCAGATATGGAAAGGCAATTTCTAAGTCTGAGACAAAAGGAGGATGAGAATGTCGCAAGGTATGAGGCCAACTTTACAAGGTTAGTGAGACATTCTGCAGAATATATACGTAAACCAAGAAGTAAGATTGATCATTTCATTGATGGGTTAAAACCATTTCTTCGTCGACAATTAGTCTCAAAAACCTTCTCATCGTACGAAGATATTATCTCGTCTGCTATCAAAATAAAAAAGGAATTCTCTAAGTCTTATGACAACAAAGTAACACAATAGTAGAAGAGAATGGTGGAACAAGAGACATATAAAGGGAAAAAGGGAAAAAAGGATTTTCCATTATGCGATAATTGTGGGAATAATAACCCATATACTTGCCTAAAAGGAATGAGAGTTTGTTATAAATGTGGAGAAAAAGGTCACCAGGCTCATGATTTCAAAGGAAAGAAAGAGGTTATCAAGGTTGAACGCTACAATTGTAGAGAAATGGGGAATTATGGAAATGAATGTCCTAAGCGTCAGGGAAACATACCTCAAAAAATTCCAAGGGATCAAGGACAATCTTATGATTTTACTACAGTTGAAGTAGAATAATTAATGTATGGGTGCTTTTGGACTCAAGGATTATATTCTGGTTATAAAAATAATGTGATATATATAAGGATTGTACTACAATACATGTTGTTATCATTAATGTTTTAATATGATGACTGAAATCATATTTTTAGTATGTGGCAATAACAGAAACTTTACATTGTTTAGGGAATCTAATGTTACAATTGATTTTGGAATTTAAGGACCATTTAGAGAATGTCTGGACATATGTATTTTGGATAACTATAAAGGATGGAATGGATTAAGTTGAACATTGTATAGTATTCTTTAAGGTTAAAACATTTCTGAATATTATTTTTGGAATATTATAATACTATAGTTTTAGGAAAAGGACAACCTGCAGGTTGGGGGATAACCCGTCGTGTCGGACAAAGCTGTAGGAATCGAACCCAAAACCATAGTGTGACAAGACTTTATTACCTACCACTAGCCTACAGGAAGTCCACGATTATTACAAAATAGTTTTCCTATTATAAATGGTACGTGTTAATATTTTGAACCTTGTACGACTAGGATAAATTTAATATTTTTTAGTTATATTATCTTTTTGAGTAAAAGATAAGTTTGTGGTAGAAATTAGTTGAATGTTGAAACTCTACTTGTCAAGAATAAATATATATATACTTATTTCTTATTCTATGAAAAAATTAATTCTTAAACTTTAGTAAAGGGATATTAGAACAAAAAATGTTTGATCATAATAACTTATGTCTTATTGAACTCATAATATTTTAAATCAACATAGATTGAAGGCTTTGAGGCCCTAAATTTTACACTTGTTTGTGATTGATGACCTCAATCACTCCCTATAAATATTTATGTTTTTTCTCCAATTATATGTCTCTAATTGCCACCAATGTTCTCCTTATCGAGATCATAATTTGGTGGTGACTTTTTCATTTCCCTTTCCCTCTCATTAAGGATAAATTTTATTAACCTTATTTCCGATGTGGGTTTTCCACAACGGTATTTTCTATTTTCAACCTTTTATTTTCAAAAAAAAAAATTTCAAATTGCGAGGACACAATTTATTGAAGGTGGGGAGAATGTAACACCCTGAGCTTCCACGACACGCTTCTCTTTCAATAATGCAATAGTTTGCATTGAACGCATGTTCTAGATTCTAACGCACCACGACCAATAAAAATAGCCATTATGAATAGCAATACCCACTTTTTGAAACTATATATATTTTATATTTCAAAATGGACTTCATTTTTGGATTTGGAATATCAATATTAGCCTATGTTGAATTTTTGGTATTTTTCTAAAAACTACCAATTTTTTATGAATAGTGAAAAATACTTAAAAACAACTTTTTTAATCAATATAATTTATAGTGATAAATTATACTATTGAGTGGTTTTATAGTATAATTAGAATATATTTTTACAATTTCATCCACTGGTGTTCATTAGAATTAATTTCACTTTGAAATTGGACATAAACAATTGTCAATATTTTGATATATATTGTTTCTTAAAAACACGCTATTTGTTGTGACAGCGGGAATTAATTATAAAATTAATTAATTCAACATATATGTCTGGAATTTTTTAAAATAGAAATCAATTTTGAATTTGGAATATCAATTATATCTTAGGGTGAAATTTTGGCATTGTTCTGAAAAACTTCAATTTTTGATGAATAGTGAAACCACTAAGTGGTAGTTAAAAAACTGATTTTTCGTTTAAATGAAAAATTACCACTTCTATGATTTTATTTTCAAAAATCTGACATAAATGGTTGTCATTAGAATTTAAAATTTTGTTCAATGGGATTAAAATAATTTTTTTCTGAATAGTAACTTTTATGTTTAATTAATCGCGATTAAAGTAAATTAGTGAAATTTAATGTAAAAATGATATTATAAAAGTATGAAAATACCTTTACACTTGTCCTAACCCTATTTTATGAGTTATGGACGACCAATAAAATCCATGGGTAAACTTGGGGACCCCATGGAGCCACTTTGAAGGGAAAATGGCCTTAAAAACTTTTTATTTAATGTTAAAATAAAAATGTCACAAACATGAGTTGTTTTACAAAAACAATTTTTACATGGGGTTATAGAAGTCATATTTTTGGCTATAAATATTAATTAGAAAGATAAAAAATTTTCCTACATCATGATATTTGTTTTATAATTTTTAGACATTAAATAAATTAAATTATTTATGACACCATGATGATGTAGTGATTACCTCATTAATTAACGATTTAAATAAAATGAAACGAGAATGTAAAATATAAAACATAAACATGTCAAAAACCTATTGTATGAGTATATTTAGAGCCCATATAACCTTATACTCGAAATAGTTAAGTGTGGGACCTTTAAAATCCGAAAATCAATATATAATAAATTGAAATTTCAAGAATTTCCAAGAATACCCCTCCTCTTCTCTTATAAAAGGCCCCCACCACTACCACCTTATTAAAACATTCAAGCCATTTGGATCGGCCAAAATCTGCCCAAATACTCTTCCAACTTCCCTCCCTTACTCCTAGAAGCCTTAATTTTGGCATAAGTCTTACCTAGGAAGCCTTTGGATCAAATCAAAAAGAGTTACCCGATTTTAAGGTAATGTCTTCTCTAATGTTGTTTTGTTTTATTTTTCTTTTCCAACCCCTTAAACTCATTTTATTCCTTTCTATTGTAACAAAAATAGTATCTAAAATATACTAGGATGTTTTTATGATAATTATTTGGTTTACACTTACACACACCTTCATCTAATGGTTAAAGAACATACTACTTCTGTGGGTGGCGTAATACTGCCTCACGAAACGATGATTGTTCAATATTCTTTTAACACCTCTAATGGTGGCCATTTTAATGACACTATTTTCATATATGATATATATATTATGTTTATGTTTTCCTTATGCATATTTAGTTCTCATTTATGGAATACTTTATGATTTCCCTTATGGGTAAACACGATAATTTCATTTTAGGAAGTGCGGACTACCGCCCCCTCAAAGTGATTTGAATGGTTAATACCATATGTGGGATGTATAAAGGATGGATTAAATGGTATTATACATTATATTATACTGTAATTATATTATACCTTTATATCATTATGTTTCATTCCATTAAAATATCAAATATGAATGAAAGTAGTGTTCATGCGTACGGATGGCTTACCGTCTCCATGAACGGTGCATTTCATTTCATACCTCTAAATGTTATGTAATATTATAAATTCATGTATATAATGGATATATATGTTATATATGATATATACATCATGAATATAATTCTGGATATAATGGATATTTCACCACATGAACAATGTGTAATTATAAGAAGTTTATTTTTTGACTCAAGTACCTAAGATCGACAAAACGACCGTTATAAACTTAAATAATTACATAATGTTCATGACATGGTAATAAGTGATATAAAAGGAATAATTAACTTGAAAAAGGTTCGTATGAAGGTATATATTAACTCTATTTTATTATTCAGGAGGTTAAAGAGTGTTCGAGTCAAGTCGGACACGAGGTAAAGAAATTTCTTAACCCAATTTCCATTCTTTGGGTTAATCTCCTACTTTCAAATTATGTCATGATATTATTATGTCCTATCATGTATTTGTAATTTATTTATGTGTACTTATAATGAATACAAATAATATATCTATTTTATTTTAAAAAATTATCTTTTTAAAGGAATTCATCTCAATCTCCATTCATTGAGGAATATCTTGTCTTATACACAAGTTTCATTTATACGGTGTATAATCCTCTTTGACTTTTACTTTTATTAAAAAGGAATTTTTTTATACGAAGCGTTTTTACTAAACGACAAAAAGAAATGTTTTTCTTGTCGTACATATGCGGTGACAATGGCTTCTCCTCCGCCATGACCATTGTTTGTGTTTCGGCTTCCTCTACAAGCCATAACTTTTTTTAAATGAAAAATAAATACAAAGTTTTAAATTTTCTTTTAGTTTGGTATTCAAAATGGTATTGAAAGTGTTTTTATTATATCAATGTGTTGTATTGATATATTTTGATTGAAATGTGGAAATGTTAAGTTTCCTTTATGCATGTGTTATGTGATACGATTATGTTATGGTTTATGATATGTTTAAACCTGTTCGTATGAGGAATGCATTGGACTTAATAAGTGACGGGTGGAGCCCGCTATAGATCCTTAATGCATCGGCAGGTCTCATGAGACAAACTAGTGTCTTGGCATGAGGCCTTGACAAAATCTTATTTGTGGTCTTGGCACGAGGCCTTGTCTATGTGGTTATGATAGTCTGGAATTATGCATTCCATCATTATAAAAGTGGTTATTGATATTTCATGTGATTATTCGGCCAGTAGAATATCCATGTGAATATGTAAATGGAATTATTTCAATTTACTTTTTCCATATTATGTTGAAGTTCAAATTTAAAAGGCTTTTGTTTTAGCAATACATTGCCTTAAAAGTTTATGTTTATTTATGAAAGCTTCTGCTATATTGTTATCCTTACTGTGCATCTGAGCTCACCCCTTCCAATGTTTTAATTTTTCCAGGATGTGAATAAGTATATTATGAATGAAATATAGGTATACTATGAGGGGATATGAAGAGAAGATATTGTTTTTTTTTTGTTTTACTCTTTGATGTAATGTAAGATTTATGAATTTATCTAGTGTTTCCAAGGCAACTAAACTAATCGGTCTTTCGAGACTTGATCTTTTATGATCATGCCAATGTTACGATGTAATGCACCGACTCTGGGTAACCGGGGTCGGGGCGTTACATACGGAGTATACTTGTGTTGTCACAGATTAAGGTAATTAATTGAGTGGACGGGTTGGGTATGTAAAATTAAGGAAACGAGCATGAATGAAGATGTTACCCTTAAATCAGTTAACTAAATTTGGTTTTTTCCAAAAGGTATCCATGTAGTTGATTTTTCCCATAGGGAGGAATCAGAGAAGTATTGATTTTTTTGGGACAATACATGGGATGATCATGGAAAAACATCATTTTTTGAGAGGAATGAGTAATGGGTAGAGTTGGTGAAATTTATAGGGAAATAAAATGTCAAAAATGAAATTGTTAGAAAAAAATTAGTTGTGTAAATGATAATTCGAAAAAAGAGTCTCACCAAACTAAAAACACTCCACAATGGAAGTTTTATGAACAAAATATTTACAAAAAAGCTCTTTTAAACAATATTCTAGGTGAAATGGTCCATTTATTTTAATGTTTAGACCCTACTAAAGCATAATTTTTCCATAATTACTATGATTAATATTAAAAACATTCACTAATTATTTTGGTCCAAAAGTAACATTGTATCATTAGAATGGAAGTATTAGACTAAATAAATTGGGGTATGTTATATTTTTCGATATTAAAATCCCAAAGCAGAAAAATGAATATTAATGCTAATCTAGAAGACATGTTGAATAAATGTGGGTTTAATGTAGGATAACATTCAATTTTTTGTTATAAATTTAAATAAGGATTCAAAGTTGAATTGATTATAATGATTGCAATTGTATTAATAGTTGTAATATTCATCTAATGTTACCTTAAAAATTATTATAATATCATGTATCATTAATAATTAATTATAAACAATGCAATTTTTAAATAAAAATAAGTATATTTCATAATTCATCAAAAATGATTAATCTCATTAAAATAAAAACAATATTATCCCTAAGATTACTTCAAAATTATGAATTCAAAAATTAATTTAATTTTATCAAATTAAATTTATAATTTTTATAGAAATAATTCAATTATTAAAATTTTTTCATTCTCAAAATGATGTTTTTAACCATAAAAACGACATTACCAAAAATAATATTTTTTATTTATATAAAATGATTATAATCAATAATTTATATTTTTTAATTTCAATTTCAATTAATATGTTTAACCACTAGTTTATCATTGTCTTATTTAATTAATTAAAATAATAAAAATTTATATTTTGCAAAAACATAGCGTTGCGAGCATCATCTGTAGTGTTAGTGTTTTGTGGAACGTACTCCATGTTAGTGTTTCATGTAATGCATGCCAAATTAGATTTGTGTAAACAGAATATTTTACATAATAAATTTGAAAATTTAAATGAAAATTTAAATTTATTCCAAAAAATATATGTCCATAAAAACTTGGGGTGTTACATTATACCCCCTAAAAATGAATTTATCCCTTGAAATTCATCACTCTGGTAAATACAAGGGACGATACTTATGCATAATAACATCCTCATGATCCCACAAAGCATTATCTAACTAGTAATTTCACCCCAAAAAATTGACCAATAATGTGTTTTGGATTCTTAGAGCATTCTATGATCATTATCAAATTTCAACAGGTTTCTCCTCATAAGAAAGAACATCCACTAACGATATGAAATCTATGTTCAGAACATGTGAATGTTCGGGTGTGTACTTCTTATGGAGAAATTCATGGAACACTTCATAGACATGAGAAGGATTTGGAAGAAGATCCATATGATAGGGTACCAAACTGATATGATCATGATTTTAAAATGGACCAACATACCAATGACATAGTTTCCCATCTTCAAAAATTAATAACATTATTCCATAATGAGATTCGTAAAAACAAATTTTCACGAACATAAAATTAAATATCATGATAATTTTTGTCAATATAACATTTTTCCTAGATATGCTCTACCATGATATCAGTATGATTTTACCAATTTGAATATTTTAGTATGAAAATAATTGAATATTTTTTTCCTCATTATTAAAAAATATCATTTTTTCCCTGAACATCATCGACATCTTTTTCTTTGTTGATCCTCATAATCATCATCTCGATCCTGATTCTCATCGAAATCGTTCCCTCAACTTTAATTATTTAGAACATCTTCCTTATTTAACTTTTAATTCATATTTATTTTAACATATTATTAAAAAATTACTTATTATTTTTAAGAAATATAAAAAACCATAGAATCTTTAGATTTACAACGGAAAATATTAAAACATTCCCAAACACCAGAAACCTTTTTTATTTCCATTTAATCATGAATGTGATTTTCCATAACTAATTTGGCATGAATATAACATAATTTACAACAATAATCAAGACATCAATCATAACATTCACTATAGAATCAATAAAATTTCCATTATCATTTAGTAGAATTCCCAATATGATAAAACATATTGACTCATGTTGATGATTTAATCAAATTTTGATGATTTTATACCTTATCTTCCCTGATCGAATAATCATACATTTGATTATGGATACAATTTTAAAACATTAATAAGAAAATTATGGAATCCATATTTAAATTTTCTCTTCAGCATAGTTTCATCCATCAAAATTTCCATCTTATTGATCTATGGACATCATATATAACCAAAACACAAATATAGTCCAACATGGTATATTTTTTTAATGTATGATATTAATGGATGTTAGAATAATTAAATTTAATATATAAAAATATTTATAATTTAATTATTATGAATAATATGATGATTTGATAATGACCCCTTTGACCACTGGTAGCCTACCAATTCTTTTTTTGAATTACGATCTAAACTACTGAAATTCATTTGACATTAGACAATATAAAATTTACATTAAATAAACAAGGAAAATGATAGAATAAATAGGATAATGATAACAAAATTTAAATAAAAAATTAATATATGATTTTATAATATTAAAATAGTTTTAATATGCTAGATTAATATAATTAATAAGATAGAATGTATTTATGGTAAAGGAATTTTCATTCTAATTTTATTTTATGAAAAATAATTTCATTTTCACATAATTTATAATTTTATATTTATATAGTTAAATATTGATTTATTTTTTCACCATATTTTCCAAATTAAATTGAGTATAAAATCCCATCATGTTTTCACATTCAATAGTCATGTTATTTTAAATGTTATTATTGTCTTATATGTATCATTTAAAAAAATATTTTAGTCATTTTTATGTTTCCATTTTCACTCTTTTTATTCAATATACATACTTTATATTAAATTTTATCATATGGAATGACTTATTCATTCATAAAATGTTAATAATATAGGATTATACTACCAATAAATTTCGACTAATGGTTTACGAAGGACTCTAATTTTATTTTTATGAACAAGGTATATTTTTTAATAAAGAAACTGAATATTTATTTTAAAATTTATTGATTGAAAAATATTTCATACAATAATGAATTTTAATTTTAATACGGTATCTTTTATAATATTTAAGTGTTATTTTTAAATCTATTTATTTGAATTATATTTTCTGAATTTATAATTTTATATATTTTTCAATAGAATGGTATAATTATCCTCAATATTTTTGAGCAAATGATTGAGAATTTTTTATTGGGTGATAGTTTTCTTTCATGTGAAATATGAATTAATGATGTTTGATCAAATTTTTTTATTCAGGATATTGTACCTGATTATTATAGATAATAACGATTTTATTTTATTGATATTACACAATGGGTGAGTACAATGTGACATGTATGATGTTTTATCTCAACATAGAACTCCAATAAAACTGGTAATGATACTTTTATTCCATGAATATAAGGAGGGTGTAAACTGATTATATGTCCCTAATAGATTTAGTTGGGCTCTATTTATTGATGAAATTTGTGAACAACTGTTATGAATATAGTTCTCCAAGATTCCTATAATGGTTTTTTTCCTTTCAATGAGATGGCAACTGTTTTCATTGAGAAAATGATTACTATCAATTATGGATATGTTTTTTTATATTATCAATGTTTTATTGTGAAAATATTAATATTTTACAGGTTTCCATGTCTTTAACTGGACTATTGAATTTCATTCCCACATATTAGTTTATGATTTATTATGGTAATCATCTGTTTTCAAATGAATTTCACTTTCCCTATAATAGAGGCATAAATACTATGATATATTGAAATAAATATACATAATTTTAAATAAAAAACAAAACCATGTCACAATAGAAATTACATAGTAATGTTTTGGATATTTTTTTGGAATGAAATGCAATGAAATTTTTAATGTTCCACATGTAATGTAATAGATAACTATATTTTATAAAACTCACGACCTAAAATATAATTGAAATTTATTAAAATGTAACCATTGTAAAAATAATGTAATTATTGGATGATAAGATAAGGGGATATATAGTTTGTTATAGTGCATGTTTTTAATTACATTATAGATTAGTATTTGAAAATTTTAAGGAAAATCAAGGGGAAAGGTCTATATATAGGATAAAAACATGATTGTTTGGTAGGAATTGGATCATGTGTTTTCGTATATATGAAATACCATTCTAGATATAAATAGGAAGATAGATGGTGTGTAATTGATTCACCTAGGGGTTTTATCCTAGAATATCATGGTTGAATATTATCTCAATATTCATATAAGTCATGAAAAGCATGTCTAACATTAAACAAGCTTTAACACTCCTTGGAAATAGCTATTTTCTGAATTCACGTTCTCTTTATGAACCATTATGAAGAATGGGAGAATAAAACATATAGAAAATTACTATAATCCATAGTGATATGGCAGAAACTAATGGTTCAAGGGTTGATAATTTTGTTGATATTCATATCTTTAATGTAATTGAAATCTCATTTGAGGCTTTGAGTGATGAGGTTATATTGATAAGAGATTATTGAGTTTAATTGACATTTGATGTACATGTAACCCTTTTGTTCTTACGATTAAATGGCTTTATAATGATAAAGGAATTTATATTTTTTGTAAATAGTATAAATGTAATTGAAAACCTAAAATATTTATATTCACTCCTATTTTTATGTAATTATGTTTATTCAGGATAAAAATGTAATTCGATTTTTGAAATAAAGGATTTATCATACAGATAACAATGTTATTAAATGTTGATCTGGATATATGTGATTTATGTTATTTTTGAAGAATTTCACTATTATTATAGTATATATTATTAATTTAAATGAAATATTATTGTCTAATAATGGAATTTAATTGAGGAATAATGGTTGAGATTTTTTTTGGTATCATATATGATTTTATTTTTCCTTTATGGTGATTTGATAAATTTAATGAAAATAATAGCATATTTAAGAGATTATATGATTATGACTTATATATATTTGATATAAGAATTTTAGAAAGAATGATATTGTTTAGAGATATTGGATTCTTTGACCCTAGATGAAAATGAGTTCAAATAATTATATTCTTTTAACAATGAATATTTTATTTCTAATGAAACTTTTAAAGGGTAAGTCTAAAACAAAATAACTCCAAGAATTACAGATTCAACAAATATTGGATCCCACCCACGAAAAATTCTTATTTCTATTGATCTCTCTTAAATTTACAATAATCGAAAACAATGGATCATAATAACTACACAAAGACCATGATCCAGCCCATGTTGCACATTTAACCTCAGTCGCTTCACTTCCAACCACCACAATAATCAACACTAGAGACAAATTTATCCTCAACGTCATGAAACAGGTCATCGTCACCATCTTCCTCCTAAAACGCCCACTCAAAATCACATCCCAAAGAGTTCTAAAGTCCATTATGATAACCCACCTTACATAGAATAGTGGAATCCATCATCCAGGTGATAAAAAATGTGGGATATACATGTCGAAACAATGGTTAAAATGTCCATGATATTTCAACACTGATGAATGCCAAAACCATTGCTGACATCACATTCATCCACGTAAAAACCAATGTGTTGATGAATTCAACAAAACAAAATTGTCTATAGACATCAATATTATAATGATTACCACACAATCAACACAACCTGATTCACCATTTGCATCATCCAAATCAACCACATGCTGATAATGTCCCAGATGACCACCATAATCAACCATACCATGAAAATGTATATCCAGTGAAAATATGGGAGAAAAAATCTAAAACTACAAAGCATATTGATAAACACATCACCCAAATCCTTCATACCTATAAAAACCACCATATGTTAACAATAAGAAACAGAAAACACCTCATAAAACCCCTGTCACTAAAACACAAAAAAAATCCAAACATAAATTGAATTCCATATTTAAGAGGGAATCAAAACTAAAAGAAAAAATTTATTAGAAACTAGAGAAAATTGTAAAAATATAAAATGAAGAGGAAATGGGGATTAAAATTATATATGAATAAGGGGATTCATGGAAATCCATGGATGTTATTCTGTGAATCACAAAAACTAATTGATTCCATTGCTCCCAGTTTGACCTGGAAAAGTACAGCTAACATTGATTTTTGTGTACATAAGAGGAAATCAGGGAAGAACAAACACACTATCACCAAAAACAAAATTTAACAAAAGACCCTAGAGTGGATCATAGGAGACCAGCTATAAGAATGAAATTGGAACAACTGTAAAAATGTAAAATGAATGAAATAAAAATACAATATAGGTTGAAAACGATATGATTTTATTTGTATTTCATTTCTAAAATAACAAGATGTATAATATATCTCACCTCACATGAAACACGAATTCTATATAAACTATGATAAATTAAAACCAAATACAGATCCATTAATATAGTATGAGTGTAAATTAATAAGAAAAATAATTGAAATTATTTCAAAAATATTTAACTAGAAAACATTTATTGATTACATGATAACATATAAGCAATAATATTTTTTCCAATTTCTTATTATGCTTGAAAAATATATTTTCTTCAATAATTGGTTTTGTCCAAAAAATTTAGAGGAACAATATAAATATTTAATAGTTTCTAATAAAAATTTAATTATTGAATGTTTATTATCATTTTTGAAGTCATCATTTAAATATATATTCTATATATTTTTTATTCCAAGATCTTTTATTGTAAATAATCGAAATTAAATATTTTCCCACCAAAACAATAATTTCATGTAATGTAAAATTTCAATTTTGAAGTTAATTTTATATTAAATTAACATATGAATTTTTATAATTATAAATATTAAAAATAATTATATACTAATCACCACTATAATCGATTTTATTGTAAGATCATTTTTGGGCATAAAATATATTTTTATAAACAAAAATATTGTTCACAAAAATTCTCCTTTAAGAAAATAAATTAATTTAATGTCTATTAATTAATTTTTTAATAAGAAATATATAATATATATTAAATTTATAATTATTATACAGTTATTATGGTTTTTACAAGTGATGGGATTGAATTAAATTATGTTTTCTGATAAAAAAACATTTTCCAACTATTAGTTTTCATTACAGTTTGCACGATTATTTAAAAATAAATTCCCCCACATATTTAAATTTAATTTATAAAAATATATTTTAATTTTCAACTAATTAAAATTAAATAATATAATTGGGTTGAAATAATATTTTATCATAGTTAATAGAAAAAATATAAATTTTTATTACAACGGTTAATGTTAAAATGGGTTTACAATGGGGGAAGAAGTTAAACTAAGAGATATGGTTATTATTTCCACTTAATCATCTAAAATTTTTATTATTTTAAAATATTTCAACCATATACTTTTATTTCCTATAGTAAATATCCATTTGGATCCACATTCTCTTTAATATTACATTGTATCATTAAAATGTTATTTAAAATTTCCATTTGTGTCCCGCCTCAATTATAAAAGGTCATATATTCTCCAACATGATTAATAATATTTGAGCCCAATATATCAAAAAAAAATAACAACATTAAACATTTATATTATCCATTCATAAATACTATTAATTTGGTTACACTCCTACAAATAGTATTTTGAGGATTGAGGTGTTAGATAAAGGAGGTCTTTCAAAGATGATGTATAGATATTAACCACCACAATCAATACTATTTTTTATTTTACATGACATATACATTTTTTTTCAAAAATGAAATTAAAAAAATGTTTGATAAATATAATGGGATGTAATAATATTTATGGAACTACAATTTACACCCAATTCTAAATGGTATGATAGATGGAATTTCATTGGATACCACAATCTTATAGCAATGAAACTATTTTTTTAGAATAATAATAATAATTTTTTATTATAATATATTGAATATTTAATAATTAAATTTATATATTCTTTATTATTATATATTATTTATTTAATATTTTCTTTTCATTCATTAATACATTAAAAAATGGATCCAACACATGTTTGTATGTATAGTCTACCATATCTATATAGGGATGTAATTAATTTTTTCATAACATATAAATATAAATATATATATATATATAATGAAAATATATAAGAAATTTAAACAATTGATAAAATTATAAAATTGAACTACAATTGAGTTGAAATTTCCAAAATAATTAAATGAGAAAAAATCTGATAAATATAGAATTTAACAATACAAATGAAGATGATAATGAATTATAGATAATTGAAATTTGATAAAATGTAATAATTAAGTAATTTTTGAAATTTTTGTATTCACTATTTGACTGGCATATAATTTTTAAAATTTAAAAATTATTATATTGGATTTTAAGAAAATAAAAAAGAATATGGATTTGAAGTAATTCTTTTTTGATACAGTCTCATTTTTATATAGATAGTTAATTAATACATTTATATTTATGAAATTATATATAATATCACCCCAAAGTCACATATATATATATATATATATTAAAACTATAGTTATTTAAATTTATTTATTTTTCCCCATTTCTTTTTCATTTCTATGTCAACTCAAGAGACTAAGAGAATGTTATCTTGGAAATCCGACAATGTTTTTCACATGAATCGAGTAACATTTATTACAAGTATAATTTTCCATTAAAATATCTTTTGTAATTTTATTCCATTTCTAAAAATCATATATTATTTTATTTTTTGATATATCGAAATTTGATAAAAAAATTATAGTGAATGAACCATATTACAATTTTTGAAATGTGGTATTCCATATTTATTTACTAAAAACATGAAATTATTTTTTAGATAACATCACATTAATGATATTCCCTAACATCATGAGTATTAATTTCTTATATGATAATTATATAAATTTCATTTTTTATATTAAATGTAAATTTTATCTATAATTGTTTTTGTGAAATTTCAATATTATATTTATATTATTATAAAATTAAAATTAAACATTTCTAGAGAAATATCCTACTGAACTATTAATGGTAGCATCATATATAAAAGAATTATTTAATGATATTTGAATTTATGGCAGATATAATCAAATTCTACCATAAGTTTTATATTTATTTATTATCAATTATTATGATGAATGAATTTTTAGGAATCACTTTTCCTTTCCATGAGTGATTAGAAGATAATATATCAATTTTTTACAATTTTATTGCATATATATATATGCAAATATTATTTATTATGTAATGGGTGTTATAAGAAATATATATATATATATATATTCATCTAATTAGTTGGTGAAGAATGATGTTTCATTATATAATAAATACCATAATTGGTTTATATCCTCGTCGAGGAATGGATTTATTCCAAATTAGTAGTCTTGAGATTGCTACACAATTATGATAATCAGGGAATGTAGAGTGAACCATATTTTGTATGATAGAACCTCAATAATTACTTTGAAAATAAAATGATTTTCTATTCTTATTTGTATATAAGAAAAATATGTTTCATTCTTATGTAATTTTTTAAATGAACATGAATGATTATTGATTATTCCTCACTTGAATGTATTATATATTGTATTTGATAAACAATTATTCCAGGTTGCGAGATTTTGTTATAGGAATTAATGGGTATGATTTCCCATTTTTCGCTCAGGTTATCATGCCTTAATTTTTTATTATTACCACAAATATTCAATGAATTATACAAATTATATTTACTATTTTACAACATCTGATGTCACCCATTGTTAATTAACTCATTCATATCATATGGAAAAATATTATATGTGTGTTACGTCTAGTAAGGATTCTAGTTTGGAAGAACCTAAATGGGAAATGACATATATCAATTATGTAGTGGTTTTATAAGTATCCATGGATCCTTATAATGCTAAAAATTTTGTTCTATAATGTATTGTGTTATAATTTAATTTATATTCCAATAATAATAAATAATATTTATATATTAAATCATCGAGAAACTATAATTATTATTATATAATGGTTTAGTATCCTCTCTAAGCTATGACGATGTATTCATGTTAGAACACAAAGGATAAGAAAAAATATAGGAGAACAAACAATGTTATGGTTAATAAAGTAGTTTGGTTTCCTTATAATATTACAAAAATATCAAGATAATAAATGTTGTCTTGATTTTTCTAGGTTTATTTTATTGGTGATAAGGCTAATATTGGTTGTTCATGTATATCGGGTCTATATTTTTTGTGCATAGTGAACATGACAATTTTTTTACCTATTTTGTAATCCAATGTTATATTATTATGTAATTTATAAATTTCA
Organism: Viscum album; assembly: GCA_963277665.1. Classification (NCBI taxonomy): domain Eukaryota; kingdom Viridiplantae; phylum Streptophyta; class Magnoliopsida; order Santalales; family Viscaceae; genus Viscum; species Viscum album. The sequence goes on along the minus strand of OY728127.1, from coordinate 1,930,079,489 downwards.
TCATAAACTATTACAAATTATTGGAATAGATAATGACCATGGTTTACACGGATTTTACAAACAATTCCAAATATTTAATAGAAGAATTCATGATATAGACATTAAAATAATTATTTTTCATGACTATATTATTTCTCAATATGATATTTTTCTCTTGGAAATTATTTTTAATTAATTCAAAAGTTGGGACCCAAAATAAAAATGAAAAGAAAAATTTTTATCGATAATAATTAATTATCTTCTTAGTTTACTGAATGAGATAGGATTTGGAAAGATAAATTTGTGATTTTTTAAAATCATATATCATTATATTTTTCTAAAAATATAGGCATAATTGATTTTCCCTACATTTCTTAAATGAGGATAATGTACCTCTATGGAATTATAGTTGGGAAAATCATAGAGTATAAAATGTTAAATTTCATTAAAATTGAGAATTTATGATTAAGAACCCTTGATAATGATTCAACGGATTTTAAATATGTTTTATTTGTGGAAATTAAGGATATAAAACAAATCCTTTCAAGGTAATTAAATTTCATTTATGTGGGTAAATTTAGTATTATATGATTTAATAACATATTCTAATGGAAACCTCTTATACAATGGTAGTCTCTTTGTTATGTCATTCCATGATGTGTATCATGATGGTTAAAAATATTTATTCTCCAATATATCTGTAATGAATTAAATTAACCATTTATAAAAATGTACAATATTAAAAAACTACATATAATTATTTAAAATAATTTGATTTAATTTTGAGAATTGATATATATTTAGACATAGAAATATTATAAATTTTTAGAATAATAAAATCAAGATTGGCATCCTAGACTATTCAACCATTGTTTATCAGTGAGTAAATGAATTTGAAATTTTAATTGAAATTAAATATATTTCAGTGGTGTTGATTTATTTAAAATTTAGGCATATATTTATGATGGGTTGTGAATATAGATTTAATTTATCCAAATTCGATGAGTGTATTTTAAATTATTTTAAATAATTAACAATGTATTTGATTGGTTTACATAAATAAATTGGGAAACTTATGGAGAATATTGATAATTGATTCATTTCACCAACTATGTCTCCCCAGGTATCATATAAACATTTTTTAAGAATAAAGATAAATCACTTGGGGCATACATAATAAATTGGAACATAATAATGTTATAATCCGGAATTTGAATCATTTTCTATGAATTGATGATTTTTTGACTGATTATATGGAACTCAATTTAATCTTATGATTGATCTTCGATCTTGATATAATCAATGGATGGATATATTTTAAGATATAAAAAATAGGTCATTTAGTTTATTGTATGGAAATAATTTATATTTACTCTATCAATTTTATATTCATAATTCTACAATAATATTAATGGATTTATTTAGGACCCTATGGTAGGATATTCTTAATTAAATATTTTCATGGTCAAAATTTTTCGATTGGAATTTAATTTTGGTTTTATATACAATCTAGTGATTGTATAATGGTGGATACAACCATCACTGACATGATTTAACATTAGCATAGACTTACCACTATATCTAGGATATATATTTTTCTTGGATTATATTTTTATTATTAACCATTATTGAGGTATTTATCAATGATTTATAATCAAATCACTATATTAAATTACAATTGAGACATTACCTTTTGAAGAATGAATGTGATGAAATGTTGAGAGAACTAAAATAGAGGTTTCTCAATGAAATTATTCTCACACCACCCTAATATATAGAGGAGTTTGTGATTTATAGTAATGAATCAATAATGAGGATGAGGAGTGTTTTATGAATTTTTTTATGGTGATATATTATTCAATATTATAATTGAATAGTTTAGGGGAATAATTTTTCTAACTATAAATTTGTAGTTAAGAGTAAAAGTCTCTGTATAAAAATAGGGATGATTTATAATTATGGAGATGAATGTGGAATATATACAGATAATAAAACGTTGATATATATTTTATCTTTTAGAAAGTTTAATATGTACCATTTATGATATATGGACTTCATAAATGATTATGGATTCTCTATACATTACCACATTGGATAAATAAACAATGTGGTTAATGATATGAGTCAAAATGATTATGTAATCACGGATTTGATAAGGATAAAATGTTCCCTTAATTATGCATTTTCAAAGGACATGCAGTAACATATTGATAGAAATGGATAAATATTATCTCTTTCTTTCTAGTGTTATACTATTTTCAAATATAGTGACTAAAGAGGGAAAAAAAGGTGATTTAGAGAGACAAAAAAAGTGAAATTTTCTGGAGATCAACTAAGATGATGATGGAATGATCATGTTGAGGAATTGAGTATCAATCCAATAAATATATGGCCTAAATAAGTAACTATTGGAATAATATAATTTCTCATCATTCCATATTAATCCATCATTAATAAATATTAATAGATCTATAAATGAGTATTTCTTTAGGGGGACATGAAGGTAGATACTTTGTATCATTTATTTTTGTTCTAGGTAATCCAGTAGGATAAAAATGATGTAATGATCTCAAATGGGATTCCAAAACCATTTCTAATACCAAAATAAAATGGGAAAATCATCATTGATTGCATCATTAAAGTCCCAAAAAAATATAAATGCTATAATTATAATTTTGTTGTAGTTTATTTCTTTATGATGTCTGTGAACAAGATTTCTATCAAAGCATATTCATCACTTGATCAAATTTTTTGGATATGAATTATATAAGAGGTATAGTTTCATTTTATACAAAATTTTATTGTATATAGTTGAGATCTCATGTCTACCTTGATATTTTGGAGAAGGCTTTGGTATTCTATTGATATAGGGGATGATTTAATAATACATATCATCCTTATATAGAAATTCTCTTAGGGGGACTATTCAAACCATTGATGATATGATTGGATCATATCGTCTTGATTTCGAAGGTGGTTGGGATAAACATGTTCCGTTATTCAAGTTTCCCAGCAAAAAGATATTTCTATTGTGTGTTGATATTGTTACAACTGAAATACTATTTTGAAATAAGTTTATAAAATTGATATTTTTTGAAAATGTTATATAATCATGGATATTGGGAAAAACTAACTAATATAGAGAAACAGAGAGATATTTTATTTGGGAATGGAGGGAATCGATGTAATGTTCACTCATAGAAACCCCATAAGTTCTCATGTGAGTGCATGCCAATAAAGATTTATTCCATATCAGTTAGGATCATGTAGATGACGAATATATGAAAATTTATTTATTTAAATAAATATATTAGATTATAAAATAACAAATTATAAAAAAACATTATCTGACTATATGTAATTTATTTAAAAATATTTATATTTTTATAAATAAAAATTTAATTTTATATGTAATTATAAAAATATATTTTAAAATGTAATATAAATTTATTAATCAATAAATAGAGAAAAAATTTAATATATAATAAATTACCGCATAAATGAAATTATATAGATATATGTGAATATAGATATGTCTATGATTATAATGACAATATGACAGGAAAAATAGTAATTTAATAACTTATAGGGTAGGGGTAAAATACTAACTAGTCTTTGAAATTTTTTTATTGATGTGTGGGAAAAATGTGTGTAAGGTATTATTTTTCAGCATAGTTCTGGGTTTATATATGTTTCACTTTTATTGTTGTGGGGGCACATTGGGTAGAAATATTCATTGGCCTTCCATAACGGAAGATTAAGTCATTACAAGTAATAATGAAATTAATTTATTTAATAAAATGTACCAATAGTATAAGAACCACCTATAATTATTATTATATTAATATTATAATATATGTTTTTTTTAAATCATTTTTTTAAATAAATTGTGACATTTTCTTTCAAAAAACTATGTTTAATTTATTATTTTAAGGGTGATAAAGCAGATACTAAATTAAATTACACATAATTTTCCTATATTATAGTTTCTAATATAACCCCTTCTATTTAGAGGAGACAATTGATTTGCTAATTTTTTTAACCATATATATGTAATTTACTCAGATTTAAAAAAATTGTTAATTGAAAAAAAAAATATTATATTGTAATATATGTTTTTGCATTGTTTATGTAATTCTAACCTCATAGTAATTTAAAGAAAACCAATACATTAATGATATTTTAATATGCAATATTAATAATTTCATTAAAAATAAATCATTACATTTGTCTTGAAATCTTCATTTTCTCCACACAAGACCCTCATTAATGAAATAACATTAAATAATCAACTATGATAAATTCACAATATTTCTCCTTTTGTTTCACTATTTATTATAATTAATTCCACCTATGAAATGTGTTATAATATAATTAAACTCCACTAATAGATAATATATTATATGACACATTCCCGCGATATTGAATACATTTTCAAATTTTTTTCCTATCATATACAACAATTATAATTATACCATATTTATAACAAACGATAGTTCATAGTTAAGGAATAATATTGGTTATTTAAAGTATATAATGAATTCATTTAACTCCATTTTATTCCACTATATAATCCATGATGTTTGATCATGATTTTTGAATCATCTATAACGTTTTTTAATATATGAACATCACTAAAATATAATATGTTATAAAAGGAATCATATGGATTTATATAGTGTTTTTATAAGTCATTTATAATGATATAACCTATAAAATTATATAGATTTATCATCCTATCAGAGATCATATATATTTGTTAATAAATTCCTATCATAGGACATATTCCCAAACAAAACATCATGAAATATATATATATATATATTGTATATGGTATCATATATTTTTATAATAAATATTTTATATCATAAATCATGTCATTCTGGATTCCATTAATCATTAATGTCCATGTTCAAGTCATCTTCTATGATTCTCAGTGTTTCTGGTAATGACATCCTCGATTGAATTATGATTTTAAAATAGATTATCATTAATATATTATAAACATCCTATATCAAAATTGATGAACTTAATATATAATATGGTACTATAGATAATTTCCAGTTGAACACCTCGTGTTTTATGGGTTTTCACATTCAATTAATCATGAATGCCTTCCCCTTTGATATATGAGTCTTCTATTAAACATGAATCATCATTAAATTTAACATCCACATGTTTCTTCCATGTTTTATACATGTTATCTAATATTATATTAAATTTCGATTGATCGTTACTCAAATATCCACATACAACATCAAGTCTTATGATGACTATGCATAATACATACTCTAATAAGATTTCACCGATTGTATTTTGAATCATACAATTTAAAATTAGTACAAAACCAAACAAAAATGTGTAATTTTTTCTTTCCAACATATTCATGAAATATCCATTAATTTTACATGGGTTCTATTGCTTCTTTTATTATATTAATTTGTTAAACTTATTTGAGATATGTTTTGGTGCACTGGATATTTATGATTTTAATTTACATAGCTAATATTTAATATTTTCAAATTATAATAACAATAATTGTAATATATATATATATATAGTGATCTACCATGTTATATCTAGGTAAAAAACATCCAAACATATACATATTCATGTCTCACACACACACACACATATTTACCTATACAGATGCCCAAAAAAGTGTATATGACATTACTTCTAGAATTAAAAATAGTACATTCGATATCCTATTATATGAATCAAAATACCAAACTATTGTATAATTTCATTAATTATATTGTTACATTATCTTTTTTTATATTGAAATAAAATTTATTATAACCCCACACAATATTGAAAAAATAATAATTATAACTGATTTGTTAATAAGGTGATTGTTATAATCCGAATTATAATATCTGATATATATCTATTTATGAATTAAATGTTATAAGGATAATTAAATTTGAACTAGAATTGATGAATCCAATATGGACTTGTCATTATCTCCTCAGATAGATTTTATTATCTCTTTCTACCATATATTATAGGACGTGTAGATAATTGAATTATTAATAACCAAAACACTTACACAGTTTTTATGGAGGCTTACATACTATATTATTCATATATTCATGGAATTGATGGGCCTTATTATATATTGTGGGATCGCTAATGAATAACCTACCCTAACACTCACTATCAAGAGTTGAGTTTTAATTCATTGTTAATGGGATAGAGGAAAATAAAAAAAAATATTGGAAAATATTTTTTACTTTATAATTAATAATATGGAAAATAATTTCATAAATCCTAAAACAATGAGAAAAATATTTATTAAGAATATACCAGTCCAAGATACCTATTAATAATGAATTCTAATTCATGAATCAAAAAATTATTTCCAATATATAAACATTTATTAATGTCACTGTATCAAAATATTATTTATTCTTTAGAAAATATTTTGAAAAAAAATAACCCCATCATTTGTTTGTATCCCAAATATATTTCTTATGTAATTACATTGTATGAATAAAAGAAAAATGAGATATATTATCAATTGGATTTCAATATGATACATGTTAATATAAAAACAATATAATGAGTAACTTAATCCCATTACTATAACATTGTCATTTAATATATATTGATGTATGCCTATAGTCAAAGTAAAATTAGTTATTATATATAATAATTATTTTATATTATTATAAATAACCACATTCATATATATATATATATAACATTCAATTAACGATATTTACATAATACCTTATTTATTTTATTTCAGTGGTCTATACATAATATTGCATTGACATACCCCACATCATCATTCAATACTAAAAACTAATTACTTATTCTAACATAAGTATATATTAAATTACTATCAATGGAGGTGTATAGTATAGTTTTCATTTGTTAAAAATAAAAATATTTTTTTATGTTATTTCATCAATTTGAATTTATCACGGGTAACAATGTGAGTTGTAGTGAATTCATAAGACTTCATTTGAGATCTCACTAGTTTGTTTTAATATAGTTCTCTTGATAAAATCCTACAATACCACTCAATATGACTCTTAGAAATTTTTTCTATTGACCTATGATGCATTTCCCTGAACCTTATTATCAAATCATTCACAAGGAAACTATTTTCCATCCTATATAAAAACCATTAAATGAGAGGATTATAAATGAATTATATGAATAAAAAAATTTATTGTACACCCGATTAGATTTTATTATATACATTTATCAATAATATTTTCTTTTAAACAGAATAATGAATGTTAATCCTAGAATCATACATACCAAAATAAAGGTGACAATTTTAAACTATATATTTTCCCATATGATTCAATATTAGATTCTCACTATTATATAAGATAAACTAATATTGTTCTTTCATATAACAATACTCCTCATGATTAGAATAATGAATATTTATTATCAAATTTATTTATTATATTCCATTTCATAATAATATACTGATTACGATTCTATTTTTAGATAATTCAATTTTTTTTTGAGGAAAATATATTCATATTTCCAGTCCAATTATTTAGAGGAAATACTTTATAGACTAATTTGGTCTTGTATCATTAAATTTTTTCTAATGAGTCTATTTTGGTATTGAAATTACATTTTCATCTAATTTATATTAGCCAAATCATTTAATAAAAAACATTCAAAAAAATTTATGCATAAATGAATTCAAAATCTATTTTATGACACTATATATAATTTTTTACTATTTGTAACTTATCCCCAATAAAAATGTCTCATTATAATTTTAGAATAAAATATTGTATTTATATTCAGGTAAATAATGAATTTGATAATTAAAAAATATTTTATTTTCCTCCTAATAGATTTCAAAAATGATATTACATTATTTTATTGGTAGAAATGGATTCCAATTTTTTTTTCAAATTTTTTTATTCCTGTAAAAAAAATAATCACAAATATTATTTCCAATAAATTATGGGGTGATATGTTTTACAGTAGCACTTTTACAAATTGATGATTATGTGAATTTATAAATATATCAAGTGATATAGATTTATTTCCTTCAAAATGTTCTTTATAAAAAAAATATCATATTCCTATAATAAATAAGTTCGTATTTATGATATTTAATATAGCATGATTTCATAATTATATTTTTCAAAAATAATAAAAAATTATATCTTTTATCCAATATAAAATATCCATGGATGCTTCCAATAATAGACCTTTGATGAAACATAATTTCCTATAAGTTATATAAACTCACATATAATGGAAATCATCAATCAAGTATATGGTGAAAACAATGTTTCCATCCCCTAAATGATCTAACATGGTTTACCACCTTTATTATAAATTCTTTTAAAATGTATAATAAATATTAAAATTCTATTTTCCAATAAAATTTATCAACCTTATAGTTATTAATTACACTACAACACATCTCCATTAAAATCTATTTTTTCTTCCTAATATAAATTTTTAGACTATTATTACTTTTTTTATTGAGAAATTATTTAATTTAATGACGAAAATTTATATATAAATTGTAAAATTTCCCAAACATAGTTTATCATAAATAATATTCATCACTATAATATGAAATCCCAATATCTATTTTTTTACTCATACTTTTCCCATATTATCTATAAAACAAATAAGGGCCTCATGAGCTTCTAATATAAAATTAATAATCATTGACACATATATCATTATAAAACACAAGGATTGAATTCATGAAATTAGAACTATTAAAATAATTTTTCAAACTATTTAGATGCATTATATTTATTTTCAGTATAGTTGAATTACTATTTCTATCTTAAATTATTTCATTTATTTTCAACCGCTAAATAATATTCACCCACATTTCAAAACTATAAAAATCAACAGTACTATGTATCATATCATGTAAAATTTCATTATATCCATTTGTTATATATATGACAAATTATATAGTGACATAATATTAAGATGTTTTGAATCATCACATTTATTTTAACACTAAAATGATATTAAATGGAAGATTTACCGATAATACAATTCAAATAAAGAGAGTAAAGAAAATCCTTTAATATTTCATATCCAATGATATGATTTCAATATGTAAATTATTTTTTTTTTAAAATTTATGTAAAATAGAATAGTATATGTTAATATATTGAAATACTATTTTTAGAGAAATATAGAATACCACAGAAATTTTTTAAATGCTATTTAAATATAATTTGTAAAATAAAAATTCATGTCCACCAGACATCCATATGTGAGAACATTTTCATTCCTAATTAGACTACAAAAACATTATCCAATGGATTATTTAGGATTTTCATACCATAATAGGTATTTGAAATTGGGTAATTATGACCCTAATTAATTCAGAATGTGCTTCAAATATGATAAACAATAGTTTTATCAATAAAAGATAAATAGAATGAGATAACTTCCTTTTTAATCAATTTCTTTATTTTGAGATAAATTTTTATTCCCTTATTAATTTTCTATATACTGTACACAAATGAGTTCATTCTCAATGTTAGGTTATCAAAAAAATATTCAATTACATTTCAACTATCTTGACCATTAATAAAAAAATTGAATAATCCATATATTTATGGTTTACTTATATTATATTGTTTCTGCCTAATTTTACCATATGCCTCTTCTCCACATAAACACATTTGGTTAACTTTTCATTAATCATTCATATTTTCTTACATGCTCTATAAAAGATTTTTTGAATAATAAATTTATATAGATCAATATTTGAGTTATAAAGAACCAAAAACGGTCAAATATATAAACCCAATGGTTCATAAATAGAACAATTGTTTTCTTTATATAAAAAACATGTCTTTGCCAGGAATTAATAATGAAAAATACGAAAGATAAGAACATCATAGTAAATTCTATTTCTAATTATTTATATGAATTGATGAATAAGTATTATATATCATTTTATATGTAATGTAAAAAATTATTATCATCCACTATAACAAAGAAAATACAACATAATAACATCTATGTAACGATTAAACATATATTGTTCAACCACACTAATTTGTTCTTTCCAATTTATCTCACCAATTGTCATATAAATAATTAATATAGGTGGTCTGATTTTAATATATGAATATTGAATGTCCATCCATCAAAAGTAATGAACAATTATTTCATTCTTATTTTTGAAAATGTTATCCTTTAATTGAGGGATTCCATAATGAATTGACCCAATGATATGGTGTAACTTAAAATTAAATCTGATTTTATAAAATAAATATTAAAAAACTAAAGGAAAATAATATATATCTACGTAATAAAATTTCTTATGTTATTTCTTTATAATATATTTGTTTAAATAATTAATAATTATGAATCAATAATTTAATTAATAAAATTAATAATTATATGTATATAATAAAATAAACCATATCACAAGATATTTATTTTTATATAAATAATCACTTTAGGTACAACATTATTTTTCATTTAATATATAAATATATAAATAAATAATAGAAAATAGGATTGGAAATTTTTAAAACATTCTATAAATATTATATTGTTTGATTTAATTTTAATAATGATATATCTAATTTTAGAAGTACTTTTATGGAAAATATTTTTAATAAAAATTATTAAAAAATTTAAATAATAATTTTTCATATTAAAATTAAATATATAAATAATAAATTCATATAATAACATAAAATATAATATTTTGGAATGCCTAAACATTTTTCAAAATTATCTGAATTATAATTGGTTAAATTATAACAAAACTATAATCATGGGAATCATTAAACGTGTGATTCTAATGTTCGTGATGTTATGATACATTCACATGAATGTATTTTATATTTTCTTAAATACTAAAACTCGTATAAAAATATATCATAATATATAAAAGTGAGAAATAATAGAATTTTATCAATAATAAAAATTTTAATTAACTACTGAAATTAAAAAATTCATTTCAAAAACATAATATCTATGTGAAAATTAGAATCATTATCACTATAATATATGTTATTATTTTGAATACAATTAAACTAGTATTCCTAATCCCAGGAATTTTTATTTAATACATAAATTAGATTATATTAATTTATAATGATTATATTTTTTGAAAATTAAATATAGTTATCATCTCTAAATGAATTTCATGTCTTTGAAAATAAGATAAATATCACACCATTATTGTAAATCAAAATAAATATCTTTAAAAAAACATTATTCAAAAATTAATCCTATATCAATCGATTAAATCTAAAAAATAATAACCATAATGTGTTAAATTTTGGATGAACATGTTATATATATGTAAATATAGGTGAATAAAATTTAGTCTATACTAAATATATAATGATTTAGACTAAATGCACATGACATAAAAAAACAAAATTTAATTTTTCTCTTTGAAAATAAAAATGGGTTCATAATTACTATGGATTGTGATTTAATTATATTCAATATGTATATTTGTAATTGATACAAAATTATAGTAAATAATTTTATTAACAATGATATTATCTATCATATTATTTATAATATAAATTTATATGAAACGATGATATTTTTTCCTATATAAATTTATTACAATTATTATAGAAGATTAACGAATCAAAAAAATGAATTTCACAATCACTAATAGGTTTTAGATGATTTATTTTTATTATAACATTTAATTTAATAGAATTTTTTTATATGATGTCTTCAAAAATTAAGAAACCTCTCCAAGCCTCTCAGTCAATTTGTAAGAGTTAGTTTCTGGTTATTTTTTTCATGGAAATTAATATTTCCCCAAAAAATTTTATATTAATAATAATATAATTCACCATAATTTTTTTCCATTTTAATTAATTTCATAGGCCACAATTAATTATAATATATATAATAATTTGAATTTTTCATCATAAAATGCTAAAAATCGACAAGGATTAATACATCGATCCTACCTCGACATAGATTTAGATTTTTTACTATTTATGGTTTCAACATAATATTCATAAAAAATTTCATAATCATAACAAATACATAATATGTGAATCAAGAAAATATTAAAACATTATCACATAATTCACTTAAACTTTCATAAGAATCATTTCATTAAAATTGTATACCGCAAACACCCATTTCACATGCACATATATATTAAAAGAGCTTACCAATAATAATGTAATAAAATATGAAAATAAATAGGTAAAACAAATATGAAAAATGGGTTCAAACAATCTCCTTCTATGGATGTGGCTATAAAAATATGGATCTCTATTTTCTGCACCATTTACATTAAATTTAAATGAATATAATTCTTTATTTTTTTCAAGTATATTTTTTTTACATTCATCTAATATTTAGAAGTAAATGAATCTTTGTAGTAAAAATACAGATAAATTTATATGAATATCGGTTTAAAAACATAGTCTAGAAGATAAGAAATGGTAGTTTATAATCGGTGTATTATTTTTTCTTATTTATTAAATTATTACTCCATTAAATATTTATAATTATTTTTTCATATTAAACAACCTATACATATTAGTGTTTTAGTGCATGAAAAAATCGTGAAACTGCATTTAGTAGTCACTTACAGTATAAAAACCATGAATTTAGTATAATAACATCTATAAATATATATATAAATATAAAATTGATAAAATAATAAAATATCATGCATCCATATATATCTATGTAACTATATAAATATTAAAATATCATAAATCATTAGAAAATCCTTAAAAAACTCTAAATGGTCCTTATATTCCTTGGAACATATAAATCTATAGTAGATAACATAGATAGATATATATATATATATATAATTAGTGTTCTATAATTTCCAATTAGAGATTAATAAAATCACAAAATTAGGCAATGTAATATATATTACTAAAGAGGCATGTCATAAAAAATATGAGCAGTGAGAATCATAAACATGAACATAATACCTTGATATACGATGATAAAATTAATTACACTTAGCAATGTTGAAAACCCATAGTAAATTTCATCATAAAAATATTTTAAATATAAACACTAAGACATAATGAAATAGTTTTCCTTGGATAACCTCACATGTAGCATATGTGATATTTTATGTTATATAAGTATTTACCAATGAATTGGATGACTATATAATTTTAATCCCACTTGTAACATTTATATCAAGTACATGAATAAGTTTTCATCAAAAATAATATAATATATGGATGTAATTCATCACATATAATCACATGATTAAGGATTATGGTAACATATGAGGAATTACCAAATAAATGTAGGACAAGAAAATCTATGTTAATACACATTATTAGTAATGGTTATGGGTATTCAACAGAAATATTTTTTTCAATAAAATTAAAAGGGTAATTTATGTCGCATAATGGGGGTATATAAAAATCATGGAATAATATAATTCATGTGAGTGAGGAATTTAATAACATTAAAATAATAAATAATGTAATACATATGTGTAAGAAAATATCTCATCCAAATAAATTGGAATTAAAAACTAATTAAATAAATAATGTTATTGAATAAATGAGGTATGGATATGATACATTTCCCTAAGAGGGTGGTTATGTAACACCACAATATTTTAAAATATGTACATAATATTCAATATCATGTTCAATAAGCTACCCCACAGGTGACAAGGAATACCAAATCTGGATAATTTGTGATATATTTACTATTATAATTATACTGAATCTACATTATATCATTCAATGCATGTAATACATATTTAGTTTTCATTACACACAATATTGAGTTTCTTAGAAACCATGTGTTAGATAAAAGATTGGGTTTTACCAAAAAAAACATATAATATGACTATTATAATTTTATATGTTAGTTTTCATGTAGTATTCGAATGGTTTTTATGAATAGTTTAAACAAACATATAGAAATATATTGATTTATTCATTTATTTATAGTTAATTAAAAAGAATACATAACATAAATGAATATAAAAAAATGTTTTTTTAAAAAATTATTTTTTTTCCATAGAAATATAGAGTTAAGAAAACATAAATTTATCTATATTAGTGTATGTTAATAATTAAATTAAAATATTATATACTAAATAATATTTTTTTAACTTTAATACAATAGATTTGGTAGAAATATGATAATAATAAATCCAAATTCATTCATAAAACATTCTATCATTTAACAAATATTTCCATCCTTCAAATGAAGAACATTTTTAAAAAATTTATTCTGACACTATTATAAATATTATTTTATAAAATAACAATCACTTTATAAATAAAAATTTAAATAACTTTTTAGTATTAAATTTTTGAATTTGACTTTGAATTATCATTTTTTGATTAATATTGAAAAATTCTAAGTTATAATTGAATACTTAATTTTCATCTAAATAATTTATAAGGATAATATATTTTAAAAAATATTTAAAAGTAAAATTTAATGAAATAGATTAATATGATAAAATTTAGGTAATGGTAATCATTTTGATGATGAATTTATATTTTAAATCATAGAAATACTTTAAAAATTTTAACATTAAAAACAAGTTTCTTGTCTCATATGTAGAAATAATAAAAAATTTATTTCTTCCATTTATGTGAAATTTTTTTTAAAAAAAATTTATTAGATATTTTGAATAGTAAAAAATTATAATTTTTAATATGTACACAATAGTTTTTTACCAAATTTAGTCATGATAAAAGTTAAAATTAATTAAAATGATTAAGGAGAAATAATGTTTATTTTGTAGTTAACCATAAAATATATGTGTAAAAATGATTCAAAACATTTCCAAAACAAATTGGAATGATAATTTTAGACATTATAACATATTTTATCAATAATGATTCATTATAGTGGCTAATTTACTTATAAAAACATCAGATCACTCATTACTTTTAAAAATAAACAATTGTGTGGTCTCCCACAATTATAAAAGGACACCCCAATCCTCCCTTATCCACACAATTAAAACACCTTGGATTGGACAAGACCTAATATAATGACAACATAAATTCTTTAAAATCATCCTAAATTCATTATTTTCTCAAAAATAAAACCAACGATTGTTTTAGTGAAAACATAAGGGGGATTCCTAAAAAAGATAATGTTCTTGTAAAACGTTTTATTTTATATAGTTATCCACATATACTAATCTATATAATGAAATGATTATATAATAACTTACATATAATGTATTGGGCCTACCATAGTAACCGAGAGTCGATGCATTGTTATATAACATTGGCAAGATAAAATGAATCATGTCCCGAAAGGCCGATCAGTTTAGTATCCTTGGAGGTACTAGATACATTCATAAGAATTACATTACATCATTAAATAAAAACATCAACAAAATATTGTCCCCTTTTGAACAAACTTATATCCTTACCCTATCATAGTAGTTCAACCATAAAATACTTCTTCACATACTGAGAAAAATGATACATATAATGTGGTGAGTTGCGATGATTAGTAAGGATAACAATATAGAGGAAACATTCATAAATAAGCATAAAAATTTAAGGCAAAGTATAAGACTAAAAAAAATTCCTTTTAAAAAAAAAATTCAGTATAATATGGAAAAGAAAAAATAATATAATTCCATTTACCTATTGTCATGAATATTCTATTAGTTGAAAAATTACATGAAATATCAATAGAAAATTTCATAATGATGGAACACATAATTCCATAATTCATAACCACATAGTCAAGGCCTAGTCCCAAGACTACAAATAATATTTTTTTGAGGCCTTGTTCCAAGACAAGAGTTTGTCTCATGAGACCTACCGATGCATCAAGGAGCTATAGCAGGCTCCACCTGTCACCTATAAAGTCCAATGAAATTATCATATGGAATGGTTTAAATTTAACATATACAATTTTATTAAAACATTGAAATGTCAATAATCTATCCACAAATCATGAATTGTTTAAAAATAACACATCCACATTAATAAATTTCACACAAACTTACATACAATATTTTTTCATAATAAATAAACTTCAAACATGTTTAAAATCTATCAAAGGATCTTGACATAGTTTTAATTATAAATATTTGAAATAACTACCACTTTCTATTTTGAAATCATTTAAAGGTCTCATAATTATAAAAGATAACATTAATGTTGAAAATATTCTAATAAGCTTGTATGTGAAGCTTCTATGTTGATATAATAGGGGGAAATATCAACACCCACCCTATCAGTTAAAAAATTACATTCTATCCTTAATTTTGACAAAAAGGTTATGACGTATCTTGTTTGGAAAACAAAAGAATGATTCCTTTCAAAAAAAATTATAAAAAGTAAAACAAGGGTATAAATGACTTTAACCCTTAGTCTAGTAAAATTGAAAAATGTTTTGAAATACATTTTTAAGAAACATGGGTGTCGATTATAAAGAGGTCCTTGTAGATACTTACGTAAAAGAAACCTCGAATAATAAGGAGACTGGGAAATTAACACATAAAATGTACATTTTCATGGTCAAGGGTATGTTAAACTCTTGTATAATTGTTAAATAGTTGTTATTAAAATATACCATTAACATATATGTAAATATGATATCATATATGATCTTCAAATATTTCTTTGTTAATAATATTTTAGTAGTATCATCATTTCGGGTGTTAATAGTGTTATTTTTTATTATATACTTGCTTATGTAAGCCATGTTTGTTATGGATATGATGTATTTAATTAATATCCAGAATGATATTTATTTCATAAAAAATATTTTTAATCAACAATTGAAAATTATTCCTAAATGATTACGATGGGGAAATGTTTCTCATCGCGTTCGTGGAGGCGGTAATCCATACGTACGCACGAGCAACAATATCATTATATTTATGATGAAATAATATATAATTGTATTTTATATAAAATATATGTATAATGATTAACATGTTATATTTATTATTTACATCAGTTATACTCATTATTATATCCATCCAAATAATAATGTGTTTGAATAACAAATTACACCATGACGTGGAGACGGTAAGCCGTACGTACACACGTATAGTGACTTTGTCATTCATATGATGGATAGAATAATGAATATGGTTGTAACATTTATATAAAAACATCATAGTATATAGAAGATATAGGATTTAATATTTTTGAATGGAAACTACAAAGAAAGAGGAAGTGGAAGAAGAAAATAACTTAAAAAGTTGTTTTTAATTATTTACCTCTCCTTCAGGTTCTTCATTCTGATTTGATCAAAAGGGTTCAATAGGATAGATTTATGATGATAGGAATGCAATTAGGATAAAGTTAGGAATATTGGGAGCATAATTTGGTAGGGGTTAGCTGAGCGAAAAGGTTTTGGAGGTGTGAAATTAGTAGAAGGGGATGTTCTCTTTCATTAGAGAGGTAAGGGTCACTTTAGGAAAAGCGTGAAATAATATTTTATAATAAAATCTTTCTCGATTTCTAATGGCTCAAAAATGAATTATTTCAAAGATATGATAAGGATTGGTTTGGAACCTCCCAACCAATATATTTTAGATAGGTTATTTCATCATATTAATCATATGTTTTTGATTAAAATATTTGTTAAATAGTTTGACATTTACCATATCACATTGTATTTTTATATTATATTGTTAATAAACATACTATAAAAATCCATGATAACTCCATGGGGTTCATTATTAATATATATGACCTTATCAATGTAATTTTTTTCAATCCATAGATATTTTGAAACATTATATCAATTAATAATATATTATTTCTTTTAAAAAGTCTATTATGTAAATTTTGACACTATTTTGGATTTTATTTTTTTGAAATCCATAAAAACATTATCACATCGATAAAATTTATTTACCAAAACCTAAAATTTCATATTAAATGGGAGAATTAGTTTAATTTATCAATAGTGTAAATTTACATTTATTTGGATATTAATAATTTCAATTTTTTTAATATTTAATTAATAATTAAATTACTTTATCATCATTGGGTAATAAATAAATTAAATTATATAATATATAAATATTATCAATAAAATACTATTATTTAGGAAATAATTTTTTCTTTTTAATGAATATTTATAGTCGAATTTATTTTCTGTGTAGCCCTATATTAAAAATGGTTGAGTTATTAAACATTGAATCTAACTCTTTTAACTCTTCTTTAAATAAAATAATAATAAATGTCCTAATCTAATCCATGTCGACCAAATAGGATAATATTTTATTCCTAAGGTATTTGTTGGTCGAATCCGATAGAATTATGACATGTGTTAGGGTAATTATAATATCATTTTTACCTTTAAGTATCATATTTACTTTTAACAGTTGTAAAAAAGTCAAAAGATATTATTCACCACAAAATATTTTCATCTTATTGTACCAAATTTTACAAATTGATTTCAATTGTTTCTATCAGATGTTTGAAATTCAACTCAAAAAAATTGTTAAATTATTTTTTATTCAAATTTATAAATTCTCCTAGAAGGTGGGTAAAATACGGTAAAATGTTCATTAAAATTTTATATATCTAAAATTATTATAAAATGACTCTAATGAAATACATTGAACATATATAGGTATTATGCATCTATTTTAACTAAAAATAAATTAAATTAAAATGAAAAATTACTTAAATAATAAGGCTTTGTTTTCATTATTCATCAAAAATTGAATGTTTTAAGAAAAATATAAAAAATTACCTTTTAGTTATTTTTATATTCCAAATCCAAAAATGATGTCAATTTAGATAAAAGAATTTTTTTCATTTTCTAAAAGGGGGTATTAATATTAATAACAGCTAGTTCAATTGGTCGTGGGGTGTTAGAACAACATGTTGCATACCACGCAAGCTACCACGTTATTTAAATGGAAATAAATCGTGGATGCTTGGGTTGTTACATTCTCCCCGCCTTAAAATAATTTCATCCTCAAAATTTCTAGAATATTATTGCATAAAAATATTTAGGATCTTCTTCACCATATTTTCTTAGGTTACATTGTTTCTTCTTCCATATTATGATTTCCCCATAGATATTTTACCAAACGAGTTGTCTAGTTTCTCAGCACATGTTCCCTTGTATCAAAAATCTTAACAGGTTCTTCACTATACGACAGATCATGTTCCAATTAAATTTCCTCAAATTTGACTACATGCGTTGGTTCAAGAATGTTTTTTATCAACAGTGATATAGGGAACACATCATGAACATTGGAGAGACATTGAGGCACTGTCAAACTATAAACTACAACTCCAATTCGTTATAGAATTTTGAAAGGACGGATGCACATGGGACTCAATTTAACCTTCTTACTGAAATGTATAACACCTTTCCATGGAGACACTTTCAGAAAAATATTGTCTCCTACATGAAATTCCATATTCGTCCTTTGGTTATTAGCATAACCATTTTTCCTACATTGGGCTGCTTTGTTGTGGGTTTGGATATTCGTCACTTTTTCAAATGTTTACTCAACTTGTTCTAGGCCTATGAGTTTATTTCACCACCACCATCCCAAAAAGCTGGGTTGTGACCTCTCATTCCATATAATGCTTCATATGGTGCCACATGAATACTTGATATGAATATACTATTATAGGAAAATTCTAGCCGAGGTAAATATTGATGCCACATACCATGAAAGTCTAGTTAACAAGATCTCAATATGTCTTCTATTGATTGAATACCATGTTCTTATTGTCCATCAGTTTCAGGGTGGTAGGTACTGCTCAAACGAAGTTAAATATCTAGGGCTTTCTGAAGACATTTTGAGAATCTTGATGTAAAATGGTGATCACTATTAGAAATAATCGATAGAGGTACTCCATGAATCCTTACAACTTCATTAATATTTAGTCTTTCTAAACATTAAACTTGTTAATATTCTCTTATAGCAAGAATATGTGCTGACTGGGGAAGACAATCAACAATGACACATATTGCATCATTGCTTCTTGGAGTCTATGGTAGCCCTAGGAATAATGCCATCATAATAATATCCCATTTCCATGGAGTTATGTGAAGTGATTCCGTGAATCCTCCAGGCTGTTGCCTTCCAGCATTCACATATTGAGAAACCAAATATCATTACACAAAATCTGTTATCTCCACCTTTATGTTATCCCAAGAATAATGTTCTTTCAAATCTCTATACATCTTGGTGCTCCCTGAGTGTACATGGAAATTTGAGCTATGAGAATCATCCAATAATTCCCATTTTATATCAGGTTTGTTAGGAACACAAAGTCTCTTCCCAAATTTCAAAATTCCATCTTCATATACGATGTCACTCAATCTCCAATAATTCACATCATTAATATTCTTTTAAACCACTTCATTGTCAGTCTAAGAACTATATATGCTTTCTAGTAAATATGGTAGTCAATTATTTGATAAAAGTATTGATGTGTCTCCATCCATTTTTATTACCATACCCATCATTACTAGATCCATGAAAGTAGGATCCCTTACAACTCTCTTCTTGTAAAACAATCCATGATCCTTTCTTCTCAAAGCATATTCCAAATTATTGGCCTTCCCCTGGTGGTAGTGTATAGTTCAATAATAATCCTTCTATAGTTGAAGCCATATCTTTTTCCTCACATTGAGTTCTTTTTGTGAGAAAGTATACTTCAACCTATTTTGATCAGTATAATGTCACATTTTTAACCATAAATATAGTGTCTCCAAATCGTCAGAGAAAAGATTACAACATCATACTATAGATCATTGCGGTATCATTTTTCTCATGAATTTTTAGTTGTCATGATGAATAGGAAAAAACTATAACATTCTGTATAAGTACACAACCAAATCCTTTCATAAATAAACGATATAAATTAAAAACCCATCCTTCCATGATGGTAGATTCATGATAGGATCCTTGACTAATAATCTCTTCTGTTATTCAATAAATTATTCACAAACTATTTTCCCAATAAATTTAATACCTTTCTAAGTAGTATTAGTTAATGGGATATCCAATATGGAATAATTCTCAACGAAACGTCGATAATAACCTACAAAACCAATAAAACTGTGAATCAAAGTTAAACTCATTGGTGTGGGACAATCATGAATTTCCTTGTACATTGAATGATTAATAGAGTCTCCATCGATAGAAACAACACGTCCAAGAAAATAAATCTCTTTCAACCAGAATTCACACTTTCTAATATTCCCATATAATTCATATTTTCTGAGTGTTTTCTAAATAGTGCGAAAGGGATTTTCGTGATCTTCATAACTTTTATATTATACCAAGATATCATAAATATATTCCAATAAAATGTCATCATGATATTCCATGAAAAATATATTCATTAGATCCACAATGAAATAGGGTTCATTAACCAATCCCAAAGGCATTACAATAAACTCATTATGCCCGTACATAGTTTGAAATGCAGTTTTCTAATTGTATTCCTTCTCCAAACACAACTAGTGATATCCAGATCGAAGGTCAATCTTTGAAAAATATTGACATACATGATGTTGATCGAATAAATCATCAATACAAGGTCGGTGATTCTTGTTCATTATTGTAATAGCATTTCTCTCCCAGAAGTCAATCTACAACGTCCAAGACCAATCTATCTACTTAACAAAAAGAACATGGGATCCCCTTTAAAAAATAGTAGGGTGTATAAATACATTATTACACAATTCCTCTAGTTCTTTCATTAGTTCCACTATTTCCATATTGTCTATTCTATATGTGGTCTTCAATATGGGCCATGGAATAGAAATTAAATCAATGGAAAACACAATTTTTCATTGTGGAGGATGTCTAGGTAAATCCTCTGGAAACACATCAACATATTCTTGCGCAATAGGTATGTATTCTATTCTAACATTATATTCCTCACCCATAGTTATTTCATTCTCCACTTCCCCAATAGTTGAATTTAGTAGAGATATTGGGGGTGGATCTAGATAAGAATCAACTTTCGATGTTTCTTCTCTAAAGATAAGGTACTCCTTGTCATTATAAAAAAATATATAATCCTTCTTCTTAAAATAAATTTGTCCATCATGGTCAGAAAGAAAATCCATTCTGAGGATTATATCAAATTCAATCATTGGTATTACTATGCGATCAGCAGAGAATGAACATTTATGTTCCCTAATCGAAACTGATTCAAAAAACATAGTTTCGATGATATTCCCCTTTAGATTTTTGACTGACTAATCCATTGTTAAATCAATTTAGAAATATCTAATGTTCTTCGAATACTAGGAAGATATGAATCAATTTGATGATCCAAAATCAAATAAAGCATTGGTTGAACCTGAGGAAACCATTAAGTTACTTTCCACCATGTCTTTCAGAGCTTCAAACACATTAGTAGTGATCGTATAAGCTTGGCCTCGCTCTCTTGGACTTTTCTGATGTATGATCCCTTGGCACGTAGGACATTCATTTTAATAATTCCCCTTGTCTATACAATTGTAGCATTCAATATTGACAACCTATTTCTTCCCATTGTAATCATGATTACGATGGCCTTTTCCACCACACTAGTAAGAGACTCTCATTCCCTTCAGGAAAGTACTGAGGTGTTTCTCTCCACCTTTACTATAGGAAGCATATTCAATTTCTACCTTCTTCCATTTAATTCCATTTCCTTAGAGTTCAATAGATATCTTTTTATCCGAATTTTCCTTAATGACATAAGACTTAGAGAATTCATTTTCTGTCTTGATAGCTCATGGAACATTATCATTTTACGATGAGAAGGATTGTGAAAATAATGCTCGATGGGGAAATTATTTTAACCCATCAAAGAATTGATCAATCTAAATACTTGGGTTATTATATAATTTTCTGCTTGCCTTACATACCTTGTAAAGTAAGCCTCATACTTTGCGTCATTCCCATCCTCCTTTTTCCTCAAACTCGTAAATTGTCATTCCATATAAACTAAATGGTCAAGAAGAAACTATTTTTATAATAAAATCTCTTTAAACAACCTCCATTACATGTATGATAATTTATCATATTCCATTGTGTTTTGGATTAATGACCACCATTGATCTGCATCTCTCGTCAGCCGATAAACTGCCAAGACAACTTTTTCCAATTAAATACAACATAAAGCATGTAATATTTTCTCTAAGGTACTTATCCATTTCTCATCTACTAATGTATTTGTATTCCAATTGAACACTGGTGGTTTTTTCCGTACGAAACGGTCTAACAATGATCCTCCATGTTGTGGATCAGGGTGCTCCATATGGGTAATGTTATTATTCATAACCGATGTGAGTTGTGACGATAGGGTGATATACTGATAAGCACAAGATGCTTTACGAGCTCCACAATAATTATCATGAGTAGGTGGGAAATCCATATAGATATTACGCGCGTTGATACAGTTTCCATTCATTCTATTAGGAACCATTTATAAAAAATAGAAAACAGTAGATTATTTAATGAATAAAAGTACATAATTCCAAATATGTAAAACAATTAACAAAAATTAAACTATTTATGGATATAATCCACAATCATAAGAAAAATTTCATTGAGGATTTATATACACTTAATTTCTTCATAATAGTTTTTAATGAAAATGCGAATTATCCTAAGCATTACCCCCTACAGTGTCCTAACCATGATTGCAGTAAGGCCTTATTATTGTGAAATGTTTCCTGTTTGAGTCTAGATCAAAGAGGTGTGTTCATGTTTTACCCAAAGGTATATCTGTTATAGACCTGCCTCTTCCTACTCGTATCCAGATAGGTACGTATTTTCTCCGAAAACACTCAAAATCACAATAGTACAAATATTTTAAAATGTTCTTCTATATGTATCCTCAATTTCTATCATAGGGTAATATTCTCTAATTAGATTTATACTAAATACAACTTCAAATTATTGTACTAATCCTTCTCTAATACCAACTGTAATTCCCCAACCCCAGTTACCTAAATTTGGTTCATTCTTACCTAACATTGGCATGATACAAGGAATCATGTCATGAATGACTGATCAGTTTCATAGCCTTGGATGTTCTAGATAAATTCACATGTTTTATATAACATCATGAAATAAAAACATCAGAAAACATTTCTTCCACTTTTGAACACACAGATATCTTTAGAAAATACATGTAGGTTGACCATAAAATACTTCTTCAAATCGAGGAACGAAAAAAACACAGAAAGGGGTAAGCTTAGAAGCTCATTAAGGATAAAAATAATGTGGAAACATTCAGGAATAAGATTAAACATTTAAAGAAATGAATAAGAATTAAAAAAATTCCTTTTAAACATAATCATCAGTATAATATGGAAAAGTTAAAATGAAATAATTCAATTTACTTATTCACATGGATATTCTACTAGTAGAATAATCATATGAAATATCATTAACCACTTTCATAATGATGTTATTCATAATTCTAGACTTCATAAACATATTGTCAAGGATTTGGGCCATGTCTACAAAAATGATTTTGGCAAGGCCTTGTTCCAAGACACTAGTTTGTCTCATGAGACCTACCGATTCATCGAGAAGCTGTAGCATGCTCCACCCATCACTTACTAATTCTAATGAAATCCTCATATGAAAGGTTTTAAACATAACATAATCATTCATATTAAAACTGTTATACGAAATTTCAACACATTATCCCTAAACAATGAATGATGTAAACATAGCACATCCATAGTCAAAAATATCAAAAAACAATCAATACTATATGGAATATTCATATCATAATAAATCAACTAAAATCATGGTTAAAATCCATCAAAGTATATTTACATAGATGTAATGAAAACAATTTGAAATAAATACCCCATTATAATTTGGAATCATTTAAAAGTAACATAATTAGAAAAGAAAACATTTATATCGAAAATATTCTTATTTGTTTGTATGGGAAGCTTTGACGATGATATAACGGCGGAAAATAGCCACACGTGTGATATAAGTTTAAAAAAATGGCCATAAAGTAGTCTATTTGGATAATGACGTAAAGATTCATTTCAACCCATTTTATAAAAATAAAAACAATGTTATAAATGACATAATCCCATACTCTTATAAATATTAATAATGTTTTGAAATACATTTTTAAGAGACATTGATGTGGATGATAAAGAGGTCATATATGATACTTATGTAAAAACCATCATCGGATAACAAAGAGATTGTGAAATTAACCATTACTATGTACTTTTTCCTCGGTCAAGGGTACATTAATCTATGTTTTAAAAGTTTATTCATTGTTATTAAATTATAAAATAATAATATATGTAAATATGATATCATATATGATCTCATAATATTGCTTGGTTAATAATATTTTAGTAGTACCATCATTTCAGGTGTTAACTGTTTCATTTTCCTTTATATACATGGATACGTAAGCCATGTTTATTATCGATACGATGTATTTGATTAAAATCCTAAATGATATTATGTTCTTAATCATTATATTTAATCACCAAATTAAAATTATTCTTTAATAGTTACGATGGGTAAATTAATATCATCGCGTTCGAGGAGACGGTAATCTGTATGTATGCACAGGTGACAATATCATTATATTGATGGAGAAATCATATGTAATTGTATTTTATATCATATATAGAGAATTATTAACATGTTATATTTATTATTTACAAAATTTATACTCATTATTATACCCATCCAAATAATGATGTGTTTGAATAACAAATTACACCATGACATGGAGATAGTAAGCCGTATGTACACACGTATGGTGAATGTTCCATTCGTATGATGTATAGAATAGTGAATATGGTTGTACCATTATTATAATAATATCATAGTATATATAAGATACATGATTTATTAGTTTATAATGTGAATACCAATGAAAGAGGAAGTGGAAGAAGAAGGGAACATAAAAGATGTGATGATATATTTACCTCTTCTTCGGTTTATTCCATTGATTAAATCAATAAGGATCCATTGGTTGTCATTATGAATAATGGAAGGCCTATAGAATGAATATAGGAAATTTGGGAGGATATTTGGGCAGGTTTTGGATTATCCAAATGTCTTGGGAGGTGTGAAATTAAGAGGAGGGTGTGTTCCCTTTTATAAGTGAGGAGAGGGTCACTTTAGGAAAAGATTGAAATATTATTTTATAATAAAATCATTTACAGATTCCAATGGATCCAAAATGAATTATTTCAAATATAAGGTGTGTATGGGTTGAAAACCTATCAACCAATATGTTTTATACTGGTTTAGGTCGTAATATTAACCTTATATTTTTGATTTAACTCTTAGTTAAATAGTTTCACATTTACCATATCTCTTTTATTTTTATATTATATGGTTAATAATCATACTAAAAAATCCAAGAAAACCCATTTTGGTTCTTTATTAATATATTTAACTTTATATATTTTTTTTGGGTGACCATTAAATTATTTTATATTATATGGTTAATAATCATACTATAAAAGTATTTTAATTTATCAGATGTTTCAATTTACATTTAGATTGATATTTATAATATCAATTATTTTAATATTTCATTGATAATGTAATTTGTGCATCATCATTGTGTGACAAATAAATTAAACTATATAATAACTACATATTATAAATAAAAGAAAATTATATAGGAAATATTTTTTTATTTATAGTTAATATTTATAGTTTAATTTATATTGTGTGTATCCGAATATTAAAAATTAAACATTGAATTTATCTCTTTTAACTATTCTTTAAATATAATAATAATAAATGTCATAATCTAATCCAACTGGACAGAATATGATCATATTTTATTCCTAATTTTCTTTTTATTCAAATTATATTTATCCAATAGATTTAGGACATGTGTTATGGTAATTATAATATCATATTTACCTTTAATTACCCTATTTATATTTAATTGTCGTAAAAAGTCTAAAATTACAATTCAACAAATATTATTGTCATCTTATTGAACCAAATTTTACATAATGATGTCAATCGTGTCTCGTAGTGTTTTTAAATAAAAC
Source organism: Viscum album (assembly GCA_963277665.1). Classification (NCBI taxonomy): domain Eukaryota; kingdom Viridiplantae; phylum Streptophyta; class Magnoliopsida; order Santalales; family Viscaceae; genus Viscum; species Viscum album. The sequence goes on along the minus strand of OY728127.1, from coordinate 1,930,052,552 downwards.
TCACCAATGCAGTAAAATTATGATTTATGCAAATTTGTAAATTCTCCAAGAAGGTGCGTAAATGACGGTAAAAAGTTCAATAAAATTTTATATATCTAAACTTATTACAAAATGACTCCAATGAATTTCGTTGAACATATATAGGTATAATTTATCAATTTTTAGAATAAATAAATTAAAATAAAATAATTAATTAATTAAATAAAATGTCTGTTTTAAAATAATAATAGTGTGCTTGTCACTATTCATCAAAAATTTAATGTTTTTAGAAAAATACAAAAAATTCACATAAGCTAATTTATATATTTAGAATCCTAATATGAGGCCCGTTTTGAAAAATAAAATTTATAAAATTTAAAAAAGTGGGTATTATGGTTCATATCGGCTAGTTCGATTGGTCGTGGTGTGTTAAAACTCCATTTTGCATATCGTGCAAGCAACTATATTATTCAAATGGAAACGTAATGTGAAAGCATGGGTTGTTACATATCTTCCATACACTAATTTGTTTTAGTTATTTATAACACATAAAATGTCAGAAACTTCTGTCAAATCAGTTATGATTTCATCATTTGGGTGTAATGTAGACTACGACCTCGTGAACCGGCGTCATTGATTTTTACATTTCCACATTTGAATAATGGGAATAATTGTGTCTAAGGTACACTATTGCATTGTGAAACATTTGGATTCGTTCAAACATTACCCAAATTGTATAATGTTTGAGATCAATTGAAATATTTGATATATATGAAATAAAATTAATAATCTAAAAATTTATATATATATCATTTATCTTACTTTCTTATTATCTAATAAGAAAATGGAAATAATGATCAACTTTATATAGAGGCTTATATTTCCTTTAATGGTGTATTTCATATCTTATAAATATAATTCATGGAATAATCAAAATATATATGTACTGAATATATATTGTATTGAAAACATAGTTAACATTTTTTACATTATTAAATTACACTCAATATAAGTGGAATCAAATACCACAAGTCCGAGCATATTCAAAAACAGGGATATTAACATTTGAAATAATGAAACTAATGAATGATTACAAAAAAATAGATGAATATATTTTAAAAAATAATCATATATTATGACAAAATTAATAATATAGATTTTTTAGAAGTAAATAAAATGATAGAAAATATTTTACAATAGGTTAATGGGAATACAATAAAAATAACATTTAAGTTAATTAATATCGTCTCAATTTCCTTTCATTGAGTTGTATTGTAATTTTATTTACATAATTAATTTTAAATGGTGTTTATAATTCTATTATATTATAAATATCATCAAATATAAATTTTTATGTTCCTTTAAATTTAAATTTAAATAATATAATTGAATGTTATTTGAATTTAATGTTTTAAGTGGTAATGAATTTGAAAATTAAATTTGTTTTCATTTTGATAAATTAACTCTATATTATCATCATTATTCTATCATTATGTGTATCATAAATTTTGAATTTTTTTTATTTAAACCATTTTATTGTTGAACTATATTTTTTACATACAATCTATTCATTGATGAATTCACACATCAATGTAATTATCATTTTTTGTGTTTTTTAACTGTCTATTTCTAGTAGTGATAATTTATTCAATAATTTGGATTAATGTAAATTATATGAATATTTATTAATATACCATTAATTTTTAGTATGGTATGGTCTATCATGGTTATATTCATGTTAATGTTACATTTGTTTCACTAATTTATACTTAAAAAGACTTAAATTGTTTTTAGGAAAACTGAACAACATTTATCACGTTGGCCATCAATCAGTTTTGTGGCAAAATAATATATTATTAAAAAATTTGAACTCAATTTTTAATCATTTCAATATTAGTTATAAAATTAATTCTCAACTAATTTTAATCATTATTATTTTTCCAAAAGGAATAGAAATTAATTTTCAAAAAATAAATTATTGTATTTTATAAAAAATGTTAGAGGAATATTAATTTGGTTTTCTAATTAAGGAACTTTCATAAACTATGTATGGTGAAAATGAAAGGTAACTTATTCTCTTAGAATATATATAGAACTATAAGCATTTATTTCTGTAATTTCCTTGTATCTACTTTTACATTCTTATGAGAAATAATTTAATGAAAGTATTTTTCCATGATTTTCATAGAAAATTATATGTAAAATGAAAAGGATTTTTTCCTATTATATTTTTTAAATGATAATTTTTATTTTATCAATCAATCTAACCGTTATTTAAACACAAATGTTTATACATTTTATCGATATGATACTTGTTCTGTGTCATGATGGATTATTATTATTTTGACTACTTATAGTTTTAACATTCACATATTTTAATCCATGTTTAGTCATTATCTTCCCATTGTGTTATTCAATTTCATGTCATCATTGAAAATTAAATTTCCTTCAAATATCCATATTATTTATCATGTATATTATTATTTCGTAATATATATATACCATTTTTAGATATAATGTTTACATTGATATCTGTTTGATTTACTTGGGAAATCTTATTAAATTTTCAGTCTATACTCAATATAGATATTTCAATGGGAAAATATTTTATGATTAAAAAATATTATTCGATATATTTTTAATTATTTAGACACAATAAGAAATTTTTGGGGACCAATTAATGAAATCCCCTTGATACATCAGTAGTCTCATTATACGAATCAAATGGACTGCCTCAACTAATGGGTTTTTGCCATGTATGTTTTAAAATATCCAGAGTATTGATATTTATAATAAATTATCCATATACCTTGGAAGAATGGGATTAAATGTTTAATAATTTTCAACATTCAGAATTCAAATATTATTTTCAATGATATTTTCACTTTTACAAAATCAATTGATTCGTTTTACTCATAGTTTATTAATTTAATATAATTTGTATTTAGTTATTTAACTATCATTATTGATACTTCATTAAATAATTATAATAATAATATTAATGAAATTCCATGTGTCTTATGTTATTTATATTAGCATATTATTTTCATAGTTTCATCTTAGTTCACGAACTACATGGAATGTGTGTACCATTAAATACCACTCCATAATTATTATCCACATTAATTCATTAGTGCTTCGACTATATTTAACAGTTATTAAGAATTTTATATAACCCTTATTTGGTTTTTATTCTCTAGAATACCATGTGGTTTAGATTGAGTGATATGTAGGGAAACACAATGTGAACAAATAGTCATTCCCAAAAAAAATAATTATGTCCCAAATTTTGTAATCCAAATGTAATTTAATACCCATATATGAATCTATTTTACCATAATAATAAATGAATTATAATTTTTGGGTGATTTTCCATTTGTGTTATTCTAATATAATGGAATCAGGCACCATATATATGCTTACAATGGATATGTCAGCATATTTAGTATATGAGGTAATTTAGTAAAAACATTGGAAATTAGATTTCTAAAAAACATAGATTAGATAACAAAACCCTAAAATATACATTGTGTATAATTTTATAATAAAATCATAAAGTAACGGTAGTGTAGATATTTTTTCATCCATTAATGACATATCGATATGGATAATACATGTGGATTTAGTTCTGGAGAACTTGTACATAGGGTTAATAACATTAAAAATGGAACATCATTGTTGAATTCAGCATAATCAGTTATATGATAGTAAGCCATAATAATCTCGTTGTTTGAAACTCTTGTGAAATATACATAGGACACTTTAGAAAATCACTACAAACTAATATGATAGATTTGGATAGATAATGATAATGAATGTAGTTGGTTAAAAATGATCCCTTTGAAACAACAAAGTTTAAATAAAAATAACAAATTATTTATTAATGATATTTTACCAATGTTAAATTGTTATAAGAAATATAAATCATACTAATTTTATTCTATAATTTTGAATTGTATATGACTACATTATATTGGATTTATAAACACCATTATGTTTATCAGTATAAATTTCATCATAATTTAAATTTATTAGACACCCTTTTTAGGTTTTATGTGATGAGATTCAACATATATTGAGGATATTCCAGATTTTTTTTAAAATTATATGTTTTAGTGGAAGAATTGATTGAGTAAAAATGTCACTGAATTTTATAGAAAAAAATATAAAGTTGTTTAGAACCTTTAGGGTTAATATGATAATTAATGATATTTTATAATTTTCTATTAATATTTTTATAGTTTTATAATTTTTTATATAAACCCTTGTAAATATATTATTGAATGTTTAATTCTATTTTATGGTTGTCTATAATAAATTATTTGATCCTTATTGGAATTAAATTTATATATCTAATAAGAGGGAAAAATGTATTATACATTAAATCCCATAATATTTGGAAGAGTTGATTGTCATAATCCGAAAAATTTAATGATGAAAAAGTTTTAATTACAAAAAATAACCAATAAAATTTATTAGTTATAATGTTAATTATTTAGGTAAACTGGTAAAAAAAAAGTTTACGATAAACTAGAAGTGTTAATTTTATTGTATGGTGATTAATTTATTACATTGTTAAAATTTTGTTTATCATATTGGTTTTGTAAATTATTTAGATGTATATGGAACAAATTTTCACTCTGTATGGATATTACGATCCATTAAGAGTAAAATTAGTGCTTCATGCGTAAAAAATAAATTCAAAGAATTTTTATTTAATGGTCTAATGTTTGAATGGGAAATTATAAAATAAGGACAAATGGATAAAATTATTATTATATATTTCAAATAAATCATATATGAATATTTTTTTATATTCATTCTCACAAAAATAATTCCTCATCTTTATGTGAAATAATATGGAAAAATGTTTTTTTATTAACTTCATATTTGATTAATCATATGGTCTATTAAATAATAATTGATTTATGGATATGAGGCCCTCAAAACCCCATTTAACACTCTTTTATTATGATCAATTACCAAGATCACAGTCTATAAATAATTATGATTTTAATCAACATCTATATTTTCAATTTCAAATAATTCTTTTCTACTCAAAATCATACTTTTCAGTTCTTCCATATAAACAAATTAATTAAAATTCCATCGAATGATGAAGAAAATATATTAATTATTTTCCTATTTAGAAATTTTAATAATGATAATTCCAAATTTCCAACCCTGGATCATTGAGATCAAATTTAAATTGTGAGGTTGCAATTTATTTAATGCAGAGAGAATGTAACTCTTTGAAATTTTAAAACATGAATATGATATTCGATTGCATGAATAACATACAAAACGAAGAATATAAATGAATATAAAATCAGGATAATTTATGATATATTAAATATTATAAATAAATTACTTGTATTTAGTATATTTAAATAAATATAATAATGTGTTAACATTCATTACTTTAAAAAACAGTTTCATGGAAACCTTGTGTTACATGCATGAAAAAGTTTTACTAAAAAATATTATATTAATATTATAATACATAAATATAGTTATTAAATATCCATTAGAATAATGGTTATGATGAGGATTAAGAAACATAGGAAAATATATGGTTTATTTAATTAGTTACAATTTAATTTAAAATAAAAATAAGAACCAAATGATTATAAAAGAAATATTTTTATAAAAATAACTTTTACATACCAACAAAATTTTATATTAATTAAATTAATTAAAATATATTAATGTCTTGTATTAATTTAATTTCATACTATATATTTAACAAAATGGTTAAACACTGACCCCATATATTTAGTAGTAATAAAATACAAACTAATCCATTTTTAGGCCAAAAGATGATTTTTCGAAATCATAATGTTGACGAAATTTAATTGTAATAATTTTAGAAAAACAGATACATGCTTTTTTTATATTTTATATTTAAAATAAAAATTATAATTTGGTATCATAATTTATAAAATATTTGAATGTGATTTTTTGGTATTTTTCAGAGTAGTTTATTTTTTATGAATAATGAAAAATACTGAAATTTAATTGAAAAACAAATTTTTATATAATAAATTTATAATTTTGAATTATAATTTTATAATTTGTAATTTAAAAATAAAACTGTCATAAATATATTAGACTACATTATCTCTTTGTAAACATTTTCATGATTTATATTTACATAAATACATAGTAATCTTTTGATCATTTTCCATTCAAAAAATCCATCGTATTGTCCCCTCTATAGGATTAATTTAAATTACTCTTTCCCAATATTGTTAAATGAACATGGATAAATCGTTCCAATTATGGGAATGAAGATACTTTAAAATATATTATTATGAGAAATTATTTTATTTACCAATGTAATTTGTGAAAATAGTTAAAAATAATTACAACAACAAATGAGAAAATCATTTTACATAGTTGTTAACCATAAATTATAAGTTGTAATAATGGCCCAAAACTTCTCCAAATAACAATTTGAGGAAATATTTATGCATTATATGTTATATAATATATAATATAAAATTATTGGAGAAATTTTACATGATCCAATGTGGGATATTCAAATTATTTTCAAAAATACCAAGTGTGTCCTCCTATAATAAAGGGCCACACCCTCTTCTAAAATCATCACACAATAAAACAACATTACTTCATCCAATAACTCTATATTACATTTTACATTAATTATATCATAAAATAAGATGAATGTATTGTATGAAGAAAAACATTTATGGTTTTGGGGTATACCCAGGAGTGATACATGATGGAGGGGTAATTTTCTTTTAAAAGACTTTATTTTTTAAATTATTCTTCATGTATAATAATTCCTATAACAACATGATTATATATTATCCAAAGAATATTAAACATACCTCTGTTTTATAAAATTATTGTTAGTAAATGAAAATTTATATTTTTAAATCAAATGACAGAAGAAATAATTGATCTTGTGCATAGAAGACTATAGCCTCGTGTACTGATGATGATCTATTTTCTATTACCACTTTTAAGTGATGAGGATAATTATGTATGTTTTTTTATTTATGATACATATGATATTTATTATGTTATTATTTTTTGAAATTATTGTATAACACATAACAACATGCATTATATTTTGTGGAATACGATGACATAACTCATCTGTATGGTGTACTACCACTATATCATGTCATGTGTTTCGTTCAAGATTTACATTGATTTTTTAAAGATGGATTTAATTAAAATATTTGATATGTATGAAAAAAATTATAATGAATTATAATATATAAATTTATATCTTTTTAAGTTATTTTATTAATTCGACTCAAAATGAAAACAATTGTTATGCACATATAAGGCTTACTGTCTTCAAGAACTATATATTACATTTAATATCACAATATTTTGTTGATTAATATAAATTAAAATATAAAGATTGTATATTGTTTTAAAATCATTAATTATATTGCAGAGATTATTAAAAATTTATTTAATTGACGGGAAAAATAACAAGTCAAAACAAACACTAAAGAAAGGAAATTAAAAATCAAAACAAAGAAAATTATTAATGATTATTAAAAAATCATTTGAAAATATTTTATAAAATGGTAACATATGAAATCATAAAAACTGATTGTTTTTATTTATAAGTTATTATCACTATTAAAACCAATATATATGATTTTACGGAGTGTTCAACCTTATTAAATCATAATGTAATTGATTTCGTCTCAATTTTATATGATAGAATAATATTGTAATTGTATAAAGAAAAATACTTTTATATAGTGAATATATTTCCCAATTACATGAAATATAATTACTAATATATTTTTTATCCTATTTTATATTTCAATTTTATTTATTTCATCTAATATGATTTGAATTTAACGTTACCAATTTCTATTGAATTTCATAACTCAATACATTTTCATTATGTTATATTACATTGCCATTTTCATTAATATTATATAACAATGTTTACATTAACTTTTAATATATATTTATATATTTCTATTTGTCTTATGTTTATATAAATTTTGAAAAATAATTTCATCAATTATGAATTAACCCTCCATAGTTATGGCCAATTTAATTTTTTATTTGTAATTTTCATTTTAATCGAGATTATTTATTCCTAAAATTCCATTGATGGAATGTAAAAAATTTAGTTTATTAATCCCTTTAGTTTTATTTTCATATATTTATTTAGCATAATTTTCAACTGATATTATCAATTTTACAATATTTTGTACTAAAATATTTTTAGCCAATGTTTTAACATAATACAACTTCATTTCCCTCATTAGTCGAAAATTATTTTTATTCGAAAACCAAATTTCATAAAAATGTTTTAAAAGGGTTTTTAACCATTTAAAATTAATTTATCAATGAAATTATATCCATTTTCACTCTTTAGTAAATTTATTCAAATGAATAGTTTGTATTTTTAAAATAATTTCTTTTTTGGATTTTATGATAAATGTGAATGGATTTTTTTATCATAATATTATAAAAGATCTTTAAAATACACATTATAGTGATAAAATAAATATAATATTTTTATTTTAAAAGATATAAATAATTATCATCCGTCATGATGATCAATTATTTGACAGTTCCTTGTCATGTATACGATGATCATTTTCATGGAGTTTATAAGAAATTTTTTTCAAAGGATAGAATTTTCAAATTGTTATAGAAAATTATATGTATATTTTCCTCAATAGTGATTTTAATTAATCTTTTTATTTGGTCTATGTAAAATATCTTTAGTCATATTCCAATTGGAATATGTTTATTTAATAACATCCTTAGTTTTTTCATTTCATTTATTGTGATTATTTTTAACAAGGAGATTTTTGACATTCACATCCTTGAATAAGTATCATAATAATTAATTTAAGAATGACTTATTCACTAGATCATTATAATTTGATATTGAATTTATCTTAAATATCAACATAATTTATTATGGGTTGGATTTTTTCAAAAATATATAAAATTTTTACATATGGTTTTCACATAGACTATTATTTGAATGAATAGTGAAATATTGATTAATTCATATCATTAAGTAAATAAAATGTATATATATATATAATGAAAATTTTGATTATGAGGATTGCATTGGAAATGTAATAAATGGGATAGATAATGAGTAAATCAAGCCCCTAGAAACATTGATAGTGTCATGGGGAAAATTATTTTTCTATCTACAAAATATAGGTGTTTAACAAATATGTTTTAATTTGTCTTGTATATAGATATTGATGGTTAATATTCAATGTAAATGGGATAAATGAAATACAATATTTTATAAATACTTTCTTCAAAATTGTAATTATTATTTTGAATAAAAATTACACTATGAACATAAATATAGATGCCTCTATTTTTAGTAAATTTAGTAATTATAATGTGTTTTTGGTAATTTTCCTTTCCATATAATCTTTTCCTTATCATATAATAATAATAATAATAATTAAAAGTCATGTTTATTTATTTATTTAAAATTTTTATATTACCTTGGTAGTTCTATCTAGGATTATTCATTTCATTGAATTTTTTTAGTTATAAGATATTCAATATTGATTATGATAATTATTTCATAAATTATTCTTCTATAAGTCATCCACAATTAAAATTAGATATCTACCAGATTATATTTATTTTCCTGAGTATTATATGATGTTTACTATGAACTAATTGTAAAGACAATCTAGATTTAATAAATTTATCCAAAAAATATAATGTTGCAACATTTTTATTTCATATGTAATTTAAGACTCAAATATGTATATAATTTACCAAACTAATAAAATAATCGGTCCTTTATGATGTATTTTGATGTATCTTATAAATATATAATGGTAGAATGTACTATCTCTATTCTTACTAGGATAATTTATCTATTGATTATCTTTGGAGGATCTACTAATTAGATTTATAAACCCTTGGGAGGATCTAGAGAGGTAATGAAAGAAAAAATTAATATTTAAATGGTATTATAGAAGAGGACGGGGAGGTTTGGTGAGATTTTATTAAAAAATTGTTAATAATAATTTATTAATTTCTAGGAAATGGTTTTGGAAAATATATGATAAAATAATTAGTAACAAAAACCTTCCCAAAGTTTATACAATAGAGTAGTGATTTTTAATATTTTTTAATGTTAATAATTAAGAAAATTTAAACAATATCCTTGGATATGTTTAAGTAAGTATAATTTTGAAACAATTAATTTTTTACCTTAAATTGTAAAATAGACATTGGAGGAATTTTTCGAGTTTTATAAAATAATTCAATTATCTATATAAAAAAATAATAATAAAGGGGAAACATAATATATTTCTGGGATAATCCATATAGTATTTCATTCATCAATATTAGATTTTATGATTTCATAATATATATATATATATAATGTATTTAATTTTTACCAAAATATAATTTTTTTGATAATTTAAAGTATTAAAAATAACCATTAGAAATTTTCAATAAACTAATTTCGTTGTTTATTTTATAAAAAAAAATTACCTGAATATTAATCTTTGTTCATTAAAATATATAAAAATCATTTCTGAAAAAATCATGGATTCAATAGTAATAATTGATTATTTTATTTATAAAAAAATTCATTTGACTTTATAATGTTGTATCATCATTTTATTTTAAATATATTTTTTTATTAAATACATTTTTTTATAAAATTATTTAATTATTCATAAATTATTTATAGATAGAATAAATATATTTCCCCAAAAGACATTTAATTTTTCATCTTATCAAAATCTAATGTTTATGAAACACAATACTTATTCAATCTAGACAAACAACTGTTTATTATACAATTATATTCCCCAATGGGTAAGGGGTCTGATAGTGATACATTCATAGGGTTGTTCCAAAAACCTTATTTTCGTTATCATATCTATATGCTTCATCTTCTAAAACAAATAGTTTCACTCATTCGTTAATATTCAAATCAATTTTTTATATTAGTCATGAAAATACCAGTGATTCCATATCCCATTAATTTGATTCAAATAGTACATTAAAAGAAATTTATGTAATCAATAATTTGTTTTTATCAATTTTATTTATTTAGATTCCTTAATGTATAATAATAATATTGCTGACAATAAAATGGTTCTATTATCAATGATTATTATGAATAACATTCTTCTTAATTCAATATTATATAACATATAATGTCCCAAAATATCAAAAGTATTTCATGTTTTACAATAAAAGTATTTAATCATAAAAAAATTCTCATTAAAAAATGGAATTTCATTCATAACTGTTTAGTCCAATACACTCCCCTCCCCCTAATCAATTTTCCAATAAAAACTATAGTCATATTCTAAAAAATTTATCATACTTCAATTTCATTACCTATTCTGGATCTCATGCTCTGTCCCTAATATTTTGGATCCTCACAAACGATTAAATGGTAATCTAACATATTTTATAGAAATTTTTATTTTTGATCAATGATCTTCTATATCATCTCCATATAAAAATTATTGTTATCCAATGGAATAACCAAAATATTTAATAAATTTTATGGTCCTATTATATACATCCTCAAGAGTGATACATGGAACACAACATCTATATTAGATAGATTATGTGGGAGTTCTTGTTGATTAAAAATGACTCTGATGTAATCATGTATATTAAAGGGTAAAATGTATCTAGAAATAATCTCTTCATTCTTACCAAAACTCATGATGTTATTACATGTTGATATTTGATGGAAAACATGTTCTCCAACCCCAAACACTAGGCCATGTTGAGGGTTTTTTAATATTTATTATATCAACTTTTTTGATTTTCCATTTAGAATTGAATGGTTTTAAAATATTCTATAATAAATTTGATAAAATTTGGTCACACATGCTTCCTCTATCATACTTCTTCTGATCACGTGAGACTCTCATGGAACATAACTTTAATATAATCTTAATGAACCAATAATATTATAGAACTAGAAATAATGTTATATAATAACTAAAATAGGGGCTGGTTCTGGCCCAATAATATTTGGAAATCCATTGAATGAGATTACAATATATCATCTAGAGATTGAATTGTTCTCTTAAACTGACCATAAATTCGAGGGATATTTGTTGTAACAAATCCCATCAATGTATTAAACCCTTGTTGACTGATTCTGGATAACCATTTGCTAAACCAATAAACATGATCATATTCAATAAAGAGTTGGACTCCATGTAATCTTACCACAACCCTAATGTATATAATGATTAGTTTTCCAATATTAAACTATTATTTGAATGAATTAAAATATTATGACATCATAATGACATCAAATACAACCAATAGGGTGTTATTTTATTTTTCAAGCTGAGTGAAATACTATAATGAAATCCTGTTTATTTTTTCCAATTTACAAAATAGAAAGGGTTATGGTTTCCCCATACCAACTTACTTATATAATTCATCCTTGAAATGTTTGATCGTCAAATATTGATATAGAAAATGTGAAATATCCATGTTCATGTTATCCTATAAGATGTTTCTTCACAAATATCGATACACATTTTTCTTGCAAGACGAATAAAAAAGTTTAATCTAGGACCCTAATATAGATATTCTCTATTTAGATATTCTTTCTATGGGACATATATCCAAGTTCTAAACAATATAATTCCATTATTAGAAACATTTTCATCAATAATATTAACTAAATTTTCAAATATCACTACATCATATTTTTTTCATCCTCGATCCTCTCACGATGGTACTTTTTAGAAGAGATTTGATACAGGTAGGACGAATATACATTTATTATACTAATTTCTATCATTTACATGTCCAAGAATATTGGATCCCTTTAAATCCTAATTATGGATATAGTTGAAGGATGTTTTCAACTCAAAACATGTTCCACATTCTTTTATCTCCTAGGACGTTATTATACAGAACCATCATAATCCATTTTAGATATAACAACATTCATTTTCACATATTAATATATTTTTGGGTTAAAATATTCATGAGGCATTTATGACACATATATATGTCATTATTCTATTGATAGATAAATTTTATCCAAATAATAATGTAATGAACACTTCATCCATTGTTATATCTTCCATTGTGTAGTTAATATTAAATAATATTAATTGGTGGGAGGCATAAGATATTAAATTTTTTTAATTCAAAAAAAAAATGAATTGCATGGCCTTTTTTGACAACATAGAGTAGATTAATAATCCCTCCCTGAAGTGGGGGATGATTTAAACATTAATAAATTATACAATAAAAAACCAACCATAACTAAACCTTCAATATATGATACCTTAACTATTTAAAGACAACCCAACAACTTCATGAATCTAAAAACCACATCAACATATGGAACAATGAAGAATTACCAAATATCAAAGTACACATTGGATAAACGACACAAGAATATCAATATATCAAATAACTCCATGATCCACATGCTCTGAGGTCGAAAATATCCAAACAACCCTAACATCATGAGGTAGTGTAAAAAATAAGAGAAACATTACCATTTCCCATATCTGAGTAGATTGCATCTGCAAATGCAGAAAAGTTCGAATGAAGGGGTGAGTAAAAGACTCAGTTGGTTTTCCCCAATAACATCCCTTCTATCTCCACATGGATATAAGATTTAACAACAATTATATATATTAATTTATATAAAACAATTTACCAACACAATTTTTAACTGAATAAAAAAAATCAAAAAATTGTTTGTAAGCAAGTGAAAAAATGGAAACAAATTTTAGGTAAGTTAATTTTCCAGAAAAATAACTAATAAATTATTTGGAACCGCATATTCTTATTATTTGGCATACCCATTTATATATATCACAACACACACACACATTTATGTTTCTTTTGACAGTTTCATACACATTAGTGTTCTATCATCCAATTAAAATGTGTCCTAATGACACATGCCCCCGATCCAGGGAAGCGTCCCATGTACCCCAATGGTACTCATCCCTTATTAAGTAATTGTCAAGCATGAAGTCACACCAACACTATTTATGAAAAATACATCCACTTCCAAAACAAACCACTACAATAAAAAAGAATTTTATTTAAAAACAAAGCACAAACAATTCCTATAAAACATTTCAATTCAATAAAACATCCCATTGAATTGAAAATAATTAATATAATTTCTGTGAAATCAATCTAGATAAATACCCTTTTTAAAACCCATGTTTTTAAACTAACAGCCAAATCATTGATTTTAAACCCCCAATTTTATAGATTTCTCAACCATCACTCACGAATGAATCCAAAAAGTGTTAAACAATAAAATAACAATCAATTGAACACCACACATTCAATATTATATCATGGGAATCAGTTCTACTAGATGGAGTAGAGAAATAAGCATCCATCTTCAATGGTTTTGATGATAACCACAAAAAACGATGATTGATCAAGAAAACCATGTTGATTCTTCACAGACCTGCATTATATAACTTATCCTAGAATGACCATGATCAAATCTCGTCATATTTAGAATCCACAGACATAGATCTACTCATAATGGGCTTCACTCTAAGGAATCAATAGAAGAGGAGAATTAGATCTATGTAGATCATTAAAACTGATCAATAATGATGAAGAACAGTCACATACATCAAGAATATAGCTCTGATTCCCCTATGAAAGCTTTTTGATTGCATCCAATATTCAAGGGCGAGGTTTTACTATGATCAAGGGAGAGAAATACTGAGTTATGGCTGCATAAGAGAAAAATTTTCATTTAGAGGAAAAAATGTGTCGTATCAAAATTTTTAGAATCTCAATTATGTGCCCACAAGGTTTGGCCGCACGGTTAGACAAACTATATGCCTCCAATGCGACATCCAAAATTACCCAAAAATACGTCCAATGTTCTCCCAACTCTCCCGATCATCATCCATAAACATAATAACCATGATGATAATTAAGAGTGACATAAAGAAAAAATGGGTACTACATTTCCTCAACATTGGTCATTCCATCCTTTGAGAGTAGAAAAACCTCACTGAACTGAATGACTTATTGCCAATGCTCTTTCATTTCTGTCTCAAATTCCCAAGTCTCTTTGTGAATATGACCATGCTTCCCTAAAAACCACACTAGCCTGATGCTTATTCACTGCAAGACATTATCTTACCTATCTATAATACACATCGGATTTTGTATCAACAAAGCATTCGGGTTTAGGTCAATGTAATCCAATCTGATCACCTGATCAGGATCAGGCTGATACTAAGTCAACTTAGATATATGGAACTCATTATAAACTTAATTGAACTATGCTTGTAATGAAAACTAATATGCATCCTCCATGAAAAATTAAAATATCTGGAAAGTGCCAATCTTTCTAGGAGATAATATTCAATGCATAAAAGAATGACGATGTCCATGACTTGAAGATATCCTCATGAAGACATAATCACCCACAACGAACAATAATGTTCATCTGCATTGATCTTCATAGTATTTATGAGGACTCAGAGCCATCTCCATCCACTTTCAGATCAAATGGATCTTCTCCATTGTTTCTTGGACAAGGCTCGACGCAACTCCTGGTGTTTCACATATATCCACCAAGCATAGTGTAGAACAACAAGGATGCACAAAAAATTCATTAAATGGAGTCATACGTAATGAGGATTGATTGTTTTTATTGTATGATAACATTAGAAAGGATATTTTTTCATCCTAGGAGAGACCCCAATCCATTGAACAAGACTGCAACATGTCTTTCAATGTTCGTATCGTCCACATAGATTGCCCATCGGTATGGGGATGAAAGGGTGTTCCCATAATTAACTTAGTTCTAAGAGATTGATGCAATGATATCATGAAATGATATGTGAATCTAAAATCTCTATCTATGACTATTGAAACAGGCACACCATTCCTCTGTACCACATCTAAGATTTAGATTTTTGACAAATCCTCCAAAGTATGATTTTTGACAAATAGTGATGAAATGGGGTGTTAGGGTAAAATGATCCACTACCACTTATATCACATAGTGTATCCAAATGGTTTTTGAAATTCCTATAAGAAAATCCATCAATATCTACTTCCATTTCAACACTGGTATAGGTAATTACTACAACATTTATACTAGTCTATAATTTTCAGCCATAACATGCTGAAAAGTTAAGCATCAATAATGAAAGAAGACCACCTTTTTTTTCATTATGAACCAACAAAAATATTCCATCAACTACTTAATCATCTTTATTGTACAAGTATCTACAACCCATATTTAATGGCCATATGCATGAAGGAGTTGTTCCTGAAATTCCATAGTTACAAGTATCTTATATATAATGAACAAAACTAAACTCCCATCTTGTTTCCATCCATCAATGGTCTCCCCACATTTGAGTTTTAACTCATAACTAGTCATTCTACATCATATGTTTGTGCATCATTGACTATTTTTAAGAAATATGGAAAAAGCGTAACTGAGAATAAAACCAAATAATCTCCTCATTCTTCACATTCCATGTGAATGGATGTTTGGACTGACATCAACATCCATTCATCTGATGGTTCTTTTTCCAAATGACGATATAACTTTGTACTAAATGCATCCATCACTGAATTACCTTTAACTGGTGTATTCCTCAATTAAAATTCAAATATCTAGAGATACTCCATTAATCTCCTTTGTCTTTGATTCAAATATCGCTTCAAGAAAATGTGTTTCATGATTTTGTGGTTCATAAATATTGTGAACATATCACCAATGAGATAGTTTCTCCATGTTTACAAGGCATGGGTGGTTGTTAGTAACTCCCAATCTTGTGTTTTATAATTCTTCTCATGCACCCTAAATAGTAATTAATAGTAAGAAAACACATGGTCTCCATGAATGAGAACACAACCCAAACAATACCCCATTGCATCACAGCACACCACATACCCCTGTCATGATTTTGGAAAAATCAAGATATTTGCTGATGTAAGCCTAACATTCAGTTCTCAAAAGGACTTATTACATTCCACTTTCATTTAGAATGTATAAATTTTTTCAGAGCTGAAATTAGAGAAAATAGTCGATAGAAATCATGAAAAAGTGTTAAAAGTAACTAGATAGACCAAGAAAATATAGTATCTTGAAGACAATATATAGTTGATTGAAAAAGATAACTAATATTAAATTATCTGAATAAACAGAAACACCTTTTTTAGAAAACTCATGGTCATGAAATCGTACATCCTATATCCACGATTTACACTTTGATAATTTGTCATACAAACGGTGATCTCTCAGGATTTGTAACACGGTTTCCAAATGTTCATCATGGAAAACCATTTTCATTGAATACAGAATGATGTCATTCAAAACACGAGAACAATTGAATCTATATATCATAGAAATAACTAATTCATCCATGCCATGAAGATTCAAGTGCATTCATTAGACCAAATGGAATGAATACATATTAATAGTGGAGATATATTCTTCTGAACTTTGTCTTTGTAATATCCTCATTCCGAAATCCAAATTAGTGAGATCATGGTCACAAGTAAATCCTGGAGAACCACTATGCTCCCATTAAAAGATCAAACAAGTCATCAATGTCTGAGAGTGGATATATATTCTTTTTCATAACATGGTTAAGCGTACAATAATCAACACACAAACCATGAATTCCATCGGATTTCGTAATGAACAAGACTAGAGCTGGCCATAGAGACATCTTTGTTTAAATTAAACCCATTAATTCTAGTTCTTTCAATTGTAAATTCAATTTCTTTTACTCAATGGGTTTCATCCTATAAGACAGAATAGAAATTGGACTTGTCCCCAGAAGAAGATCTATCGTAAAATCCACTTCTCTTTTAGGTTGTAACCCCAATAAGTTCTCAAGGAATACATATAGAAATTGATCCACAATATCTAGATAACTTGATCCCTCGATCACATCTATTGATGAAAAACTCCACACTACCAACTTATATGAAATCTTTCCCACCATTGGTGCTTGAATGATCTTTTCACCTCTATTTACCATCCACACTCTTCTAATGAGATGCATGATGCCGTCTTCAGTGATAAAACTGACTATTATCATATAATTGTCAATGATATCCTTGAACATTATCAACCAATCCATACCCAGGATTATATCACAGTCATTCATGTCCAACATCAAGAAGTCCCATTTCATTTATTCCTTGTAAATTATTAGAGCACATGCTCTACATGCTATGGAATATCATTCTCTTTCAACAATGGATTTTTCATATTTAATTAAATGAATAATTTACATATTTAATAATATAATGTCCACAGAATTAGATGAAATTAATGAATTTGATGCACGAGTATCGAAGAACACTTCCACAATGGCAGAATTCAAAATAATTTCACCTCTCACTATAGAAGATCTATGCTGATCATCTACAAATATCGGCTTATCACTATAAAATTTCATCATCGCTACATTGTTCTTCTTGTTTCCTTACTATGGTTTCCAGGTTGGGGATTTATTATATTTCTAGAATCACCATATCTATCTCTGCTCTTTTGACGATATTGATTTTGTTATCATCATCCTATCAAAGCATACAATGATTGTGATGCTCGATAAGTGTCTCAAGCAATAGACCTTGTAGAAATGAGAAAATACCGCTGAAGGTTCCCCACATTCCCATAACTATGGAATTATCTATGTTGTGACATTTACTCACTCTTTATGTGGTCAAGAGAACCACATTGAATGCAACATTCTTTAGAATGAGGTTGTGGAGGATGGTTCACTAATCCCACCACGTGATTCTGATTTGCACTTCAACCTTGGAAATTGGTATCCCATTTCTTCTTGTTCCAAACAGTTGAGTTTCCACAATTCCTTGTGGGAATCATAATTCCTCCACATATTAATCATGAGATATCACATTCTTCAATAGTCTCTCTGTTCACCATCTGTATGTAATCCGTAATAAAAATCATAACATTCTTCGATAAAATCGTTTTCCTTATCCCTGATTCGAATAAGTGTTCCTTCAAATAAACATTTGTCGCATCCTCTACTGAAAAATAGACTAAATTAATGAATTTTAATGTGTAATATATGACATTTGGGGTCTCCAATTTTAGGATGAAGAAGTCTGTCATTTTCTAGATCATGATGGTATGATGATTGATTTTTTTGTTAAATAATTCCTCCAAATCCTCTAATGTAATTCCCTCATACAATTTAGCATGAACCACTAAACCCCATCACTAGTATGCAAGATCCTCCTACATATACATTTCTAGATTTTCCATGAGCTCTAATGGTGTGATGATGAAATCTATTATACAATTCATCCTACATGGACACACCTCCGACTTCTCAGGTTCAGCATCACCCAGATGGTTGGTGGATTTGCCTTCATAAACTGGATGGTATGATCCACATGCCTTGGTTGATTGCATTGTTTTCTAGTATCCACATTATGAAAATCTTGGACAATACTCTAAATTGTCTCACCCTTCAATCGTAGTTCAGGTGAAACCATATTCTCTGCATCTTCTTTAGTTTGGTTTCAACGACACCTACCAGGTTCCATTTTCTGAACCAATAACCAACATTATGAATCGCACTCTCTAGCTACTGATGGATTAGCAGTTTAAATTATATAATATCAACTATCACAAAATTATTCTAAAATGCGATTTTTCCATTTTCAATAATTTTTTAATTCAATCAATATGCTTGTTTAAAATCCAAAATTTTTCCAAAGACACAAAATATACAATTTTTAAAATCATTAACTTGAAAAAAATTTATGCATTTTTCAAAAATCACAACCTTGCATAAAATCATAAATCATTCCTTACTATGAGATATAAATTCTAAATAGGATGTCATTATTCTAAAATTCATGGAATTCTCATCTAGTTGGGAAAATCCATGATAATATATTTACATCCATATAGAAGTGTATCCAAAAAACATATGTACCCAACCGCCTGGTAACTTGAATTTAATCATAGACGGGTTATCTATGCCCTTTTATGCTATAAATTCCAACTTCCTATAGTCCTAATCCAATCTATGATTCCAACCCAAGGATTAGAAAAAATAGGAATTCCAACTCCAAGACCATGAACACTTATGACCATATTTATCACCAAGGAAGGACCAGACTGAATCCATTTGTAATAACACGCTCATTCAAAATGGATTAAGAGTTCAACGAGTAATTACTATGACTTAAGTGACATCCCCAAGATACCAAAATAAAAATATAAATGAAAAAGGGTTTCAAATATAACTGGGGGAGTATTTATCCTTTAATAAATAAACCAATAAACCAAACAAACCATAACTAATCATTCAATATATGACGCACAAACAAATGAATGAATACTCACCAACTTTATTTTCTCCAAACCACATAAAATAATGAAAAAATTGAAGAATAACCAAGTAAAAATATACACATTGGATAAAAATTACAATATTCCGAAAAGATAACATAACTCCAAACTCCAAAAGATCAATGCTCCACAATCATCAAACACCCCAAAAATCACGATGGAGTGCTAAAAACATGGGAAACATTACATTTTACCCTTTCCCAGAAGATATAATATGAAAAATCACAAAGATCCAAATCATAGGTGAGTTAAAAATTGATTATCCTTTCCCCAATGAATTCCCTACTCACAACACTAGGACAGAAGACTAAGAAACAATTATATTAAATTGTTTATATAAGACAATTTACAATAATAGTTTATAACCAAATAATTTTTTTTTCTAAAAACCCTTTGAAACCATATTAAAAAATCAAAAGAAACCAATTTATAGAAATTTATTTTTCCAAAATAATATCTATTTGACGATTGAAAATCCATTCATCTTATAATATTGTATACCCGTTTCAATTTTTCTCAACACACCCACACATGCCTCCTTCATTTTACAGTTCAATACAAAAGAGTGGTCTCTCGACCAAATTTTTTTTTTCCAATGATAAATGCCCGAATCTTGGGTCACATCCCTTTTACCCCAATGGTATTCATCCCTGATTAAGGCCCTTCATGAATGATCTCACTCCAACACCATTAATTCAATATATTTCCCTTTCCAAAAAAACCACTTCAATAAAAAATACTTTATATTGAAAATAAATGCAAAAAAAATTTCAATGCAACATTTAATTTCGATAAAACATTTATATTTATTAAAAACAACTAATCCCATTTATATTCCATCAATCAAGAAAAATACCCTTTTTAAACCCCAAGTTTTCAAACCAAGAACCAATGCATTCATTTAAGACCCCCAATTTTTGATATTTAAGAACAATAACTCAAGAAGCATCCCAACATGCGTTCTAAAACCAACTAAAAATCAATTAAACACAACACATTCAATTGGAAATAATTTCAACCAGTTCTAAAACGTGTAGTTGAGAAAGAAGCCTCCTACATCAATGTATTTTTCAAAAACCACAATGAATGAAAAACGCTCATGAAAACCGAGTTCATTATTCATGAACCCACCTTAGATCTCTTATAATAGAATCACTGAGACTGAATCACATAATATTTGAAATCCAAACTCTTAAATATACCCATAATGGCAATATATTTAGGAAAATGAGAGAATAAGATATGTATATCTAATTAGATTTTAGAAACTGATCATGATCGATAAAGAATGATAATATAACTCAAGAATCCATCATAGATCCTCCATATAAAATCTTCATATTTTCACCAAATCTCTTGTGAGAGGGTTCACTACCTTCAATGATGAGTAATACGGTGTTATAGACACCTAGGAGGGAAAAAACTATTGTGGGGGGAAAAATTGGGATCCATTTTTTTGGATCTCACATAAGATCCTGCATAGATAGTTCACATTGTTAGACAAACTGTTCTAGGACCGGGAATTAGCCACAGCCTCAGAAGAACCTTACACATCCACCACGCATGGTCTCCCAAACCGTACTGCAATAGTGAGGGAGATAATACCTCAAAAGTTCCAACTACGCACTGTTTGAAAGTATGGTTAGACAAACCGTGGGCCTCCCATGCAACTTCAAAATTGCCCCAAAAACGCCTAGAAATTACGACCAACACTCTTAATGATCACCCATAATAATTATAATCATGAAAAGAAATATGTGATGGTAACATACTGGAAACCAGGGGTACTATACATTTATAATTCATATATATGACATGAATCTACTTATAGAAATATATTATCCAAATAATCAAGTGATGAAGACTACAAACAATTTTAGATCATGTATTGTGTAGTTAATATTATAAAACATTTATTTTTGGGAGCCATAGAATGTAATATTTTTAAAAATCCACTAAAATCCATACCATGGACTTTTTTGGCACATTTGTGAAGATTAATAATCCCTCCTCACTTTTAGTTAATGTGAGAATATTTGTGGTGGATTACCTGTTCTTCACTGATTTAAATGTCATATTTTATTAACCAGTATAGAAAAACATGATATCATTATGATGTTATATATATAGTGGGATTGAAATTTTATGTTAATTTAAAATGTTATATTAGAACATAGTTAATAAAATTTAGAAACATATTTTCACCTTGGATATTGTAGTCATCCATTCAACTATTAACATTATATTTGAAAAATGAAAAATAAATTTTATATTGTGATAAAATTCCCCAAGAGTATAACATTAAACATAAAAAAAATTAATATTTTTTTAATCTATTTTCATAAAGGTTTTCAATAAAATATTCAAATGATCCACTTCATTCAAATGTAATTTATAATATATTATTAGATAATATATAAATAATTATTATAAAATTTAATGGATTTAAATAAAATCTCCATTCATAAATTCCTTGATGATAAATAGAGAATTAGTGGGTCGAAATGATTTCTCTAAAATATAGTATTCACATAACATATATGAAAATTTATCATGTTGCCCATTAAAGGGACCATAATCCATGTTCAGCATCATTCCTACATCTTCCTTCATGTTTCACCAGGCATGCATCATGCATGTGTCACTGCCTATATGGGTCATGGTCTGCATCACCATGTGCATACTCATATAATAATGACTATTCCTAATAAGGCCCGATCACATGAATACTGACCAACCTTGGAATTTTTTTTCCTCCACATAGTTTATTGTAAAATTATATACTCCATAGATGGGGAGAGTTTTTATTTATCATTATTTTTTTAGATCATGATATTCATTAAAAAGGAACATTTAAACATATTTTTTTGAAAAGCACTAGTACATACCATGGTAAACCACATTATCATATAAATTAATTATATAGATTTTTATATATGTATATTTTAATCTCTTCATGTTCATAAATTATTATTAGATACAGATTCATGGATGTTTTAAATAATCTAGGTGTATGATTGATCTATAATTCAACATATATTCTATGAGTAATACATGTCAATTATTTGGGGAAAATAATATATATTACATCAAAATG
The DNA here is from genome assembly GCA_963277665.1 of Viscum album. Classification (NCBI taxonomy): domain Eukaryota; kingdom Viridiplantae; phylum Streptophyta; class Magnoliopsida; order Santalales; family Viscaceae; genus Viscum; species Viscum album. The sequence goes on along the minus strand of OY728127.1, from coordinate 1,930,029,102 downwards.
GCCTTGTAACCTTGGATAATATTTTTCATATTATCAATAATTTGAGATATTTACACCATATACATAGGTAAAATTATGTTTTCCGATTATTTTTTTAGCAAGGAAATTAATCATCCTTCTCTCACATTTGAAGAATTGGAGACAGATTTATGACATTTAATGTGAAATCCTTCACTATAAAAATTATGTTTGATATCTATACATAATTAAAATAAATACCCATAATTACATTAAATTACTCTAAATGGAGTATCATATGTTTGTAACTTTAATTTTGGAAAAATATTTTGATAGGTGATGCATTATGTTATTCAGATAAAAAAAATGATCCATTTCATTTCTTTATTAATTACACAACATCCATATTTTGATGTGGTGTTTGAAAAATTCATCTAAATATTAATTATTTGAATGAATATATAAATCCATGATTAAATAATATGTTCCCTACATTGTAATACATAACTATTGTACCTACCAAGTGTTTTTTTTTTGGTTTCACCAATGTAGTTGTGTTGTCTTATGTTCTCCAATTATCTCTAGGCTTTATAGGATGTTGTTTTTAATTTTCATTATAAATCATGGGTTAGTGAATGGATACACATATATTTTATTTTTCTTATCATTAATACATTCAATGATAGGATGAGGGTTGTATTTATATTTTATTTCATCCATTAAATTATAGAAATTATCACATTTCCATTAACTTGAAAGGTGAAATTCCTTCCCACAAATAAATAATATATTTATCCCTTTCTAAAAATATTTAGGATGGTTATTTCCATATACATGACATGTGGGATATTATAATTTCATTTCCCCATGATATTTTTCCAACATAATATTATAACTAAAATCTATTCTACACTTTATATCTCTTGACAAATGAGACCCTTCAAATTCATCACTCTCTATGTTGATGTTCATATAAAATCAATTAATTTATTCATATATGTCAATGTATCCAATTTTCACGTCTTTTTAAATTATCATATTTATCCAACCAAATAAGTCATAAACATTACTCTTATGGTCATTGAAAAATATGCATGATTTCATGAAATAATTGAAAATATCACCCAATTCCACATGATGGATTCATCATCATATTGATTCAGTATATGGAAATATCCCACTATTATCATTTTGATTCCATAAGAAAAATATGTATGAAAAATAAGGTTTTGGAAATTTTCCTTTATGTTTCTTATATCTCCTTCAATCGATTTATTTTTTTGAACAACTTCCTATATTTTTCATCTTCTCCATATAGATCCTAAAAAACATGAAAAACTAATCTCTTTTTTAAATAATTAAATCGAAAAGAATATCATTTAAATTGACTTGATCTATTTTTAAATGATATATGTATGAAAAGAACAATAGGAAGTCAAAAATATTTTTCACATACTTTTCTCAATTTTATCGTTATATTTTTTTTTGATCAAGTGTGATTTACCCTTAAATCATGTTTCTATTCATATTATGACATGAATGAAAAATTACATTCATTGAATACTTGATTACTATTTCTATCCATTTGGGAATTTCATTTTGTATGTCATCAAATTTCCCCTCATGTTGGTTGATGGAATGTTTATTCATATTTATAGACATTGTCGACAATAATAGGAAAAATAGGGATGATATTTTAAAAACTACAATACACATAAAATGGAATTAATATTCATTTTATGGTAAATAAATAATAGTTATATATTCCGTATCCTATGAATTTATAGGTATAAAATGTAGTTATCAATGATTTAATTCTAACAAGAAATAATATTAGATTTTTTTCCCGTTATATTGGTATGTATGAAGAATGTGAATTATTAAATTATTATACATTTGGAGAGTCAAAATTGGTTTATAGGAATCCCTTTTACTCCCACATTAGGTTATAATCCCATAAAATTCCAATGACTAATTTTCATGGTTGTTGACCCAAGACACAAATTTTCCAGACCATCATCCAATTTGGTTGTCTAGATAATGACTTTTTTTATTGTAAGGACCATAAAATAGACCTTAGAATACAATAGGTATGATTTATTTTTATTATTTTTATCCTTTATTCATGAATATTGTTCTCAAAACCTAATTCGGAAAATTAACCAGTCTATTCTATAATAACAACTATGAAAACATATATCTTTAATACTCCTTAATCGATGTTTAAATAAATAAAGATACAATTGATATAATAATAACATATCAAGAGGATATACATATTTTGGAAATTAAATATTAATATTAAAATAATATAAAATATCATTACAACATTAGTTTATAAAATATTTAGAACATGCAGTTAGATTTCATTGATATTCAAAAAAAATTATAGGAAATCCTAGGGTCATACATATGAAATGGGTGATTAATAATTGAAATTATGTTATTAATAAATGAATTTAATTTGGTAATTTTGTATTTTTGAGTGAAGATGCATGTTATGATATCATATGATGGGTGAGAATCATAAACATGAAAAATTAATCATGATATAAGACAATAATATAAAAATAATTTGGTAATGTGAAATTATCATACAACATTACCTCATGAACATAAATAATAGATAACCTCTGAGAAATCATAAAATATTGTTCCCAGTATAACCTCTTTAATATCGTAGGTGTAATATTATGAGATAAAATCATTACCAGATTAATTGAATGGATATATAATTTCAGGCCTAAATATCAAAATCATAACATGTAAATGCATAATTGATCCACATAAGGAATACACCATATGAATTAATTTCATAAAATTTAATCTATTGAACACGAAATAATGGTTCCATACATGGAATTCCCCCAATTAATAAATTATAGGTGTTTTTTAATACTCATGAGTGGGAATAGGGATGGTTATCCACTATACAAATGAAAAGCATAAAAACCTTATATGATAATTTTGGCTTCATGATAGTGGTAAATAATGAATCTTAAAAGGTTTTAATGACATTTAAAGGGCACTAAAATCACTTATACAACATTGCGAAATATATTGGTATGTGTAAAAACAAATCCAAACATGAAAAGTTAGAAATCAAAATGAATAAAAAATAACATTCTAGAATAATGTAGACACTGACATGATCTTATACACTATGAGGATGATTATTCAATCTTATAAGTATCTTATTAAGAGATTTATAATATACTTGGAGGACTCTATGTAGGTATAATAATAGTAAATTCATTCTTACAGTATTTTTTGGTAAATATTAATTGGGATTTGGGAGGGGATTTCTAGATGAATACAGTGGGTCACTGCATAAATCATAAAACAATATTTTTGAAAACTATATGTTAAAATAATAAATTTTATAAACTATATTACTGTATCTTCTAATGGTTAATGAAAAATTTAATTGATATGAAATTAGTTATATCAGTAATAATTAACTCATTAATATAATTCCCTTGTTTATGTTGATGTGATTCCCAATCAGAAGAAATTATTTTCCAATCCTTAAAATATAATTTATGTTTTGAAGGATTCATTAATGGTATATAAATTTAGTAATATAACATCTAAAAAATTATTTTAAAGATAAAAATTAATTTATATATTTGATAATCATTATAGTATTTAATATATCACATTATATATTTTAATACTTCATTATAAATATTTTATATTTTGACCGTATTTAATTTTTACCTAAAAAAATTTTCTAAAAAATGTTTTAACATTTTAACATTGGAATATATATAGTTTAGGATTTAGAAAATAATATATTTTACCAATATATTTCTTATAATATGAAATAATAAATTTTCATTCAAAAATCCCAACTATTGAAAATTTTATTTTTATGGAAATAACATTCTCTGGAACTTATTAAAATTGAATTTAACATCATGACCTTCAATTTCCATTTATGTTAATATTAATAAATATTAATAAGAAAATTTTACTTCACATATTCTTGAATTCAACATAATGTATTTCTTGATTGAAACAATATATTTTATAGAAAAATAAATTTTTTATCATTGTTTATGAAGATAATTTTTATAAAACTTATTATTAAATTACTAAAAAAATTAAGAAAAATTATTTATATTTAATATCATTTTTTTATATAAAAATATATTAATTCATTCAATTAAGGTATATATACAGATATACTTATTGAATCTGTATATTCCATTAATGTAAGGTGTCAAATGGAGAACCATTAGTGGTGTGGTTCAATGAATATGGTTTTGGATATGATTCTGATATCCTACAAAATTACATGAAAATATATTTATCGGGATTTAGTTTTTGTGTAGTTGATTGCGATTCATAAATGTAATAGAAAACTGATGAAATTAATCTTTGGCACTCTGATAAATGGGTTTTATAGGGTATTATCCTAATTGAGGAGGCCATAAAATTTCATAACACTCTCAATTGGATAATATCATATTTCTAAATATGTAGTAATAATAATCATTGAGGCATGATGGCTATATTATCAATTATTCTGATGCATAACAGTATCTTCAATATAATGGTATATATTTAATGATACTCCAAAACAACCAATGTATTTCATGAGTTTTATATATCTCTATATCTTAATAATACATTTATTCTTTCAATAATGTAATTTCTATTTAAAATTTTGAGTCTTAAACATACATGAATTTACATTAGCTAATGGTTATAAACAAAAAATAAATCAATATTTTCAAAAACTTATTTCCATATATGAATTGTATATCCCTTAATAATAATTATTTCCTTCTTTTCAAACCCTATGATATCAAAAATAACACCCATGATAAACAGTCATTAGAACCTATACCACCACCATAATCATCTTTGTCTTATGAAACCATCACACCCATCATTATCCTTTTATTATAAGTCTATTCCAAACTCATTTATACCCACCTCTCACTATCTCTATATCTTATAACACCAACTATTATTAATGTACCCCTACCATCATTTTCACCTTTCCCACCACTTTCCATTGGATTCACCATACATACACTCAATTGTCACTACTAGATACTATAATATCTGTACTATAATGTCGTAATTATGTATTAAATGCTAATATATACTAATGTTGGAAATATTTTTAAAATATTCCCCAAAAATTTATCCCTTATAAAATAAATATTTCAATAAGAATATTTTAAAATGTATTACATGTCATTTTTTTAGATTTTATAAATTGGATAATTTGTTATTTTTTATATTATTATAGTGAAAATATTAAATATAATTTTTTTCATAAGATGTCAAGTATATAAAACCACTAATACATACAATCAACATTTAGGGGAAGACCGAAATTTATAATGAAACAATCATTTTTACCCATGGGGAATGCATAGATGATTAACATGAATGAGGTTCAGATGAATGAAAATTCTATGAACTACTATCATTGGATCATTAATAAAGATTATTTATTTTTTCAATTAATCCCATTCAGTTCATTAATACGTATAGAATAACTAATTCCAAAAAGTCTTATAATTAAAAAATTTACTCAATAATTTTATAAATCATATACTATTGGGAGAGATATCCAATTATCCTTGAGATGTGGGAACAGATATTAACAATTATAAATGAAATTTTAAATTATATTTTACATTATGTTTTAAATTGAAAATAAAATAAATATTGGTAATTTATTATATTTTTAAATAATTCTTTTTTTATATTTTTTTTTGTTTCATTCAGATTTAAGAGTATAATTTTTTTTTTGAAATCAATCAGAGATTATGTGATAATCCATTAATTTATGACGCATTCCATGAATAATTAATTCATATAAATAATAAAATTATTTATTTGTTATTCTATAATGGATTCACAAGTATTTTTTAACATTTTTATATTTTATCATTCGTTAATTATTATTTTTCAAAAATAATTTCCATTTTTTTCCATTTTGAGTTTTTTTTGGATATCCAAATATTGTTAAATATAGTCTTTATAATGTATTTATTGTTCCATAATTTTATTAAATAATATTTTTAGTTATCAAATATCAACACAAAGTAATAAAAAATTATATAAGGTTTTGTAGCATTATAGAAATATAATTTTTGGTTATATATATTTTTAAAATGTTTTATAAGCCCTCACAATTATATTTTCAAATGGGAAGGTTGTATTATGTTATCTCCCTTAAAATCATATCATTTATTATTATTTGTGGGGTAATTAGATTTGAATGGGTCCATGATCCAAATATTTTTAATACTCTCTCATTAATTATATTTTTTCAAAAACACCATGGTGGTTTAAAAAATAACTACATATTAGATATTTTATTTTAATAATATGTGCAAAATCATTCTATATTATACATTACATGATAGAAATTTTGAGGCCATTATTATTTTTATAAAATTATTTCCATGATTTATGATATTTTATATGTTTATTTTATATGTATGTTGTTTTGGCCTAGTATTTTTCAGGATTATAATATGATCAATATTGTATTTTAAATTCTCGGGACACCTATGGGTGAAATGGTATATTTACACTTGAAGAAAAAAATAATTAAAATTTATCTGATGACACCATTGATTTTAAGGAATCGTTTTTATACACTTGTTGATATAGTTTGGAATTATAAATTAGGATGGAAATTGATAGAACAATTAAATATAATAATAATATTTTATAAGCCACTAAAACATTTTTTAGAATTTTTTGAATAAAAACATCATCATATTGATAACCCCTGAACATTGTTCCATCCAGAACATGGACTTTATCTTAATGGTTTTTTAACATACATTTAAATTAATCTATAGAGATTATAAAAAATTGAAAAATTATATTATCATATTCCATGAGGGAAAATTAATATTTTATATAATTAAAGAATTATATTGACTATTAATCTCATCATAAATATTTATATCTTAATTTATATCATAATTTATTAATACTAGCTTTTCATGCATAAACCTTGTGCATTGAGTTTTTATATGAGGGAGATAGATTAAGAGAGTCATTAATTTCAATAATTGAAGAAAAAATTTATATAACAAAATCACCAATAGTGGTGAACATTTCTATGATCACTGTTAAGGATTTATATATACTCGATATATTTTTTTTGTAATTCATTTTCATTATTATTTTTAAATTTTATATTCAAGTAGTCAGCATAAAAAACTACTTCTTTATAATTGTACAATGTTGAATTACTCAACTATTTTTATCATTAACATTGTTGTGAATTAGAAAAAACATGATTCCTTATTTAAAATACATAAACTATAGAATCTTATAGTAGAAAAAATTAACCCATATTATTTTTCTCTATTATTTTGAGAATATTTAATTACATAAATGAATCAAATATTATGGATTGAGGAATTCTTTTGATAAATTCATCAGAAAAAACTACATCCATGTAATATATAATCATAGAAAATATCTCCAGAAAACCCTCATGAAATAATTCTCCAAAATCTGTGTGTCTAGGTACCCCAATTACTATTTCTTGTAGTAAATTCATTTGGTTTATTAATATCGATGTCTATATTCCATGAAATGAACATCTATATAAAATTCAAATACACGTGAATGAACCTAGTAAAAACAATTCAAAACATGATTTCAGGGTTCATAACATAATTATATTTTTATGGGATAATTAAAACACTTATTTCATTCAATTTCATTTTAAACATCTATTTAACATGAATTGTCATCATCCAGTAGTTTATATAGATTGCCAGAGGATGTGTCACCAACACCCATTTTTCAACACATATTCTATCTCCCCCATTTTATTCTCCTCCATTTGGAGTCACATCCGCTTCATTTGGGCATACGGCCTCCATTAACTCATGTATACATAAGTTTTTAATCCTAAATTGGGTCCCACATCCACCTTTTTCGGTCATTGGTTAGTCTCTCTAGTAAATCAAAAATATTTCTACACATAAATTTATGTATATACTGTGTCAATATTATATATTAATATATTCAACATACCTACCCAATGTTATGAACCATCCCCTAATGAATTGGAGTTGGGATTGGGTTGTCCATATTCTTCATAAAATTCACACGGGTTTTCATTATAGTAATTAAAAAAGTAATGAATCAATATAAATGTTAAAAAATTATACATATATATCCTATGAATGGATAGATTTATGTAACCATTTAAAATAATTTGTATGCTCCTCCAAATTCATTGATAGGGAAATCTAATCAATAAAAAAATTAAGAAATCATGTTTAACAAATAATGGATAGCTTTCTACCACATCATGTTGGTCGGTACCATATTCCACACCTAAGAAGATCACACTCATCGTTGAAGCTAGAAACCACCATCCCAATTAAACTACACATCACAATAAAATACTCACACCAGATCCTAATAAATAATAAGATACTTGACTAAAATTAACATACTATTCTCATCCCTAAATAAAATCATTCCACCCTACCAAAATTGGTTATTGGGAAATGATTTCTATCATTTGATACTCTAAAATTATCAAGTGTCCATGTGGGGTATCCAATATATTCGTCGACACTATAAAATATATGAAAAAATATATCACACCACCATCGTCTCCTATAATTTTCACTATAAATAGGATATATATCATATGATGAAATAAATATTTTGATTCCTACCGAAATCCATCCATTACGTGTAACATCCTAATTATATGACTGTCATTAAACTATTACTAACATGGAGATATAAAAAAACATAATTTATATAACATGATCATAGTGAAAAACATCATTAACTCCTCCCACACCACCTATATATCAGAAACACTAATCCCCACTATACTTCTATCTCCAATAGAAAAATATACTATGGTAACAAATTCTATATCATTGTGATCAATTCATTAAAATAATATTTCTTTTCTAAGGTAACAATTTCAACAAACATCTTATAATAAGGTCTAAATTTACTAAGAAACCAAAATTATCAATTTCCCTATCGGTATTATCCAATATTGGGCATATATTCATAAAACTGAGCCACAAATTAATTGTTCATCCTCTGATGTTTCCACATGTACTATAGTGCTGAAACAGACCCCTCATAATACCTAAGTGATTATTATTTTTTCTATCTATGGGACAAAAGTATATCAAAAATGTAGTTATTACACAATATAGATGATAAAAAATCCTTGTATAAATCACCATATTTAGAGGATAATTTTTTTTATAGTGACACCCTTAGTGTGTTATGTACATTAAATATTTTTGAAAGTACTCATCTCAAGGAATAAATTTCTATCAGTTATAGAATGATTTTTTATTATAATGTAGAGTATTTTATTCGGACAAATTGTGTTACCATTTGGACTGGATACAATAGAAATGTTTCATCTAAATAGTTAGAACAATATTCACTTGACTGTGGCTTATTATTCCACCTAATGGGCTATGGTGTATTTTGGTTAATTTTGGATATGATTTTATTATTAAATATATTATCATTAGTTGATTTTATGAAATGTAGAAGGGGAAAAAATATGAATTAATTATCTATAATATTTAAACTATTCTTATATAATGGTCCAAATAAATGATTCTCTAATGGAGAGGGGGAGAGTGATAATTGTGATGATATTTGGACGAAATATACCTATATTTCGTATACAAAAGCAATGAAAAATTGGATTTTGTACCATATTAATATGATGTGTAAAATAAAATATAAATTTATTTAGGGGAATCAATCGTGTTAAATTTTCTTGTTTTAGTGTAGGTTTTTATAATGGGCATAGTGGTAGAGTGTAATATATATGGATTTCAATCATTTTAAATATATCTTTAATTATATATAAATGTAGGGGTGAGTTACTCAAACTAGTGATAACATTATAAATAGATTTTTTGGAGGTGGATATTGATTTTTCTAGGATTCAAATAATAAATTTTGGTTGGATGACCATCAATTGATATTTTTTATTGATTTTGAATATTATAAAAATATTCTGGTGCATAAGTGTTTTTTTATTAATATAATTAACAAAAATTACATAGAGATGATATAATTTGCGGTTAAATTGGATTACCCCTTCATAGATTGTGGTATACAATGTTTTTTGATATCTTTACCACTAAGGATGAGGGATATAACAGATAATGGGGATTATTTTCTACTACGTATGTTTCTTTATATAACGAATTTAGTATCATATTAGAATTCCATTGCTAAGAAAAATTTCTTTTGGTATGGATGACGTATTGAATCATGTTTTTCATCGATATGATTAAGATTAATTTTGAGGTTTAATGTTCGGAGAGCACACTATTGATAAAATTTAATATTTATCCATACAAATGACCTAAAAAAATTTATCATTTGGATTTGTTGGTTATGGGCTATGGCTTTAACCAAAATACTAAATTAAAACCAAAATATCGGTTTTTCAAGGCCTTGATTTAAAATAATAATTACATAAATATTATTTTTAACACTCTTGAATGTATTAAAAATTATTATTTGTTTTGAAATGAAAAACATTATTGAAAATAAATTTTAATGGTTGAATCCTTAGAGAGGAGAATTTTATAGTTGCAGTGTAACATTCATTCTCATGAGGCCCCTAGATAAATAATAATTTATGTTATAATTTTATATATTCTTATTAAGGAAAATGTTACCTAATTTTTTTATTACCAATATAATTGTAATTACATCCTTGATAATGATTAAACAAATATTTAACATTATATTTTCCAATTAGAATAGTTAGTCTTATAAATCCTAATATATGTTATTATTTGTGAGGGAGAGAGATTTCTATAATTTATAATTATTGTGATAAACGATCTATATTCCGCTACTACACTGATGATGAAAATAGATTCAATTTTAATTTTTCTCAATGTGATATATTAATAGTAAAAACGATTCTTTAAAATTTTTAATGTTTATTGTGATTTCTAAGTTGAAACTATTTGGTTGAAACTGAAAATATTTGTAATTGCATCAGTGTATACTATTATACAATTTTTTCTCTCTAACCTGTATATGAGTTATTAAAACATATAATAACAAAATAAAATGTAAATATTATAGAATCATAGGGTTGAAATTATTATAAAACTAAATTTTTATACTATTAATTCAGCATCATATGAACAATGATCTAGGGAAGAAAAATTATTCACTCTTTTATATTATTCCATCATGTATCTAACATATTTATTATCAATTTCCCATCACTTCAAAATGATATTTATCAGATGATGAAAATGTTTTTCCAATCTAGGATTTGGCCAACAACTATTGGAGGGCAGGGTAGTGGTGAAGGTTGGATTATGGTTATTATGTGGTTTGGATGAGAGGTGCATAAGGAATGCTGGATTAAATATACATAGGGCACAATGTATGAAGTGAATGGAATCATGGAATAGGGACTTCGTAAAACATCTAAAGGTGATAAAAATTGTTTTTTATATTGATGAAAATCCAGCATAGGTATTTGTATAACATATACACACATCTCTTTGTGGGTGGGTGATTACCAAAGGGAAAAATAGTCTTCACTGATGTGTTGACAATAAATAACAAGGATCTAAATGGAATATATGAAAAAGGGTTATTAATTAATATATATATTTACATTTGAGATATTAATAATTTAACATTTTTGATATAGAAAATGCGGGTTCTCTACTAAACCCCACTCAACATGTAAAATTATAAAATAATAATAATAATATTATTATTATTATTTATTAGTATCATTTAAATTGTTCTTTGTAGTAAATATTCATAATTAAATAACAGTTATAATCCATATGTAATGTAAGGACCTGACACTAGTTTCCCAGAGGCGGTGCCTTATTTGATACATTAGTATACAAACAAGGAATAACCATCACGAAGGATAGAGTAGTTTAGTATTATTGGAAACAATATTCATATATATGTTAATCCTAAAACATTAAAATAAATTCAACATATAAACTATTTAGACAACAATCAGAACTCCTACATAATTTCATCATTTCATTCAAAATAATATTATCCAAGTCCAAAGAAAATTAAACATAATAATGGGGTGTTCCAAAATTCACATTAAGGACAATTAATAAAATAGAAGATGAAATAAACATTATACACGGAGAATAATTGAAAACACATGCCTCTATAAAACATGAACATAATATGGTAGAATATGTGATGAGTAAATATTTTTATAATATAACATAATCATGGGTATTATACTAGTCGATTAAAAACCTGAAACATCAATTCTATTTTCATAATTAGAGACTGCATAATGTAGTACAGCATAACCATACTGTCAACGCCTCATTCCAAGACCATAAGTAATCATTTTGTCAAGGCCTTGTGCAAGGACTGTAGTTTCTCTCATGTAACCTGTCAATGCACCATGAGAATATAGCGGGCCCAACCCAACACTTACTATATCCAGTTCATTACTCATATGAATGACGTTAAACATAAACAACATACCAATTCATATCGAAACTATTATATGAAATTTAAATAGCTTCCCCCAAATATTTAAAAAAATCTATTACCATTCAACGTAAACTGATTAATGGTTTTAAGACAGTACATCAATAGGAAAAATAATCAGAAATAGTTAAATTAAGTATTTTATATAATTATATGGAATAATAATCTAAATAATACATAACAATCAACTAGAGAGTTGAAATAAATGAACATACTCTTTTAAATTCAAAGAGTAAATCTTGAGAAAAATACTCTTTTACTTTGAAAAGAAGTGTTATTTTGGAAAAAAAAAATTGTATAAATCTAGACGTGAAGTAAGATATTATTTTAATAATAAAATTAGTCATTTTAGAATATAAATGGATTCTAAATACATATTATAGATTTCCCTTGAAAATAGATAAGACTTTGAGAAATTTCCTCGATTCTGGCTTGTAATTTGGAAACAATTTTGATTATTTAATTTAAAATATGTAACTATATATAAATTAGTGAAGTATTGGGGTTGGATAACATATATAGAATACTCAAACATAATTTATTAATAGCACATAATAATACATAAGAATTTTATTGAGCTAATTAGACAATGTAGGTAACCCGAATGAAAATGAAAGTTTGGTTTTAAAACCCTTACCTTGAATTTATATGTGTTCCCCTATTAAAGAAATGTTTTAATAAAATGAAATAAGGCTCATTAATAATTTAATAATGAACATATTAGAAAAACAATTATTTTTATCATAATTAGTTTTTGTTAATTTATGTCTTTATTGATAATTTATAATATCCAATTTTGTTGTTCTAGAGTGTTCTTTATCTTGATTTTCATAATCGATTCTCTTGTTTTTATATAATTGAGTTCATGTAGAATGGATATAAATCTCCAGAACTGAAATTAAAATTTATTTATGGATCTCTATAAGTATTAATGTTCATTTATATTATTTTGATACATGAAAAAATGATTAGTATGTAGATATATTTTTAATGATATTCACTTAGATTATTTATGCGGTATTTTGATTATTAAGAACTAGTTTGGTTGTATCATTTAATAATATGTTCTTATAATGGTTCATGAATATTAATTTTGATACAATACATATATTGTATTCTATTTAAACTATTAAAATTGATTCATTATCAATAATGAAGGATAAATTGATGAACAAAACATCGTTGTCTACACATGCTATAAATTGGAACTTCATGGACATTGATTTCATTTATAAATTATAAGGGGAAAGGATATTGATTACGGTTATTCCAATCACATAATATACTTCCAGTAAATAGATTATATGGGTTTTTCCATGGTTATATGAATAATGTTTTTTATGAGAGGAAAAGAAAAGATATGAACATGAAAATAAATGAAAAGTTGAGAGATCCCTTATGAAAATTCGACAGCCAAACATCATAGATTAAAATTTCAAAAAATGAAATTATGAGAGAAAAAGGGTATCTAATAATATGGAAATCTAATGGAATATAAGAGGAATACATAAAATAAATATCCCACATATTATATTGGAAATTAAAAGAGATAACATAATAGAAGTGTCGACTAAAAGATGAGGGTGAATGATTATCACACCATTTAACGTAACTCAAAGAACATGAAGGATGTGACCATGGGGCTTAATGAAACCCTAGAAGGAATCCTATAGAGGAAATACCACATGATATTTGAGGATGGTGTATTTTTAATGAAAAACATTTAATGGATGAGTCGGTATTTATAAAAAAAGAGAAGGAGTTTTTAAATAAATTCAATGGGACACCTTATTAATGGATTTTGCCAAACCATGGGTTTCCCATGGTACATTCTTATGGTATTATTCACATTGGACACCTCATTTAATATTTTACACAAAAATAGTCTACCATACTTATCTTATGTCATTATGAAGTCATTAAACAACAAAAAACTCAAAACATTATTTTAATTATTCATGAAAAATGAAATTATTTTAGAAAACTCCAAAAATTCACCCCAGCAATTTTTCAATGTGTCGAAATAAAAAATATTTTCCATTTTTCAAAAATAATTTTTTAAATATTATTAACATAATAAAATCATATTTAATTTGAAAATTAATAATTTTATGGTATAATTAGTTGTATATCACATTGAGAAATTAATTAAGATCTCATTATCTAATTACCAAAAGAAAATAAAATAATATCATTATTTACTATTTTTAATGGTATGATTACTATTCATATTAATATCCATAAGGGTAATTTACTATTCAGTAAAAATAAATTTTGTTCTATGACACTCCAATTGAATTATTGGTCACACATTTATAGGGCAGTTTTTCAAAATTCAAAACATAGTAGAGGCAATGATGTGTTTAATGGCTAGATTATGAAAAAAATTCAATATTTTTTTTCAAACCTTGGGGTGTTACATTATCTCCCCCATACAGAAATTTCATCCTCCAAATTTTAAAAATGTTACCTGAAAATATTCAGGCATGTATTCAACATAAGCTCCTCAGGCTCCCATATATCTTCCTTTATATTTTGGTTCCTCCAAAGAACATTTACCAAACAATTCTTATGATTTCACAATAATTGTTCTCTGGTATAAATAATATTTATATTCTCTACACAATAACATAGATCTGGATCATGTTATACTTCTTCATAAGTTAGTACATGTGTTGAGTCTGGCATATATTTTCTTAACATTGATAGGCGGAACACATTGTGAAATTAGGAGAGACCTAGAAGCGTTACCAAAGTGTAATATATGACTCCAATTCAGTATACAATGTAAAAATGTAGAATGTACCTAGGGAATAATTTTCCCATACTATAGATGCTTTTAATACCCTTCTATGGATAAACATTTAAGAAAATGGGATCTCCTCCTTGGAATTCCATGTCCTTTCTCCAGTTATCAACAAAGTTATTTTGCATACTTTGAGATGTTTTTATTTGGGTTTAGTCAATCTTTAACTTTTATGTTGTTTACACATCATGTTTTGGGCCTACGAGCATTCATTCACAAACATCATCCCAACATGTTTTGGTACGACATCTCTTTCTATACAATGCTTCATATGGTTCCATCTGAATACTTGAATTGAAGATTTTGTAATAGAAAAATTATATTAGTGGTAAATACTAATCCCACATGACATAAAAGTCATGTGAACAAGCCCTCAACATGTCTTCCTATGTTTGAATATTCCGGTATTATTGTCCATCAATTTGTTGGTGGTAAGAAGTGCTCAAACAAAGATCAGTATCTATGGCCTTATGAAGACTCTTCTAGAATCATGATGTAAAATGAGGATCCCAATTAGAAACAGTTGATGATGGTACAACATGAAGTCTTACAACATCATTAATATATATAATTTCTAAATGTTCATATAGTAAATATTATTTTATTGCATGAAAAAGTGATGATTTTGTAAGACTATCTACTATGACCCATATCACATCAATCTTTTTCGGAGTATTTGGAAGCCCCATGAAATATTTCATTGTAATATCATTCCATTTCCACATATGAATTGGAAGGGGTGGCATGACACCTCCAGGACATTTTATTCTAGCCTTCACCTATGGAAAAAGAAAACATCTCGACCCATAATCAGCAATCTCCCTCTTTATGTTTACGCACCAAAAATGTTCCTTTAATCTCTAAACATATTTTTTCTACAAAAATGTTTATAAAAATTAGAGATATGAGCATCATCCAATAATTTCCTCCTTTTCTCATGAATTTCAAGAACAGAAATCTTATTTAGGAATATCCAAATTCTCCCTTCATATGCGAAGTCAGTCAACTTCCCATCATTTATAAAATTAATTTTATTTTTAATCTCCTCATCATCAGCCTGAGAACATTATATCCTTTCTATAATGAAGGTTAAGAAAACATTTCCAAAAGTACTAATGTGTTACCTTCAATGATAATTCCTATATACATCTATACATGATCCCTAAACGTATGATCCCTTTCAAATCTCATCATGATCATTATTTTATGTCTTTTCGATCAAAAGAATCTTCTACCTTATTTTCCTTCCATGGTTGGTTGTGTATTGTGAAGTCGTAGTCTTTGAGTAGGTCAATCCATCTTTTTTGTCCCATGCTGATTTCTTTCTATGAGAATAAATATTTAAAACTATTATTAATAGTATATATCTCAAATTTTTCACCATAGAGAAAATTCATCCAAGTCATCAAACCAATGATTATCACGGCCAACACAATATCATGATTTGGATAGTTTTGTTCATGAATTTTTAGCTACCTAGATGCATAGGATATCACTCAATCAGTCTTCATAAGGAAAAAACCAAGTCCCCTCTTTAATGTGTCACTATAGATATCAAACATATCCTTCCCCGATTATAGGGTTAAGATCGAAGAAATCACTAACCTTTTATTCAATTCCTCAAAACATTTCTCACATTATTTGGTCCATACAAACATAACCCCTTTAATTATATGTTTTTTCATTGGATTGGCTTAATGGGAAATGTTCTAACCAAAATACTAATAATAACCAGCTAAACCAACAATACTACATACCTCAGTTATGTTCATTATAATAGGCCATTCATGCACAAATGTTGACTTCACATGATCTATTGATATTCCATCCTTAGAGACAATGTGTCTCATAAAGTAAACAAAATGGAGAAAAAAATCACAATTTCTATACTTCCCATATAATTTATTTCATCAAAGTGTCTTTATAATAGTGCACATGTTATTTCCCCGATCATCATTGATTTTTTAGTATACCAGGATATCATCAATAAACACCACAAAAATGTCATCAAGATATTTCTTGAAAACTCAATTCATCAGATCCATAAAAATAGATGCGGGATTAGTTTGTCCAAACGGGAATACTGTAAACTCGTTATTCCTGTACGTGGATCAGAATACTTTTATTGTAATTTATTCCTTCATCACAAGCAACTAATGATGTCTAGATCGAAGATCAATATTTGAAAAATATTGGGATCGAAGAAGTTGATCAAATAAATCATCAATTCGTGTCATAAGATATTTATTATATATTGTAATTGCATTGATTTCCATGTAATCAAAACACAAACTCATGGATCCATATTTCTTCTTGACAAAGAGGACATGGTATCCCCCTAGAGAAACACTAGGTCGAATAAATACTATATCACTCAATTCCTCTAGTTTTTTCTTTAGTTTCACTAACTAAAGAGTGGCCATTCTTTATGGGGACATTTATATGGGCCTAGAACCATGACTTAAATTAATGGAAAACTTGATTTACCACTCTGGAGGATGTCCAGGTAAATACTATGGAACGAAGTCAACATTTTCATGTACTATAAGTACATATTTTATCTGTACATTCAACTCCTCAACCATATTTATTTCATTCCAATCCATCCCAAAGAATAGATTTCAGCAGATCTACTATGGGTGGATCTAGATGAGAATCATATGGAGAGGTCTCTGCTATAAAAATAAGTGATTCTACACCAATCTAAAAAATTGGAACTTCCTTATTCTTGCAATAGATCTTCGGATCATAATTTGCATTCTAATTCATACCGATAATTATATCATATTTAACCATTTTTATGATGAGAAGGTTATCAACTAAATCATTTTTATGAGTTATGAGGAAGAATAATCTTCACGCCATTATTGCAATGATACATCCACTATGAGTTTTGTCTGAAAACTCCTTTATTGAATCAAATTGGACTTATCTAATTTTCATGGAAAATAGTGATGATATAAATGAATGAGACCATATAGAATCAAAAAAAATATTGACTATGGTAGATGAAACCATCAATGTACCTACCACCCATTCGTTAGGAACTTCAACCTCCATTGTTGTGACCGCATAAGCTGGGAATTTCTCCATTGGCCTACTTTGGTGAACATTTCCTGAATTCTTAGGACATTTAGGTGAATAATGTCCCATATCCCTGCAATTATAGCACATAACAATGGTTGAATATTTCACCCCTTACAATCATGAGATATGTGTCATTTTTCTCCACACTTGCAACAGACTCACATTACCTTCAGGAAAGTTCCAGGGTGTTTCTTCCAACAATTAATGCATGATGTAAATTTAACACATCCCTTATTCCCCATTTGGTTATATCAATTCCCAGTGTTTCCAATAGCCCTCATCTTCTCCTGATTTCCAATAATGTCATAAGACATAGTGAATTCATTTTCCATCTTTATTGCATATGAAACTATGTATTTATATGATGATAAATTCTAGGAGACTAGATCCCTTTGGACGAATGGTTTCAAACCATCTATGAATCGATCAACTTTCTACTTAGATTACATATGTAGTCTATAGCATGAATTTCCATCATTATAATGTGGGATTGAAAGATGGATACATTTTCATCCTCCTTCTACATCAGATTCAAGAATTGCTACTCCATATCTGCTCATTGTTCATGAGGGAAATACTTTTCTTAGATTATTTCATTAAAATCCCTCCATTAAATCTATTCTACTTCATAATCCACCATTGGGATTTGGATTATTGAAAACCATTGATCTGCATCTCCCATTAGACGATAAACTGCCATGACAACCTTCTCTCCTTCACTATATCCCAATGCAAGAAATATCCTCTTGAGGGAATGTATACATTTCTCACATTCAAATGGGGTTATAGTCCAATTTAATGATGGAGGATATTGTCACATTAAGATATCTTGAATAGCTCCTCCACGTGGTTGATCCAGATGCTATATACGGATGAGTATATTATTTATAACATGAGTAAGTGGTCACGGTATTTTTATAATTAACTTGGCACCTGTCACAACACCAGATCCAACATCATTATATTGCATTAGAGGGAAATCCCTATAGACATTCATGAAGCTTCCATTGTTCGACTAGGCATCATTTTTATATAATGGAATAAAATATATTAGTGTATGAATCATTATTTAAAATCTCAATATAGAAAAATACATAGCATAAATCGAAATTATATGCATAGATAATCTCTTAATCCTAAACATGGTATCTAGGAGAAACAATTACATTTAAATCATTCATAAAGGATTGTAATGAAAATATGAATTATCCTAGGAATATCTCCCAGGAGTATCATAACCATGAGTGCATCATAGCCCATTATCATGTTCCAGGATACCCTGGGTCGGGCCCGAAACTCCAGGTGGGAGCTTTCACTCCATGGTACTTCTATTCCAGAGCCGCCTCTACCTGCTCGTATACATACATGGATGCATTTCATGGAATATGCACATAATATATTTCATAAAAAAAATAATAGGACATTCATGAATGTTTATCCCCAAAGACTATCTTAGTTAATCTTCCCTAATCTACATTTTCTAAATCAAGATTCATTGTTTTATACTAAATTTTCTCTGATACCAACTTTAAGGTCCCAAATCGAGTTTCCTAGAGCCGGTGCCTTATTTGATTACATTGGAATAAAAAAAAGATATATGAATCCCAATGGACCAATAATTATTGTATTCTTGGAAATAAGACTCATATATATGTTAAACATTACAACTTGAAAATAAACACAACATAAAATCTCTTTGGACTACACCAATAACTCCTAGGTTATTTCAGCATGACATTCAAAAAAACATATTCATGTCATGAGAAAATAAAAAATAATAATGGGGTGAGTTAAAATGCACAGTATCTGTATGAAATATAGTGGAAGATAACATAAATATTAGACTTGGTGAATAATTGAAAACTCATGCCTCTAAGAAAATTGAACATAATATGGTATGAAGTTAGACTATTAAATATTGCGATAACATAACATAATCATGGGTAATCAACTTTTAAAATAACCACAAGATCCATAAATACTATTTTCATAATGAGTGAATTCATAATGATGGAAAACATAACCATAATTTCACAACATCGATCCAAAACCATAAGTAATCATTTTGTCACAACCTTATTCCATTACATTAGTATGTCTCATGATACAAACTGATGCACCAAGGGGATATAGTGGACCCCACCCAACACATATTATGTCAAATATATTCCTCATATGTATTTTTATATCCTTATACAACATAGACATTCATTTTGAATCTACATGACGAAATGTAAAGATATTTCCCTGAACATTAAGCAAAAACTCTAACCATTCGAGGTAAACTAGTGAATGGTTTTAAGATATCACATCAATAGAGAAAAAAATAATAAAACATTAAATTAAATATGGTATATCATAACATGGAATAATAATCCAAATAATACATAAAAATAAACAAGGGTGATGAAATAGATTATGATACTCTTATAAAATCTTCGAGTAAATCTTGAAAAAAATACTCTTTTACTTTGAAAAGTGGAGTTATTTTGGATTTTTTAAAAAAAAAATAAATAAAGAAAGATTTTATTTTAATAATAAATTTATTTATTTTATAATTATAATGGTTTCTAAAAAACATATTATAGTGTTCCCATGAAAATAGATAAGAATTTGAGAAATTCCCTTGAATAAGGATTGTATTTAGGTAACAGTTTTGAATGTTTATTTTAAATCATCTATCCATCCACAAAATAGGGAAGGATTATGGTTGTGTACACATATATAAAATGCACACATTAATATATTATGATTACATAATAATACAAAATAATTTCATTGAGGTAATCAGACAACGGACGTAACACGAATGAAAATGGATGTTCGGGTGGAAAAACCTTACAATAAATTCGAATGTGTTCCACTCTCGAAAATAATGTACGTGAATATGGAATTAGACTCACTAATAACATAATTATGAACTTATTATACTTGTATTTAATTTATCATAATTATATTTAGTTCATTTATGACCTAATTAATATGTTATAATATTGATTTTTTTCATTCCGGAGTGTTCTTTTTCTTGATTTTCATAATTGGTTCCCTTGTTTTTATGTAATGGTGTTCATGTGAAATTAATGTAAATCACCAGAACTGACATTACATATTATTTATTGACATCCATAAGTGTTAATATTCATTTATATTATTTTGTTACACGGAAAATTGATGAATTATTTGATGAATTATTAATGTTTTTCAATTAGATTATTTATGCGGTATTTTGATTATTATGAAATAGTTTGGTATTATGATTTAATATTATGAACATATACTGGTTCAGGAATATTATTTTCGTTACAATACATATATTATAGTCTAGTTCAACCATAAAAATTTTTCATGACCAATAATGTCGGAGAAATTGAATAACGAAACTTCGTCGTCCACAAAGGCTAAAAATTGAAACCTCATGGACGTCGATTTCGTTTAGAAAAATAAAGTAAGAGAGAGAGAGAGGGTATTGATTATGATAATTCCATTAAAATGATATAATTCCAGTATATAGATGATTATTGAGTTATAATGGACATTTCTAAATAGGAGTTGAGGAGATGAAAAGAAAAAATATAAACATGAAAATTAAAGGAATCTTGAGAGATCACTTCTGAAAATTCGGCAGCCTAACGACATCGCTTAAAATTTCATAAAATAAAATTTTTATAGAAAATGAAAATCTAATTATATGGAAATAAAATGGAAAGTAATATTATTACATAAAATAAAATTCCAACATATGATAATGTAAATTCAAAGAGGTAACATAAAATAAGTGTCGAATAAAAGAGCATGGTGAAGTATTATCTTATCTTGTCGAGTAACTCCTAGAACATGATGGTTAGAACATTAGGATCTATGGATACCTTGGGATGAGTTATAGAGAGATAAAAACACTATATATTCCAGGATTAGGGATTTCTAATGAATGAAAATGAATGGATGAGTTGCTATTTATGGAAAAAGAGAGGGAGTTTTTTTAAAAATTTCAACAGGACACCTCATTTGTGGTTTTTTCCATAAAATTTACTTGAACATGGTATTTTTCGATTGTTTAGGCTACCTGGAGCACCATATATCATATTTTATTGTAAAAAAGTCGCCCCTCAATTTATTATGTCATTATTATGTAATTAAACTACTGAAAACTCAAAACTGTATTTTTACTATTAACGAATAATTCTTCTATTTTTGAAAACTACCAAAAATTCACCTCTAACATTTTTCAACATATAGAATTAAAAAATGAAAATAATTTTTCAAAAATAATTTCTTATATATTATTAATTTATGAAAAACACAGTTTAAAAAAAATAACAATTTTAATGTATAATTAGTTTCATATAACATTGAGAAATTAATTAAGATCTCATTATCTTATTACATTATTAAAAAAAATATCATTATTTAATATTCCTAAGGGTCATATTAAAATTTATATTACTATTCATAATGGTATATTACTATTCACTAAAAATCAATTTTTTTCTATGAGACTCCAAATGACTATCTACTCACAACTAGAGATGAAAATTTTTCAAAATTGAAAACATAGTATAGTCAATGTTGTGTTTAATGGCTAGATTATAAAATGAATTCAATATTAATTTGAAAACCATTGGGCTGTTACATTCTCCCCCTCCCCACAGAAAATTCATCCCCGAAAGTCACAAAATTTTACATAAAAATATTTGTGTATGACTTCACCATAAGCTCCTCATGCTCCCATGTTGCTTTCACCATCAAAAGGATCCTCCAATGAACCATTACCATAAGATTCATCTGATTTCTAAAAACATGTTCTCTAGTATCAAGAATCACGATAGGCTCTTCATAGTAAGACATACCCAGATAAAGTTCTATTTCATCATAAGTGAGTACATGTGTTGGGTCTGACTTGTAATTTCTTAACATTGACATGTGAAACACATTGTCTACATTCGAGAGACTTGGTGGTATTTTCAAAGTGAATGTTACGGCTCCAATATGGTCCAAATATTCAAAAGGTCTGATGCACTTGGGACCTAATTTTCCATTCCTTCTGTATCTTTGAATACCCTCCTTGGAGATACCTTTATAAAAATAAGATCTCTTTTTTGAAAACCAATTTCATTTCTTCAGTAATCATCATTTTTCTTTTTCATACTATGAGCTGTTTTGATATGGGTTTGGATAATCCCCATAGGTTCTGTTGTTTCCTCAACAAGTTCTGGGCCTATGAGATTTCTTTCACCAAAATCATCCAAGCATGTTGTTGTACGATATCTCTTTCCATACAACACTTCATATTGTTCCATATTAATACTTGATTTTATGATATTTTTATAAGAAAATTCAATGAAAGGAAAATAATGATCCCACATGCCTTCAGAATCCAGTGAACAATACCTCAACATGTCTTCCGAATAATTTATAGTCTATTCTGATTGTCATCCTTTTGTTGGTGGTAGGTTGTTCTCAAAAAAAGATCATTATCTATGTCCTTCTAAAGTCTCTTCTAGAATCATGATGTAAAATAGTGATCCCAGACGAGAACCATTCATGTGGGTGAACCATGAATTTTTAGAACTTCATTTATATATAGTCTTGCGAAATGATCAAGTGGTAAATCTTATCTTATAACATGAAAATGGTTTGATTGTGTATGATGGTCAACTATGACCCATATCATATAATTCCTTCATGCAGTCCTTCATATCCCCAAGAAAATTTCTATTTTAATATCATCTTATTTATACATAGGAATAGGAAGGGGTTGCATGACTCCTCCAAGACGTTGTCTTCCATCCTTCACATGGTGACAAACCAAACATCTTTACCCGTATTCAGAAATCTCCATCATCATGTTTTCCCACCAAAAAGTTACTTTTGATCTATAAACAACATTGTGAAACCACAGTGTATAGATAAATTAGAACCATGACCATGATCCAATAGATTCATCTATATATTAGGAATGGCGGGAACGCAAAGCCTATTTCTGAATTTAAAAATGTCACCATAATATGTGAATTCATTCATATTCCAATCATTAATCGCAGTAATTTTCTTTTGAAACTCCTCATCATCTTCCTGAGAACATTTTATCCTTTCCAATAATGATGTTTTGGAAACCATTTGTAAATTTATGTATGTGTTACCTTCCATGATTATTCCAATAACCATTTCTACTATATCCATGAACATAGGATCCCTTTCAACTCTCATCTTGTTCACAATTCCATGATCTTTTCTATTCAAAGCATCTGATATCTTATTTCCCTTCCCTATTTTGTATTTAATTGTTTAATAGTAGTCTTTTAGTAGCGTAATCCATCTCATTTCCCTCATGATGAGTTCTTTCTATGAGAATATATACTTAAAACACTTATGATTAGTAAATATCACACATTTTTAGCAAAAAATATAATGTCTCCAATCCATCAGAGAATAGATTACCACTGCTAACCCATGATAATGAGTTGGATTGTTTTTTTAATTAATTTTTAGCTACATAGACGCATATGAAATCACTTGATAATTATTTATAAGGAAAAAACCACTTATTTTCATTGATGTATCACTTTAGAAATCAATCCCATCATTCCACGATGGTAGGTTTAGGATCATAGAATTCACTAACCTACTCTTCAATTCTTATTAACATTCTTCACATTCTTTGGTCCATAAAAACATAAACCCTATTCTTGTAGGCATATCCAATAGTTTTGCTAAAGAGGCATGTTCTGAACGAAATGTAGATAATAACCTGCATAACCTATAATACTACATACCCCAGTTATGTTTGTTCGAGTAGGTAATTCTGTCACATCCTTTGTCTTTGCAGGATCTACTGATATTCCATCCATAGAGACAATGTGACCTAGAAAGGAAACATATTAGTGCAAAAAATCACACTTTTTAAACATCCCATAAAACTTATTTATTCATAGTTTCATCTGAATAGTGTGAAATTTATATTCATGATCATTGTGGATTTTGGGGAATAATGGGATATAATCAATAAAAACCACCAAAAATTCGAATAAATATTCCTTGAAAACTCTATTCGTCGGATCCATAAAAATATATGGTGCATTTGTTAGTCCAAAGGGAATTTCTGTAAACTCGTAATGCATGTACCATGTTTGGAATCAATTTTGTGGAATGTCTTCCAACCCCACAAGCAACTAATGATATCCAGATCGAAGATCAATCATTTAAAAAAACAGGGCTCAATGAAGTTGATCAAATAAATCATAAATTTTTGAATGATAATACTTATTCTTTATTGTAATAGCATTGATTTCATTGTAATCAATGCACAACCTCATAAATCCATCTTTTTTAATGACAAAGAGCACAAGGGCTCCCCATGGAGAAAAACTGGGTCAAATAAATCATTTAACACTCAATTCCACTACTTGTTTCATTAGTTCCACTAACTCCACTGTGGAAATTTTATTAGGTTTCATTTATATATGCCTTGAACCAGGAATTAAATCAATGGAAATCTAAATTTCTTCCTCTTGTGGATGTCCAGGTAAATCGTCTCGATAGACATCAATATTTTCTTGTAAAATAGGTACATATTATATATGTACATTCATCTCCTCACCCATATTTATTTCATTCCATTCCTCCCTAATAAAAGAATTCAACAGAGTTACTCGGGGTGGATCAAGATGAGAATCCAATGGCGAGTTTTCTTCTTAAAAAATAAGGCATTATACACCATTCTGAAAAATTGTAACTTACTTCTTTATATAATATATCCTTGCATCATAATTTGATATCCATTTCATATCGAAATTTATTTCTTAATGAACCATTGGTATGATGAGAAGGATTGAAACTAAAGCATATTTAAGTGCCATGAGGGGTACTAATGCACACAACATTGTTGTAATGATACATCCACTATGATTTTTGAATGATAACTCATTTATTAAATCAAATTGGACATGTTTAATTTCTTGAAAAACTAGGATTATAAAAATGAATGAGACAGTAAATGATCAAATAAATAATTGGCTTTATTTGATGAAAAGATCAATATATCTACCACCACATAATTATGAACATCAACCTCTTCAGTTGTGATCGCATAAGGTTTTCCATGTTCCCTTATCCTTCATTGGGGATCATTTCCCGGACACTTTGGACATTCATGTGCGTAATGACCCATCTCCATTCAATTATAACACAGAAAATTAGTAGCTTCTTCCTTCCCCATACAATCCTCAGAAAGGTGGCCTTTCACTCTGCACTTGTAACAGATTCCCATTCCATTTGGGAAAGTTCTAGGGCATTTGTTCCCACAATTACTGCATGATGGAAATTAAACTCTTCCTTTCTTCGGCATTTCCTTATTATTTTTCCAGTTTCATCATCAACCCCATTCTTTTCTTTATTTCAATTAAATTCATAAGAAATAGATATTTCATTTTCTTTCATGATAGCACAATAAACTATGTCTTCATATGTTGAGAAATTCTACAAGACTAGAGCCCTTTAAAGGAATGGTTTCAAACCACAAAATAATCGAGAAATTTTTCTCTTTGGATTATGTATGTATTCCGCAACATGCCTTTCTAGCCTTGTAAAAATTGATTCATTCTATGAAAACATTTCAACCTCCGTCTCCTATATATTTAAGAATTACATCTCCATATCTTCTCGTTATTCATGTGGGAAATTTGTTTCTATGAATATTACCTTAAAATCCCTCCATTGCATCTATTTTATTCCCCCCCCCCATTGTGTTTTAGATTAAGGACCACCACTGATCCGCATCTACCATTAGACTATATGCTACCTTTAAAAACATCTATCTTTCATTACATCCCAAATCAAGACATTTCTTCTATAGGGAAATTATTCACTACTCAGCTACAATTGTGTTTGTAGTCCCATTGAATGATGGATGTTGTTTTCTTATAAATCCTTCTAACATTGCTCCTCCACGTGGTGGATCCAGATGCATGGTTATGGTTATTATACATAAACTGAGTATGTTTTCCCAATATTTTTATATGTTATTCAACACCAATCACTAAACTTGATCCAACATCACTATCTCGTTTCTACGGGAAATCATTAAGTGTGTTCATGCTGTTACCATTCCTTAAACTATGTGCCTTTTCTAAATTATTTCATAGACTAGATCAGGGTATCAATCATAATTTATAATTTAATGTAGAAAAATACATAACATAAATCAAAATTATTGGCATGGATATTCTCTTAATCATAATTATGGTATCATTGAGAAAAACTTACATTTAAATCCTTCATAATGGCTTGTAATGAAATTGTGATTTATCCTAAGCATATCCACTGGGAGTGTCATAACCAATAGTGTAGCAAGGCTTGTTGTCATGTACTTGGATACCCTAGTTAAAGCCTAAAACTCATTGTTAGAGCTTCAGAAAAAGGTATGTTTGTGCCAGAACCGCCTGTACCTACTTGTATACAAACATTGATGGATTGATTGAAATAACTAAAAAATCTATTCCTTTCAAAAATACAATGATGTTCTTTTATGTTTATCCTCAAATAATATGTTTTTGAATCTTCCCTAATCAATATTTTCTAAATAATGTTTCAAATGTTTCTTCTAAACATCCTTTGAGACCATGTGAAAGGGAAAAACCATAATACCCCAGAGTCAGTGCCTTATATGATTACATTTGAATACAAACAAGGAATAAGCATCCTGAAGGACCGTGTAGTTTAGTAATATTGGAAACACTATAAATACATAAGTTACGTATTACAACATGAAACTAAATACAAAATTGAAACTTCGTATACAATATCCATAACGCGTAAGTTATATCCGAAAGTCATTCATAATAAACGTCTTCATGATCTGATAAAATGAATCATAATAATGTGGAGAGATCAAATACAAATTAAGGGTAAGCAATATAGTTGATAAAAACATTAATATAAGACATGGTGAATTATTGAAAACATGTGCCTCTAAAAAACATGAACATAATATTGTAGAAAATGAGCTATGTAAATATTTTCATTACATAACATAATCATAAGTATTCTATTAGTCGAATAACCACATGAACCATGAATACTATTTTCCTAATGAAGTAATGCATAATGATGGCCCCACCCGACACATACTATGTCCAATAAAATCATTATATGAATGAGGATAAACAAAAACAATATACACTTTCATATTGAAACTATTATATGAAATGAAAATAGCTTTCCCTGAACATTAAGCAAATGCATTAACCATTCGATGTATACTACTGAATTGTATTAAGATGGAACATCAATAGAAAAAATAATAAAATACGTTCAATTAAATATGGAATTTGAATAAATAGAATACTATTCAAAATAATACGTAATATTCAACAAGGGTGATGAAATAGATGAAGATACTATAATAAATTTTTCGAGTAAATCAGGAGATAAATATCTTTTACTTTGAAAAGAAGAGTTATATTAGAAAAAATATGTATAAAACTAGATGTTATGTAAGATTTTATTTTAATAATAAAATTACTGATCTTAGGAAAATAATCTTCTCTAAAAAAATATTATAGAGTTCTCTTGAAAATATAAATGAATTTGAGAAATTCCATTAAATTTGGTATGTATTTTGGAGACAGTTTTGAATATTTATTTTAAAACATGTAAATAACAATAAAATTGAGAAGGTTTATGTTTGGTGAACATATATAGAATACTAAAACATAATTTATGAGAATTTACATAATAATAAATAATAATTTCATTGAGATAATTATTCAACTAATGTAACTAGAATGAAAATGGAGGTTCGGGTGGAAAACCCTTACCTAAAATCTAAATGTCTTCCCCTCTTGATCTAGACATCATGGAATATTAAATTAAACACAATAATAACATAATTACAAAAATATTAGACATTTATTTAGTTTTTTATAATTTTTTATGTTCATTTATCTACTTATTGATAAGTTAAAATATCAAATTTCTTCGTTCTATAGTTTTGGTTTTATTGATTTTCATAATGGGTTCAATAGTTTTTATGTAATGGAGTTCATGATGAATGGATGTAAATATCCAGAACTAAAATTACATTTTATTTATGAACATATATATGTGTTAATTTTCATTTATATTATTTTGATACATGGAAAATGGAATAATTGTTAGATGAATTATTAATGATATTCAATTAGATTATTTAAGCAGTATTTTGTTTATGAAGAACTAGTTTGGTCATATGATTTAAATATATGTTGATATACTAGTTCCTGAATATTAATTTTGTTAAAATACAAATATTATATTCTGGATCAACCATCAAAATGGATTCTTGACTTGTAATGAAAGTGAAATTGAAAAACAAAACTCTGTCATCCACAAAGGCTATAAATTGTTACTCAAGGACGTTGATTTAATTTTAAAAATAAATGGGGGAGATAGAGAGTATATTTATGATTGTTAGTACATTAAAATGATACAATTCCATTATATAGGTTATAATGGAGCTATCATGGTCATTTGGATAGTGGACGTGAGGAGAGTAAAAGAAATGAGATAAACGTGATTATAAAAGAAATGTTGAGAGATACCTTATTAAAATACGGCAGCCTAATGACGTAGAATAAAATTTCATAAAATGAAATAATTAAAAAAATTGAATCTCATCATATGGAAATCAATAGGGTGTTTAGAGGAATACATAATATAAAACTCCAAATTTTAGAATGAAAATTCAAAGAGATTAAATAAAAGAAGTGTCGACTGAAAGTATACGGTGAAGGATTCTCTTACATCATAGAGTAACTCCATAAACATGAAGTATAGGAACTTGAGGCCTAAGGACACATTGGGAGGACTACTAGAGAGGTAAAACCTTATATATTCTAGGATGAGGTATTTGGAATGAAGGAAAATGAATAGATTAGTTGGTATTTATATAATAATAGAGGAATTTTTTGATAATTTCAACAGGGCACGTCATTATCGATTTTTTCCAAACCAAAGGCTTTCATATGGTATTTTCCAATGGGTTTGTCCACATGGAACACCTCATGTCATATGTTACTATACATAAGTCGAACAACCTCTCTCTTTTTCATTATGATTTCATTAAACTACAGAAAACTCAAAACTATTTTTTTATCACAAACGAAAAATACAGGTATTTTAGAAAACTCCCAAAAAGTCACCCAAAATATTATGAAGGGGTAGAATTCAATAATATACTCCATTCATAAAAAAAATTATAAATATTATTTATTTAATAAAATCATATTTAATTCGAAAAATAACAATTTTATGGTTTAATTAGTTTAATATCACTTTGAAAAATTAATTAATAACTGATTCCATTATTACATTAAGAAAATAAAATAATATCATTATTTACTATTCATATGTTTCATATTACCCTTTATAAGTGTATGTTACTATTAGCTGAAAATAATGTTTGTTTTATGAGACTCCAAATGACATACATGACACAACATTTGATGATAGAATTTCGAAATTCAAAACACAGTAGAGGCAAATTTATATTTAATGGATAGATTATAAAATTCATTCAATATTTAATTTTAAAACCTTTGTAAGAAATATGCACTTTTAAAATAATAGTTATTATCCATGTGTACCACAACATCCAAAAATCCATTAATATTTCATACCCATATTTCTTATGTTACATTGAAATACAATGTGGGTCAATTGAGAACATCATGTTCACATTCACCAGTGATACATTTGGGTTGCACACAACCACTAGAGGAATTCTCACTTTATCCCATGCATAATATAGAAAACCTAGAGGCTACAATTTTTCCATCTATTTTATTACATGGGATAATTTCATGAATATATCTTAAAGTGTCTGTTGTATAAAATAAAAACCATATCCTGAGTAATTTCATTAATGATTAGAAAGGATTATTATGTTTGTCGATACATGGATACATTGTAGTTTAGATTCTATGATCGTTATTTTGTTTTTATAGGTCTGCTCACTTGTTCTGGTAATGTTGCTAAAAGATTTATATTCCTAAATGTAGGTTTGGATATCCACATTTTCTCTTTGATCATAATATTCACTATTTATATGTCGACTGTTTTGAAATGGTATTGTATCCCTCTACTCATATAGGCATGTGGTTCATTATCTCATTTTATAGGCATGATATATTGTCAATCTATTTACCGAACAGATATGATCCTCTTTCTACGAATCAATTTACATAAATGGTATAGTACCTATATTCCCCAATAAGGATCCAAGAATCACTGAGACAAGAGGGGGTGAATTATTGATATCAATTTTCATTTTATGATTCCTTCTTTTTGAAACAACCATCGCCTCTGGTTAAAGGGTTTCTTCCCGACTGAACACACTTAACCACATGATCACAATATTTACATGGTTAACTGCACTACATGAGTAGCCTCATCCATGGTATGGTAGAGAAACAATCCAACACCAAAAAAATCCACTAGAAAACATTCATTTGACGTGGAATACAAAGAGTAGTATATGCCATTATACTCGTGTATCACATTGAAAACAATCCAATAGTGCATGCGATCTCTCTTAGCACAAACATGGTAATGTAATGATTTTTTTCTTCTTAATGGGATTTCACAAATAAAATATTTCAATACATTTATTCAATTTCCTTCCAAGAAGCTGGTAAGAACCTCCTAGTGAAAACAATTTGTGCCCCGCACCATTCATGAATGCCTCCCTCCTTGCGCACCACCTTCTTGTGTGACACTCATCAAGCACACCTACCAGCTTGAGTTCCACTAACTACATGTGTGCCACAATTATTCACATCTCCTAATATGTGTGCCACGTTGGTCTTATACAAAACACACTTCATGAACACACCTCCCTTCTTGCACACCTCTTATAACATGAGCACCACATATATTAATATGCCACTCTACTTGTGCTCCATGAATCTTGTGCACCACCTTATATGTTCACATTATAAATAAATCCCCACTTGCACAATAATTTAGCATGCACATCACATTCAACTACATACACACTCAGAGCTCACATTTTTTTCATAAGTGTTGAGCATTGAAAAATAAGGATGTTATCAATCTATTTGTAGGAGTTTTTGTGAATTGTGCATCAAATACACATGATAATCATTCCAGGTTGTTCTATTCTCCCACACATGCATGTCGCACTCTCACTTTCACGCTGCTCCATCACTTGAAGACCACATTATTTATGTTGTATTATTTTTTTGTCATGATTGAGAAATATGACTTGTGCACAATATACACTTGTGAGACATTTATATGTTGGACCTGAATGTAAAGACCCATAAATTCCATGGAAAATATTTTCTTAAATTCATGGTATTTTTACAAGTCTGTGAAAATTTACAGTGCTTGATTCCGAGTCCTGGTGTGCCCAGAATCATTTTCTGAAATTTTGTTCGGGTACGTTCAGTAAACATACGAGAGGTATTTTTTAGCTTTTGAAATGATTATCGGAATTGAAATCTGAGGGCACCGTTGAACTCGCAACATCTGTTATTACATAGTGAGACCTTCACTGTAGTTCCATTCTGACGAGAGTGGATGTTAGGTTTTGGGGTTTTTAATTAAATTTAATAAAATTAAAGTGTTACTTTATTTTTATTTGTGGCGGTTTAATCCTAGAAGGGGAGGACGGAGGTGGGGGCAACAACACCCTATCCCCTGATGAGAGGTGATGGTGGTGGGACCAACCCAGACATAGCATCTCTTGGTAGGATATCATTGGTGGGGTCCACACGATCTTTATACCCCGTTTTAACTCCCCATTTCTGTGGGATGTCAACTCTCCACCTTCCCCCATTAATTTTTGTGCCAACCCTCACCATTAATTAAATGAACTTATTTTAATTAATTGTAACCATTTTGATTTATTTTGAATTCTTGGAAACCATCAAAATAATAGGGAGTCTATTTTTTCTGGGCTAGCAAATCCATTGGTGGAACATTGAGTGGATAACTTCATCCTTCCAACAAATAACACCACACACCACCGAAGACAGATGAACTTCTTCATCGTTCTACAACTGAACCAAAAGAGAAGGAGCCATACACATAAAACACCGACGAAGATTCTTCCCTGAATGCTTTCCGACGTCGACAAATTGAAGTCCAATTTCCCTCTCCTTCCACCTTCAACGATCATCATACGTTTTAGGGATTGATTTATCTATGAGATTTTCCCTCTGTTCCTCGTCATTTTGTTGTTTTCCTTGTTGTCAATTGATATCATCTTAACAAGGAGGGATCGGACTGCAGAAACACAGTATGAACCTCCCCCTTGATGTTGTTCTCTTTGTGTTGATGGAGGAGGCAATGCAACAGTGGATATCATCAGGCAGACTGTGAAGGAATCGGCAGCACAAGGCTGTCCGGCCTCCAAGAGGGCGTGGCACGACCGTGTCGCGCAGAAGGAGGAACGATTACACAATGGGTCATGGCGGTCGTACGGGGCGCCATCACACCATGTGGAGGAAAGCATAGAGCTGCTGCTAGGGAGGGCCTCCGTAGAGGGGTGCAGTATAGTGGTGTGGATCAGCTGGCCGCTCGGGCCAGCTGTTGGGTGTGGGATCAGGCCGGGTCCCGCATGTGCTTGACCAGCCCCCCTGGTGCCGGTTTCTGCTCACACCCGAATGGTAGATCTATTTGGCCACCTAGGGGGTGGGTGTGTCCCCCCCTAGGTGCATATATGGTAGGCCGCTAGGCCTCCCTCGGACGGTCTGCTGTTGGCCGGGTAACCTTCGGCTGGGCCACCCTCAGGGCAGGCCGCCTTCGGCCGGGCCGCCCTCTACCAGGCCTTCCTCTGGTCGTGATGCCCTCGGGCCGATCCTGGCTGCCCCATTAGGCCTGGACACTTCCTCGGATTGGATCAGACATGCGGACCAAATCAGAACCCGGTCTGGACTGTGTTGGGTTGGGTCAGTCTGACTGGGTCGGACCGGACTTGGACCCATTTGGCCATCTTACACTATTTCTCCCATATCATGGGCTACAGGTTTCGATCGATGAACTAATTTCGGTGACAGAATGCTTAGTGTGTGAATGTTCTATTTACATACCCCACATGAGAGATGGACAAAGTTGAATTATGGTCGGGTTTGTTTGAACCCAAAAACCAACATGGCCCCTGGGACGGAAATGCCAATAACTCACAGATCGGGCGTCTGATTGACTCACCATCTGTCGCATTAGAAACCATACAACATGGCAGTCCTTTGGATTTCAGCTTTTTCTAGATTTGTGGTGGTTGATGTATGAATGATATCTCAAGGTCATATTCTATGGAACTCGAGTGCACCGAGTGCAAGGAATCAGGTGGCATGATAGAGAGGTGGAGGTTGGAGACAGATCATAAGGAGGTTTGTGCTCAACGATCCTTTGTGGGTCAACAGATACCGATCTTGTGTGGGTCAGATCCTATGTGGGTCATCACCCAACGATCCAATGTGGTTTAGTGCATGGAGATCCTATGTTGGTCAGATCATGTGTGGGTCATTGTGGGTGTTAGTACCTAACGATCATGTGTGGGTCAGACTGTGTATGGTCAGAAGCAATGCATCTTGAAAGAATAAGATGATCTAGCTTTGGAACTAATCATCAATACTTCTATACATCACTGAAATCCTGGTTTGAGATGAGTCAAAAACTTTTGTGTTTTCCTCATGATTGAAATGGGTTATTAAATAACATATGTATATGTATGTGTATGTACCAAATTATGTGTTATAAATTGATTCGGTACATTTTTGTTATCCTTGATGGATTTTGTGAGGCCATGAGGGTCTCGGGGTGCCTTCTGAGTACTGTTATACTCACCCCTATAAGGGCTATGCCTGCACCTCAATGTGTTGGTTATAGATGATGGACATCGTTGATCGGGGCAGCGAGTATCATAACTGGACGATACCCAGAGGTGGACCACTCAGTGAGACGTACACGGAGCGGATAGACGAACATTGGGTGTTGAGGTGGCCATCTATACCCACCCTTCACGTGGGAATTTCAGAGGATGGCCAAGTAGCTGATTTACTTCTTTTCTTCAGTTGTAATAGATTTTAGGGGTATTGTTCTTTACTTTTGGGTTTGTATTTCCAAACATTTTTCTTTCAGCACACTCATTTTTATACAGTTTTACATAGTGTATTACTTCCAGTTGCATACACATTTGTGTTTTTTACTGTTATAAAGGAAATTCCTTCCCAGTATAGGGATTTACTCCTTTGGTGCTAGTCGCCATCCGTTGGCCTATGGAAGGCGGGCTTGGGGTAGTCACAATATAGGCCCTGAGGGATGGGTCTTGAGAACTTGGTATCAGAGGATATGGTTCTACTGTAGAAAATACGACTCTGTCAATCTTTTCTATGAATAAATATTTTTAAGGTTACTGAGTGCGGTTTTTAGTTCAGGGAGTCTATTATTGGTGCGGCAGCTGGCGTATCTATACACTAGGACCCTGACTACTGATTTCCATCATAGTGCATGAAAACACTTATTGTGTGTGTGTGTTTAAAAGTATTCTTAAGTCAGCTCAACCAGGTTAGATCACCGGGTATAAATCATTTGATCGTGTCGCATTTGTTTCGTTAAGGTTTCCTCCCCTTAGATGACCAGTTAGATCCCCAAGAGTTGTATGCTCTGACAGCCCACCGAGCGATGAGGCCTCGGTGTAGGGCCCTTTAACAGCAGAGGCACCAGCAGTACCACTTCTTATTAGGACACAGATGGCACTATCCCCAGCAGCAGACGATGCACACCACTTGAGCGCATTGCATGAGTTCCAGTCCAGAGGCCACTCAGGTTCTGGGGAGAGACACACCCAATGGCTTCTTAGGATTGGTTGGAGGCTGTGGGGAGAGTCTTCGAGCAGGTATGGACACTATATAAACTTATGGTTATCCTTGCTACGAGTCTCCTTCAAGCAGCAGTAGGGACATGGTGGAGCCTGATACATCAGGTCCACGATGAGGTGACATTACTCTAGACAGTCTTCATGAGCCTGTTCTGGGAAGAGATTGTTCCATCCAACCTTTGGGCGGTGCAGATTCAATAGCTACTTCATCTGTAGTAGGGCAACATGACAGTATCACAGTACTCAGTGAGGTTCACCAACCTCTCTCACTACTCAATATATATGGTGTGAGACCCATTAATTAGGGCCTAGACCTTCGAGTAGTGGATCATTCTAGAGAACAGAACCGCTATTATCTCCCTCAACATCCTGACATAGGTGAGGATGTTAGAGAGATACCTTCTAGTGGAGAGTTTCCTTTTTGACCAGTAACCAGTAGCGAGACCCACTACTAGTTGTCATGCAGCAGAGTTTTCTGCGGCTGGCAGGAGACAGATGACGCAAAGCTCCAGGATGACCAGACCCACAGGTGGTCAACCGCATGACCTAGGATCAGTTATGTGGGGCACATAGATTAGAGACACATATGCTCAGAGCAGACAGTGCTACTCAAGCAGTGGCTAGGGTCACATCGCTCGTGACTATCCGACCCGCATTTCAGATGATTAGTAGACAGTTGAAGGACCTCCTAGACAGTGGAAAAGATTCTATAGAGGTGGTCCGCAGGGTGCAGTCGGACGTGGCAGAGTAGCCAGTCATGTAGCTGGCGGTGGAAGACATTTCGAGGTGTTTCCCCCACCACCACCAGGAGGGCCTCCCCGATCGCAGGGATCTAGCGAACATGGGAGAGCTCATCATCAGGCAGCTGAGGAATACGACCATGGAAAAATGGAGATGAATCTAGGTACTATCTATGACATCTCAACCTTAGCTGCAGTTCTTATAATCACAGTTTCATTCACCCTTTCATAGCCACTTCCTTCGTTTGGAGCTCAAGGATCCCGACGAAGTGGTTGGCTTCATCCTTATAGCTAGAGACTCTTACTGGAGAAGACTGGACGATTATGCACTGGTGCTGTCAGTGTGAGATTACTTGAGGAGGCTAGAGCTTCGGCTATGATCTCCTCATAGTGGAATTAGTGCCATATAACTTCATCTTGTGTATGGACTGGTTGTCTACAGTCCATGCTCTTATCGAATTTATTAGGTTCAAATTGTGGTGTGTCTGCACAGATGGGACCATGTTTACCTTCTCCGCTGAGAGGGGAACCTTTGCATCATAGGACGTACATACTCGGAAGAAGTTGAATCTGATCACTCGTCAGTTGACCTGCCTTACCCATGGAGTAGTTTACGTGGAGATTCTGATTTATCCTGTTCTGGTGGATCAGTATGTGGATTTTTTCCATGACTATGTCCCAAGACTACCTCCTCAGAGAGAGGTGGACTTCTACATTGACTTGTACCCTGGGATAACACCGACATATACTCCATCATATCGGATGGCTCGGGTTGTGCTACACTAGCCGAGGGTGAAGCTGGAGGACTTTCAGGGGATGGGATTCATCCATCCTAGAGTTTCTCTGTAGGCATCCTAGATTTCACCAAAAAGGACGATGGGAGCCTGAGGCATTGTGCTGACTACCGTTTCCTGAACTAGGTGGCTATGAAGAACATTTAATCACACTCGACGATTGATGACCTCTTTGATCAGATCAACGGAGCATGGTGGTTCTCTAAGATATACCTCAGATCAGGCTATTAATAGCTCATAGTTTGAGATGAGGATGTGAAGATGATGGAAATCAACTGTCGGTAAGACCACTATGATTTCTTGGTTATTCCCTTCGGCATAACCAATTCTCCAGCAGTGTTCATGTGTCTCATAAAGATGATCTTATTTACATAACTTGATCTCTTTGTCATGGTCTTCATCGACATCATTTTGACATACTCAACTACTGAGGAGGAGCATGCCTACCATTTACAAGAAGTACTGGATACAATCTGGGAACACCAGCATTATGGAAATCTCTTAAAGTGCCAATTTTGGATTCGAGTGGTTCACTTCTTGGGATATGTCATCACAGAGGCTGGAGTTGCAGTAGATCCATTGATGATTGATGCGGTAATTTCTTGGGAGCCACCCAGGAGTGAGACAGAGATACGAGGTTTCCTAGGATTGGCTGGATACTACAAGAGATTCGTTCCAGACTTCTCTACAGTAATATCACCTCTATCAGCCTTGAAGAAGAAGGGGAAACCCATCATGTGGTCGGAGAGATGCCAGTATATCTTTCAGGATCAAAGGAAGAGGCTAACTAGTGCCCCAATATTAAGGCATCCAGAGGGTGGAGTAGGGTACATAGTTTACTATTATGCATCAGGGGCCAGACTTTGGTGTGTCCAGATGCATGAGAGAGCAGTGATCAAATATGGTTTTCTGTATCTGACATTGCACGAGTAGAACTACACTACCCATGACCTAGATTTAGCAGTAGTGGTCTTCTCCTTGATGATGTGGAGGCAATATCTGATGGGCTTGCATTCCAGAGTCTACTATGATCACAAGAGTCTTAGGTATACATCCCCACAGAAGAACCTAAACCTGAGATAGTGTCGTTGGATTGAGATCCTCCAAGACTATGACTTCGTGATAGACTACACTCTTGGGAAGGGGAATGTTGTAGAAGATGCTCTCAACAGAAGATCAGGCATTCAGCTACTTGGAGAGGAGATAGAGAAGCTGAATTCCATAGAGATATCCTTTGTGGATAGAGATGGATCATCATATCTAGAATCTCTTACAGTCACTCATTAACTTCTTTAATGAGTCGGGGATGCACAATGTGGGGACACTGATTGTGAGACTTGACGTGCCCATATATCCACTAGGCTTCCACCTAATAGATTTTCTGATGTTTGGGAGCACATCATTCTCTTCAGAGGACTTACCATAGTACCAGTAGCACTTTAGGAGGAAGTGTTGAGGGTGTTCCACAATTATCCTCTTGCGATATATCCAAGAGTGGAAAAGATGTACCAGGACCTTAGACGATAGAACTGGTGTCCTGGGATGAAGAAGGTAGTAGCTGAGTTTGTCTCATGATGCCTAACTTGTAAGCAAGTGAAGGCGGAGCACCAGGTACTAGAAGGCTTTGTACAAACCTTAGAGGACCCAATGTAAAAGTTAGATGAGATATCTATGGACTTCGTAATGGGTCATCCACGTACATCCAGGAGTCACGATTTGATATGGGTGATCATTTAACGACTCACCAAGTCAGACCACTTCCTACCGATCAGAGAGCAGGGCTCATTAGAGAAATTAGGATGTCTCTATGTGTAGTAGATTGTGTTGTTTCATGGAGTACCTTCTTCTATTGTCTCCGACCGTGACACATGGTTTACTTCCCAGCTATGGAAGTGGTTGCAGGAGGCTTTCACGGTGCAGCTATGTCTGAGCACCGCCTTCCGTCCTCAGAAGTATATATTATACAAAACCCATGATATAATAAAAAACATCGAATTCATATTTTTAAAATTTTTAATTACTCATATAGTCTCAAGAAATCACAAAAAATTTTGTATTAGAGTATAACATTATTTTTTTAGAAAATATAAATTGTAATGATAATGTTATTAAAAACATCATTATAAAACGTTTTTTATTGATATAATGATTATACATATATATGATGATGATATAATATTTTGTTTGACAAAATAATCTCAATATATTCATTGATAAAAATAAATGATAATTGTATTTAACATGCTAATAATTGTAGAATAAAATTATAATATTTGATTGCAAAAAAATAAATGTAATCATAGTATTTTATTAAATTATGACATATATACCATTGAATTTGAATGATGCTTGGACATGATTCTAGTAAATCTATGAAAACAGAAATGAATATAAGCTTCAAATAAGACATGGATGAATTTGATTATATTATTGATATTAAAATGCATAGAGACATGATATAAAGTCTATGATATCTCACTACATAATGAACATACATCATGTTATAAACATTCTTAGGTTCTAGGTTTCATTCAAATGTGAAATAAGGTCACATTATATATGTTAAATGATTAATTGGATAAATAAAGTGTATTATTTTCCCTGTAAATATATATTTTAATGATAATATATTTCATTGTAATACTATGATTCTAACTTTGGAGGTTTCAAAAATGAATGGAAGAGAACTATATTTATGTGTAAATTTTTAGGAGAACATTTATTTTTATAGATTTTAGTAAAACCTAATTTTTTAGTACAATCAATACTTGAGGATGTATATATTGATGATTCTAATTTTTGGTATATAATTTAGAATAAATTATCTTTTAATTATTTTAATATCATTTTTGATAAAATTATTTTGTAATTTCATTAATCATGTTTTAATTAAATTAAAAAAAACCCTTATAAGAATTCTAAATCTAAAAATATTGATTTCACGTTTCATTTTCATAGTGAAAATTTAAATTATGGTTATATATATATATATAGAATTTTATATCAATGAGTAATTTTTGTTAGATATTTTAACAAAACCTATTTATTTTATTAAAATTGATAATATGAAATTTGAATTGGGATTGTCAGAATCATAGTACTATATATATTATGGTCAATTATCTTATATTTTTTACATGTATTCTATGATTGAATGTTTTTCGTCATAGAATAAATTCAAATCAAAATAATTATTAAACAACATTAAAAAAAATTATTTTCTGACATTTAATTTATATTATTTTTATTAAATTGGACCCAATTTTATTTATTAAATAATAAATAATTTTTATGTGTTTTCTAATGGGGTATATTTAATTATATTTTAGAAAATATATTTTTTCATTTAAAATGTGTTATATATTTTAATTTAATAAAGTGGGAGATTTATAATATTTGGATGTGGAAAAAAATCAAGAAAAATAATTTTTTAATATATTATAGTCTATTCACATTGTATTAAATTAAATATTATTTTTATTAATTAATAATCATTATTTACCTGTTTTAATAATTTGAATTTAAATTTTTTAACATTATTTTTTGATTTATTACATTTTTATATCTTAATTTACTTAAAATTTGTTATATTACTATTTCCATATCAAACAATTTGAGAAAACCATAGTGAGCCACCCGGGCTATCCCTTAAACCCATCCTGGATCCATCGGTTCAACCCCCTACGATGGATTCCATATGAATCACACATAGAGACTTTCGATTGCTTGGTATAAATAGTTGATCGCATCAAATTTGTTGTTTAATTTTGACAAGAATTTCTGTAGTACCACAGAAACACTTGGTGGTCTCTCGATGGATCCAAAGATAATTAATTTATAAATATGGTTTTTATTATGATAGTAGAATGGTACACGTGGTTTATTAATACATGGGTTTGATGATAAAAGACGACAATAGAAAATGAAAGAGATAAAAAAAATTAGTAGTAACAAGATTGATTAAATGTGATCAACCCGAGGTACTCTCATGATTTTCATGCTTCATTGTATCATGAAATAGTGTTATGTTCTATTAATATATGTTTTGTAACACCTAGAAACAGAATGATACTATGTTTATACTAGGATACCTCCTAGGGATCAGTCGAAAACACACAATGATTCACCAGACACCGTCGAGTATTCGGTGATTTGTGTTCGACATCATAACTGAAACACACCAAGGAAACACATGAAGAACTCAATGTGCTTTCCCAGTATGTATGTTATTTCTTTGTGATACCATGACATAAATGAATATAACCCTGACATAGTTTACATGAGTTCAATTGACCAATATGAACCACACAAACACTATAATTATAAGGGGGGAAAGGAATTGGTGTAGAGTGTGTGAAACATCACATGATTGGGTACCCACAAACATGATCAAGTGAGTTTACCATTACATACCATTACATAAATCTATAAAATAAAAATAGAGGATGATATTGAAAATCCTAAAAACATGGAATTAAAAATACCTTTCAAATATTAAAACATGAAGTTGGGATTAAATAACATTCCTCCCCGAATGATCACGAGGGGTTTAGAAATACATGGGAGGGGAGGAAGAAGAATATGTTTAAGTAGCACTTCCCATAGACTCCATAACATCAAGTGCTGATGAAAATTACTCTTTGGGACTCCAAAATGGAAGCACCATTCTTCTGATTTGAACTACCATATGGGGTGCCCAAGGTTCCAATTTATAGTCAAAGTGAGAAGGCGGCTTAAGGCACACAGATTTCATCAACCCAATTGTACCAATTGTTTCATCCTCCAGACAACATTATCTCACTTTTGAGAAAATAAAAAAGTTGTATCTAGTCCTTTTGACTATCTCCACTAAAAGATTGGCACCCTTTGGAATGATACAGCTCGAGATATTGATAAAATATAGAACACCACATCTGGCTTTGTGCAGATTTGATTCTTTGGACAGATCAGTTCATATTGGCATTGTAGAGGCCAAATGAGGCTTCAGTTCCTTAACATCAAATGTATCCCATTAATGTTTGGACCAGCCCACAAAATATGAGCCCATTTGGATGGATTTAATTTTTTAAACATGAACAAAAATTGATATATCTTCATTGATCCTCGAATTTTTTTTCCCATTTTTCTTCCACTTCATCAAGGGCGCTCCAAATCATCTCCTCCTACATTGAAATAATAATAAAAAATTTACATTTCCCATTTTAATAGTGATTAAAAT
Organism: Viscum album; assembly: GCA_963277665.1. NCBI lineage: Eukaryota > Viridiplantae > Streptophyta > Magnoliopsida > Santalales > Viscaceae > Viscum > Viscum album. The sequence goes on along the minus strand of OY728127.1, from coordinate 1,929,986,093 downwards.
TATTTCATTGATTAAAACATAAAGTGAATTTTATTATTATATTTAGAATATTCATTACAAAACATGTTTAATATAGAAGAGTATGAGTGGATTTGAATATTGAATCGATGTGTGATCAATTGTTCATGTTCATTAAAAAACATCACATGTATAAGGACCACATAGTTCACTCATAGGTCGTATGGGTTATGAATGATATCACACTAGGATAGAGGCTCTTGTGTGTGATAGTGACACCCGTGATGATCCCTAATATCTAGATCAACTTGTATATTACCACGGATTTTATGATAAACCACACAACCACTACATCACCAAATTTATTTGGGATTCGAATATAGCATCATTATTCTCCCATGTTAAAAACATGAATACAATGTTAGCCTTTGGATTAAATAGATATCATCCATTCAATATAAATTTAGAAGTCCCATGCATTATTATTTATCGCATTAATAACATTTTCCATAACTCATCATTTTCCATTCTTATTTGTTATTCCCCAATTCTCTAACAAAAATCACAATATCTAAAAAATAATCTTATTATTCATTATAATATTTTAAATCTCAAGGGTTTGTCTTATTTTGTCTTGGATTTATTTTCATTCATTTGTTAACAATAATGAACACCTTGTTGTTTTTTCCAGTACTTTTTCATCTCACTCATTGCCTGGTTCATTCGTCTATGACTATAGTTTTTTAATAGAAGAACCATTCACACTAGGAATAGTTTATATTAAAATACTAGATCCTACAACCCTGAAAGAAACAACCATTGGGTAATATGTTGTTAAATTCAATGGAAGCACCATTAGATTCATCCAATAATAACTTCATTTATAACATACCTTGGGACATACATTTCACCATATTTAAATTTTTATACTACTACATTCTATGAGTAGAATACCTCATTAAGCAGTATGTATTTTTCTACGTTTTTCACAAATTTTTTCTTCATTTTTTTCTTAATGATGGATTTATTGGTAGAAGTAGTTTTAATTTAAATAGTATTTGTTAATTGTTTTCTCATGATATACTAGAATATTTTCAGGTGTTTCTTTCTACTTCTATTGAACATCACCAATGGTATTAAAACATTCAGGTAAAAATAATCATGGTAGGATCTTCCATCATCTTGGTTATGTTCTCTTTTATGGGTTTTCATCTTTAATTTCTCTCACAAATTACACTTTCACATCATGATTTCTTATTTATATATTTTCCATTAGGTATCTCCAACGGTAGGTCATCATCCACTGTTAAACAATATAGAGTTGCATAATTTATTTCCTTCTCCTCTATCCTTTTCTTACATATTGGTATGATTTTTTTAATTTTGGATTGATAATATATTTTATTCTTATTAGTGATACAACATATATTCATTATTTTACAAATGTAGATAATTTTTCCGGCTGCATCAGAATCATTCCACCACTCTCTATTCATCATTTTCATAAGAACAATTCCACTAATATGTCTTTTATAGGTACTATAATTTCCCAGAACTCTATATTTTTCCAACATTTGACACAAATATTGCATCAATCTATTTCTATCATTTTTACCCACAATTGGTTAAATTTTTATTTCAAATTTTTGTATTCATTATTTTAATTTATTTTTTTAAAATAATTACTTTTAAAAATATTTTATAATATTATGTTGAAATATAATTGAATTTGAATGTGAGATATATTTATTGAATTATTTTATCTACACTTATACATGAATATTGAAATTCATGTGATGCTATGTTTTTACACGATTTTGTTGACTTTATATTGTATAATATTATATATTTTTTATTATTTTATAAATATGAATTGATTATTTTTTTTTAATTAACATATTAATTAGTTCATACTATTATTTCATGTATAATTACACATTATGATTGTACTCAATTATTCAATAATGATTATATAAAAAATAGAATATCCATATTATTTTATTTTAATACACTATTATGTGTCGTCCATATATTGGACAAGGTTAAATTCCATTAACATAATTATTTTAATGGTGCCATAGATATATACAAGGAATAAAATAATTATATGTAATACCATTCAACAATATTTCTTATGATTTTTATTCGAAACATTCTGGATTATCTAATTTTTAACATGAAATTCTACGACTTCAATACTCTTGTTGTTATCACTGAAGGACATTTAATTCGATATTGTTCCATTAAAGTTACCAAATTACATCATGATTAAAAATAATCTAAATTTATGATCATATATTAATTTACCAATATTTTTTTTTCATAATGCAATCAAATTTAATTCTATTTTTATTTTTTGATTCTAGTTTAATCTTTACCCAAGTAATGGAATGTCATAAATAATTTGGTTATTCAACAATATAAAATGATTTCTAGTTTTTTACCCTTTTTCAAAATCTAGGTAGGAAGACATGTTTGGTCTCCTATTATAGATTAGTTTGTAGTTCCCAGTTTTTTTAAAAGAAAGTCTAAATAAAAAGAATCTTAGCCTTTTATACGTGAGTTTCTTACTCGTTACCAATATCTTCAAGAATTGTAAGAGGTTTGGGAGTGGACTAATATAAATGTTATTTTAACCACTTTAAATATTTATTTTATTTATTTTTATTTCCTCTAAGTATCATTTCAAGTGCATCGCCCTCGCTACCATTCTATTATTAAATAAAAACTATTTTATTACCATTAAATTTTAAAATGACTATTAACACCCCTCTTGAGTACTAATTTCCATAATTAACAATCAATCATACATATTTTGAAGTAAAATTTAATACATCACCTTGTAATATATATGTATGTATGATGAAAATATATCTTTAATTAACTTATAAAACTAGTAATAATGAAATAAATACCTAAGGGTCTACAGATATGAGTCTAGATTAGTTAAATTGAATAAATCAATCATTTTTTTGAAGATCGCCAATCAGAGGGAAATAATATGTAAAATAATAGCACTTGGTCGATTAGAATACCAGAAATTTGGAGAATAATCCAAATTGAAATCACCATAGTGGAAACATACACCATTATATCAAGGAAAATTCTAATATGAACATAGTATGAGGATTGGTAGTGTGTAATTTCATAATTTTCACTTTGGATCATAATCCTCATAGAATATATAAGTAAATTTATAATGATTTCTAAAATTAATACATAAATAAATTCCATATAATATTTCATATAATCGAAAACCACTCTATATAAAACCCTTTAATGTAAAATCTATTCAATAAATGTATCATTATTATCTCCCAACACATACAAAAATATTATTCAGTAATAAAGAAAAAAATATGTTAGTATGAAAATAGAGAAAAATAATTATGTGTTTGAATCAATAAATAATAATAGATCTAAAAAAAAATTATTTAGTCATTAAATATAATAAACATCTATTTTCAATATTTACATTTAATATAAAATCATACCATTAAATTTTAATATGCAAAACATAAAAAATAATGAACTATTAATTTAAATAATGCACCCCATTAATTTTCAAAAATAGAAATACAAAAAAATTTATAATTTATAATTTATAATAAGATTTTATTAAAACATAATTTTCTATATCATTATAAACCCATTAATTTAATTTATAATTTTTTTAATTTTTCTTAGGTAGTTCAATGAATTTTATTAAAAACATTATTATGCTATTTACATTCAAATACCATCAAAATTATAAGAATTCCTAAATTATATATCATAATTTATATACTAATATTTAATATAAAATTTAACGTGTAATTTTAAGGACATCCAATGTTGTATAATTTTATTTTTCTAGAGGTGTAGGTGTTGATAAAATTTTATGTAAAATAATGATGTAAATGTTGGAATTTTATATTTACTAGTGCATTGGGGCATGATTTAATTATTTTTCAACAAAAATATTTGGAGAACAGAGTGTTTTTTCTTTACATTAGTGTTTTTAACTATGAAGAATTGGTATATAGTGTAATTTTTTCAATATAATACTAAATATTTCTTCTGAGTGTTTTATGTAGTAATGATTCAATGTGGGTTAATAGTTGATGTGTAAATTAATTTGGTTAATAGAGAGTGGTTCCCAGTCCATTACAACCTGAGGTGTGTCTCTACATTATTCTATTATAATGTAAATAATTTTTTCTTATGTGATTTTTTTTCATTCTATTATTGTTTTAATAATTCCCTATTGTCCTTGATTCATTAGAATTTTACTCTGTATAGGTTGGATATTTTTTGGAAAACATGGGATTATTCGTACATGTTCCCATGGTTAATCTATCATTGGTGGAAATTTTATCATTATTATACCATTATGTGACCCATGATAATCATGGAATAATCAAAATTTTATCAAAATGATTAAAATAATAAATCTCCCCAATATTCACACAAATAAATGAGAAAAATGATTATACTAAAGTATATTTTCTACACAAACAAATTATTTAAGAACATATTCCAATTTATCCTCAATAAAGTCCCACTAAATAGTTTATATATATTACATATTGTATAATCATCTTATAACCAAATTTAATTTAAATATAAAAAAGTAGATAGATAACCTTCTCACTAAGTAAAAACATATCATAATGTGTCAAATTTTAAACAAGATGGAGAACATGAGTACGACGTAAATATCATAATTTATGTTTCAAAAAATAAATATAATATTCATAAAACATTATTGATAACAATATGATCATGACTTTTATTTTAATGAAGTGAAAAGTAAAAAAATTGATCAAAAATATATTCATAAATCGTATTACATGTTATCAAGACAGAAAAGCTCTGAATACATTAAAATTAATTAAATGACAATTAAAATGGTAATTTTAATTAATGATAGATATATCTTAAAAACATTATAGAACATGATAAAAAGATATAAATTATTACAAAATATTAGAATAGGATTTCCATCTTGAGAAAACACAATATTCTTCATCTATGTGAACTAACTAATTATGAGCATGCCTCCAAATGGTAAAATTTTAATAAATCACATTTTTGGGTCAAATAAAAATTATATATATATATATAGGATGACATATAAGATTACTCTAGTAAATTAGAGGGAGATATTGGACATGTCCCATCATTTTCCAAACATATGTGTTACACATAATATCAATAATAACCCTACATTAATAATCAAAATGAAAAGAAATGGGATTTTTAAATAATAAAAATCATCACATTAAATATTTATATATGATTAATGGATAGAAAAAATATTATTTTCCAAATGGGATCCTATATAAAAAAAATATATTGGATGATCAAAACATCACTTAATGACGTATAATCCTTAGAGGAAAAATACAAGTGAATGTTAAAAAGAGTTCACAAAAACAATATAAATAGTCATTGATAATATGACATCCAAATAATTTTAGATATATTTTTTTAGGATTTGAATTAAGTATTTCATGAAAAACAAATTATAAAGTTATCAAATTAAAATACAATTGAAAATAAATTATTTTTATCATTAAATATGGAGTGGATGATTAAAATTTTGACTTTGTAAGTATGAAAAATAAATTTCAATAATATTTTTAAATAAAATTCATTGAAAACAAACAACATAAAAAGTAAAATAAATTTTCATTTTACAATGGTGTGAAGGGAATAATGAGAATAGTAAAAAATAAATCATATTAGATTTATCACTATGAAATGAAAGAATTGGTGGGATAAAATGTCTGAAACTAGAAGAACGATATTAAACTATTTCAAATCCATTTTTATATAAGTATCATTATTTAAATATTATTAGTATGCATTACCCTATATGATTATAAATATGGGAATTTTCGAAATTGTGAGGGGAAATAATGTATTGGTTTTAGCTAAATGAATGGTATATAAAAGTTATAATGGAATCAAGTTAATTGTTTTGAAATGTATTATATAAGTAAGAGTAAATATTTTTTATAATAAAATATTTTTATAATCATGTCTAATGATATGATGAAAATAAAAAGTCTATATTCAAAGGAAGAGTATTTATTGAAAATTGGTCTGAGAGAATTAGTTAGTTTTTTATAGAAAGAATGATACTCAATGGAATTGTTAATTGGATTTAATGAGAGAGATGAATTATATATCATCATTGAAAAATAATTTTGATAATATAATATGTTTTATGAATACTATAAGTCATATTATAATGTAATTAAAAAGGGATTATCACAAAATTATTTCATAAATAAAATGGATGAAGAAGAGAATACTTCCAAAACAATGTAGCCTTGTAAGGTGTGGGTGAACTCCATATAAGAATTAAAAATAATTTTTAATAATATGAAGGAGTACATGGGATTTAAATTAGTTATTGATGTATTTTTGAAGGATATATATGAAATAATGTGTTGGAGTGAGATACTTTTTTAGTTAAAAATGGGACATTTCCATCTAAAATAATGTTTTGTAATGTGTGTGAATGGAATCACATGTGATGTTAGGAGGTATAGTTGGTACGATAAATTAATAAAAGAAATAATATGTGATAAATATGATAATGACATTAAAATTAGAAAATTTTATTCAAGATGACATATGGGAAAATTAAATTATTTAAAAATCTAGGGAATTTTCTTACCCTTTATCTTTTATATTATTCTTCATTAAAAATTAATCATGGTAATTAAATTATTAAAAATTCATATTCTAATAATAGTTACATAATTTATACATGTTCGATATTAATTCATTCTCCATTTAACAAAATTCAATTTATTTTCTTATGAATATAAACTTATAAATAAAACTACATGATGTGATGAAATATAATTTTTCTAGAAAAAAATATTTTTGATCATTATGTTTTCATAATAATATGTAACGTTTATTAACTATTAGATAAGTGATGAATAATTTTAATTAACCATTGATCATCATATTAGAGACTTAATTTGTTATATATTAATTTAGTTTAAGAAATACACAATATTTAAAACATAGTATTTTTTGAAATTTAACAATATTAATGTTGTAAAAATTATGTACCTATTAAAACATAATCCACATGAAAAAATATCATAGCCCTTTTTAGATATTTTATACTAACTATGTAAATATTTTAATTCCATTTTTTCTGATTCAATTTTAAAATGTCAGAAATTTTATGTTATATAATAAATGAGTAATGTATGATTTTTTTGATAAATATATTTATTGAGTTATAAAATATCAAACATAATATTTTGAACTATAATAAATAATGTCAAATATAAGATAATTTTTTTTTTCAGAGAAAAATATTCATAAATTTTTATTTCATACTAATGTGATAATACGGTAATAAATGGAAAATTATTAATTAAAATGGGCCATTACACTCTTCACCCATGAAAAATAATTTATATTAAAAATAAAAAATTTATATTACCTTAATTTCTAATGAAAATTTAATAAATTATGATATATTTTTAAAATTTAAATATTAAAATATAAAATTTTTATATTTACTATAAAACATTTTATATTTTTTATTCAGTTTTTGTAGTTAAAAATCATATTGTATATTTATTATTATTTTATACTATTAAAAAATAATTTATATAGTGGATACTTTTTATTCATACTATAAATATAATTTTTTTTCTCAATCATAATAAATTTACATCTGCGAAATAAAAATGGAATTATGAACATAATTTTTTTGTGAAAGTTGAATTCAGAAGGAATGATTTTAAAAAAAATTATGATAATTATAAACATATATATATTTAATTTCTTGTTGATATAATACTAATTTATATTTATCTGACCTATTATGATCTCCAGGTATGTCATATATATATATGATATGTTCGGGTTTTATTTTTAAAATGAGGATTCACTAGAACATATGCTTTGGTAATATGTTAAACTGTGAACATCCAACATATAGAGTCTCTAATACACTGTAACTGCTCATGTTAGGATATGGTTTAGTTATTTTATATCAATAGAGATGATACCTCCCTTTGGAGTTTAGAAATATATTCCTCATAAAAAATACTTTTTCTCTCATATTCTATTTCATCATATATTATATATATTATGATAAGGTTACATATTTATTTAACACATAAATTAAATGGATATTTTTTAATGACCATATTTTTTAATATGAATATTTATTAGTTTTAAATTTAATTTATCTATAGTGAATAAAATATGATATAAAAAATGTTATATATTTATCGAGAATATGTAGTAAAATAACAATTTGTTACATTCTCTCCACAAAATAAATTATATCCTCCCTATTTTAATTATCACCAACTAATGAAAATAGAATATGCTAAAAAAATTAAAAATCACGTTATAATTTAATGATAAATATCAACATTATAATTATTTGTAATATATATCATTCCTTAGACTAGACATATGGAAAATATTGATATTTTTTCAAAACATTTATGAATATATTTTACCATTATTCAGTTTGATTACCAATGTTATGTAATTTTTTAGATCATGTTTATTATTATATATTCATTAATAGAATATATAGCGACTATATGAAATAAATTTAATTTATTTTAAATAATTTTTCCTCTAATCATAGTTAACCAATACATAATAAAATAAAATTATAATTTTTTATTTAAAGGTAAATAATATTCCCCAAAAGAATATTCTTTCAAATGTCAACATTTAAAAGAATAATCAAAATAATAAAATATTTATTTAATTGTAAAATAATTATGGTTGTGGTATAATTCTATTTTAAAACATATTAGATATACTAATGTGCTTAAAATTAAGTGAAAACAAGAAAACATCAAATATATATTGGATGGTAAACATAATTTTAAAATTAGGATTCACTTCGGGTGTACTTACTCGAGAGGAAATCCATTTTCCCCTTGATCTTTTTTATTTTTTGATGATCATTCAGTAGGTTAGTCCTTGAATTTGGGATCTTTATTAGATAATTTACTAATTTCAAACTCATTATTTAGTAAAATAATAACGGTATATGAAGATAAAATATATTTATTTTAATCTTATTAATAGAAATAATCATTTTATTATACACATTTAAATCTCATTTACTCCCTCTTCAAAAATTAATGAAGCTTATAGCCCCCTTTAATGAATCCCTTAAGTTATTATTCCATATTTTAAACATATAGGTAATAATTTTTTATCATCGTCTTCATCAATTCATTATCCATGAAACACCATCTTTCACATCTATGGTGTGTTTTAGACATTGAAAATGTTGACACTGTAAATATTGTTATTCAATATATGGTATTTATAATTCCAAGGTTTATCACACCATATCCCATTCCGATGGGTTGTTCGTTGAAATAATATTCACATTTTCCCTCACATAAGTGGTATCTTCTTGTTAAAATATTTATTATTAATATAATTATTGACATTAGAAGAAATAATTCAAAATATAGTCGAATTATCATAATCATGAAATCGAATCAACCTAAACCATCTTATCTTTCCCCTATTCTTTTTTCCAATTTTTCCCTTATTTCTACATATATAAATATTATTTTCACCTAGATTACTATATATTGGTTAATATTATGATTCTCAACCCAATAAATCAATGTAAATTTAATATAAATAATTCATATGGGTTTAAAATCAGAATTCAATGAATCATATAATATCCCATGATTGTGTTATACCTGGTGTGTTGTTAGGATTCCTTCATATACATCTTGTCACTATTGTGATTTTAATGGCCCGGACCTCTCCGGCCCATTCCTTTGTCAAAAAGAAGGTCAAGTAGTGTTCTGGAGGGTAAAATGGACTTTTCCCACACCTTCTAGAATTTTGAAACTACACGCCGTGTAGTTTGAGTACACACTGTGTACCCCCTTTTCGGGTATACCCCGTGATGCAGGCCGTGTCCTCGCTATGTGAAGTAAATGAGTACACACCGTGTAGTGTAACTACACACCATGTACCACCCTGCCTGGTATACCCTGTGTCGAAGATCGTGTCCTAGCTTTGTGAAATAAGGGGTGCACGTCGTGTGCCCAGTTCTACACGATGTGTAGTCCTTCCCCGCGTACATGTTACCAGTCAACAGACATGTACCATGTTGGAGTCGTGTCCTTGCCGTGTGCAATAAATGAGTACATGTCGTGTGTCTAAACTACACGTCGTGTAGTCCTTCCTAATGTATGGGTTATCCTCAAACCGTGTGTTGACCAGTCAACGGCCACAGAGCTGTGTTGGAAACTGTGTGGAGACCGTGTAAAATAACCGAGTAAATGCCATGTACCATAAATTACACACCATGTACCATAAAGTTCACACCATGTATTTTTCCATTTCTCGCCTGTAAAAGGACGGGTCCCCTCCTCCTTTTCAACTCACTCTTCTCCTCCCCATTCCTCTCAGCAGAGCTCTCCCAAGAGACTCAAAGAATCGTTTTCTTCTATAACTTCTTCTTCTGAGCTCCGATTTACGATCCATCAGCGGCCACATGATCGTAACCACGAGGCAGAACTTCCGAGCCTAGGTCTGTTGTCTTTCCTTTTCCCTTTCCTTTCCAACGTCCACCCGAAGAGGTTTTTACGAGACCTGACAAAAGTGACGGACGGCAATAGACATCTTATATGATTGATCTGGGGGAGCGCTATGATTATAACCTATTGAGGTAGGGATCTTACCTTTGTCTATCTAATTTTTGCATCATGTGGGGTGGGTATCCCCTTTTTTTCTTGATAAACATTTGAACCATTAAATGAAGATAATAACTGGTTAAAGAACAGGGTTGGGATGTTTGTGATTATTGCTAATTTATATCATGTGATATTATGTTGTGAATTGAATGTGCTTCTGACTACTGAAAATAACGGTCATTGGGGGCCTTTTCTTGTGCAATTAAATGTTTCACTATCTTTCTTGACCATTTTTGTGGATGGAACAGTGTGGAATGTCGAAATTGGTTAGTCACGTAATGTTGGCTATTTAAAATATGGAACCCTTGTGTGATCACCCCGGTTAGACAAAAATGTAATAATGAACTGGTGGGTGTTTTCTTGGATACATGGCATGTGATGGGGGTGTTTTGTGGGTTGTTGTGGATCGGGTGAGAAGTGGGGTTGCGGTTGTCTTGGTTGTGTGTCGGTGTGAATACTATGTTAGTAACTCGCAGCGGGGCTGCAATAAATGGTATTAATGCGATATTGATGTACTGGTTTCGGTGTGGTTGTGGTTATGGTAGTTGGCAGCGGGGGCTGGAGGGATGGGTTTAAATGTGAACAGAATTTGGGTTGTGAGTAATAAAAGTGGAAGAGTTAATGAATGGTGGGTCATGGTAATGAAACAGAGTTAATAATAAATGGGCTATTCGGTTAATAAGAAGGACTTGGTTGTGTTTATTGTGTTTTCCTAAGTTGATTTATGGATGGAAGAGATATGTTTTACGAATGATCGATGTGGTTGGTTGTGGATAGATTCCCAGTAGTTAAGGAACTAAATAAACTAATTCTGCTGAAACGTGAAAAACTAAATTGGGTTGGGGTTGTTTGTTTTATGCATGATTTGTTGTAGCAGTGCCGAGGAACATGCTCAGTTTCTCTGTTTAGAAGCCATAGGTTGGGATGTGTTTTTGGTATATATATATATCTGTATCTTTTGTGTCTTATCGCACCCCACCCATGTTGAGCACTTAGTGCCGATCACTCCCATTTCATGGGAGAGGGTGTTTTTCCCTTAGTTAATAGCTCCTTCCTGCTCTTTCTCCCCTAGGCTATGATGACTTGAGGCGACCGTACACCAAAGACTCTTTTGGTAGGTTTTGATTGGGGTGGAATTATCCCAAGACACTTCAGGAAGGTTCTACTGTTACCCAAGAATCTTCGGGATGAGGCCTAGGTGTGTGCGGGCGGGATACATGGTTGTGAGGCCCAGGTGTGTGTGAGCGGGGAGTGTGTGGCAGCGTCAGGACATTCGTCGTTAGGAAGAGCAGCTAACTAAAGGGAAATGGTGCGTGGTACCAAATACTCTTGTTCTTATATACTACTACCTATTGTGATTGTGTTTTTTTGTGAGTGTGGCTGGTGAGATTGGGTGGATAGAATTTCTTGCTAGGTTTCTTCTGTTGTTCTAACGGGACATTAGGATGTATCCCCACTTGTGCACGAGAGATTTAGGTTTCTCTACTGAGTATACTTGTATGCTCTCCCTACGTTAACTTTCATGTTTCTAGGAGGACTACCAGGGCCGTGTGGGACCCTACTTTTCAGACAGTTGGAGTTGTTGCAGTTTTTATTCTCTTGTATTCTTTTGGTATTGTACTTTGAACATTCTTATACATGTACCTTGTTGTAAAATTTTTTAAACATGCATGTGGGATTGGTTTGAGTTTATTTATATACACCTGTTCTTTTTTTCTTTTTGGTGGTTGACTTGTCCTATTTACCGATCCTAAATAATAAAAAAGGTAATGCATCCCATATTTGTGAATACTCATACCCATGGTGCTATTCACCACCTCGGGGCCTACTGGAGGCGGGACTCAGGGGTCATTATCTCGCTTTCACCATTGCCAACTCAGGAGGGGAATCATTGGTGGGAGGGGGTTTGACAGAATGGTATTGAGGCGATGGTTGAGAGATAGGATGGATTCTGATGTTAGGGATAGTGAGGATTGCATGGGATGATAGGGTAACAATGTTAGTCAATATTTGTGTGTAATATAGGCCAGGGAAGACTGGCTAGGACAAGGTATTTTAAGCCCCCCCGTGATCTGATTCAAGGACTCTGAGCCTACTGAACTACCAAGTGAGACTACATTGATTTCAGGGTAGAGATCCTAGGGATGGTACATGAATCTTCATGATTATGTTTTACATGATTTGGGTGTTTTGGGAAAGAAATTAAAATTAAATGATAAAATAAAACCTTGAGTTTTCTGACTATATGGGCTTAGGCGATCCTTGTTTACTATACAGCTATGGCACCTGGACGTCGTCCCCGGGTAGCTCAGACAGCCGAGGCCCAGTAGATTCAGGCGGTCGATCAGCTGAGGATTGACCGAGAGGAGGAAGATAGCTAGTGGAAGAAGACTCTTTGTTCATTCTAGCAGCAGACCCTAAAGAATTACGAGGGTATTAATTCGGATACAGAGACGAAGGGGAGGCTTGAGGAGCTAGGGATTGCTTTTACCTTGATATGTGACCCGAGGGAGTACTGGGATCCCTTAGTAGTCAGTCAGCTGAGAGGTGCGACGCGACTGTGGTGGAAACTCTACCTGAGAGAGAGTATAGAGGCATAGGTTCCATGGGATAACTTTGAGAAGTAATTCTGAGATTAATTCCTTTCTTCCATGATCAAGGCGGAGAAGCGGCATGAGTTACTCTCCCGTCAGCAGGGGAGTATGACGGTACGTGAGTTGGGGATCATGTTGAAGGATCTCCTGCGCTTTGCTCTGGATCTCTTTATGGATGAGGAGTCTCGGGTGAGATGTTTGGAGGAGGTTCTTCATCCTTTAGTCCAGTATGTTGTCACCCCCATCACCCTTCTGACATAGTTGGCGGTACAGAAGAAGGAAGAGGTTGTAGAGAGGATGCACTCACTGGGAGGTGCACCACAAGAGGGGATCCATCTAGGCTCGTCGAAGGGGAAGGTAGTCAGCAGCAGGTCTCCTGCGACGGGACCTTTCAGGTTCAGGCCAGTGGGGATTAGGCCCCAGCTGTTCGAGTTCAGATCATCGGGTCCTCGTCCCGTTTTCACGAGCCCAGGTCCGAGGTGTTTTTCTTGTGGTGTTTCGGGCATGTTCTGAGTCGATTCCCGACCAAAGTTCATTACGGAGGAGGTGGGAAGGTTCAGCGCCCACCTCAGCAACACTGGTTGCCAGCAAGGCCCTTCCAGCAGCAGTAGGACCATGCTCCTCCGAGGGAAGACATTGCGGGAGGAGGCCGACCTCAGGGCGCTCCTCAGGGACCTCGACCAGGGTGTGGTCGGGGAGGTGGATGACATCAGAGAGGCATAGGAGATGGGCATGGAATGTTTCATGCAGCATAGTTGATAGCTCTGGCAGGACTAGAGGTGGTGCGAGGTACGATCTGTTTGTTTAGCACTCTTGTTTCTGCATTGTTCAATTTGGGATCTTCCCACCCCTTTGTTGCACCTGGTCCATCCCATGTTTTGGGACTTGATGTAGGGAGAATTTCCGTAACACTGGTTCTGAGTAAACCAGTTGGATGCCAGACCAGCATATCTTGTGTTTGCTGGGCATGTGGGCTGACGTTGGGACCACATCGATCTAGTGGGGATCTTCTTCTATTACAGATGCATCCATACGATGTCATCACATGCATCGACTAGTTGTTTTCTGTTAGTGCAATTATTGACTGATTCCGAATAAGAGTTGTGTTCTCTGACATAGATGGGAAGTGCGTATATTCTGTTAGCGAGAGGAGCTATCAGGTGGGAAGACGGCATGTGGTGCCTCTCCTTTACTTGTTAGGTGTCCTATCAGTGGTTCCAGCTGGTACAGAGATGTTGGATGTCCCGGAGGTTGTTAGGGAGTTCCTCGATGTTTTTCCTGAGGAGGTTGTGACTCTACCCCCCCCCCCCCCTAATGTGGCGTAGAGTTCGGGATAGACTTACAGCCTGGTGCCTGTCCGATTTCGATGGCCCCTTATCGGATGGCACCTTCGGAGTTGCGGGAGTTGCGGATTCAGATTGACGATCTGATGGAGAAGGGTTTTGTTTGACCCAGTGTATCTCCATGGGGTCCTCTGGTTTTTTTTGTGAAGAAGGCAGATGGTGGTCTCAGGATATGCATATACTACCGAAGGTTGAACAAGGTAACGGTCAAGAATCGTTATCCCCTTCCATGGATAGATGATCTCTTCGACCAACTGAGGGGAGCAGGTTGGTTTTCCAAGATTGATCTACAATATGGATATAATCAACTTATGGTAAAGGACATCGACATCTCGAAGATGGCATTCAGGTGTAGGTATATGCACTTCGAGTTTGTAGTGATGCCATTTGGTGTTACGAATTCACCAGCTGTGTTCATGGGACTTCTGAACTTTGTATTCTGGGAGTTTTTGGACCGTTTCGTCGTTGTGTTTATCGATGACTTCTTGATCTACTCAATGTCAGAGGAGAATCATGTTGAGAATCTCAGGGCAGTCTTGGGAGTCCTTCGACACCACCATCATTAAGGGAAATTGTCGAAGTGTATGTTCTGGACGCAAGAAGTACACTTCCTTAGTCACGTGGTGTCTCAACATGGAGTTTCAGTGGACCCGTTTATGGTGGAGGCCATTGTTTCTTGGGAAGCACCCAAGAGCATGGATGAAGATCGTATATTCCTGTGGTTAGCAGGTTAATATCAAAGGTTCATCTCAGACTTCTCTCAAGTTGCTGCTCCACTGAAATCTTTGACTAGGAAGAACCATGTCTTCCTATGGTGCGAAAAATGCCAGAAGGATTTCGACTACCTGAAAGAGAAGTTGTTCAGTGCTCTCATACTCATGTTTCCAGAGGAAGGGTTGTTTTATGAGGTGTTTTGTGATGCTTCTAACCATGGTCCGGTGTGTGTGATAATGCAGAAGAAGGGAGTGATCTGTTATGGGTCTAGGAAGCTACGCCCTCACGAGCGTAACTATGCCACCCATGACCTAGAGCTTGCAGCAGTAGTGTTCTCAGTGAAGTTTTGGCGACATTACCACTTTGGGGAGCGCATTATGGTCATCTAAGATCACAAGATCCTGCATTATATCTTCTCCCAGCGTGACCTGAACTTATGATAGCGGAGATGGGTTGTGTTTCTCCAAGAATGTGACTTTGAGTTCTCTTACACTGATGGTAAGGGCAACGTTGTGGCTGATTCCATGAGTTGGAAGTCGCATCAGGAAGTAGTTCGGGAAACCACTAATGCATAGTAGGAGATGGAAGAGTTGGATGCCTTGCACTTGGATGCCATGGTTGAAGGTGTTAGAGGCTGTTTGTTTCAGATGATGATGAAGTCCTCCTTGTTGCAGCAGGTTGAAGAGTCCCAGATGGGGGACTCCGAGGTGGAAGTTATGCGGGATCTTGTCGATCAGGGGAATGCTCCAGAGGGATGGTCAGAGGATAGCTGACATAGGATGCTTTTCCATGGAAGGTTTTTTGTTCTGGAGGCAATGCGTGAGGGATTTCTCCGTGAGTTCCACAGCTCATCCTTGGCGGTACATCCAGGAGTTTCAAAAATGTACTGAGGCCCGAGGGAACAGTTTTGGTGGCCCGGGGTGAAACAGGTAGTGGCGGAGTTTGTGGCTAAATTCCTAGTGTGTCAGTAGGTGAATGTTGAACATCATGTTCCCAGTGGGTTGTTGCACCCTTTAGATGTCCTTGAGTTGAAGTGGGATGACATATCAATGGTCTTCATCACGAGACTACCCAGAGCTCAGGGTGGTTATGATGCTATCTGGGTGGTGGTGGATCGACTGACGAAATCAGCACACTTCTTAGAAATTAAGGAGTCAGGACTAGTGAGTGCCTTAGCATAGAGGTACGTAGACTAGGTGGTGTGTTTGCATGGAGTCCTGAAAACTATCATCTCAGATCGGGATACTCGGTTTACCTGACGAGTCTGGAGGGGGTTACAACATGGTTTTGGAACCTAGCTATGCCTTAGCACTATTTTCCACCCCCAGACTGATGGGCATACAGATCGGACTATCCAGACGTTGGACGACATGCTGGGAGCATGCATTCTGGATTTCAGAGGATCATGGGTACGACACTTTCCTTTAGTAGAGTTTTCCTACAACAATAGATTTCACTCTACTATTGTCATGGCACCGTATGAGGCTTTGTATGTAAGACCATGTCGTTCACCAATTTGCTGGGCAGAGGTTGGTGAGATAGGTTCTCTTGGGCCAGAGGTAGTGCAGAGCACCACAGAGATATTCCAACTTGTACGTGAGAGGATTAAAGCAGCTCAGGACTGACAGAAGTCTTATGCTAATTGTCAGAGGAGGCCCTTGGAGTTTGAGGTGGGAGATCATGTGTTCGGGAAGGTTTCCCCACAACGAGTGCAGCCGAGGATTGGGAAAGGGATCAAGCTCTCACCTAGGTTCATCAGACCTTTTGAGATGCTGAGTCGAGTCGGCGGGGTGGCATATGAGCTGGCCATACCACCTCAGTTGGCGAAGGTTCATGATGTCTTCCACGTCTCCCAGCTTCGTCAGTACTTACACGATGACTCCCACATTATAGACTGTCGAGAGTTAGATATGGGAGACGATGCGACCTTCGAGGATCGACCAGTCCGAATCGAGGATCATAAAGAGAAGGTGCTCCGTGGATGAACCATTTTGTTGGTTCATGTGTTGTGGAGGCATGGCAGCCTCGAGGAGAGAACTTCGGAGAAGAAGACCCAGATGAACGCTCAGTACCCGGAGTTGTTTTAACTTGTGTTTTCCCTTGTATTTATGATCTTTGTGTTGATGTTGTACTTTGTAACTTTGATATATGGAATTATTGGCTTGTCGTTTGTGAGACTTTTTGTTTCCTTGTTCCCTGGTAATGTGCAGCATGTCCGGATGTGTGGGGAAATGGAAAAACCTGATCCTTAATCGAGACGCATTAATGCGGATGCGATTGAACCCATGCGAGCGAGTCAGTGCCGCCTAAAGAGGATAATATCATGACATAGTAAAAGGAATTTTTCATCAAACCACATGTTCGGGTAGTGTGTTGGTTGTGTGGTGTTGGGGTAGTGTGAGTTGAATAATCATAATGTATGAATGTGGGAAGACCCAATTCTTAATCGAGACGCATTAATGAGGATGTGATTAAACCCATGCAGGAAAATCAGTGACTCCTAAAGTGGATAATATCTCAACATATGAAAAGGAATTCCTAACACATATGATTAGGTTTGTTGGTTGGGTTCCTGTTATAAAGAGAACCCTAAGAGGTAACTTGTTAGGTTTCCTCTAGGTTGGGTTTTGAATTCTCGGGGATGAGAATGTTTTAATAGGTATCTTATGTAATGTCCCGGACCACTCCGGCCTATTCCTCTTTCAAAAAGAAGGTTATGAAGTTTTCTGGAGGGTAAAATGGACTTTTCCCACACCTTCCAGAATTTTGAAACTACACGCTGTGTAGATTGAGTACACGCCGTGTACCCCCTTTCTGGGTATACCCCGTGTTGCAGGAAGTGTCCTCACCATGTGATGTAAATGAGTACACACCGTGTAGTGTAACTACATGTCGTGTAACACCTTTTCGGTTATACCTCGTGTTGAAGACTGTGTTCTTATTTTGTGAAATAATGGGTACCCGCCATGTGCCCAGTTCTACATGCCGTGTAGTCCTTCCCCGCGTACGCATTACCAGTCAATGGTCGTGTACCATATTGGAGCCATGTCTTTCCATGTGAAATAAATGAGTACATTCCGTATGTCTAAACTACATACTGTGTAGTCCCTCCCCACGTATGTGTTACCCTCAAACCGTGTGTTGACCAGTCAACAGCCGTAGAGCCGTGTTGGAAGTCGCGTGGAGACTGTGTAAAATAATCGAGTACACTCCATGTACCATAAATTACACTCCATGTACTTTTTTTCTCACCTATAAAAGGATGGGTCCCCTCCTCCTTTTCAACTCACTCCTCCCCTCCCAATTACTCTGGGCAAAGCTCTCTCAAGAGACTCGAAGGCTCATTTTCTTCCATAACTTCTTCGTCCGAGCTTCGATTTATGATCTGTCAGTGGCCACGAGATTGTAACGATGAGGCGGAACTTCCGAGACTGGTTCTGTTGTCTATCCTTATGCTTTTGCTTTCCAACATCCACCCGAGGAGGTTTTATCAGGACCTGACAGAAGTGATGGATGCCAACAGACGTCTTCTAATGTTGATTCGGGGGAGCGTTGTGATCAGAACCTATTGAGGTAGGGATCTTACCTTCGACTCTCTAATTTGTGCATCATGCAGGGTGGGTATCCTCTTGTTTTCATGAGAAACAGTTGAACCATGAAATGAAGATAATAAAATGTTAATGAACAGGGTTGGGAAGTTTGTGATTGCTGCTACTTTATATCTTGTGATATTATTTTGTGAATTGAATGAGCTTCTGCCTACTGAAAATCACGGTCGGTGGGGGCCTTTGCGTGCGCAATTGAATGTTGCCCTATCTTTAAAGACCGTTTTTGTGGATGGAAATTTGTTGAATGTGGAAATTGGTTAATCACGTAAAGTTGGCTGTTTAAAATATGGAACCCTTGTGTGATCACCACGGTTAATCAAAAACAGAATAATGAACAAGTGGGTGTTGTCTTGGATACATGGCATGTGATGGGGGTGTTTTGTGGGTTGTTGTGGATCGGGTGAGCAGTGAGCCTACAGTTGGCTTGGTTGTGGGTTGGTATGAATGCTATGTTACTAACGGGCAGTGGGGCTACGATAAGTGGTATTAAAGGGCTAATTATGTACGGGTTTCGGTGCAGTTGTGGTTATGGCAGTTGGTAGTGGGACTGCAGGGATGGGTTTAAATGTGAACGGACTTGGGGTTGTGAGTAATAAAAGAGGAAGAGTTGATGAATTGTGGGGCGTGGTAATGAAACATAGTTAATAATCAATGGGGAAGTTTAGTTAATAAGAAGGACTTGGTTGTGTTGCTTGTGTTTTACTAACATGGTTTGTGGATGGAAGGGATATGATTTAAGAACGATTGATGTGGTTGGTGGTGGATAGTTACCCAGTAGTTAAGGAACTAAATAAACTAATTCTGCTGAAACGTGAAAACCTAAATGGGGTTGGGGTTGTTTGTTGTATGTATGCTTCATAGTAGCAGTGTCGAGGAACGTGCTCAGTTTCTCTATTTAGAAGCCATAGGTTGGGTTGTGTGTCTAGTATAAATAAATATATATATATATATCTTTTGTGTTTTATCGCACACCACCCATGTTGATAACATAGTGCCGAACACTCCCATTTCATGGGAGAGGGTGTTTTTCCCTAAGTTACTAGCTCATTCCTGCTCCTTCTCCCCTAGGTTGTGATGTCTTGAGGCGACCTTACACCTAAGACTCATCAGGTAGGTTTCGTTTGGGTTGGCTTTATCCCAAGACTCTTCAGGCAGGTTCTACTGTTTTCCAAAAATCTTCGGGATGAGGCCCAGGTGTGTGCGGGGGATACCTGGTTTTGAGGCCTAGGTGTGTGCAGGCGGGGAGAGTGTGGCAGCGTCAGGATGTTCGCCGTTAGGAAGAGAAGCTAACTAAAGGGAAATGGTGAGGGTTACCCAATACTCTTGTTCTTATATACTACTACATGTTGTGATTGTGTTTTTTTGTGAGTGTGGCTGGTGAGGTTTGGAGGATAGAATTCATTGCTAGGTTTCTTCTGTTGTTCTCACGGGACATTAGGATGTCTCCCCACTAGTGCACGAGAGCTTTAGGTTTCCCCACTGAGTATACTTTTATTCTCACCCTACGTTTGCATTCAGGTTTCTAGGAGGACTACCAGGGTTGTGCGGGACCCTACTAGTCAGACAATTGGAGTTGTTGTAGTTGCTGTTATCTTGTTTTCTTTTGGTATTGTACTTTGAGCTTTCTTCTACTTGTACCATGTTATAAAATTATTTAAACATGCATGTGGGATTCGTTTGGGTTTATTTATATACACTTGTTCTTTTTTTCTTTTTGGTGGTTGACTTGTCCTATCTCTCGAATCTAAATAATAAAAAGGGTAATGCCTCCCATATTTGTGAAAACACAAACCCTTGGTTCTAGTCGCCACCCCAGGGCCTACTGAAGGCGGGAATCGTGGGTCATTATCTCCCTTTCACCATTTCCATCTCAGGAGGGGCATATTTTGTGGGAGGAGGTCATGACAGTGATAATACTAAATTTGAATTATTTAGGTTTTTTACCGAATGAATAATCTATTTCAGATCATCATCATTTAGTATCCAAGAAAGGATATAATTCCTATTAGCACTATATACACTCATCTTTATAAAAATATATGTTTGATACCGTATACATTGAATAATACAGTAGATGTTTTTTTGATGGTTCCAAACTAATATATAAAATAATTTACAAAATATCTCAACCCCACTTTAATAGATAAATATATTTACCGTGAAATGTGTGAAAAATATTATCAATTAATCACATTATTTTAATAATATATATAAAAACAGTCGTTAATCTTATGGATGTAATGGTTTTGTGTCCCAAAAATTATGTACACAAATACATTATTTTACGAAAAATAATCATTTTTCAGCATTTTTATCTTGTTAGACCCTTTATATAAATCCTACATGATAAAATCACATTCAACACCCATGTGAAAAAAAGATTTTTTATTAGATGCATTATAATAGAAAATCCCATCATAATGTATCAAACGATGAACATTATGTAGAATATGAGAGATACCTAAAAATATAAATAAAAGATCAAAATAGTATAGAAAATAGTAATAAAAAATAAAAATAAAAATATTATCATAAAATGTTCATGATAAAAGAATAGAAATATTTCACATGGATCAATACACATGAAAAAAATAATATAACATTTGATCACAGAATAAAAGTGTTGAATTCATTAAAAACATGGGGTAATAATGAAATAAAACATTCATTTTTGTTAATGTAATCATAAAAATTTGGAATAAAATTATAAAATACATTTAAATGTTAAACAACTTACATCATATAGATACCAAACATGAAAAACTAATTATTCCCAAACCTATAAGAACAAAATAATGATGTCCAATGATAATAATTGTGGAAAACAACTCATTCAAATAATAATGTAATCAATATCATTTTTTTAATGCCGGAATACATAAAAATATATATTAATAAACTAATCTATTAGCTAGAAATATTTTTACACACACAACTTCATCTATACTTATGTGACCCTAAGAATATATAATAAACATTTCTTCAATATCCCATTGAATGTATGGGATTTCCTAATAATTGAAAAAAACAAAAAAAATAATCACAAAATATCATAGGATATAAATAATATCACAATACCCATGTGATAATATCTTTTCAGATTTTTGATGATGATCAAGAAATTACATCGTTAAAAATAAATCATGGTGTGTAATTGATGTTATTATAAAAATGTATTTCAAAATACAACTAAAACATTGTTATAAAAAATGAAGTGATAATTACATTGAAAATTGTTTTTTATGGGAGAAATAGGTTAATTTGTAATTCTTTATTATAAATATTTGGAAATAATGTTTCCATAAATTTTACTACCTTTAATAAAAAACATATAGTGGAAGATAAAACAATTCATTTTGAAAGGATTGGAAACCGATTTCCTTAGTAATTTTAAATACCATAGTTTGACAACACAAAATGTAATAAGTGAATTAAATTATCCATTTAAATGGGAAATGATAATTATTAAAATATAATATAATATTACATATTATATTTCAAAAAAGTATTGTAGAACATTGTTAGTTTATAATGTATGTATACTGAAGAAAAATACATTAAAAGGATGTGAAATAATAGAAAAAATATTATATTTTTAGAAATAAGGGTTTCATAAAAAAAATTAAGTGAGAAAAATTATTCCACCATAAATAATAAGATTTTACAATAGAACTTTACCAAAGATTAGGATAATTAAATATAAATAGAAATAATGTGACGAGGAGTAATTTGGACTGATGAAAAATACATGAGTAAAGGAAAACCATTACCATATATCTAGACATCTTATTATTCTTTTAAAAAAAATATTAAATGAAATAACTACCATTGTTCACTAGATAAAAATTTATTTCATATCTATAAATGCTTATAAAATTAATTTATATGAACACCCTTCAATTATATTATAATGGGTTATTCACAAAACTAATATGGAAATTCAAGAAATGATTCTTCCAGCGTGATGGGTAAAAAAGGTATTATAGATTCTGATTAGTGATTGAAGATAATAGTATATTATTTATAAGAAATTATTTGTAATATAAGGGATTGATTATAATCATGAGTTTTAGTAATTAAATGAAAATTAAAATTCCTAAAAGAAATAATGCTTTTGAATTAAATAGAATATTTAGATAATAAAGGAGTGATTTTGAAATCATAATAGCAATTAAATAGTGATTATTAAAAGCATACCATTACAGATAATGGTATTATATCAATATTAGAAAATATTTGGGATATTAAATGATTTTTTAGGAAAATAATATAATTCTAGTAATATAGATATCAATATTTCATATCATAACAGAAGTAGTTGAATCCAAATGGGGAGGTGGACATCCATTACATGGAAAAGTATATTCTTAAATCTTGCAATGACTCATTAGAATATATGTAATTCAATATAATTGATTTAAGGAGGGATATGTGTATGTAATTCGTGATCAATTTCTTTTTTGAGGATGTGGATAAGAGAATGGGTTTGTCTGATCCCCAATTATAGTTGAAAAGTATGGGATTTCTATAGGAAATAAGGTTACGTAATGGTGAAAATGTAACCACATGGCATGTTACATGGGTCAGGTGAGGTAGGGGATGAGTTGGAGAATTGTATTGTGATATATGTGGTTATTAATCTAATGAATAAAAAGTTATTATAGAATATACTTTTTACCCTGGGAATATGAAAATGATTATATATTTTATATACCCATTTTTTCATTTAATAATATTTACTAAAAATTAATATTGTTAATGTTTTTGTTACAAAATTCATATAATGGCCCTTATTACCCAATTTTTATATCATGAATCTATTTGTATGGAACCATTTAATTTAATGATCCTAACTTTAGTGGACCATAGATAGTAGCTACATTATTACATCGATATAAAATACATGGAATCACATCTCGAAGGATGAAATTGTTTACAAGTCTTGTGAATATATACACATACATGAAAGTGACATTGAATTTTAATGATAAAATAAAATATTATTTTCCTTGTGATCACCATTATATACCGTTAACATTATCCTACATATTATTCATAAAACATTTCACAGAATCATATTAATAATTAATTATATGTAAGGGGGGTTCTGAATGAACAAAAAATTTGTATGTTTACAAGGAATTTTATGAGTAAATATTTCAGAAACTATATTTCCATGAAAATAAATAAAACACATTTTATATAATCCAAATTCTCATCGTAATATCACAACAATAAATGGTAATTATATAATTCCATATAAATAATAACTTGGTAATCGAATCAACTATGAATATTATAACTAGTTGAATAATCACATTGAATATAAATAACTAGTCTCGTAATGTGGGAATCAATAATAAGGGACATCAAAATCATACCATCACGTATTTGACCAAGACACCATTCATAGAATTGTAGGTCTTTATAAAATACTCAATCTAGTTTGTCTCATGAGACCTATCGATGCATTGAGAGGCTTTAGAAGGCCTTGCTCATCACTTACTCAATCTAATGAATAATTCAAATGATAAATGATAAATTTAATCAACATATACCTTCATACATATAACATAATATAAAATTTTATTTACATTCCCCAATTAATAATCATAATAAGAATCCAACCCATGTAATATGAATAATTGTTTGAAATAGTACATTCCATTCAAACTATTCATGAATAATTTTTTAAAATATAGTTGAGGTTACAAAAAATTTCTTCCACAATTCTTCATAACATTCATTAAATGATTTTTACATAAATGAAAATAATTTATTAAAATAATTATAATTTTTCATGATGACGTTACCCATTTTAGATTGTGTTTTTTAATCTGCAAACACCACACATAAAATTTAAACAACATATTTGAACATAATATTTTAAAAATTTAAAGTATGATTACAATAATTATCATTTCACAAAAGGTGAAATTTGGTTCATTCTTATAATTATAGAAAACATTCATTTTCATGCCTTTATATGAAAATTCATTATGTACCATGTTTGTAAAATGATAATAATATTCTTTTTAAAACAATTTTTAGTAACTCCATAAAAAATTTATATTGAATTATAAAAAAGGTATAATATTAAAAATAGTTTCCAAAACATTTTTTAAATAAAAGAATATTGATCATAAAAATTCCCAGTGGAGACATAAACATAGATAATCATGATCAACAATGAGTATGAAATATATGATTAACTATTTCATATAATTTTAATAATAAGACTAGTGATATAAACAGAAAAAAATGAAACATTAAATAAAATTTTTGGGTCATGGGATTCTAAACCCATGGATGAATTGCTTTTTGTATTTTTAAATGCCAATTTTATATTTTAAAACAATAAAATAAAATTATATAAATGTATTAAATCTCATATTTTATCATTATGTACGTTTTTAAATCATTATTTAATGGAGTATATAAAAAAAGATCCACATCACAACATGGAGATGGTATGTCGTACATACAAATGAGAGAAGATATTACTTATACACGGTTTAAAAAATTTATTAGTGAATGTTAAAATAATTTTATATAGTCAATATAATTTCTCATGTATCTTATATATCAATTATTGATATCATTATAACCTTCCAACTAATGTGGTAATAAAAAAAATATACACCACTATATAGATAGTGTATGTTATAGGTATGTGTGTATAGTGTCATAGTTTATAATAGGATGGTTAAACTGTGGAATATTTTATTCACATAATCATAATAATATCTTAGTTCCAATAAATAATACTATATATTTTAATTTATTATGTAAAATGAATATTATTAATATTTAGGTGAATAAATGAACATAAATGTGTTATTAGAAATTTTTTCCTGTTATTTGGAGAACATTCATTTCATATATTTTTAAGGGACATTAGATTTTTATTTTGATGAGGCCAAAATTTCTATAACATGAATAAGGATGTTTCAAATATGAATTAGGAAGAATATTATTATATATATGTCTCAATGTTGTGTAAATAATGTATTGATTGGGTTTCGTTTTATAAATGATGTGAGTGAAACTTTTAGAATTTCTGTAAATTTTAAAAGATAATAAAGTTATTATATAGATAAATTAGATCAAATGGACAATAGAATCATAGGGCATGAAATTTTAGAACATATATCACCTAAATTGTCAATATTTAATATTATTAAAAAATTTAAACCACTTAATAAATTTTTAGATCCATAAAATATTGTAATTTTCATTTTTTATACAAATAATTACATTGACATTAAAAGAATCAAGTAAAAAATGTAAAATTAGAATAAATAATTATATTATATAATTTACTTGTAAATATATTCAACAAAATTCTTGGGTCACGTTAATTATATCAAAATATATATTTTAAAATATTTTTAATTTCATTTATTTTATTTTTCAATAATTAAAAAATTACAATGTCAATTTTTTGTGTCAATATAAATTAATTATCTCATCCCAAAAAATAAATAATAAATTACCACATTGTATATAAATATTATCGAATTAAAAATAATATTCATATTTAAAAAAACATCTGGATAACACCATATTTAAAAAATGAAAATTAATAAAAAAATTGAGTGACATGAATAAATTTTCCTAAAAGAAAATACTACAATGGTCATAATATTATCCTTGTGGATTTAATGTTCATAAATTATACATATTCATTATTATTGAAGATATATACTCAAATAATTATAATTGGTAATGTATTTGCTTAATTTTATTGTACTAATCACTTTAAATATAGTGTTTTTAAAATAAATTTTATTTTTCTTTAGCATAAAAAATCCCTATGTTAGTGTTGCGTAATAATTTATGTAACTAATATGATACATAAAATTAAAAATAAATTAATATAATAAAAAAATAATTTTTTTCAAAATAATCATTTATATCCATTATATGTCATAAATTAAAGATTTGATTTTATATAATAGTCATGACTATTTATTTTACCTCTCAAATATATTATACATAGAATTTTTACTTTTCAGGTGATGTATCTCAACTGAAAATGATTTCAATATTTATCATGAAAATAATATATAATTAACTTTTTAGGGATTTTTTTGAACTATATTATTGTTACAATTTCAGACATGACTGATTCCAATTTTTTAATAGATTTTTTTATAAATATATTTTTTGATGATATCCTAAATGATAATGTAATCCAAAAAACGGCTGATTTTAATGAATCAACCAAAATTTAACATCAGCATAAATACCTCATAAATTCATCATAATTATATTTTTAAATTTAGAGTTCAAAATTTATATAATAATTTAAAAATAAAATATATTCCCTCCGGATGTAAATTTTATTATTTAATCATAAAAGTCAAGAATATACATTTTTTAAGAATTTTTTTTTTGACGAATAATATGTCATACTAAAAAAATATGATTTTATTTTATAAGATATTACCAATATATATTTATTTATAAACAACTATATAGTTATTTCATAAATCAGTTATTTTTATTCGCACTATTCAAATTAACATGTAGGTAATATGTCATAGACCAACATAGGTAGACCCCAAGCTATTCTCCAAAGTCGAATCACAACATGTTCTAAGAGGTGTTCCTAATCCAATTATGTTGGATACTAGTATTGGGGATTTTAAATAGAATATTGAGGGAACTATTTCACCAAGTATGAAAACGTAAAATAGATAAAAAATTTGAGTCGCCATATATAAATAAATTTAACACATTGATCATAATTTAAAAAAATTGAAACAAAACAACACCCAAACCCCCCGAGGTAAGTATGATGACCACAATATCCCCACGTGATGATAAGGATAAATACGTTATACAAAAACCAACCAACACTTCCAAAAACCAATAACATGATTATAACTTCACAAATATCTAAAAACAAGAAATTACAATAGGACTGAGTATTAAAACTCTGTTTGCATTCTCAAACAAATGTTTTCCACAAGAACTTCTTTTAAATAAAATTAACATCAATTTTATCATTGAAATAATATATATAAAAGAATGAAATTTGAAACATTTTTTCTTTAATGAAAAATCATAGTCTACTGTTTGGTCTACCACATAAAACCATACTCACATCAATGAATGAAACCTAAGAATTTTTGCTGAGGATGACAAAACCTTATTTATAAAAAAGGAAATGGGAAAAACCATCAAACCTATTTTCTAGAAACAATTGAAATAATTTCATCAATTTTAGCATTGATTCACACTATACATGAAACCAGGACCCTGAAATACAATAAGAGAAATGGAAAATATCACACAAAGTAGACAATTAAAAATTTAATATCAATAATACACCAAATAAATAAATAGTGTTGATGGACAGTAGAAAATATAAAAGATCATCAAATAATCCATTACGTACTATAGATATTGATTCACCCAGATAGGATGACTCACCAGATGAAAAAATTCACAATCCTATTTGTTATCACACCATATCTTGTATAAACATTGGGAACAATTACATATATTAAATATATATATATAACCCTTGTTATGGGCCACTATACAGAGTGCAATATTAATCTACTTCTACATACAGTTCTCATAAAATTCACTAGATAATCTTGGTTCCCATGTCGTGATTCATAGACGGGTGGCAAAAAAATTCATGAATGAAATCAAGAATTATACATATATCACAATGATGATCATCCCACAATGAAATCACCATGATCCACCCAAGGATCATTATCTTCCCTTAAAAGTAAATGATCTAAAAGGTTTCAACACTAAGGATCTCTCTATTTCAATAAATCCAAATGGATTATGATTATTCCACTATGAAGTAGTCCCACCCATTAAACATAAATGGATCACATGTACCCAACTTCATGTAAATCCCAACCATAAAATATATAAAATGAATGTGGATTATCTGATGATAGTTTTCAATATTTAACATTTCACAAAAACGCCAAACATGACTCCATAAACCTCCAATTAACCACGAATTTTCAATGAACTAAATACACCATTCCCAAATTGAGAAAAACACATTCAAAATATCACATCCATTTATAAAATTATATTTAATAAATCACACCATGTTATCATACCTAATTTATACTTACCAATTGAAAAAAATCCACACACCATCATCAAATGTCAAACCATTTTTTACTATCAAATAACATACCTATTAAAAATTCAAATCAACATATAAAATCTCTTTTAGAAATCCTATCCTTCATTTGAAATTCCAAAAATACATTTACAAGCCCAAAAATTTCATTGAAGATCAAAAATCACACAGAAAGGACAATTAGAAATTTTATCAAAAACTTATCCAATAAAATTTAACCCGAAAATAAAATTTATAAAAAAACAATTAAATAAAACCATTCCACACAAAAAAAAATTATTATAAAAATAAAAAATCTCTAATTAACATAAATAGAAGGATATAAAGTCAATAACCAAATTATTACTAATCATATTGGACATGTGATAAGGGAAACCTAACTAAAATAACGTTCGCATTAACAAGGACCCCAAAAATACAAATCCATGATCATTCAAGAAGAAAAAAATTCATTAGAAACCCAATTTAGAAAAAATCCTCAATATAAAAGAAGGGAAACATGAACCCTATATCCAAATGACCAATAGAGAATAGAAACTCAATATAAAATAGTATGTTGAATAATGTGAACATATGAGTAGAATACCTTGATAAATCACCAATAAAACAAGATGAAATTCCAAGATCCACACCATGATAAAGGTGACGAGGCATTGAGAATTAGGGAGGGGCTCTCATTGGGTCTTATAAACTAGGATATGAGTGAATTGTTCATATTGGAACAAAAACTCATAAGAGGTTCAAAGAGTCATCTCACATTTTCATCACCTATACAACTCCCATAATATTCGATACATGGTTTACCAACCAAATAAAAAAACTATGCATCCCTCACTATCCCAGAGGAACAAGATTCATGGTTTTCATGCACTGTCCTCCAAACTGATTGAAAATCATGTGGTCACCAGTATTCGAAAATGAAATTTTCCACATTTTTTCAAGGGAATAGTTAACTAATTTCCCCTAAATCGGCACCAACATTTTTTCAACTTCTCTAAATACCAAAATCATAAATTTTCAACAATAAAACATGGTGTAACTAATGAATAAACCTGTATCCTGAAATAAACAGTGGAATATCTCAATCTAAAATCATGAAACACCCATAACTCTGGTGTAAATCTATTTTCCAAAAGATGATCTGAAATAAAACATAAAAATAGAGATTTCGATGTTGTAACTCTCCCAACAAAAACAATTTCCACACCAAGAGGGCTATAACATTTTCTAGCAGATCGATCAAATAAAAAATATTATCATATCTTCATGATCCAACCTCTCCTTAAATGTCCACCTCAACAACTACCAATCATATCGCTTGACTCTTTCTTTAAATGAACAAATAAATGCTAACCAATTCTCTTAGAATGGAATAAAAATAAAACTAAAAGCTGCATAACCCATCCATTGATAAACCACATTGGGTGTGCTACAAAAGATAAATTTTCAACCAAATCACGTGGAACTCAAATTTATATATCATCAAATAAAACATCATATTTTCAATCGAACAACTTGATCTTATAAGGATAATAAATAAGGGTGGTAAATATAGTCTCCCCAAAATATGAAACAAACTAACTCCATCTAACATTAGTATAAAACAAATAATAATTCATGGAGGGTATCCACTCTGTTAATAAACCAACTAGTTTAGAATAGTATGGAAATATCTACACTTAAAACATGTCAAGTACTAAACAATCCCTATTCACATGGACCAAATAGAATACCCAACACCAGATTTTACATTACGACTATGCCCAACCACCTCCAAGTGGGAAAAAACTAAAACCAAACTAACTCACAAGGAAAAACCAAAAAAGGACCATAATGGGGTACAAGGAATCTAAGTAGTTTATAAAAAATAGGGTCTTTCGAGATAACTACGTTATAGAAAAGAAACATTATTTTTTCCTGGTAAAATAATGGAGAAAAAATATAGACCATGGTACACTATAACCTTAGGATTATTGGAAGTGTGAATGGAATAACTCTAAGACCTATGGAATGGGCTATGTTGTCATAAATAATACACTCGCATGTTGATAGTTATTGACAATACTATATCAAAACTCCTTCTTTACGATACAAATTTTGGATGAAAATGCCAAATAATGGACCAAATGAGAATAACACACCACAAAACTCACTTTACTCTATCAAATAACTTTCACCATGAAATTTAATTAAAAATCCACAAAAATCTTTAACATTCACAATAATGGGAAATAATAGTAATAGAGATCACCGAAAAAATGCATCCACTTATAGAAATAAATTTCCAAAATTAAAAAAGACACAAATTGAATTATAAATGTCCTCCAGAGATACACAACATCCATACTGTCATTTTAATGTAAATGAAACACCATGATCCATTACTGAACATGTCTATTACAACAAAAATAACCATTACAGTAGAAATGGACTCTAAACTGATCCCATAAAAGAATTTCAATCTAGAAATAGGGATAAAGTTCCTTTTAATGGGTTGATATTAAACCAAAAAACTTCTTGGAAACACACCGATAGAACCCTTTTATGTGACCTGTGAATACACATCCCTGGAAGGTAACTAGATAAATAAAACGAAATAGATTATATGTTCCCAATTGCTGCACTGATGACACCTCATGATTCTGCTCATATATAATGCTTGAGAATGATATACTAGACTTTTTTCTCCATGATTAGTACCGCTAGATTTAGGATTTTATCTAAACTCCTTATCGGTATTCCATTCATTTCTCCTAGAGCCAGGTTGAAGGTTGGAAACCTTTAGCACTCAAATTATAATAAATTAAACATGAACATCGTGCCTCACCACATTGGAAGAAGATGATTGATCGAACTTCGACACCCTAATGTACAGAGCAAGAAAAATCCCAATCACCAAACATCAGTCTTTTAAATAATAATATGAATCCTACTTAAAAATATAAACAACTATATCGAAAAAATGATAAAATTACTCCAAAATGGCATCACCTTGTTGTAGAAAACACATTTCCACCCCCTTCATCACCATCAATGCCAGGTTGAAGTACCACCAAATAAATAAACACTAGAAGAATTGCTATGTAAAATCATCCAAAGGACTGGTTTGGGAGAATGAATTACCCCACATCCATATCATACATTTTATCATAATAGTAGAAAATTTAGCCATAAAGGCAAAGGAAACACTATAAATCTAATTTTTCTCTCAAATTTACACATCAACTCTTCAATATTGGGATAATCATATTTAAATTAAAATGGAGGAGTACACAATTATTTTAATAAATAAGGAAATGCATACCATTGTCTAATTGATGTTCTTAAAACAATTTACCACTCCTGGATACACATCAAATATCCATCGGACTTTTTTGGGTCCTACAGTACGAAACAATAAAACCAAATTTACAATCACAACTATTTAACCAACAAGTAATATCATACACAAAACCATGAATAAAAGGAACTTATAAATCAGAAGGGAAGACAAAACACAATCACTGATCATCAAAACATCATAATTTATTTTTCCAAATTAACATTTGAAATGAAAAAACAATAATTTTTTGAGCACACCCAATAATAGTATTTTTTAAAGCCTCACACACATGAAAATTAACATGAAATTCTACGAACCCATTATCAAATGAATATCAGGGAACTCAAAATTCCATGCCATCAACCAACCAATTCATCAGTCATAAGAAAACATGTGAGAACTCATGAGGATACAAAATCTCAAGAAATAATTCATCCACTATCTTCAACTTTAGAATTCACTTCCCATTGTTCTTTTTCACAAAGCACCAAAAAAACTCTAAACACATCTCCAAAAAACCTATCTATTCCAAAAAAATAATATCTTCTAATTTTAAAAAACCAAATTCCAAATCATAATAAACACAAACCATAAATAATTATTAAAACTATTCACCCAATTTCATTTTTATCCCTATCAAAATAAAATGAAATGGATACCATAAAAATATTACATTTATCCCATTCCAAACATTTTCAGCGTGTAAATATATTATATTGAAACAAAAATTTTTAATTAGAAACTAATTTCTTCTACATTAAATCAAATTTCATAATCATAATTTACTTTAAACAATAATCAGAATGTTTTGATAAAAAAATTAAATCATGTTAAACATCATCCCAACCTAAATAAAAATCATTTTAAAATACATTTTTGGATGATTTCTTCAAAATAAATATTAAATTCAACTTTCTATCCTAAAATAACATTACCACCCAAAATTAATTTTAAAAATTCCAAAAAATGGTTTCCAAATCAATTTTCAGAATCAATGAGGATCTAGACCAACACATTAAAGGAGAAAAATTATTGTTGTGCAAGTTGGAAATTTGGTTAGCTTCCACATTTCAACCACATCACCATCCTAGAGAGTCTTTGTAAAACATTTCCCATCTCCAAATGTATTTTTAGTCCATGGATCCAAATATACACTCATATCCCTACTATATTTTCATTTACCAAGCATAAAACATCCCACTAGAACCAAAAAAACCAATCCAAATCTATCTTCCCATAGACAGTCAAATTTTGCTCTAGAATGGTTTGGCCAAACACTCACCCCTGTCAACACCCCATATTTTGATATTTGTACTCCTTCTTCTATGACATCCAAAATATAATGGCTTTCATTTAATGATATATCTCTAAATGAACCAGCCAGTATTTATACTAATTTTTCGCGAACCAACCCGAGTCAACCCCAAACTGATCACATGATCTGAACTGTGATAAGGCCAAGTGGGGTTCTAGAGACTTTGAGGCTGAAATCTAGTTCCAAGGGCTCAACAGTGAATCCCAAGGGATTTATTTCACTAAATATAAATAAATAATTTTTTTAAATAAATCGAACCCATTATAAATATGTAATCTAAATCTAGCATCGTTTTAACAAAAAATAAGAATAAAAAAGTCAATATAACAGAACCTAAGATCAACATGAAAACCAAATTACATCCATATGAATAAATGGATCTCCATTGTAAAACAAAATCAACAACCTCCCCAATGGATCTAAAAAAATATGATACTTGCATCAATAGTTTAAAATATAAATAATTATATTGAAGAGTACTAAAACTCAATCAAAATTCCCAAAAAAAACATATTACCCATGAACATAACCTATATATTAGTTACATGAATATTAGATTTCAATATATATATATATATATATGTGTGTGTGTGTAAGTATTTACAAAGATTTTTTCTTTAATAATATTCTTGATCCATTCCCTTTTTACTAAATAAAAACATATCCTCTTACAAAAAGGAAACATAATAATTTTAAGGAGAATGATAACATTTTACTTTTAAAATAAAATTCAAAAGTGTAAAAAATATCTTCAAAACCTTTTTCCATAGACACATAAACCATTTGATCATCTTTAACAAGAATCCACACAATAAAAGAAACTACAAATAATTATACAATAATAGTGGTGGAAAATATCACACTGGTGTAGAAAATAAAAAATTTAATGTTAATCTTACACTATAAAAATATATATTTCAAAGGACATGGTAGAACCTAAGAGCTTGAGAAATAATCTAGAACATATTATACACATCTTGAATCATCTTAAATGAATGCCTTGCCTGATGAAATCATTCTAGCCTACAATCTTGATCGAACCCAATCTTGTTTGACATAGTTGGACGATCCCATAGAGAAAAAAAATTAGTAACACGTGATACCTTCCACTAGCTATAGTGACATCCTATCAATTTATAGCAACTAGTATTAGAAAATTAATAAGATAATCAAGTTTCTCATGTCAGGATACAAAATTAGGTGATTCTTTCAAGCCATAATTGTAATCAAAACATATAAATATATCACACAACAACATCACAAACCTGAATCACCATGATTAAACCAAGGATATATCTCCTTATTTTAAACCAATAGATATCGAATGATTTCACAATGAATTTCTCCCAGTTTCTCACAATGTAAATTGATTACGGGGATTACAAATAATCTATGTCCTTCTATATTAACATTAATGGTTCATGATAATTTTATAGTGAAAAAATCATATCTATTCCATAAAAAATGCATGGTTTCTATCCCTAGAGAGTTATAACAATTGTACACTCCACAAATGAAACAAACAGGACCCAAGAACCCTTCAAAACACACCCTTTTTCCAATAACCAAATCCACCATTTCAAAAAGGTGGAAACACCTAATTTTACCTTTCACAATCATTAATAAAATTCTACTAAAAACTAACTCCATGTTTTCAAACCAATACAACATTCATTAGAATTCCAAATTGTATGTGCACTATCATCACATGAAAAACGATTTTTTTCCAAACCATTCACACACCCCATTAATTTTTTTTTCAAAAAATACTTTAAGACCCTTTTAAATAAACCAATACCATCATTTCAAATATCACAAATTCACTTACAAAAAAAATCATGCTTTCAAATTGATAATTTGCTCACCAAGGAAAATCGATCATTTTATTAAACAATTGGTGAGAAACATTTGAAACCCAATTCAATATAACACAATACAAGGAATAAATCACTAAATTCCAAAAAAATATTAATATAAAAACATAAATCCTTAATTAACATCCAATTACGGTGGTAAAAGAATGTTTTGAACCAGTCATAAAATTTATTATCAGTTTAAAATGGAAAAAATCCTCAATTCAAATGAGCTTCAATAATGCCAACATAAAACATGTTCATGATGGTTCAATAAGAAAGAACAAAATAGTTAAACCATATGAAGAAAACCCACCACCAGAAATAAAGGGACACCTAAACAGTAGATCCATGTATAGACCTGGAATTTCCATGTTATTTTTTTTAAAAAAAATTGAATATTAGGAGTCCGTGAAAATTAACAGCATGTGATTCTGAGGCCCGAAGTTTCCAGAATGAATTTATGAACATTTTTTCAGTAACATTATGTAAAAGTGAAATCTTGGTTTTTTTATCTTTTTAATCGTTGGTCAGAATTGAAATATTAGGGCACCGTTGAACTCGCAAAACTGGTTTTCTTTTATGGAGACTTTCACCTCGACGACAATTGGTCGAGGGTGAAGGTTAGTTTTTTTTGTTTTTCATGAAAGAATAAAATAAAAAATTGTTTAACATTTTTATTTTTTGAAACCTCCCACTTGTTGCTAAAGAGGCATGGACCACATGAACTAAAAACCCTTTTTTTAATTAATGGTTATGGGGACCACTCGAACCCCTCATAAATGTGGGAAAGTCCCTTGGAATCCTCCCAATTAATTATTTCAACATAAATTAATTGTCTTGATCATTTTTAAAAACTATGTAACAGAGTTGTTGGAATATAGGAATGGTAATAATAAAGAACCTTATAAAATTCCATGTTCGTTACATACCTTCACCCCCTATCCTATTTTATGGAGTTAGGGAGGAGGATTTGGGACGGCTTCACCAAGTGATGAAACGTTGGGAATGTGTCGTGATGCCCAACACTTGGTGAAACATTAAACGTCTCAAACAAAGAACGCACTCATAGATGATGAACACCTTCGACTACAAAGAACCAACTAATTATCCCTGGATCAGAGGAGTGTGGTGGGTGTGGCGAACATCGAAATCTTTGACTTCCTCCAACGTGGGACATTTTCATCTATGAAGAATATACGTCCGTACTTCCTTCTCGTGCCCTCGATAATGAACAATCCATAGTAGGGGGTTATTGATTAATTCTTGAATTCAGTATTTTAATTTCCCTATTTTTGTAAATCATTTCATACGTGGATGAAATAAAATAAGTTGATCAATGATTCGCATTTAATTGATGATTTTTTCCTTTTTGACTCCTTGTTTTTTGTTGAGCTTATTACTAACGCTCTAATGCAGAGGGTGTGGGCCAAACATACATGCAACGACCCATCTGCCATTCTTACTTATTATGTTCTTCATGGTGGAGGAATGTGACTAACACCATGATGATGAAGGAATAGAGAGGCTGGCTAAACCAGCACTGTCGAAGGCATAGCGCCCCTTCGTCCGTGGCCTCACCACACAAGTCATCACTGCCGTTCGAGCCGCTGCCTCTGTATGAGCTGTTACTGTTGTCTGAGCTGAGCCTCCCCCACCTTCTAGTAGGAGCCACCACCACCATCCATGTTGATCCACCACCAACATCTAGGTAGAGCTACCGCCACAATCTTGGCCAAGATGCCACCGTCGTTCGGGCTGAGCCGCTACCTGTTCCATTGTCGTCGTCTGAGCCACCGCTGTTGTTTGGGCCACCTCTGTCATCCGTTCAAAGCCACCGCTGCTGTCTAAGCTGACCCGACACCACCCTTCCGGCCGAACCACCACGGCCAATTCTCCACGCGGCCTCGTACCCTCATGGAAACAACTGGCTGATTCGCATTGTGGTCTTTCACACTCGTGGAACCCTCTAGGGACTTACGGCTTCTCGCGGCCCTCGTCTTCCCCTCGCGTCCTTCCGGGCCACATAGCTGGCTGGCTGATCCCAACGCGCTAGGCTACCCAGCAGGCTGAGCTGACCCGAACTGAGTCAGGCTGCTTCAGACCGACTGGGTCGGACTAGACCCTGACCCACTACAACCCATTTTCTTCCTTTTGGTCATAACTTTTTCACTGGAAGTTCATTTGACCAACCATTAGAGATGCTAGAAATCATGGAGCGAGACAGTCCCTTTGGTATACCTCACTAGATTTATTGATAATGTTGGGGAATTTTCGGGTTGGATCGAGCACGAATACAACCTGTCCCTTCGGACTAAAATGATAATAACTCACAGTCCAGGATTCTGAATGGTGTTCCCTCTATTTCATTAAGACCCCATTGACATGGCAGTCCATTGAGATACATCATCATGGGACATTGTGGCCGTTAGAGAATCGATTTTTGGCTTGGGGAACTGGCTCTCCTAGGGACGAGCAAGCCTAGTGCGGAAACCCAGTAACTGGCTGTGACAAGAAGATTGCTACTAGGTATCCTGTGCCAATCAGATCTAAGCTATCTTGTGTGGGTCAGCTTCTAGAAATCCTACATGGTTGAGATCCCAACGATCTTGTGTTGGTTAGCTCCGAGCGATCATGTGTGGGTCCGCTCCCACGATCCTCTGGGGGTCATCTCTCAGTGCTCCTCTATGGGTCAGCTCCTAGAGATCATGTGTGTGTCAGCTCTAGCGATCCTTTGTGGGTCAGCTCATAGTGATTCTCTATGGGTCAAATCCTATCGATCCAATGTGGGTTAGCTGCAACATTCCTACGTGGGTTAGCCCCTATAGATTTTTTATAGGTTAGCAGTAGAGACTCTTAACAGACTATGATAATTTAGTAGAAACATCTAATCATCTATACTATTGTACCTAATGATATACCTAGTGGGAGCTGAGTCAGAACCTCTATTTTCCTTCCGTATTGAGTTGGATTACTTGATAAGTTAGGAATATGTAATGGAAAAAATCTAATTAAGGTTATCTGTTGATTTCATACTTTTAGGATTATCCTTGATGGATTTTGTGTGGCAATGAGGAGGTTAGGGTCCCTATTGAGTATAGTTATACTCACCCCAGCACGGGCTATGCCCGCACCTTATTGTGTTGGATGCAGATGACGAACAATGCTAACAGGGGAGAGGTTAATATGACTGGACATTGCATAGGGGAGGACCATATGGCGTGTCGGTTCGAATAGGATACGGGTGGACGTGGAGTGCTGATGAGGCAATCTACCTAACCTTTAGGTTGGAATCATGGTGGACTTTCCAGGAACTTCTTTTCAACAATCAGCTATCTTTTACATTCTAGTAATCCTTGTACTTTTCAGTTGGGCTTGTATTCTGGAACCTTTTTTATACTGTACTCACTCTGTTTACTATTTAGTTTACTTGAGTTCATATCTTTTTGTGTGATTGGTTGTGTGTTTACATGTTATAAGGAAACTTATTCCCAGTTCTAGGGAATTACACCATTGGTGCTAGTTTCCAACCCCTGGCCTAAGGAAAGTGGGCTTGTGGTAGTCACTTCACGGGCCCCGGGGGATGAGTTATGACAAATTGGTATCAGAGCAGTCAGTTCTACCATATAATATTGGACAGTGATATTTTTTTGATGAAAATAGTGTTTATTCTAGTGAGGGTGGTTATTAGTTTATAAAATTCAGTGATGGTGCGGTGACTGACGTATCCATAAACAAGGAACCTGACTTCTAATTTTCGACTCAGTGCATGATAAAACCGATTGTGTGTGTGTTTTGAAGAGTTTTTAGAGTGATTTCTTTGATTCAGCTCACCATGTATAACTTATTGACCATGGCGCACCTATTTCTTTTTAAGATTCCTCCATGCATACTGCCAGCTAGGATTTTGAGAGTTGTACCCACTGATAGACCACCAAGCAATAAGGAATCGTTGTAGGTCCCCTTTCTAGTAAAGGCTCTATTAGAGGCACCATCGGTACCTTTATCCAATAGGTCATCGATTCCACCTGCCCCAACAACAGACGGTGCATGCTGCTTGATCATGTTGCACGAGTTATAGCGCCAGAGGCCACCCATGTTCAGGGGAGAGATGGACTCATAGGCAGGTGAGGATTGGCTAGAGACAATGGTGAGAGTCTACTGACTAGTTGGGACACCATCCAATCCCATGATAATCCTTTCCACTTTCCTAATATAGGTAGTTGCAAGAATATGGTAGATCATGATGCTCCAAGTTCATGACGAGGTGACACTTCTCGAGGAAGACAACAAGATCTTGTTTCGGGAAGAGTTTTTTCTAGAGACTCTTCGCTTAGTGCGCATAGAAACGATGCTTCATCTGCCATAGGGAATCATGAAAACAACTCATTACTCATTGAGGTTCCCTGACAACTCAAATTACTCCATGGATATGGTACGAGACACATTCTACATGGCATAGAACATCGAGCAGGGGCTCAGGTGGGAGATTGGGGCTTCGATGATCTCACTCATCATCCAGATGCATGTGGGCAGTAGACATAAGTTGATGTTATCTAAGAGTACTAGGCCTATAGGTGGATGATAGCATGATTTAGGATCGCTTGTGTGGGCACCCGAGGCAGAGCCAGTCATACTAGGAGCAGACAGGGTTACACATCCGGCCAGAAGTGTCACAAGACTCATGACTATCTGACCCACCATACAGATTACTAGTAGACGGTCAGAGGACAGCCCATACCGAGACGTAGGTTCGAATGAGGATGTCTGCAGAGAGAATGAATATGTGGAAATTTTTTATTAATACAGCTGGTGGTGGGAAACAATTCAATATGTTACCGCCAACACCCCCCGGAGGACCTCCCAGACCATAGGGAGCAGGTGGATAGGGGATAGCTCAGATCCAGGAAGCCGAGGCCTACGATAATGGTGCACCGGTGATGAAACGATGCATGATATGTTTTTACTCCACCTTAGTTGTAGTTCATATAGACACAAGTTCCGATCATTCTTTTATTGAAACTTCCCTTGTTCGGATCATAGAGACTCTGACAGAGTCGTTGGCTCGATCCATAAGGCAAGAGTCTCCTACAAGAGCGAATTTGACGATTACACATTGGTGCCGGCAGTGCGAGCGTACTCTAGGAGGCAAGAGCTTCAGCTGGGATATTCTAGTATCTGTGTCTAGGCCTTAAAACATCATCTTGGGTATGCACTAGTTGTCTAAAGTCCATGCTCATATACATTGTATTAGACGAAATGTGTGGTGTGTCCTCACGGATGGGACTACTTTTACCTTCACCGGTGAGAAGGGATCCTTTCAAGCACATATGAAATGACATGGATGATAGTGCAGTCAATCACCCATTAGTTGGCTATCCATACCCACAGAGCGGTTAATGTGGAGAGTTTGAGTTATCCTGTAGTGATGGACTAGTACACGGATGATTTTCTTGAAGATTTTCTGAGTCTAACTCCTCACAATGTGGTGGAATTTTACATTGGCATGTACCTTGGGATGACATTGATATCTACACTAGCGTATCGGATGGCTCCCATAGAGCTTCGTGAGCTTCTGATGCATCTAGAAGACTTTCAGGAGAAGGAAATCATTCGGCCCAGTGTTTCTCCGTGGGCACCCCCGATTTTATTCACCAAGAAGGAGAATGGGAGATTGAAACATTGTGTCGACTATCGGTTCCTGAACCAGGTGACCATGAAGAACTAGTACCCAATTCTAAGGATTGACGACCTCTTTGATCAGATCAAGGGATCGGGATGGTTCTCAAAGATAGACCTCAGATCAGGCTATCACCAGTTCGGAGTTATAGATGAGGATGTGCAGAAGATGAATTTCTGATGTCGGTATGACTAATACAAGTTCTTGGTTAGGCTATTCGTCATAACCAACGCTCCATAAATGTTCAAAGGACTCATGAACAATATATGTTTGCCATAACATGATCTCTTTGTATTAGTCTTCATCGATGACATTCTGATCTACTCGGCTACTAAGGAAGAGTATACCTACCATTTTCAGGTGATACTAGACACACTACAAGAGAACCAACATAATTTTATTCTCTCAAATCTCTAGTTTTGGATCTGAGAGGA
The DNA here is from genome assembly GCA_963277665.1 of Viscum album. Lineage (NCBI taxonomy): Eukaryota > Viridiplantae > Streptophyta > Magnoliopsida > Santalales > Viscaceae > Viscum > Viscum album. The sequence continues at coordinate 1,929,944,419 of OY728127.1, read as the reverse complement.
TAACGTTCTAGGAAATGTCATATTAGATTATAGATTTGTAGTCAATAAATCAAATATTAAGGCGGTAATTTCGTCAGAGCCGCCAAAGAATTTGACGGAGGTACGATGCTTCCTGGGTTTTCATGGATACAACCAGAGATTTGTGCTAGATTTCTCCAGTGTTTCAGCACCACTATCAGCGTTCACGAAGAAGGGGCAACACTATAGGTGGTCGGATAGATGAAAACAGAGTTTCTAGGGGATAAGGCATAGGCTGACTAGTTCCCCCATCTTGAGGCTTCTAGAGGATGGCATAGGGTACGTAGTATACTACAACACATTAGTGATCGAGCACAGATGTGTAATAATGTAGGAGAAAACATTGATCACTTATGGTTCTCGAAATATGAGACAACATAGAAAAACTATGCTACCCATGACCTAGAGTTAGTAGTAGTGGCCTTCTCCTAGAAGATGAGGCAACACTATCTAATGGGAGAATGCTTTATAGTGCACTCTGATCATAAGAGTCTCAGGTATATCATCTCTCCGTACATCCTGAACCTAATACAATGATGTTTGATTGATTTACTCTATGAATATGACATAGATATACTCTACAACCATGGGAAGGGGAATGTTTTAGCTGATTTACATAGTAGGAGGACTAGTATACAACTGCTAGGGGAGGCAACCGAGTATCTGGTTGCTTTTCAGATATCCATTATGGATCAAGATGGAGTAGCTTTTCTTCAGTCTCTTACAGTCACTCTCACACTTCATCAGTGAGTCTGGGACGCACAACATGGGGATGATGACTGCAAGACATGACGATCTCATATATCTACAGGACATGCACCTAATGGATGTTCTAATGGTGGGGAGATCATCATCTTCTTAAAAGGATGTACCATGGATCCAGTGTAACATCAGGTAGATGTTTTGATGGAGTTCCACACATTCCCTATAGAGGTACATCCAGAAGTGGCGATGATGTACCAGGATCTCTGATGAAAGCATTGGTGGCCGGGAATGAAGAAAATAGTAGGCGAGTTTGTTCCTTTGTGCCCCACTTACTAGCTAGTGAAGGCCGAACATCACGTACCAGGAGGCTTGGTTCAACGTTTAGAGGTCCCAGTGTGGATGTGATATCGGATATCCATGGACATCGTGAGAGGACTTCAATTTACATCTAGATGTCATTACTCTATAAGGGTGTTCGTCGACCGGCTCACAATGTCAGCCCACTTCCTACCGATCTGAGGACAGGGTTCCGTAGAGAGCTTGGGATGCCTCTATGTGTAGGAGATTATGCTGATACATGGAGTAATATCAACTATTGTCTCTGATTGTGATACACATTTTACATCCCAGCTTTGGAAGGGGTTGCATTAGGCATTTAGGATGTAGCTTCGTTTGAGCAATGCCTTCCATCCTTAGACAGATGGTCAGATTGACGGGCCATTAAGACCCTCGAGGACCTGTTGCATGGATGTGTCCATGACTACGGTCATAGATTGGAGGAACAAATGACTATCGTGGAGTTTTAATACAACAACAGCTTTCACTCCACCATTGGGATGATACCTTTTGAAGCGTTGTATGGGCGACCATGTAGATCACCTTATGTTGGACTGACTAGGGGTGTCATCACTAGTGGGACCAGTGATGCTACAGGATACCAAATGGAAGTTTTAGATCAACTAGGAGTGGATGAATAATACACAGAGTATGAAAAATTTGAATGATGATAGGATACATAGACCTCCTGAGTTTGAGGATTACATCCATGTCTTTCTTCAGGTTTCACCTCGACAAGGTTTGCAGAGATTTGTCCAAGGTGCAAATTTATCTCTGAGATTCATCGATCCTTTTAAGGAACTCTATAAAGTTGTGGAGGTGGAATACCACATATCTCTTCAACCTCAATTGCACCGGGTGAAGGATGTCATCCATGTATCATATCTGAGGATATACGTGCACAGCCATTCTCACATCATCGACCATGGCGAGTTGGATGTCGATGCTGGGGTGAATTTTATAAAGGTTTCAGTGGAGATTGACGATTGACCTGAGCAGGTCCTTCATGGATGGTCAATACCTCTGGTGCGCATTCACTAGCAGCATTAGAACCTCAAGAGAGCACATTGGAGTGGGAGTCTCAGATTCGTACTCAGTACCCCCACTTTTTTTCGTAGTTTGAGTTTTTTTTTTCAGGGACGCAAATCCCTGAGGTGGGGAAAATGTAAAGACTCAGAATTTCCATGTAATGTTTTTTAATAAATGGGAATTTTACTTTTCTTTGAAAATTTACAGCACATGATTCTGATGCCCAGATTTCCTGTAATTAATTTCTGAACTTTTTTTCGGGATCGTTCAGTAAACATGAAGAGGGTATTTGTACTTTTGATCTGCTGCTCAGAATTGAAATCTGAGGACACCGTTGAACTCGTAGAACTGGTTTTCGCTAAGGAATAATTTCACTTCGATGGTTGTTAGTCGAGGTTGAATGATAGTTTTTGTGTTTTTCGTGAATGAATAAAAAAAATATGTTTTACATTTTTATTTGTTGATACCTCCCAATTGTTGATAATGTGGGGGAGACCACCTAAACTAAAACCCTTTTTGGTGAATTCATGGTTTTTGGGGCCACCCGAAACCCTATTTAATGTGGGGAAGTCCCTTGGAATCCTCCCAATTAATTTATCCAACAAAAATTAATTGACTTGACCCTTTTTAAATACTATGTAATAGCGTCGTTGGAATTGGGGAAGGTTCCTAATAAATTAACCATCATAAATTTCACGATTTATACGTACCATCCCACATATAATATATATATGGAGCTTGGGAGGATGATTTGGGATGGCTTCCCCAAGTGATGAAGCCCTTGTAATGTTCTGTAATGACCAACACATAGAGAAAAGTTATGATTATCCAATGAAAAATGCTCTCACTGATGAAGAACGCTGTCGACTATGAAGAACCAACAAAAGAGCCTGAGATTAGAGGTGTGTGGTGGGCACGCCAAATACTGATATCTTCGAATTCCTCGAATGTGGGGCATCTTCATCATTGACAAATATACATCTGTACATACATTTCTTAGCAATTACAATGAACAATCAATGGTAGGGGGTTATTATTAAAATATTGAATTCTCAAATTGAATTTCCTCGTTTTTGGAAAGCGTGGCATACATGGATCAACAAAAATGAGTTGATCCACTATTATTATTAAAGAGAAGATTTTTTCATTCTTGACTCCTAATTATTTGTTGAGACGCGTGCTATAACTCTAATGTGGAAGGTGCAGGCCATACATACATGTCCCGACACCTCCTTCGTTCTTCCATATTGTCTTCTTCGTGGTGAAATAATCTGTCTTACACCATGACGACTAACAAAGAGAGTGGCTGACTCAACCATCCTCAAGCTACGGCAAGATTCCCCATAGTCCACGGCCTCACCACACATGTCGTCTCTACCATCCAAGTCATTGCTGCCATCCGAGCCGCCGCCGCCATCCGGGCCGATCCACCGCTCGTGTTACCACAGTCATCCAAGCCTCCACCGCCGTCCAAGACAATTCCATCGTCCGGGCCACCACTGTTGTCCTGGATGAGCTGCGGCCACCATCAGGGCCAAACCATTGCCCGAGCCCCCACCACCATACTAGCTGAACTGCCCCTTTCGAGCTGCCACACAGCCTCACTCCCTCACATCAACCCCTGGTTGAGTCGCTCCGTGGTCATGAACCCTCGTGGCACCCTCAGCAGCCTCGCGGCCAACAACAGACCATCACGGCCCCTCACGGCCTGCTAGGCCGCCCAGAGGGCTGTGCCGAACCCAACGGGCCTGGCCGCCAAGCAGGCTGAGCCGACCTGAATTGGGTCGGGCCGGGTCAGTCTGCCTGGGTCGGAACATGCCCAGGCCCACTAAGACCCATTTACATTATTGTGGCCATAAAATTGGTAAAATACGTCCATTTGGCTATCCCTTATTGGTGCTAGAATTTTTGGAGCGAGACATTCACATTTGTATATCCCACTGGAGTTTTGGATAATGTTGTGGAACAGTCCGGTTGGATTGAGGACAATTCCAACAGGGCCTTCAGGATTAAAAGGCTATTAACCCACAGACTGGGCATCCGAATCACATGGTGATTATTTCATTGATAACCCTATGATTAGGATGTCCTATGAGATACTTCTTCATGGGACATCGTGGTTGTTGGAGAATCGACCCGTGGCTTTGTGACCAGACTCTGCTAGAGAAGAGCTTGCCTTCTGAAAAACCCCAGTAGTAGTCTATGATGAAAAGAATTCTCCGAGATATTATGTACGGGTCAGCTCTTTGTTATCCTGTGCGAGTTAGCTCCCAATCTTTCATGTGTGGGACGACTCCCAGAGATTTGGTGGGTCCTCTCTAGCGATCCTGTGTGGGTCAGCTCCGAGAGATAATTTGTGGGTCAACTACAATGATCCAGTGTGGGTCAGCGACCAATGATCATGTGTGGGTCATCTCCCAGCGATCATGTGTGAGTCGTCTCCTAGATATCCTATGTGGGTCAGCTCCAGCGATCCGGTGTGGGTGAGATCCTAGCGATCCTGTGTGAGTCAACTCATAGAAATATTGTGTGGGTAAGCTCCAGTGATCCTGTGTGGGTCAGCTCCTAGTGATTCTGTACATGTTAGCAACATATCCTCCTCATGGATTAATTTGATTTAGTAGTTACATATAATCATCTCAAGCACTATACATAAAGAGTACCTAGTGTGAGATTAGTTAAAACCACTATGTTCCTTAATTATTGAGATGGATTACTTGTTAACTTCGTAATATGTATGGGAATACACCTTTGTAGGGTTATCTATTTATTTCATACTTTGTGGTTTAACCTTGGTACATTTTGTGAGAATTTTCGGTTCTCGGGGTCCCTACATTGTATCATTACACTCACCAGTACACAGGCAATGCCCGCACCTTATTGTGTTGGATGTAGACGTCGAACAACGCTGACTGAGAACGAGGGTACCAGGACTGGTTGGTGCTCAGAGGTGGACCATACATCTTGTCGGTTCACAGAGGATATGGGTGGATGAGGAGTGATGAGGAGGTTATTTTTACCTACCCATCATGTAGGAATCGCAGTGGACGATCTAGGAGATGATTTTCACCTTTCAGTCATCATTTGTTTTCTATTTTTCCTTACACATTCATGTTCGGCATGTATTCTGGCCCCTTTTTCATAATGTACTAACTCTGTTTAATATTCATTTTACTTGAGTTTGTATCTTTTTGTGTTCTTGGTTTGGTGTTTACATGTTATAAAGTTAATACATTTCCAGTTCTAGGGAATTACGCCGTTGGGGCTAGTCTCTAGCCCATGGCCTAATGAAGCCGAACATGGGGTAGTAACGGCATAGACCGTAGGGGATGGGTCTTGGAAATCTGAAACCACATTGTATAAGAAAAAATCAATCGAAAATGGAAGAATGATGTAGAATGAAAATATCAGCAAAGAATACATTATGAAATCACCCAAACATTTGACATGATCTTCCAACAATTTTAATAAAATCATGCATCTATTTTTTATCCCTCTCTATACAAGAGGAACATGTTACCTAGTAAGATTTCATGGTTATCCATGCCCTATGAAAACCATGTGTTCCCTGCTTCCCAAAAAAGAAATTGGCTACACGGTTTATGGGGAGATGGTGCACAGTTTATACTAACAGTGATAAAACTGTGCTCCACTTAATATAAATCCAAAAATAAAAAATATTCCCCAAAAAAATTTATAGGATCTAAAAAATATTAATGGGACCAAAAAAGAAATAAAGAAGCAACTCAAAAAAGAATGGATAACATGTATCTCAATAATAAAACTATGATCAAATATATGAGGAAACAAATGGATAAAAATTGTGATTTGGGTATGATGTAATAAAATAATCATAATAATATTTTTATTTTCATGTAGGATTTGTGTTTTGTACAATTTATTTTAACGATCTACGTTTTATTTTTAATGTATTGGGATGATAAAATCACCCATCCATAAATAAATGGCATCCTTGAAATTTGAACATGTTATTAGTAAACAAAGGGTGTATATTTGATAACCCCCTTTTTGGAAAATCCAAAATCATAAAAAATGATTAATTAGACATCATCCCAGTAAGAGGGAAATGGAAACATGAAGGTTATTATAATAATGGGTTTTTGGATTAGAAAAACTTTTTTAGGAGGTGGAAACATGTAAATTAATGAGAATTAAAACTATTAAAATCTAATACAGAGTGATAGAAACTATGGTCATTAAAATTTTAACTGTAAAGAAACTAAAAACATGATGAATTAAATCAGTACTTATTTCATTCTATGAAATGTAAGTGAATAACATCTATATTTCAGGGTGATGTTCTAATTTCAATGAATTGTTTTACTATTGAAATAAATTACAAGAGAAAATATACATAAATGATTTCATTCCATGCCTGAATTACGACCTCATCATTTCTCTATAATGATATCAATATTTAAACATAATCCATTCCCAATATATTAGAATGTATGACTTATACATATTCAAAAATCAAAAAAATCATCATATGTTCTGTAAATTTTCTGAAACAACCTATAATTATAACCGAATATACCAACTATAAATGTAAAATTATATTACCTAGAACATATAATATCATGAAATATGTTAATAAATTGTATTACCAAAAATAACTAATAAAAATAATTCATTATTTATATAATTTACTCTTCACAATTTGATAAATATGAAAAATTATATACATTGCATAAAAAATTACACTGTAAAAAAATACCTTGTGATTTTTGAGGAATCCATGATAATCAAATGAAAATGATGATATCATTATTTTATCCACTTTATGTATTTATATTTAGTTGTTTCTTCTCCAAATCAGGTTTTTCTAAAAGATCATCATTAAACATAATCAATTCTCTTGGTTATATTTATTATTTATCACATGCTTAAAAATAGTAAATGAATAGGTAATATAGATTAATCCATATATTTCTCATGACTATTAATAACAAAACATAGTAGATAAAATTATTTTCCAATACAATTAATGAATCCATATGAAAACCACTAAAATCCATGAACATCATTATTTAACCATTAACTACAAATCATTATCTTTTTCCTTAATATTTTTTTCCATTGATATTTCATTTATATTTTCATCAACATTATAAATTAAATAAATACTCATACAAATGATCTAAATATCTACATTATATTTCAATTTAAGTAATATATTTTTCATATTCTCGTAAATAACACAATTAAAAAATTATAATATTGATAATAAATTAGGGGTATAACTATTATCATCCATAATTTTTCTAAAATATTTATTTTATAAATATAAATTACATGCTTAGGGTTATTATTATCCAAAACTAGAACATCCCCCCATTATATAATACATTCAATTGGATGTTTCTACTCAAAATCACATTATTTGGGGAACTATCTATTCTTTACTAAATGGCATCCTCAATTATATCTCTTAGTTAACACTATCATTACCATTTGGTTCAGTATGAGAGTTTTTTATTGTTAAAGTTATCAAACGTATATCATGATAAATGGTTAGAAATAAGTACAATTTCCATTATCCTTTTTTCATTCAAATTGGAATCCCAAGAACACATATTCTATCACATTAATCATTATTCTAATTTCTTTTAGTTACATCAATTGAATAATCCAAAAAGAATAGATTGATCAACACTAATCATACTACGAAATTAGATATTACTGAAGATTAATTTAGAGGATTTATAAATAAAAAAATAGTGTAACAACCTTTTACAATTTTTATATAATTTTATCCTCTGTTTTTATGTTGATTTGTTTTGGTGTAGATTGTCGGTACTTTGGATAAAATTTTGGAATTTTAAAAGGGACCTTATGTTATGCATAGTTGATTTACATGTTTTCTAATCCTTGCACCCACACCACAAAAACCATTAAACCCATTATATAGGGGGTTTTCGTGGTGGGTTTTGATGTAGAAGAATCATGTACCAACCCAGTAGAAACCTTGCAACCAATAAAATGGGTGCATAGATTTGTTGAGTGGTTTATCAAACCATACATCCCTTCCCAGTTAAATTGTGTATGCTATATTTTCTATTTACAAGAATAATTTTAAATTTCAAGAACCCCCATTTTTAAATCACATTGACCCTTTCTCCCCATATCAAAATTTTTTATTTCTTTGGGGCTCCCAAGAACCCCTTTTAGAACCTCAAAACATTTTCCATGGTAGATAAAACCATGGAATATATTATTTGATAACTCTCTAGTAAGTGGTTCCTCTCCCATTCATTCCTTCTCTAAAATTATTTCCCCTTTAGGGTATTTTAGAACATCACATGTTTGAGGTGTCTAATATATTTTGATTTCAATCTCGAAACAATGTTGTATTCCAAGATTCTAATTTCCATCATTCATCATTATTAATGTTCACAACGACTGTCATGTTTTGATACAATGATTAAAAAATATTATTTGATTGAAATTTTATATTATATAAAACCTTTATATTCATGATTAAAATTAAATTTATTTCAATTGAATTATGTGTCACGACCCGCCTTCATCAAGATGAGAGAAGGGACAACAGATTTCCGGACACTTCATTCTTCATGTTGAAGGAGATATAATGACCCATGAGACCTGCCTTCAATAGGTCACGGGGTGGCGACTTGCACCAAGGGTATAGAATCACACATAATATATAAGTCATTAACCCTTTTCATTAATTGTATCGATAGATAAGATAGTGAATCCCAACAACACCAAAACTGGGGGGTAAAATTAAAGCCAAAGAAAACCATTCCCATATGTGTGTTAAAAAATTAAATGATACAAAAGTAAATGAAAACCCCTAATTGAAGTACCAGAAGAATTAAAAACATCAATAGAAAATATCCTAATGCCTAAACTAGTACGACCCTTCATGATCCTTGATGTCCTCCTAGAAACCTGAAAATAGTTTTATATACGTTGGGTAAGCATACAAGTATACATAGTAGGGAAAACCAAAATATATCATCCACATGTGGGGATGCATTCTAATTCACTGTGAGAAAAAATATAACCCAAGAACCTAGAAAGGGGAACTATCCATCAATGCCACACCAAGGCACACTGCACAATTAACGCAAGCCAATTAATGTATAGTAATAGCACATCGTCATTTGGGTATCCCATGCCACATTCCAACTGGATAATGAAAACACTCTATGCATCGAACCTCTTATGCCATTATCACTACAGTCCCAGTACCACTCCCCACCCTTACACACCTAGTCCATCACTACCCCACATCCCTCCCACAATCACCTGGTCCACAAAAAACACGCGTAACCACACCCACAAACACCTTGGTCAGAACAACTACTACCACGCCCGAAGACACATGGGAATCATCCCGAAGACACTTGGGAAACAACCTTCCTGCACACACCTGCGAAACCACCACAACTACCATGCTAAAAGAATCATGGGCTATAATGGACATCAGTCAGTCATAGCCTACCCGAAGAGTCATGGGCTATTCAGGAATGGGACCATAATATGAGTTAATAACCATCCACAAATAAGTGTGTTGGGAAAAACACCCTCCCCCATGAAATGGGGGTGTTCAGTACAATGTTCTCACCTTGGGTGGGGTGCGAATAAAATCATAAGAGCTATCATTATATGTATAGGTAACAATCAATCTTCCCAACCTAGGGTTTCCAAATCCAACGTAAGCACAAACACCCATGTTAATATTCATTCACAAGAAGCACTGATCACATGATCTTGTCACCACTCCTCCTGGAAAATAATTCCCCATTGAGCACATTCTTGTTTTCATGTTCATGTGATCCAATTTAAGTAAATTCTGTACTACTGGGAAATTAATAGGATTAACCACAAACCAGGGAAAGAGAAACACCCAAACATCAATTTGAGATTTTACAACCAGTTATCTTGTAATGTAACATTGACAAAGTGATCCATGAGATCCCTCAAAGTATAGGAACCAAACCAATCCTCGAGATACAGCCCCACACAGCTTCAGATTCACAACTAACAACCGTTCCACAATAGAGGATCCAATCCTCATCCACATCACCCCATAATCATCAAACAGAACAATACACCTACTACCAAAATAGATTCGGGAAACTAAATGGTTCAAGAACATCATTCATTTGGTTCTTCTTTTTATTGGATAACTAGGGTTACCACACAAGGATTTTTATTCACTGGGTATACATTTAACCAACCGAGTTGAGGTGATTAAACAATTTCCTTGTTACTATTATTTAATCATCACAAAAGGCAATGGTTCATTTGTGCTCAAGGAAAGACCACCAGCGACCATGATTTTCAGTGAATATAAGCCCATACTGTTCACAACATATAGAAATTATAAAAGAGTACAACAGAATGGTTAAACGCACCACATCATTCTTTAACAATCTGTTAATTATCTTTGTTAAGGCTTGGTTTCATCCATTCCCACAAAAACAGTAGCGTACCGGCCCCGCATGATACCCAGTAAGGAGAGTGGAAGGAAATCCCTACTTGGTTGATCATGGATCGAAGTTATTCTCCATGCGCCAAGAACTAGGGATGTGCGACTTATAGGTGAGGAACATTGGGGAATCCATAGTGAACAGAAATTCTCTAGAAAAGGCGCACCACATGCCTCGGGAAGGGGAACTCCAAATGAACTAGGAAGAAAAGGATACCATCCAAGAGGAAAAAGAGGAAGGAATTCACGTGCGATATATGGATGAGGTCAAGTTGTAATGGGATATGGAAATTTCAATGGCTTTAACGTCGGATCGTGGTTCCACACATGGTTGGGAAATTACGCATGACCGAATTAATTGTCATTCAACAATTCAATTCGGAGGGGTGGTCATAATAGTTTTTTGTTTAATAGTTTTCTTTAACCATAAGGAAACACATAAGTGGGGTGGAACTGGAAGGTACGCGAAATGGCGTGACATAGAGGAAAAACCACATGTTTTGGTAAGTTAAGGGTTTCCCAACTCATAGGGTATTTTAGATAAAATGTATGGGCTTTAAATGTCTTTTAAAGGGGGAATTAAATAATTTTTATGTAAAAAGATATATTATGGGAGCAGAAAAAGTCAGGAACTGGAAAAGAACAAATTCCACTTAGTGAGGGCATAGTGTCACCATCACGGTGCCACCATCACGGTGTCAATAACGCCCCAAAGATATTCAATGGAAATTCCTTTATTATATTTATTAAATAACATAAAATCACCACATAATGAACTACTAAAAGATAAGTGACTTTTATACATAAGTTTTTCTTTTCTTTTGTTGGAATTTTTGAAAATCTGACATACACGGTTGTGTTCAAGATGATTTTTGGAGTCTAATGAAACAAAAATAACTTTTGGTTAATAGTGACCTACCATTGTGAATAGTAACATACCCTTTATAATAGTAATATGACCCTTTTGAATAGTAAATAATCCCAAATAAGTGTAACATTACCTATGTATAATTAAAGAAAATTTAGACATCATAAAAATATATAATTTGACCATAGTAAATGTTTTGGTATTTTGTAAGTCATAAATATTTAATTGTAATTAATTAATTAATTTAAATGAAAATTAATTTCCCTAAAATGTATTCATAAGTTATTTAATCAATGTCTCATAGTTTTTAAGAAATTTTATAAGACCCTACGTAATTTTTGAAATCACTATAAAATCAGTTTTAATCCAAAAAACTGTATTTTTATGTAAATTATAATTTTAATTAAATATTAAATTAATAATATTTAGAAAAATCTTTTTAAAAAATGTAAATTATTTTTGGATTCTACATCTCCAAAAATGGTTGGGGTAAATTTTTGGATTTTTTATGAGATACATGAATTTTTGATGAATAGTGGAATTCGATAATTTACAAATACATGCTAAATAATGGATTAATTGAGTCATAGATGATTATCTGCTAATGTAAGCCCACATGGTTCGGTATCACATGATAAAATAACTATTCATGGTCATTCGATAATCAATATTCCTTTTATTTGGGGAAGTTATGAAACTAATGATTTTTATATTAAGGAAACCCCGCTCCCCTCCACTATAAAAGCCACCTTTCACACCCTCGTTTCCTCACACCTATCGATCTCCACAACTTCACTAAACTCTACCCAAACACCTTACCAAGCCCCTTCCACACGTCCATGTGATTCTGGTCCCATCAAAATACCATGAATAGTCCCTTAAGGAGGTTCTCAAGAGAAGGATTCAATAGATAATTTCCCTCCCTCTTCTCCTTTAATTTCCTTTCATGTTCTAGTTCATTTCATGATATCTCCACAACCATATTCATAAAAATTATATTGAAACTCCATTATTATAAATGTAATTTAATTTTATGATTCTAATGGGAAATTATATCATACAACCCCCTTTCCCTCTACCTTTTATTTTATTAAAGAGAATGTTGTTCGTGAGGTGTTAATTTATCACCTTCAAGAACGACAAGATTTATTCAAACATTTCTAAATTCAGATATGGTCATGAAAACATTTTTAGGGTAGAACCCAAATATTTTATATGTATAATTTTCTTTTTAAAGTTCTGGAAATAACCTATGTCTGTATTACTAGGTGATATGTTAAAACAAGTTTGTTGTGATCCAAAAACACCCCAAATTGACCCATATAACCATCATTTAATTCATAACTAATGATTCATCCAAATGGATATAATATAATTCATAATAAGATCATTAAAACATCTGTAATATAATTAATGACACGTAATATCATTTCTGTATGTTTACTCACGTTCTACACAAACATCAATTTAAGAATACAAGTGAACTACCCAAGAAAAACCATAAAAACGAACATCCCCAAACAATGTTTTTAAACACAGTAAGTCATCCAAAGGAACATAATATGAAATAATGAAACCAGAATGAACCATATTAATTTATACTTGGTTATATATTTCTATTTAATTAATATAATGTCATTATACATGACATTAAAGAGAAGGAAGCATTCAGATACAAGGTAAGGGGAAATTCTCTAACCCAACTTTCACCCTTCAGGTTCTCAATATTTCACTCCGTTTTTGATATGGTTACTCCTTAAGGAACATTTTTTCATCATTATAATACCTTTTCTGCGATATAAAAGTTTTATAATATTTTTTTGTAAATAAAGTTTTTCTTCCAAAATAACGCTACTTTTAAGAACTCATATTTTACCTCTCATTCATGGTTGATGGTTCTTGTATCAAATAGGTTTTTCCTATTTCTGTTGGGAACCCAAATATTTTTAATGTGTTATTATGAGATGAAACCCATTACTTTTCATGGTTTAGTTATGTTAATTTATGTTATATGTTCATTCCGGCGTACATGATAATTGATAAAGTGATGATGTGATGGGTGCGCCCGGAATTATATAGAGAAATATGAATGTTTAAATGTGACGGGTGCACCCAGAATTATATAGCGCTCCAATACATGGTTTAAAGTGATAAATTTTCTGAGTAAATGTGAAATTATGTTTGAATAAGATTCTATCTTGGTTCACATGTATTTGTGGTAGTTAACCACGAAGACATGATGTTTCATTTTTATACACTGCCTCATTTCTAGTATTTTATTTATTCTCATCTAATGTTCATGATCTTTTACATATGTTATGATTATGCTCAATCCCTTATATATTGTTCTTATCTATCCTCTTACTAGGCTCCTAGCTCATCCCTTTTGATGTATATCCTAATGTGGCTACATTTTTTAAGGAGAGGATGAGTGCCGATAAGAAGCTAGAGAAGAAGAAAAGAAATAAATGTTTATGTTTGATGTTGTATTTGTTATGTGTGGTCCTAGATTTCCCAAGTAAATAAACCATTGTATCCTCTATGTGTAATTCTATTATGTTTTTTATCTTTGTAATGATGTAATAGTAATTTAAAAAAATGTTGGGTCGTTATTGTGTCACCCTCACAGTGCCACCAGTGCCACCATCATGGTGCCACCGTGACAAGTGTGCGACTATCATGGTGCCACTATAATTGGTGGTGTAGTGTATTGGAAATGTAATGGACCAGGTGGGGCTGGGTCATTATATTATGAAATCCAAAATCGATATGAATAATAATTTCAATTGACATGCAAGTTATTTTTATTAAAACTTCTAATTCCAAATGAATGGGAATTTTGGATGTTTTTGGAAATTGATTAAAAATTATAATTGATGTACTAAATTATAATAAAAAATGTCATTCAATTATTAAATTAAACCTATTATTTATTATATTTTTATTAGGTGTGAAATTTTTAAAAATCCATGATTTGGTTGGAAAATTTATCTTCAGTATTGAAATGTGAAACTAGGAAATTGAATTATAAATGAATCTTTGAATTAATTTGAAATAAATTTCATAATAGTGTTTTATTGTTATTTTCCTATTTCTGGGGTAGAATTAATTTTCACTTTAGTTTGAATGAATATAATTTCCCCTATCTTATGAGTAGATTTAATTTCCCCTTAAGATGGAGTGGAGGTGATATTCCCTCTACTGGGGGATCTAAGAATTGTTGTGATTAAGTACATATATATTCCATTTTTTAAAAAATTAGTTCACTTATGCTTCGATAATATATATAAAATTATTTATATAATAATTCTATTAAGATATTTTTTGAAATGGTTTTAACATTTCAAATGAATATAATATTATGATCGAAAAATGTTATTGTACCTCCAGGACAATATTTTTGAAAATTGAATGCATGATTTAGTTGAGTTTCTTAGTATCTAATTAATGAACACATGGTATGATCCCAATGGACTTTTAGCTAACACCTTAAATTTTACATTCGGTGATTTTATATTTTATCATTATTGGTCCAAATAAAAGGAATGTAGCTCTTTGGATAGGTGAATTTTTCATAACCCCTTAGGTCATGGAGTGATGTTTCCATATGGATGTGGATATTGTTCTTTTAGACATAAGATAGTTTTATGATATTCTATTTGGGATTTTGATATTCCAATATGGTTTTGGGTAATCTCTCCTGTAGTGTATTCTTTTAGCATACTGATTTGTATATGCTTTCTCCAATGTGTTTGAGGAGAATCTGCCACAACTTTTTATTGGGTTTGGTCATGTTCTTATCACCAACCCATGGGGATCCATAATTACCTTCAATCTATGTGGGGATTATATTGTGTTTTAGGGTACCATGGTATGTGGGACATTTCAGGAAAAAATAGTATCAATTGTATAGGTTTTGAATCATTCTTTATTACACGTATGTTGTTGAATGTTATATTAGTGTCATATGAGGTATCTATGAGTTTGTTTCTGACCATATCAAACCATAATTATCCATAAGATACAGTGGGTGGATTATGTGTGCAATTGGAGGATTAGTGAAGGAATTATCCTTTAATTATATTTTGATATGTAAAAATGATAATATTTTAACTTTATCTATTGGGATTAATTTTATTTTCTTCCATTGTTTGAGTATCACTCTAAGTAATAATTTGATGTATTCTATGTTGTCTTACTATTTTTTTATGATAATGACTATAATATGAAATGTGAATAGTATCCAACATGATGATGTTGATAAAACATAATGAGTTAATACTCCTATGGACCAGAATCTGGTTGTGGTTATTGTGCATTTTGTCTAATAATTTGGACAATCATCTTCCCCATACATGTTTAGGACCAATCTATGGATCCTTGGAGGGATTAATTATGCTATCATTATCAGAACGTCCATCACTAAAATACACCTACATTAACAGGATCTAATTATCCACAAATTCATGATATTGGTTGAGCAAGACTGATATTTAGTTTGGGTTCATGGAGATTCCTAAAGAGATTAAAGAGAAATTTGAAACATCCATGGTATACAAAGCTATTAGGTGATGGTGGGTCAAGATGGTTATGAAAAATAAAATAAGGGATTGTAGTGGAAGGAAATTAATTTTTTTAACTGAATAGTTCTACCTTTATTCTTTGATGTTTCTCATGACTATGGAATTTTTTCGAAATCAAGGTGGCTAACAAGGATATCATAGAATATGAAATCTTATTCTAAATATTGTGTAGTTTTAACAAAAATTTGTATCAAATGGGATGATAAAGACTCAATGGTTTGATATGTATCTTTGATAAAATATTCATTATTATGTTGTCAAGATAAATTTGGCTTATTGAATTTTTATTTTGGCTGTAGAGTTCATAGGTGTGCTAGAACTAGCTTGACATCTATGGTTTACTAGGAATACTATCTATCCCAGTGGTAGTTCATTGCATTCCTATAATGTAACATGAATGTCTGAGGTGTCTTGTCATGGTTCTTATAAACAGGGTTCTTCTATGCCTCTAGATGTTCCTGTAATAGGCCCTTTTAGTTGCTTCTATAATATACATCCGACAACACGACCAATTTTTCCCCAATGAAACCCAATATATTGGTTCTTTTAGAGGTTATGTCACATGTAAAATATCAATAATATCCATTCTTATATATTTTGAAGCACTAGAACATCAACACAAATACATCTTATTGAGAAATAGAAAGAATCAATATCTAGGGTTTTGGAGTAATATAACCCCTCCAAAAAATTTCTTCATGCACTGAAAAAGCCTCAAATGATTTCAAATATGGGTCTTGGAACTATGAGAGGTACCATCATTATAGATTATTATTTGTTGTTTTTTATTTAATAATTGTGAATCTAATTCCTTCATATTGACATATATTGTAAATGTTCATATTCATCCTTCAAATAATTAGACTTTTATTATGAATATTTAATCATAGCACAAAATAATGTAGAAACATGGTAACTGTTGTCCTGAAAGTGTCTTATCATTATCTGATACCATGATTATAATTAATTTCATGTTTCCTTACTTGAAAAAACATGATTTCATTTACATTGTGTATCGAATCATTACTATTAAATCCTTAATTTATTGTTTTCATTGACATTAGTCTTTATGTATCAAGACATTGTGTTCTATTTAATTCATGGAGATTATAAATTTAGGTTAACTAGAGACAAAAAATTATTTCCAATCATGGGGTGTGTGATATCTTTTTATTATATTGATATATATCAAGAATACATGATCATTATTCTCCATGTAGTTGTCATCATGTTTCTGGAATTTCCTTTAAACTTATCAAATTTTCCACTGGTATATGATTTATAATTTTCATCAGATTTACATTATGGTACTCAATATGTGTCTATAAATTCATATCAAATATCACTAGCTGAAATTATAAATTTTAAGACAGAATTGGGTGGTATTTTATATAAAGGATTTATACGACTGAGTGTGTCACCTTGGGTGGAGACTGTTAAATTTTATAATAATAAAGATCACCCATGATTACAACATTTTGATTACTAGAATCTAAATCGAGTAATGATAAATAAAATATATTTCTTCCATGGGGTGAGGACATTATTGAATTGCTGAATTGGGAAAAGTGGGTTTTGAAGAGTGATCTTCAATATTGTTATCAAAATTAGTTAATAAAAGAGTATGGAATTCAGAATACAGCCTTCTTGATCAGGTATGGACAATATGAGTACATTTGAATACGATTTGGCCTACCCAATGCACCTATAATATTTATGTAATTAAGGATCATGATGTTATATGGGTATCTTAATAAATTAATGGTGGCATTTGTGGGTGAAATCAGTTTTTACACTATATATGTTGGGGATCGTTTTCATCATCTTCGACCAATCATTGTATTTTTGAGAAATCACTATATTTAATAAATTTTATCAAAATGAAATTTTTGGATTCAAAAATATATGTTCTTAGTACATGTCCTTTCAGAACATGGTATCTCAGTTGATTGTGAGACATTTATTGATTAAATAATCTGTAATGTAACATTTGGTAATCAATGTTAAAAGTACAATATAGTAAATATTATTTGTAGAGAATGGCAAGTAATACCACAATAAAAATGAGATAAATTTTGGACAATGTTAAGGTCTAAACATGCATGAAATTAAAAGTGCATTATAGGTGCTTGCACACATTACTACCATAACAGAAATTCAAGGTGCTTATGTCCCAACATGTTAAGAAACCTCTGCAAGCGAGGGAATAAATCTACATACAAGAGACTCGTGAATCATGCATATGATGGTTCTGTCATAATGTTTTCATCAACGTCTGATGTTAGTTGTTTTCTCTACATCATGTCATGGATGATGTTGCTTGCAATCTCATCTCCATGATGTTTCCATAGAGAAAGTGAAGCATGATTTTAATGTAATGATTGCACTCGGATTGTGTAAAGTTAAAGATAGTTCACAATCATTCATATCATCCCATTCTTATACCTTTTACATCCAATTACTTGAGTTTCTTCTAAATGTACAAATGAATGGTATAGAGTAAGTGCTTAATTTCCTTTAAGGTAACATTCTGCATGTAATAAGAATATTTGAGATAACACCATCATTTATTCATATTGCGAATAAATTGATTGACAATGTGAAAAGGCATATGGAATGTCATGACAAAGGCACCTTGGTCATTCCCTTCAATGAAAAGTAGTTGGTTATTTAACATGAGGTTATTTAAATCACATAATGAAATAAATTCATGGTAGTTTAAAAACTGAAATACTAGAAGAAAGTGCCCACATATCGTTCAGTTAATATTTATCAAATAAATATTATATTTTCTCTCATAGTTCTAGGGTATTAAAATAAAATATTCTTTTCACATATATGTTTTGAAATAAAATAACATAGTTATTAGAGAAACATTACTAGAAGATAAGTCTTCTCCATGAATCCGAGAAAGGGTGATTCATAAGTCAGCGGTGAGAAACAGAAAACATCAAATTGACAAGTGATTTACTCAAACTGAACAAGGGGTTGAGTATAAATAAAGACATTTATTTCATGTGACAAATTGGTCATGATGAAACATTATTGCATGTTTTTTAATTACTATTTTTTCTGGTAAAACACTCAACAAATAGTTCACTACTACTTGAATCAATGGAAATACACGATGAATTTAAAATGTATGACCTACCCAGTTGTGGAAATATGATTCTTTGTCACATAAAACTGAATCTGTATGTCAAGAAAATACACAGTATGGTATTTAATCTTAGCACAGCTAATCACATTTGGTATTATTGAAATCATTAGTTTAGACAAAGAAACCTTTAGAAATTAAGGGTTGCCACAAGGCTTCTGAAGTTAGTTCATCAAATGTGTATGAACAATTTGAAGGAAATAAAGAGTTAAATATACTTCAAAAGTTTCCTTTATTCCATTAAGGAGTGCACCACTGAAGTATATGATTGGTGAGAAGATTTGAGTTTCTTCCAGTCGGCATGTTGAAGAATATCTTGACAAAACAATCATCGATCATGATAATGTAGCATGGAGTAATTCCTAAATTTGTGTTACCATATCTATATTACTGTATTAATGTTCATAAGGAGGATTGATGATAGGTCTTACATAATAACATTTATCATCAAAGTGTATCGTGGAGGAATTCCTAAATGCACATTTTATACATCAATGTTATGATTAATATTGTATCAATGTAATAAACTACAGAAACATCCATTATATTACAAGATGTGCTTTGCAAATAATGACATAAACCTGTATTAAATAAGCCAACTAAAATGACAAATGGATATCATATGAGTCATAGTATGATGAAAATCCATTATACCATATCATGTGTTAGGATGAAAATATTTTGTTAAAAAAACATGCATCAATCTAAACATGTTGTTCATCTATGTTATTTATCCTAATAGTATCTTAGGATATTATATAAATCCCTATGATTGAAAATATTTAGTGAAGTATTAGAATAAATTTCTACAAAAGGATTCACATCTCTATTAGAGATATTGGGATCTGAATTGACATGTACATAGTCAATTCTTGAGAAGAACGAATGGTTGGCATGAGAACAACTTCGACAAGTACATGTGGAATATGTATGTTCGAGAGACACATACAACGTATGAAGAATGAAACCATGTTGATGGTTTTCATACTCAACATGGATGTGGATATATTATTCATTAAGAATAATAAAACCAACATGTAAGTAGTATAAGTCAATGATCTATGATTGACATGATCAATTAAAATTCAATAATGGATTTCATGTATCAAATTGAAATGGGGCTTATAAATGGAATATTGTTGTGGGTATTCAAATGATATGATACATGGATGGTATAATTATGGTATCAATAAGTCTTGATTGGTTATACCAAGTTGGTATGCCCAAATCAATTAGATTTTTACTTGTCAAAGCTAACTTCTAAAATCATTCTATTTGTAATTGGATGTCAAGATCTTATATCATGGAAGGTGTCTATATGACGCAACTTGAAAGAGATGATGGAAACATATGATTCCAATAAAGGTTTCTAGTTACTGAAATCTAGTTCTGGGTTAATATAAGCAACAAGAACATATAGAATTCATTATAAATCAATCTTTTCCTTGTGACTCCCAAATGATATTTGGAGCACCAATGTTTTCCCTGTGAAATATGTTTGGATATATATAGAAAACAGATATTGTTCTTATAGTTATATAAGATTAGAATAAATGAAATTATCCAATGATGGACTTTAACTAGCAACCTCTGTTCCAGGGAACGGGATCAACTGAGTTAGATCAATAGGTTTCATGGTCCTAGTCAATCTCATACATACAGTGACATTGTATTGAAAAATTCAAGTTCAAACAATTCGAGTTCAGAAATTATTCCAATGTCACATGGCTTAATCTCTCCAGGTTAACATATTTGAAGCATGGGTAGATAATAATGTTGGGAATAGAAACCATAAGCTTCAGAAATGTATCAATCACATTTTCCATTTTATGTACAATAACAAATTCAACAAGGATATACATTTTTATAGGCATATATCAATTATTTCTATGAGCACTGCAAGTGATTCAGTCATAACTATCATCTTGTTCATTGGAATGTACGAATGATATGAACCTAGAATATAAGGACGATGGTATACTATATTTTGTGTTACACAAACTAGTAATATTTTGATCTAGTACCACAATTTTGCAATGGTGTGGAATGAGTAATGATAATAAAAGATAGTGGTAGACATATCTACAAATACCTAGTATGTTGAAACTTCTAAGGAAGCTACGAAGCTGTTCTAAATCGAAATGATCTCTTCCAGTTCTTGGATTCACACCTAGTGAAAAAATCATTATCATAATGTACATTATGAAATTATTACTAGCCATGTTGTTATGTTATGACAATGTAAAACATGATATACTCTGGGATACCTTATCTTGAGATGTTTTACTCATGCTGATGAGGTCACATATAGCAGATATGCCATGCGGTGAAAATGTGGAAGGCACATCGGTTAAATACATCACTCAACAGAAGCATGATATTAATCATGTGAGTAGCTATCAAGTTTAGTTAGGATTATGGTTCTATTGAAATTGGGAGTGTGGAATTAGTGGGTGCCCTAGACCCAACTATGCAGTACTTTTTTATTACCATATCATGTTTACAGTTAGTTATGCATGATTTTATATTACAATTATAGTGTAGACTTTTCTGCATCCACAATGATAATGGTAATGTATAAAGGATAATTTTCATGTCAAGAGATTATAGCAGATCCAAAGATATAATGAGAACCACATCGTACAATGAAATTGATCTTAAATATATGTCTTATAGTCTAGATACATTTTACTGTCTAGACATAGAAGATGTATGAATATCAGGTGATGGGGGAACACAAGCATTGAGACTTCTTCAGATGATTTTTGCATAGGGTGATCTCTAGTAATGAGATCATGAGGACAGACACGTCAATAGGAACACAACATGTTTTGTGTGTCATTGGTTTTTACTATCTATGGACATGTGTATTGGTCTCCTGATTGGGAAAGTTACCAATTTATATCATTTGATTTTGTACTTTGATTCAAGATGAAAACAATGGCAGTAATTTTTTGGTGATGTCGATTGTGTTGGGTGCGTCATTGGTGGTATGACATTGGCAGAATGGTCAACAAAGGATTTGTCGCTTCCATGATCAGGAAGTTGTATATCATAGGCCTAGTTAATCAGGATGGTACCGCCTTCAGAAGACTTTGTCGAAAGCAGTAGAAAGGAAAATCCATCTAGATAGAGCAACAAATAATATAGCAAGATTAGGATAATGACAAAAGAGTGTGTCCTGCTTTTTGATATTTTTAATGACTAAGAGATTATAGTACAAAATCAGAGTTCATAGGATGGTAGTCATTGATATGACAATCCTTATATCTTTAGGGGCAATGATGGGTTGCTAGACTCCGTTGTTGGTCTGTTGATTTTATTCACTACTATCAAACAAAGGGCCTAGAGGGATACACACACTATCATATTTCAGAATCATCCATATTCAATCGAATATGTATATGGACATTATGGGATGCGCCACAGGGTCTGAGCGTTGTACAAGTTGTTGATCAAAAAACGAATTAAATAATTTCATTAATATTCATGTTACAAATATTTGGGATTGAATTTATTTAATGTATTTATAATTTAAGTAAATACAAGATAAAATTAATCAATCAATTTTTTTTTTAATATTGATGGTTCATTTTATATTAAGTGGAACATCGATTCAAGTTAAATGGATCAGATTTTTCACGTAATATATTTAATATTTATTACAAGTATGTGATAAAATAATAAATAATGTTGACTCGGTTTGGTTCGTCAAAATTATTCTCATAGTGAATTTTGAAATAAACGGGGGTCCGGGAACCCTACCGAGTATTTATCAACGTCATTATAAATATAGAAGGAGGCTCTCTCTTGTGGTGTGAAAATCATTATTCATTCATTTATGGAATGAATGTTGAGGGCCTCCCTCTCCTACCATTATCTAGAGAGAGAATCTCTCGATCCAAGAATCTAGGATCAAGATCTTTATCATGCATCTAAGGCTTCATGATGCGGTGATCGTTTGTATGTCGAAATCATAATCGGATCACCGCAGTAGTTGTAACGACCTGATGATTCATTAATGGAAAAACCCTCTTGATCCAGTTAAACGTTTCTTTATGAAAAATGTTTTTATAAGATATCAAATTCTTTAGTTTTATGTTATGATTTGTGACCGTTACTTTTATAGTCGTTGAACAGTGATCACTTGAGTAGTATAAATATATGGCTCTAACGAACCCAATTTTACTCAAACAAAGGAAGCGATGGCCACATCCAGTAGAATTTCCCCATACAAAGCCCATTTTTCGGAGCTCGGAAAAGAGGTGGCGTCTTTGGGCTTTGCCCTTGACCAAGCCCAAGCTGAGCTTCATTATGTCAAGCTCGAACGGAACCATCTACGGGAAAAGTGAAAGTTGATAGAGATTACCACTCGAGTGATGTTATCCGAGCCACCCCAAGAGTCTGTCACCATCGCACACCTTACCCTTAGGTCTTCTTGCGGCTATTTTAAGGGGTTATGTAACAAATAAGTAGTACTATGTTCATGTGAATTATTTTTTTATATAATAATGATTATAATTTCTAGTCATTTTTGATACATTGTAAATAGTTTTTAACGTGCAAATGGTGTTTTTGGTTATTATTTAATTAAGAATTATATTTTATTAAATTAAGGTATTTTTTTGAATTAAATAATATTTTAATAAAATATTATTATTAATATTAAATTAATTTTTATTAAATATAAATGACCTTATAATTTTATGAATGCAATTAAAATTTTTATTAAGGTTTGAAAGCCATTTTTGTCAAAACCCGTGAATTTTTTATAAATGTCGGTTTTTATTTTAAAAGTGAAAATTCACATATTTAGAAATTTATTTAGATAAAATAAATATTAATTTTGGAATCACAACGTTGAAATTATCCAACGGTGAATTTTTCATAATTTTCTGAGACAGTCAAATTTTTGGTTAAAAATTAAATATCATTTAAATATATAATGTGTTTTATGATATCATAATGACCCAATGGTGAAGTAATAAAATACCATAATCCTTATTATCGGCCAATATGTGTTTTATCATTAAAATAATGTGATTTTGGGTTTGTTTGACTTACTTTTCAAAGTATTAATGGAGCCCTCAAGAGTTATTCAACACTTTGCCTTTTTAAATTATTTTCCATGGGAGTGTGACTCACCTCCACATAAGAAACCCTATTTTTTTTAATAATTTCATACCTTGGCCTTTTAAAATATTGTTTTCTTCTTTAGTTTTCCATAAAATATGGGAAAATACCATGGGATGGTTTGTGGTTTGGAGTATTTTAATATAAGGGGTCCCAAACCAAA
Organism: Viscum album; assembly: GCA_963277665.1. Classification (NCBI taxonomy): domain Eukaryota; kingdom Viridiplantae; phylum Streptophyta; class Magnoliopsida; order Santalales; family Viscaceae; genus Viscum; species Viscum album. The sequence goes on along the minus strand of OY728127.1, from coordinate 1,929,919,945 downwards.
ATAATAAAGAATTCTCTCATCTTTCCTATATAAACCCACCCAAGCTCCCACTTCCTCCTCACTCAAAGCCCTAGGAGTTCGTCCAAACACTGCCCTAACCTCTCTATAATCCTCTAATGGTGACCCAAGCTCCCAAGAAGCCTCTCAAAAGCCTCTCTCTAGCCTTTGGAATCACACATCCAAGTAAGGGTTTTTTCTTCCTTTGTCATTTTTGTCATTTTTCATTAAGTTGTGTTGCCCTTTTAATTTCAATTATGAATGTTGGGGTATGGTTTTGCACCTCCCCCATACTGACCTCTTATTGTTTTAATGATGTGATGCCCCTTTCTCTCTCATTAAATGCCTCCCATGTACACCCGTTACTATGCCAAAATTCCGAAAGGAACTTCACTCTCCTCTTTTATATTCAAGCAATACATTTGTATCATGAATCTAAATTCCATTAAAATTGTTGGGACATGTATCTATTTGACTTACTTACTGTCCATTACATGTAAATATGATGAGTAACCCCTTTCTCTCTCATCAATCTTTTTTATGAATTCTTATGTCACGCCATTACGCTGCCGAAATCACACCGATTTTCTAAGTCAATGTCATTGTGCAGTGAATACCATGCCCATTTCTCCATCAAGGGTATTCACCTTTATGCACATTTACTTATTGATTATAAAGTTTCATGTATTAATTCCACATTCCTTTATCGTGGAATAAATGATTATGTTTTATGAATCCATGTTTTATGATCCATGTGTCACACTTATGCAAGAAATGAAATGTTTAAGAAGGGTGTGCCCTTATAGTGCTCTAATGCATTGGGTAAAGTATAGTATCATGATACGTCAAGTGCAATGAGTTTTGAATCATGCTAATTCATGTGCAACGAGGGTTTACTCGTGCTTCAAGTGCAATGAGGGATTACTCATGCTCCATGTGAAATGAGCCTTGGCTCATGATAATTCAATGTTAAGTGTTGTTGCAACATTTCCATGTTATGATTACCATGCTTTATCGTGCCTTTAAGTTCATGTTTCTTTTATGCTCTATTGATATGCCTATTGCCTAACATATATTGTACTCCTCATGTTAATCCATGTGTACTCCCTTATTGTGCTTTACAGCTCACCCTTTTCTTATACATGTCCTCAGGTTATCCCATGAAATGCTATGTACGAAGGAATGTAGTGGTCATGTAAAGGATGTTTTCAATAAAGATGTTGTATATCAAGTTTAAGGTTTTTATTTAATGATCCTAAGCCCCAAAGACACTAAACCTCTCGATATTATTTGTTGTATCACGTGATGTTATATGTAATAAAACATGTTTAAGTTGTAATAAAAAGCAGGGTTGCCATAGTTGGTATCAGAGGATAGGTTTAGTTATTTTTGGGATTAGGAAACCCTAGTAAAGCCTTAGATACAAGACTATGTATAACAAAATAATACATATGTTTTGGTAAGTATTGAGTAAGTGGTTTATCATGAAAATACATCCCTGTCTGGATACGGGCAGGTAGAGGCGGCTCTGGCACAGATGTATCCTAGGGGTAAAACCCGAAAACACCGCTTTGAGCTAGACTCGAATGAGAACTGGTGCACGAAAACGGGCATTGCTGCACTCTTGGTTACGACACTCCCGGGGGATATGTTTTGATAAATTCACAAGCTTAGTATGAACCCTTATTAAGGGAAAAATGCCCCTAAGAATATATGTTAGAAGGTAGATCATGAAATGCCTGGATTGAATCCTATAGACTCATGAGTTAATGAGATTAATGTGTATTTATAAGTCATAAACTTTTGTCTTTGGATTACTCTTTATGTGATACCCCTAAATTTCCTTTTATTCCAGCCAATGGCCAGTAATAGGAGAACTCGGGCTAACAACCGTTGTGATGATCTGTGTGATGATTGTACTAATGAGATGCCCAATCCAATGGGAGTGGGAATCGCGAACATTGTCACACTTCTCTCTCAGCTAACTGAAGTTTTTAATAGAAACACGGGTCAAGAGGAACGTTCAACCCCCCCCCCCCCCCCCAAGAAAGAACAAGTCGCTATTGAAAACTTCATGAGACAAAGGCCTCCTACTTTTAGGGGATCATCTGATCCCACGATTGTTGTGCAATGGATCAACACCATTGAAAAGACATTCTCCATCCTCCAATGTTCTGAATAAGAGAAGGTTCCCCTGGTGGCTTATCGTATGGAGGGTGAAGATGATCAACGGTGGACGTTGATCAAAAATACGAAGACTATGGAGGAGATCGAGGATTTGGAATGTAAGGAATTCCGGAAGATGTTTTTCGATAAATATTTTCCACGCACCCTCCATCTTATGATGGAAAAGGACTTCCTTTCCCTCAAGAAAAAAGATGAAGAATCTGTGGGGGCGTACGAGGCAAACTTCACAAGGCTTGCACGATATGCTTCCGGCATTGTCATTACCCCCGAATGCAAGGTTGACCGCTTCTTTGGTGGGCTAAAGCCTAGCTTGCAGAAAGCATTAGCGATCCGTGACTTCGACAGCAATGAGGAAATTGTCCGATGTTCCCTCAAGGGTGAAATGGAGATCGGAGAATCATAGGGGTAACATGGGGACAAGAAGCGTAAGGTGGACTTCAATGCTGGTGGGCCGATGGAAAATTCCAATGGCACTATGAAGTTTCAGCACCCCAATTGCCAAAAGTGCGGAAAGAAGCACCCTAGAAATTCCCTTAGGGGGACGAGAAAATGCTTCAAGTGTGGAAGGTAAGGGCACCTAGCTATTAACTGTCGGCAAGAAGGACCCGCAGCTGCGACAGAGGACAGTAACGCTCCGTTCGAACCTCAACGCGTTGTTCAACGCTACAAATGCAATGAACCGGGTCATTTTTCAAATCAGTGCCCTAATCCAAGGGTTTTCGGAGGCAACCAACAACCTCCAAGAGAGCCAGGAAGAGATTTTTCCATCACTTCTGCCGAAGTAAACCCCGAAAACGAAGCGGTGACAGGTACGCTAGTTATTCATTCAAGAATAGCGAATGTACTTTTTGATTCAGGTTCTACGCATTCTTTTATATATCAAAAGTTTAGTAGAACAATCCCACCACCACCACAAATCATGGAAGTAAAGATGTCGGTGAGTACGGCAAATGGGGAATTCATTGCATACCATGAATATAAGTCCTCCCCAGTTATAATCTGTGGATTCAGTTTCCCAGTGAACCTCGTCATACTCCCTTTGGTGGAATTTTATGCAATTCATTGCATGGATTGGATTTCCTTATATAGAGCCAACATAAATTGTCGGGAGAGGGAAATCACATTCCATATGGAGAATCGACCCCCAATTCTTTACAAGTGCCAGGAAGAAGATGAATCTCCTTTATCTCCATCATCTCAAGCATGGATATTACTTCCTTATGAGCACACATATCTGGCTCAGATGATTGAGTCCAAGGAGGAAACCACCCTAGAAGAAATGCCTATTGTGAGGGAATTCACAGAAGTGTTTCCCGAGGAACTTCCTGGTCTTCCTCCAAGAAGAGATGTTGAGTTCTCAATTGAACTTATACATAGGGCGCTACCAATATCCAAGACTCCATATAGAATGGAAGTTGTTGATCTTGAAGATCTGAAGAAACAACTACATGAGAACCTGGATAAAGGGTTTAAACGCCCAAGTGCATCACCATGGGGTGCACCAGTACTCTTCATCAAGAAGAAGGATGGGTCAATGTGGCTTTTTATCTATTATCATGAACATAACAAAATCATGATAAAGAACAAGTATCCTCTCCCAAGAATCGATGACTTGTTTGATCAGCTGCGTGGAGAACAATACTTCCCCAAGGTGGACTTGCGGTCGGGATATTATCAAGTAAGGGTGAAGAAGGAAGATATCCCCAAGACTGCTTTTCGTACAAGGAAAGGGCATTATGAATTCATAGTAATGCCTTTCGGACTCACCAATGCTCCAGCAATATTCATGGACTTGATGAATAGAGTCTTTAGAGATTACCTTGACAAATTTGTGGTAGTCTTTATAGATGATATTCTAATATACTACAAAAACAAGGAGGACCATGAGGAGCATTTAAAAACTATACTAGGGACTTTGCGCAAGGAGAAGCTCTATGAAAAGTACAGCAAGTGTGAGTTTTGGTTGAAGGAAGTCTCATTCTTGGGCCATTTCATCACAAGTAATGGGATATCTTTGGACCCCTCCAAAACAGATGCAATTGAGGGATAGCCGAGGCCAACATCGGTAACTGATATCCATAGCTTCTTGGGGTTAGCTAGATATTATCGACGATTTGTGAGAAATTTCACACGATTTTCCAACCCTCTTACCAAGCTAACTCGAAAGGAATTAAAGTTTTCTTGGAGTGATGAATGCGAAGAATGATTCAAGGAGTTGAATTGGAGGCTTATCACTGCACCCGTTCTCACATTACCCACAAGTGGGGAGCTTTTTGTGGTATTCAGTGATGCTTCGAAAAAGGTCTTTGGATGTGTGCTGATGCAGAATGATAAAGTGATATCCTATGCCTCAAGGAAGTTGAAAATCCATGTGAAAAACTATCCAACGCATGATCTAGAGATGGAATATGTGATCATTGCCTTGAAAATCTGGCGGCATTATCTCTATGGAGAGAAATGTGAGATATATACTGACCACAAGAGTCTTAAACATATATTCACACAGAAATATTTAAAATGCTCCAGAAAACATGGATAGATCTCATCAAGGATTATGACTGTTCAATACATTGCCACCCTGGGAAGGCGAACAAGGTGGCAGATGCCCTAAGTAGAAAGGATCCAGCGATCCTATCAATGATGAGAATTGAAAAGGATCCAATCTTCTTAGACTTGATGAAGATGGATGTGGGAATCATAAAGAAGGGAACATCATCAATCCTTTCACAAATGATTGCTAAAACATCTCTTTTGGAAAGGTTAAATGATGATCAAAAGGATGATGTTGGAATTCAAGAAAAAGAGGAAGCTATCAAAAAGGGAAAATCCTCAGAGTTTAATGTTAATGAAGAAGGAATTGTGCGGTTTGGGAAAGGACTATGTGTTCCATCAAGTCCGGAGCTGAAGAATGAACTTTTGGATGATGCACATTGTTTAACTTTCTCTATTCACCCATGGAGCACAAAGATGTATCGAGATCTCCGATAAAACTTTTGGTGGGATAATATGAGGAATGAGATCGTTGAATATACATCAATGTGCCTGGTGTGTCTGCAAGTGAAGGCAGAGAGGCAGAATTCTAAGGGGATGATGCAACCATTGACTATACCAGAATGGACATGGGAGAACATCACCATGGACATTGTCACCGAACATCCAAGGACATCCAAAGGCAACAATGTAATATGGGTTGTTGTGGATCATCTTACAAAGACTGCACACATCATTGCTATTCAAGAGGATTTCTCTTTGGATCAACTGGCACAAATATATATTAGGGATGTGGTATGGTTGCATGGAGTACCACTATCTATTGTGTCTGACGAAGATCCAAGATTCACCTCTATGTTTTGGAAGAGTCTACAACATGCTCTGAATACTGAACTGAACTTTAGTACGACCTATCATCCTCAAACTGATGGTCAATCCGAGCGGACTATCCAAACACTTGAGTACATGTTGAGAGCATGCTCAATGGACTTTAAAGTAGGATGGGATCAACATCTTCCTCTGGTTTAGTTCTCTTATAATAATAGTTTCCACTCGAGCCTCCAAATGGCACCATATGAAGCCTTGTATGGGAAAAGGTGCAGAACACCAGCATTTTGGTATGAGGTCGGTGAACGCAAGCTGCTTGGACCAGAAATGGTCGAAGAAATGGTGGAGAAGGTGAAAACCATTCAGCAGTATATCAAGGCAGCCCAAAGTTTACATAAGAGTTATGAAGATAATCGTCGACGAGACCTTGAGTTTAAAGTCGGGGACATGGTGTTTTTACGCATATCTCTGTGGATGAAGATCATGAGGTTTGGAAGGAAAGGGAAGTTATGTCCAAGGTACATCGGCCCCTTCGAGATTCTTGATCGTGTTGGGGCTGTGGCCTATCAACTATCACTTCCACCTACTATGGCCAAGGTGCATGATGTCTTTCATGTATCCATCTTAAGTAAGTACATACCGGACCCTTCACATGCACTCTCTTCCGAGGTGGTACAATTGGAAGATGATCTTTCTTATGAGGAGAAACCAGTGATGATCATAGATCATAGAGAAAATGTTCTATGAAATAAGGCAATGCCCCTCATCAAGGTGTTGTGGAGAAACCACAAGATTGAAGAAGAAACTTGGGAGTCGGAGGATATGATGAAGCTGAGTTACCCACATTTGTTTTCATATGGGAAAAGGAAAATTTCTAGGGCGAAATTTCTTAATGGGGGAATATTGTAACGACCCAAAGTTTCATTAATGGAAAATCCCTCATGATCCAGTTAAATGTTTGTTTATGAAAAATGTTTTATAAGATGTCAAATTCTTTAGTTATATGTTAAGATTTGTGACCGTTACTTTTATAGTCGTTGAACAGTGATCACTTGAGTAGTATAAATATATGGCTCTAACGAACCCAATTTTACTCAGACAAAGGAAGCGATGGACACATCCAGTAGAATTTCCCCCATACAAATCCCATTTGTCGGAGCTTGGAAAAGAGGTGGCGTCTTTGGGCTTTTCCCTTGACCAAGCCCAAGCTGAGCTTCATTATGTCAAGCTCGAATGGAACCATCTATGGGAAAAGTGGAAGTTGATAGTGATTACCACTCGAGCGATGTTATCCGAGCCGCCCCAAGAGTCTGTCACCATCGCACACCTTACCCTAAGGTCTTCTTTCGGCTATTTTAAGGGGTTATGTAACAAATAAGTAGTACTTTGTTCATGTGAATTATTTTTGTATATAATAATGAATATAATTTCTAGTCATTTTTGATACATTGTAAATAGTTTTTAATGTACAAATGGTGTTTTTGGTTATTATTTAATAAAGAATTATATTTTATTAAATTAAGGGATTTTTTTGAATTAAATAATATTTTAATAAAATATTATTATTAATATTAAATTATTTTTTATTGAATATAAATTACCTTATAATTTTATGAATGAAATTCAAATTTTTATTAAGGTTTGAAATCCATTTCTGTCAAAACCCGTGAATTTTTTATAAATTTTGGTTTTTATTTTAAAAGTGAAAATTCACATATTTAGAAAATTATTTAGATAAAATAAATTTATTTTTGGAATCAGGACGTTGAAATTATCCAACGGTGAATTTTTCATAATTTTCTGAGACTGTCAAATTTTTGGTAAAAATTAAATACCATTTAATATATAATGTGTTTTACGACATCATAATGACCCAATGGTGATGTAATAATATACCATAATCCTTATGTTCTGCCAATATGTGTTTTATCATTAAAATAATGTTATTTTGGGTTTGTTTGACTTACTTTTCAAAGCATTCATGGAGCCCTCAATACTAATTCAACACTTTGCCTTTTTAAATTAATTTCCATGGGAGTGTGACTCACCTCCACATAAGAAACCCTAATTTTTTTAATAAGTTAGGACCTTGGCCTTGTAAAATATTATTTTCCTCTTTCATTTTCCAGAAACCATGGGAAAATACCATGGTATGGTTTGTGGTTTGGATTATTTTAATATAAGGGGTCCCAAACCTAAATAATAAAGAATTCTCTCACCTTTCATATATAAACCCACCCAAGCTCCCACATCCTCCTCACTCAAAGCCCTTTGAGTTCGTCCAACCTCTGCCCTACTCTCTCTATAATCCTATAAAGGTGCCCCAAGCTCCCAAGTAGCCTCTCACAAGCCTCTCTCTAGCATTTGGAAGCACACTTCCAAGTAAGGGTTTTTTCTTCCTTTCTCATTTTTTTCAATTTTCATTAAGTTTGTGATGCCCTTTTAATTTCAATTATGAATGTTGGGGAATGGTTTTTCACCTAACCCAGACTGCCCTATTATTGTTTCAATGATGGGAGACCCCTTTATCTCTCATTAAATGCCTCCCATGTACACCCGTTACTATGCCGAAATTCTGAAAGGAACTTCTCTCTCATCTTTTACATACAAGAAATACATTTGTATCATGAATCTAAATTACATTAAAATTGTTGGGACATGTATATATTTGACTTCCTTACTATCCATTACATGTAAATATGACGAGTAACCCCTTTATCTGTCATCAACCTTTTTTATGAATTCTTATGTCACGCCGTTACGCTGCCGAAATCACACCGATTTTCTAAGTCAATGTCATTGTGTAGTGAATACCATGCCCATTTCTCCATCAAGGGTATTCACCATTATGGAAATTTACTTATTGATTATAAAGTTTCATGTATGAATTCCATATTCCTTTATCGTGGAATAAATGATTATGTTTTATGATTCCATGTTTTATGATCCATGTGGCACACTTATGCATGAAATGAAATGTTTAATAAGGGTGCGCCCTTATAGCGCTCCAATTCATTGGGTAAAGTATAGTGTCATGATACGTCAAGTGAAATGAGTGTTGACTCATGAAAATTCAAGTGCAATGAGGTTTTACTCGCGTTTCAAGTGAAATGAGGGTTTAATCATGCTCCATTTGCAATGAGCCTTGTCTCATGCAAATTCAATGTTAAGTGTTGTTGCCACATTTCCATGTTATGATTAACATGCTTTATCATGCCTTTATGTTCATGTTTCTTTAATGCTCTATTGATATTCCTATTGTATAACATGTATTTTACTCAACATGTTATTCCATGTGTACTCCCTTACTGGGCTTTACAGCTCACACTTTTCTTATGCATGTCCTCAGGTTATCCTATGAAATACTAAGTACGAAGGAATGTAGTGGTCATGTAAAGGAAGTTTTCAATAAAGATGTTGTATTTCAAGTTTAATGTTTTAATGTAATGATCCTAAGCCCGAAAGACACTAAACCACTCAATCATATTTGTTGTATCAAGTGATGTTTTATGTAATAAATCATGTTTAAGTTTTAATAAAAAGCAGGGTTGTCATACTAGCAACCAGAGTTTGATGATCGGTGTTCTAGTGTATTTTTGGAGTGCGTGTGGATGATATAGATGGATTGAGCTTTAGATCCTTCAGGAAATGATTTCCACCAACTAGTAGCAGCCGACCGTGGCTTTAGATTTGAAATGGTTACATTTTCAATTTAGTTTTGTGCTCTTTTAAATTTTCGCAAGATCCTCGGAGCTCTCCCGGTCTCAGACCATCAGTGACGACATGTTTCATCGTCATGCTGAAAAAAAAAATTTAAAATCCCCAGCCCACCGGCTTCCACTACCGACACTAGAACCTAACAAATATTACTTAGGATGATAAATTCCAATGTTATTTTGTTGAGAAAAAAATATTAATCCATCTGCAGTAGTGTAGATGAAGGACACCATAATACACTGAGAGGGGAGAGGTAAATATGGGTGTCAACTATTTATTTTTATTCTTGTGGATATAGTACTCATGTTTGGAGGAAAATGTTAAATATGTCAATCAAATGACTGTAGGGACATGACATAGAACATTTACATGGTTCAACACAAAGTGAAACATCAAAAGAGTGTACACTGAATTAATTTTGGTCTTACCTATATCCAATAATATTTTCTAGTTTTAGGATTACACGATTACAATAGTGTAACTCTGTGCTAGACACACTGCCTTTACAAAGGATCAGGGATAGCTCAAAGCATCCCTCAGATCACTTACCTCAACTCCAACTAGCTCACTACCTTGATCGAATTCAAACTCAATTTATCAACATTTAGATTGGTTAAATAAATTTTCATTAAAGTATTTGCATCTATTCAGCATGAGACATTTCTTTCATCAATATCCCGAATTGATGCGCTTAAAATTACTGAAGCACTAAACCGAATATTCAGAACATGTATTCATCATACTCTAACAATTGCAAGAAACACTAAACCTATTCTCACCAGATCTTACTTTTGTGTCCATGATTTACATTTCATGAAAAAAAATATTTTATGAAACTACAACCATTATGCTTAACATTATTTTTGGTGATGAAATTGAGAAATTGTATGCACCTTTAAATTTTCAGTGCAACTTCAAATTTTCACTACAACACCCTTTTCATGAATCTTTTACATTATTTAGAATGCAGATAATATCTAAGACTTCAACAATACCCAATTATGGGGGTAACCACTTATTTATAGGAGTCATTGACCCCATTCATGCAAAACTAACTGGGTCGTGCCAAATATATCATTTTGCACTAAATAATATTCATGTAGGAAATGTTTTCCACGAATAACTCTGTATATTTCATGTAGCTCAATAATTATCAATTTTTCAACAGTCTAATCCCGATGAATTACTTGCATGAATGTATGAAAAACACCTATAATATTGAATGTTCGATCCTTTTCCCATAAAATATTCTGAACATCCACTAAGGATTGAAAAAAAACACATACCAAACTCTATTTGTTACAATGAATGGCCATGGTACCAATAGTTAACTCTTCAAATGGCTAGTAGTGGCTATATATTTTTATGAGACACATATTTATTAGAGAATGGTTTTGATCCTATTTTGGGTGCTCGCATCATTCCCTATTGATCTCATTATATTTGGGGTAATGAGAATAATTATCCAAAATATGACATTGAGAATGAAACTGTTGTTCATGAACATAAAGATGAAGCCATTGCAATTTTATAATAATGGTTTACCATGTATTATGAAAACAATATCTTCATTTTTATATTCTGTAAAAAACAATTGAATATTTTATTATGTCATTTCAAGGATTACCTATAGAATTTTTATTTAGACATTGTCTGTAACCTGGGTAATGTGAGTGGAATTGCTAATGTTTTGAGTAGAAAACTCCCAACTCGGGATGAGAAATTATAATCATTGGAGTGGATCCTGGTGTAATATTTTACATATTTTTGTATTAAAGTCCATGAAACAAGGATCGATGTAATTTTGGAAATTTCATAGTTGACCTTCTCTGTTATAAAAATCATTCTTCCATAACAATTTCTAGAGGATAATGTCATTATTTTTAGAGACCCTCTTTATTGTGGGGTGATTTTTAGTAAGTGTTCATTTTCCATAGAGTTAAATATATGACTTTCGAATATTTTTTTACTATCATTAGATATGATAAAATATATGATGGGGATTCTCATTATTATATATTTTTATTGTAGCTAAGAAAATAAAAAAATTATATGAAATTGATAGAAAATTATTGTGGGTATGTATAATTATAAAAATATCTAATTTTATCTATCATTGTTATACTATCAAAATGGTCATGGCTGAGAACTAGAGACCTCGGGGTTTACTTCAGAAACGTCCAATGATAAATGTGATGGGAGAGGAGATCTACAGGGAAATTTTGGTTGGGTTATATATATATAATTTAAAGAATATTTTTATATGGGTAGTGATCGATAGGATAACCCAATCCATTCATATTATTCCCATTTTTTGTACTATCTATTTTGTTTACTTTAAAAATATAAATGTGTAAGAGATTGTTCATTTAAATTGATTTACATATACTATAATACCTAATTTAGATCCCCATTTTACATCTTGTTTTGGGAGAAGGCTCTAGGAATCCCATGGTTCTCAGGTTCATTTGGGTATAGCATAACTTCAAATAATTTATGGATACATATATATAATTATAAATATTCCAATGTATAAAATTATTGACCATTTTACCAATTTTAGTGGATCATGGTTGGACCATTTTGGAATGGTTGAGATTGATTATAACAATAGATAACATTATGCGATCAGAATAGATACCTCTGAGGCCTTGAATTGTTAGAATTGTAAATATCTATTATCTTGGTCATACATTGATGAAGGATATTGTAAAGGCCAACCATGGATCTGGAGAGCACATCGAATATCTTGTTTATTCTCCATATAATATTGATTGAATATATATTTTTTAATTAATATTCTATTAATATACATAGATCATTATATGTTTATGTTGGTTATTAGATAATCCTTAAGGACTCACCTCATTTAGGTCATCAGTGTCTTGATGGCTGGGGATGTTGTATCTCCACATTGTTAGACCTTTTGAGGAAATTTTGTATTTATAGAATGTGACATAATGTTTTGAAAATAAATCATAGCTAGAATAAATATAGAATATATTCCCTATATCATATATATGGAATTATATTTAGGATCAATCTCATGTTCATGGATGGAGTGATCTCAATTTTAACATAGAGTTGTCTATGATTTTGAATCCACTTTGGATTTTTAATTTTAATGAAAATTAAATCATGGTACGATGATACGTTTTCTTCTAGTGTTTTGGATGTAGGGTTTTGAGAAAAAATAAAATTTAGATATAGAGGCACTAATTAGGGTTTAATGGACTCATACTGTTTATATGGATACATCTTAATTGGATTTCTGGGTGTAGAATGCATCATTTTAGGAAGGTTCAAAAAAAAATTTGTTTAAAGGTACACTAGGACCATCTTCCTCATCACTCATTTAGTGGGACAATTTTAGGGGTGCATCCGGGGAAATATTAAGTTTTTTTTGGGAACATGGGATTTGAATAGTTGAAGAATGGTTATCCCATATAGTACACCAGAACGTGAAAAATGAAATTCCTAAAAAATGGGGGTTTTCAAGGAAGGCACATGTTCTAGAATAGTGTGTTCTATCCTAGAACAAAATGTGAACCCATTTATAAGCTTTCATTGTTATAGAACATGATTTTTCAAACTGGGATACATTTACTATGTTCCTACCAAGACAATATATTTATTTTTAAAAATTAATTTAAATTTCTAGAACTCCATATTTAATATCCACTAAATACGAAATCCCCATTTCATCAATTACTAGATCTTTGGGGCTCTAAGGAATCACATTTTTCTCCTCATAACCCCTTCATAGATGGATCAAATCATGGTGGATCGTGTTTGGTACCTTTTTTAGGTGTTTCTTCTCTCATTTATTCACTATAGATCACTCTATAATTCATAGTTGGATTTTTATATAATATTGTGATTTTTAATTTAAATAATGTTGAATTGAAACATTTAAATAGGTTGGTTTTTTATATCTTCATTATCATCATTTGTCAATGGAAATTTTTATTGTAATTGTTGAGGTTTTTATATCATGTTGTATTGCAAGTGGTTCTATAGAGAATATCAATTTTATAAAACTATGATATGAATAATTTTAATGACATTAATTTAAAATGAATTATAAAAAATTAATTTGATGAAATTTCGAACATAATTGACTGGGTATGTTTTTTTGAGTAAAATCCCCAATTATTATATAATTATAATTTTTTGCGATCTTTCAAAATTGATGGAAATTTTAATTTTGTTTGATAATTTAATTTATAAATTTAATTAAATGTAATTTTTAAAAACTATTACTGGTTTTATTGTGGAATGACATGATATGATAAAAACCCCATTATTTGGTATCAATTGTGTTGTGCATATTCAGATACGAAATTGAGAAATTAATTTTTCAATTATTCATTGATTTGAAGTGAAAATAAATAATGAATATTTATTGATTTTAATTTTTCCATAATGGGGGATTTATGTAATTTTCCCTTAAGTGGTAGTAGATATAATTATCCCAAAAGTGGTAGTGGATGAAACATTCCATTAAGTGGTAGAGGATGTAATTTTACCTTTAATGGTGGTATTTAATTTTTTTTACATTGATATATTTATATATATATATATATACCTTAAATAATTAAACTATTTTAATCCTTACCATCTATGTTATATTAATTTTCCAATTGAAAATTTATATCAAGAAATTATTTTTCATTTTTCTATATTTTTAAATGAATATCATGTGTTGAACTATATATGAAATTTTAATAGAATTATTATATTTTTAAAATTTAAAATGATGATGTGATTTAATATTAAAGTGTCTTATTATAGATAACATGGTTGAGCAATATTATGATTTTATGTCACACCACTACATTTCATTTGGTCATTTGTACATTTTCTATTACCTATTCTAAGTAATGTGAAGGTGCCTCTTCAATAAGGTGTATGTTGTAGATCCCAGGGGCATTGGAGAGATGTATAATTTGGGACATGGAGTTCAACCTTTTATATATTATGTTCTTTGATGTTGTGTAGTTTGGGTTTTTGATATAAATGTTTGACCTCTCAATCTATCCAATTTGGGAGTTTTCATTGATCATACTAATTTATAAGATATTTTCCACATTATATCAGAAAAATTCATTCCATATATTTTTTGTATGTTTCTAGGTGTTAGTAACTAACCTCTACTGATCGGGAACTCTCATTTGTCTATATTAGGATCAGATCATTTATTAGTGTACAATGGTAGCAGTGCATTTTTTGGAATCGTATTATTGATATATATGTCCTTATTTTTTACATACGTTATCCATCACTATAAAAAATTACTTAGTATCTCATCATATACAAATACATTTCCCATATGTCGGTTTTAGTGTTTAATTGACTAATCTTTTTCACCTACTATAGTTCCTATGGTTTCTACTAACACCCCTCTTATACAGACTACGAATACAAAAACTCCATTATCCAAAAGATGGTGGCAACATTATTACATTATCAAAAGATATAAGGAACCACATCATGAAGGGACTTCTATTATAGTTAACATTTTAATCTAGACAAATTCGTTAAATGATCAATAAATTAAAAGAAATACTTGATGTAGATAATTTTAGAACCAATTCATTCCCCGTTTTCATTACCATTAATATTATTCCTAAAACACGTCATGGAATACTTGGTAAAATAAAACATTAGAAAGGGTTTATCTCAAATGATCAATAAGGGTATGTTAACAGGAGATTCCATTAATAAAGAAGTAATAATCAATGATCGGCTTATTTCATGAGGAAAATACACTTTTTACATTAAATTTATTTTAAAAAATAAAAACATCACACATAATAATGAAATAAAATCATATTCAAAGAACCATGTAAATATAATATAAATATTATATTAGCTAATGGTTCATGATGTCTGAATATTATAATCATCTTGCATAATATAAACAACATTCCTTTTAATATTTTTTAACAAAAATTTTAAATTAAATTTGTTTTAATAGGTAGATGAATATTGATTTAAATTTTTTTGAAAGAAAAAAATGGCCAAAAATTAATTTCAAAAATTACTGGTGAAAATGAGTCATTAATTTTTTTTTAAAAAAATGGACAAAAAATTAGAAATCTTACCCATTAGAGAATTGAACATAAATACTCTAAAACAATGATTAGAATGTTAAATAAACCTTTACTGCTTTTGAATTATTTGAATCCTAATTCTGATGAATGAAATAGAATAAAATAAAATTTTAAATACCATGGTAAAAATAGATTGATTGTATAATATGTCAATGGTTAAATATATATACCACAAAAATGATGTATTTGGTGAATTAATAATGTGTCCCCTAGAAATAAACGTGACAAAACAGTCCCTTATGATGTAAATTCAATAGTTAAACTATCTATAACATCAAGTAAATTTTTTAATCATGTTATAGAATTATTCCATAACCATATTCATCATTAAATATCATATATTATCCTTATAAAACCTCTTACCACCCATTTATTTATTATATTTTAGTAATTTCACTATTTTGGTTGTTAACTGTCTTGTTTTCTCTTATGTTTCCAGTCATGATTTTTCTTCTATTTTTAGATTTTATATCGTAAAATAATATATAGATTGATATAAATGTCTTAAATACCACTATGAAAAATTTGATAAATTTTTATAATTATTTTTAATGGTTTATATAGAAATTGAACAACATATATTATGGAAATGGTATGTTGTACATACCCATGAGTGATGATATCACATTTAATTGGTAAAATATTTATGAAGTGGATTATATATTAATTTTATACGATAAAAATCAAGTCAAATTTTTTTTATGTCCATTATTTCGAACATTCTAAGTTTCCCACTAATATGGTTCATAAAAATAAATTACACCACTACATGGAGAGAGTAATTTTTACATATGTTCTCATGGTGTTTTTATATTCATATGAACTATAGAAGGATTAATTTGGTTGTCTTATATTCATAATAACCTCTCAGATTATATGTTATACTATATTATTATATTTATCAAAAATATAACAGAAGAATATGAATTAAATGAATAAATAAACATGAATGAGTTGGTAAAAACGATAACATTGTCTTGGGAGAACATACTATAGATATCTTCCTAAGGTACTTGTAGTAGGTCTTTTGAAGATTGAAAAACATCAAAAACATTAATAATGATTTATAAAATATGAATTTTAAAGATATGGTAAATCTATAAGGATCAAGAAAGATTTATAATGTGACTAAAGTGTGACATTTTATAGTTTTTGTGAAGAGAATTTTTCAATTTTTAAAAAATATAAACATATAATTAGACTTTTTTTGGATCAAAATGCTTCTATATGTCCAATAAATAAATTAGGGAACACGTTTTCACCCTTATATCATCACCAATATTCACATTCCTTATTCTTATATTATTTATATATTTTAAAATAAAATTAATTACATAAAATTCAATTACTGTATGATTTGAAAATATTCATTAAATTCATAGGAAGAACATAAAAAATTAAAAAATTAATAAAAAATTTTATTTTATCCTTATATTTTTTTTATTACATATAAAACTTTTGGATCAAATTAATTATATCAAGAAATATTTATTTCAATTTTCAAAATATTATTAATTTCATTTTTCTATTAATTAGATAATTAATGCATCAACGTTGTGAAATTATTTAATGTAATTTTTTATTCACTATTTTTAATAAATAGATATTTGATGATAATAAATTTATTATCATTAAAAAAGTTATTTATAGTCGAAAAAAATTTGGGATAACACCTTATAAAAAATATTACACATAGTAAAAACAAGAGTGTAATATGTATGACCATTCATCAAATGAAATTTTGTAAATACAATAATGTCATCCAAGATGCAAAAAATGGTTATAAATAATAAATTTATAATATTATTCTCAATATATACTCAACCAACAATATATATTGATGTTTTGGGTCATTTAGTAGTTCTTATCATTTTAATATTATAGTTTTTACATCATTTTATTGAAAATTATTTTCATTCCCAAGCACACATCTTTGTCACATAAAAATATAATGTACATATTACATATTTAAAAATTAAAATAATGATATACGAAAAATAAATAAAATAGGCTCAATATAATCCATTATTATTGTTCAGGATGTATATTTACTCAAATCCTTTTCAGTTATACTAAATTCATTTGTTAATTTTACTATTTTTCCTTCAGTGTGTAATACACAATAATATGTATAATATCCTTGTTATATTACAGAAAAATATAAATTTTCAAAATTTATCACCATTTATTGATTTTATAAAAACAGATTATCATGTAGAGACATTTTACAATAAAATTTAAAGCTCTAAGGTACGAAATTTTACATTTCCAGTCTGTAAAGGCACTATATTAACACCAGTATATTTAGTATATTTATTATAAATTATATATAATTTAAATTTTTGAAATTAGTATTATCGGAATTTTATATTATAATAACATATGTATGACATCTGATAATTTAATTAAAATAATATCATATTTATATTTTCACAATATAACAAAAGTTTTCGTATTTTATAAATCCTAAATATTTTAATATTCACCAAAAAATTTACATAATCAAAATAACAAAAAAATAAACCTAGAATTATTTTGATAATATAATTCAAATATTTATTTATTTTTTTGAAATAAATTCTTATAAAAGTCAAAATTTAATTATAATTTTTATTTATAAATTGTTAAGAAATAATTTTTTTATGAAATATTTTTCCAGAAGAATTTTAGGAATACACAACAAAACTACGATATCGTATTATAATAATTTAACAAACATATACATTATTTAGGACCAATATATTTATTTTGATTAATCTTTTATTCATATTCATACCAATTAAATTAAGTAAATTGTTATATAAATAAAGTAATAATTTTTTCTAGTTCCTTTAGGCTCGGTGTGGTGTGAAATATAAGCTATCAAACATTATTTTCCTTTTATAATATCACAGTGTTACTATTAACCTTATTAAATTTATAATTATGAAAAAAAATTGTATTAGTAAGTATATAATGTTTTGAAAAAAAAAGTTATAGTATTTTTTTAAATTGTAATTAATTATTATATAAGATTACATATCATATAATAATCATATATTATATATATTAATTCAATATTAAATATAAAAAATATTTAAAAATGTGTTAAACATTAATAAAAAATAGGGTTTCAAAGTAAATAATAATTATCAATGTTTAATTAATAATTATGACTAAAACAATGTAAATTATTTTATCTAATTGGCACCAAATGATTCAAATTTATGGATCGATTTTATTATTCTTAAATTTTAAATTGTTCTAAATATGAATTTTATATAAGAAATGAATAATTTATAAAATCATATTTTGAAAGAAAATATTACATGGGATCTAAGAAAACATATGTAGAATTCTAAACTATTGAAAAATATTATTAATTATAAATTTAATATATTATCATTAAAAATGTTTCATAAATTTATATGATATTCTTTTATAATAATAAATTTATAAAATCATAAACATCACAAAAAATTGGTATATGTCACGACCCGTCCCCTGAGACCTTTTTCATGACTACCCCCACGTCCTCCTTCTATAAGATAAGGG
Organism: Viscum album; assembly: GCA_963277665.1. Classification (NCBI taxonomy): domain Eukaryota; kingdom Viridiplantae; phylum Streptophyta; class Magnoliopsida; order Santalales; family Viscaceae; genus Viscum; species Viscum album. The sequence continues at coordinate 1,929,901,076 of OY728127.1, read as the reverse complement.
CTGGTGATTGGCACTAGAAATGAAAGTCCCTATAAAGGGAAGGAATTACCTTTAAACCCATACACAGACACTCCGAACAACATCCCAACACATTGAAAAGGGAAACAATTATACAACTAAAAAAGATGAGTGAATGTACAAGTGACTTTAAGTGGTCCCGAATACAAAACAAAAAAGGAACTGAATACATTAAAGATCAAAATGAAATCATGGATGGCCATCCGCAAAAAACCAATCTAATCATAAGAGCAGTGAATCAGCTGTAATCCAAAGTAGTATGTCATGCCCCACATGATCGTGTTGGAACCCACCTGGTCTAAGGCCCCCAAGTACACCACAGTAACATCTGTCACTCCCGTGCCACTGAGCAACTCTATCGAAACGAAGATCTTCTTCACCAGACACAACACATGAGGGAAATGCCTGTGCAGGGGTGAGTATAACAATACTCCGTAAGGACACCAATACCCCTAATTATATCAGAGTAATCCACAAAGTAAAATGAAACAATGAAAATACAACGGTGGTAAAACCACCAAGTAATATCTCAACACATAACAGAAAATATTAGATGAAGATAACAGCAGGTATAACATATGTACATAAATAACTATGATTAGTCCTAAATATAGATCATCTTATTCAGTCAAGGGGCTCTGCTGGTAACCCGAATAGGGTCACCAGGTGCATACCCACATATGATCACTATTTGTTGACCCATAGAGGTAATATTAATGCTAACCCATAATGAATCACTTAGTTTTGACCAATAGAGGATATCTAGATGCTGACCCAATGAGGATCGCTTGGTGCTGACCCACGTACGATCGATATTCATTAATCACGTCCCAGATACCCACTATATTACCATACATACCAATCTTGACTTCTATAGGATTCTCTAATCAAGAAATAGGCCTTACCTAAACCACCACTAAGAACCACATAGAGTAACCAAAATGGACAATCTCATCATAAGGGTCCCAATGCAACTAACAGCTCGTCGATCTGATTCTTTATCTGAATGTTATGGAATTTATAAGTAAAAATGGACCGCATGGATTCATGTCTTATCCAACCACCCATACTCAATATTCATAAAAAAAATAAATAATAGAATATTAGAAGACCCGGACCCTTGTGAGGGTCACAATTAAACAGATGTAACATCAATTAGACATGCAGTCTGAGAGATACAAGCGTTTTAGTAAACTGGGATTCAGTTGTGTCTGCGTCCGGTCCGACTAAATCAGACCGACCTGACCAACCCAACACTTGGATTCTAAATAACCCAGTCTAATTAGATGAACTTGACCTGGCCCGGTTCAGGTTAGGGTTAGTCTGGTCCTTCCTAAAAAGTGGGCTAGGATGGACCCGGTCTGTTTTGGCTGAAGGTCTAGCCCACGAGGTTACTGGTGACCTGGTCTCATCCATCCATGCCCGAAGTGCACTGGTCCTGCCCGACCCACTGGTTTGGGCACGACCTGCCCACCGAAGGTCGGTCACATGTTGAGGTTGGCCCCTGCTATCCCAGTGAAGGCTTTGCCACATCCTATCGCGGTCGACTGACCACGGCTCGCCAGCATCCAAGATGAACCTGTTGTAATCAATCCCTCTACATAGCACCCTCCCAGTGCCACTACTCCCATCGCTACAAGAGGTTTTTGACAGCACGCCAATTGGCATGTGTCACCCTCTGTGCACGACTGCACCCGCAAGCCACTCTCGGCTGAATAAAAAATTTCTCAGTGGACCACTAGACGCTCTACAAAAGTCTGTTCTTCATGCCGCATACGCTAACAACCTCCGGGAAACGTCCTCTACACCACGAAGGTCCTAAAATCATACTCCCTTTAATTTGGAATTTTTTTTAAAGAGAAAACATACGGAGGGGTTCAAGACATTGCTTGTGTCATCCCATTACCTCCTCATTAGATTATTTAAATTCTAGTGTGGTTAGGGGTGATTTTCCATCATATCAAGTGATGTTGAAACCGATATTGTGAAATACCCAAATATAGTTACCCTCCCTTATAAAAGCAAGAATGTTGAGTCAACTTAGTTGTGGGTTTATCAGTATTATTCGTTTTAGAATAGAACTATAATAACATATAATTTTCACTACCCCTACCTCATTGACGTTCAGAGTCAAAGAATTCACCCATGAGGTTTCATGATGTCGGTGTCACTTAAGTCTCCGTTCTTCAAGGCTCGACCAGGATTATGAAGTCTCGATTATGTTTTTCATTCATCATTAGGGAGGAAAAATATAAATGTTTTTTCATGAATATCCCTAATGTTAACTTCCCCAATCTCCCTCATGATGGTTTAATAAAAAGAATCATGTCACAACGTTTTTGTTATAATGTGACGTTGTTTTGTTATAATGTTTCATTTATTAAACTCAGTCATTATTATACTTAACATATTTTATCGATATGCTGCATGACATGGGCAATTAATGAGACTCATTAATGCACCTCATCACCACCTAGTCACTGGATGGATGAGTCAACATCCTCCACCCAATGGTGAGTAGTGAAATAAAATAATTCTATTAAATTATTTTATTATTTTTCTAAAAACATCCAAATAATAACTTTTCCACATGGTCATTTTCGGCTGATGTTAAGTCATTTTTTGTTGAATAATAGAATTCCAAATTCAATTCTGTGCTTGGGTTTTTGAACTGAGCATCAGTACAATCGATAATAAAACATGCTCACATGTTTACAGAATATACCGAAAAACAGTTCAAAATTATGATCAGAGCTATTTGGCCATTAGATTTCTGTTCCATTAGAGAAATCAGTCACAGAATAATTACATATAATTTTAAAAAATGCAATTTCTGAGATATTACCTCCCTCACATTATGTATCTATTATATGGAAATCCAAAACATGTTTTGACATGAGGAAAATATTATGTACTTGGTGTATATATTGTGTAAGGGATATGAATTATCCCACCTCGAAAACATTTTTCAGGATCACAAAAGGGATGATGAACATTAGATATGGCATGTTACCCGGACCAAATATATGTAATCCTAATCGGTGTGGGACTCAAAGGAATAAATGATCACCATCCTCAAACTACAAGGGTCTTCATATCCTATCAATATATTGATTCTACCAGCTCTGTGTAGTTGTCATCCACTCTTGGATGATATGAACCTTTTAGGTTGTAGACTATACCAACATTGGGCGCATGGGTGCTGATCACCTAGGTCTATCCAGCATAGGGGTGATCTTCAAATCTGCATGTTCAAAGCCTCACACAATGCCATGCTGATGGTGGAATAATATATGTAGTTATATGAGAACTCCCCCAAAGGTAGGTGGTCCATTGAACTTTGACCAATGTCAAGTAAGAATTTACAAATCATGTCTTCCACGTTCTATATGGTTCTATGTTTGATCATTAGTTTGGGGGTGAAATTTTATTCTCAAGCATAGATGCATTCTGAATTACTCATGTAATACCCTCCATAGATGGGATGTAAATAGATAATCATGATATGAGATGGTCATCGAAGGAGCCACATGGATCGACAATCTCTTGTAATCATAGAGGCATCCCAATACATTTTTTGATCCCTTCTCCTAGATTGGTAGGATGTGAGACTACATGGTGAGTATGCCAATGATCACCCAAATTGAATCATTTTCCTTGGATATATATGGTAACCCTTTCACAAATTTCATCGAGATACCATCCCATTACCTCTCTGCTTCCTCAAGTGGATGGGCCAAGAATACTAGAACCGGATGCCCAACCTTCACATGATGAAAAGTGAGACATCAAGGAACGAACTCTGCCACCAATTTTTTTATCCCTATAATCCAGTATAAACTTCGATGGTCCTGGTACAATTTCACTACTCCATGATTTATAGCTATATTGGATGTGTGTAACTCCCTTAACACCTCTTTTATCTATGTCATTGGAACTATGATGTTCCCTGTGAAAAGGATTTTGTCCGCTCCACCAATCGAAAATCTATCAAGATAACATCCTAATGATAACTGATCATATTAGGCCACATATTCCACATCTTCCAAATGTTCCTCTTTGAATATCTATAAGTGTGGGGGAGTTACAGTCAGTGAATGGATTTATGTTCTTCCATCACTATCCATGATGGATATCTCCCTCATGTCTAGCTTCACCATCGACTCACACAGTAGCTTCAAATCAGACCTCCTACAATGTTTTTCTGCCACCAAATTCCCCTTCCCATTAATATAGAATATCTCAATGTCATATTCTTAGAGGAACTATAACCAAAATTTCTATATCTAGTTCATTTCATTCTATGTGAATATATACCTGAGACCATTTTGGTCATCGTAGATGGTAAATTGTTGACCAATCAAGTAGTAAAACCACATCGTCAAGTAAAATTTCACTACTGCTAACTCCAATTCTTGGGTCACATAGTTCTGCACATGTTTCCTCAACGGTCATGAGCCATAGGGGATCACTTCTCACTCCTGAATCAGGATACAACCCTGTCTGGTCCCTAAAAAATGAAGTAATCTTCATTATGAAAGCCCTCCGAGAAACTAAGAAAACGTCTCTCCTCCCATTGGAAATGTTTACCTTCTATTGTAAAATCTAAAAAGGGTGTTGATACTCTATAAATATCAGGTAAAAGTCTCTAGTAGTACCCAAAAAACCCCAGAAAATTCCGAACCTCAACCACACATTGTGGTGACTCCTAATAAATCACTACCTCTATATTCGCTGGATCCACTGCAACTCCAACCTATGAGATGACATGTCCCAGAAGGTGCACCTCCTGAATCTAGAACTGACACATCAAGAGCCTACCATATTGAAGTTTCTGTCAATTATCATCTTGGACTTTCCATATGTTTTTATTGTGATCCTCCCATATCACAGAGTACACCAATATTTCATCAAAAAAGACTACCATGAAACGATTGAGGTAAGGCTCAAAGATCCAGTTAATTAATCCCATTAATACTAACGGGGAATTGTTCACATCATATTTCACAACCAGGAACTTATAGTGGCCTTAATGGAACATAATGATTTCCTTAGGTACATCCCCATCCCTTACCTAAAGCTGGTGATAGCCCGATAAGTGTTCTATCTGTGAGAACATTCCCACTCCCTTGAGCTGGTCAAAGAGTTCATTAATCCTATGTAGAGGATACTTGTTCTTAATTTTCACCTACTTCAGGTTCTGGATGTCCATGTATAACCTCATTCTCTCGTTTTTCTTTTTGGAAAACAAAACTAAGGGTACCCATGGAGAAAGACAAGGCTTTACAAACCCATTCCTCTATAAGTCTTCCATTTATACCCTCTACACACAAAGCACTACGAGGGCCATCCTAAATGCATGTGTAGATATTAGTTCCATGAATGGGTACATGACAATGCATATGTCTAACAATCTAAGAGGTGGTTATACATGGAATTATTTTTGATGTACTTCCCCTTGCTCATCCACCACTCAAGGAATGCTCAGACTCGTCTTGTCCACTATATCAAGGGTGAGGCTAGCCAAATGGTGAGTGATTGACTACACCCTCATACATGAAATTCAATATTCTACATCAACGGAACCCTTATCTCTAGGGATGGATAGCATGGTTCTATCCTCCTAGACACACCCCACATAGGCATAAAACCATCAATCTAATCATAGACTCTAGACAAGTACTCCATACCGATGATGCCAACTTATAGCCTTAACGCTACAAATCGGAAATCCTAGATGAAGCTCAAACCATCTAGAGAAACCTCACACTGTTGGAAATATTTGGTAACTGTTGAATCATCTCACATATGAGTCTGTAATTGTAAGGATCGAGCCAATGACACCACCCGAATCACTTATATTTGAACATGATTCATGATAAGGTTAGTTTGACTAGTACATGTTTATATAAGAACTTCGGTTGAGGTCTAGTAGAAAAAAATCATACCTATAATCATATTAGGAGATCTGTGGTCATTGGACTCCATCGTGTGAAGTTGGAACCTCCCCTATCTACCTCCTCCTAGAGCTCATGGTTGTCCTCTAGGGTGTGGTGTTGGTTTTACTTGAACCATCATCCACCTCCTCCAGCTTGGCCTGGTCCCCTACAACATCTACTTCCCTGTGGACATCCACACTAAAACATCTTCCATTGTCTCAGCAGTCCCTTGACCACCTTGGTCATCCGCGTGGGGAGTCAGAATATCGTGAGTCATTTCCAACTATCTTCCACATGAGTAACAAACACTTGTTTTAAGATAAAATACTCTACCTCAAGAGATCTAAACATCCAACCTTGAATCATAGGGTCATCTTTCGGATGGTCTGGCCCATTTGGACATCTCCTTCATTTGCCTACTGCCGGCTACAGATCACTTTTCCAATTGTCATCCAATGGTGTCTCTCACTACCAGATCCTACTATTATAGGATTCTCTCCATCAATAGTGATTTATCTATCAATCCATCGTGTATTGGGATACATAGAGAAATCATGGACATGCTGATCTCCTACCCGAGTCCCTTCTCAATGGTCTGGGATCTAATGAAATGGTTGCATACCATGTCTATGGAGTAGTGTGGGAGGTTTTTAAACATCATATTGTATTGGGCCACAACTTGGATTCCATACTACAAGTGCATTAGATCTTGAATACGTACTATGTGTAGTGTTGCTGGTATAGACTCCACCCAGATGAGGCAAATGAAGTCCATCTAGACATTAGTCCCCTCCTCCTATGCATGGAGCATCAATCACCACCACCACACTGACATCTCATGAAATGGGCTAGCAGTAGTAATTCCACCCATTTTGTCGTTGACTCTACTAGTTTAAAACCTCGAGTTACATCCTCTAGACAATACTTAGATTTTTGAGGATCCATCTCTCAGGGAATCTTTAGAGGCCTCTATCCCTCAAACTCATGAAATGCACTCAGTCGGTGTGAACTATCTACTGGTGGTGTTGGTAGCAAATACTGCTCACAGAGTGGGGGTGATGCTGGTACACCACACAAATGTCCTAGAGCTATACGCGGTCCCTACACGGACACATAAACGCTTGAAGGAGCATCTTCATGATCTACCACTAGAATCATGAATGGGTGTCTTCCGGGAGGGATTCTGTAGTGAAACAGATGTTCCATGGTTAATAATTTATACATAGTTAGATGAATCAAAATATATCAGGAGAAAAACATTTATAAAACAAAATTAAATAATTGTTATTGTGTACTGAGTTAGAAAACATAATTCATAGTACTAGTGTATGGATAGGTAGGTCATCTCACTATCATTGGATTCTCTGACCAGAAAGTCGAACTCAAAACACTTAATACTATTATGTCATCAAAATAACAGATGATTATTTCTTCAAGTAGAACCAATGGACATTTGATACCACATTTCCACGAACTATCTCATGGGGCCCGTTATGTGACAACCCCATGCCCATCTTCCATAGGTTAGGGGTTGGTGACTAGAACCATAAATGCATGTCCCCAAAAAGGGATAGAATTTCCTTTAAATTTGTACTCACACACTCTCAACCATATCCCAACACACTTAAAGGGGTAAACAAGTATACCCTTAAAAAAGATGAGTGAATGTATTTCTTACAATATGTGGAAAATAATACAATCCCAACATGGAACTAAAAATACTTACGTACAAATATGAGACTCTTATGTCCAACCATAGAAAACCCCACCTAATAGTTAGTGTAGTAAAGCTACTGGAAGCAGAAGATGTATGCCATGCCTGCATGGTTCAACTGGGCCACACCAATTCCAAGGCCTCCATGTCATCCGTCATACCGTTGGTTAAACCCATCCAATTGATCACCTCTATCGAAATGTTGATTATCTTCACCAGAAACTACACGTGTGGGAGAAGCCGGTAAAAGGGTGGTGTATAGAAATACTCAATAAGGACCCAGAGAACCCCAATAGTATCTTAGTAATCCATGAATCAAAACTCCACAAAGAAAATACCAGAGAGGTAATACCACCAAAAATGATATAAACACATAACATGAAGAAAAAGGAAAGTCTCACACCTGGTATAACATAAGTACATAAATACAGTTGTTTATTTGTAAAGCTGGATCACTTATTCTGTCAAGAACCTCTAATGATGACCCGCATAAGGTCTCTAGGTTCTGACCCTCAGAGGATCTCTAGGTGTGGACCCATATAAGATCGTTAGGTGTTGAACCAAAGAGGGTCGCTAGGTGCTAACCCAAAGAGGATTGCTAGGTGCTGACCCACAATGTACCTCTTGGTGTAGACACACAGACAATTACTAGGTGGTGAACCACATAGGCTCTTAAGGAGATGACACACATTGGATCACTATTATTTATTCATGTGACACATAGCCATTGGATTTATAAACTTATCATACTTGGTTTCTTAAGGTTCTTCTCCATAACCCATCAGTCATACCTAAACCACCATTAATTCTCACATAGAGTAACCCCAAAATTACCTCCTCTTCATAAGGGTCCTGATGCAATAGACGACACGTTGATCTAATTGCAAGTTTATATGTTTTGTGATTTTTTTAATAAAAAGGGCCACGTTGTATTTGAATCTGACCCAAAACGGACATATTCAAGCATCTAAAAAATTACATGTAAATTTTATTAGAAGGATTATACCATCTCAAGGGTTCCACCGCCACTAACATTGAACCAATTAGATTCGTGATCTGATTGATACATGTTTTTTAGTAAATATTGTGTAGGTTGTGTCTATCCCAGGTCTGACACTGTCTGAAAATCAAAACCAATGAGACCTAGGTGTTCTAGATATCCTTGTCCAATTTTATGGACTAGTCCTGACCTAGTTTGGGTCGGGATTAGTCATGTGTAGCTTGGGGATTGGGCCAGGAAAAATGGAACTCATAGACCAAACCTGGTTTGGTGAGGGTCCAGCCCATTGGATCCCCAAGGGATTCTGTCTCGTACAACTAGACCTGAAGGATGTAATTCTATCCTGATGAATGATGAGAATCCTACTATTTGATGCATTCCCTTCCCACCAATGATTAGCCACATATTTTAGCCAGTGTGGTGCCATCCATCCAGGAAGTGGCAGTTGTGTCATGTCCACGCCCAGTTTGCCAGCAAGATTTTAGGCCTCATCCAACCGCAGTCGACAGACCATGCCTCGCTAGTTTCCTTATGTCCTAGATGCAGAACTTCCTACTACACAACTACCACCTAGAACATGAAATCCCATTTCCTTGCCATGCCTCCACCCTCCTCCCACGGTCACCGCTAGGGCCCCTACTTATACACTGATAGATTTCTTGGTAGTCTATGGAACATGCTCTGATGGACTATTCATCCCACTTCCTTTGCCAACATCCTCCATGAAAATTCCTCTTCACTAGGAATTTCCATAAATCATCATTCCTCCTCTTCCAACAATCCATTCAAAATGAGTTCACCAACATAGGGTTCTATGCCTTTGTTCATGTTGTCATGTACCCTTCATGTTAGAATTTTTAATATTCGGGAAGGCTTTGGGGAGATGTTAAATCATATAAATAATGATGAAACCCATATAGATAAATCCCCAAATAAAGTTACCCTCCCACATAAACGCATGAATCACAAATCAACCGGTTCGTGGGATGATCTTTGTTCACCATTTCGAGAAATTAATAGGGAAGAAGATAAAATTTAAAGAACCCCTACCCTGTTGATGTTCGATGTCGAATCATTCACCCTTGAGGTTTCACGATATAAAAATCACTTATGGCTATGTTATTCAAGGCACATCGATAGTGATGAAGTCTCCACAACATTTTACATTCTAGGTGGTAGAGGAAAACTATCGTTGTTCTGTTATAGTTTCCAAACTATTTAATTCAATATTCTCCCACGTGTTGGTTTAATACAAAGAATCATGTCACACCATTTCTATTAAACTATGATGTTCAATTGATACACTTTTTCATTTATTAAATTGTTTCATTGTCACTATTACTTTATTTCATCAATATATTTCATGATACAAGACATAATGAGCTTTATTAATGCACCTTAACGCCACCCGTTCACTATGTCGCATAATCGCTGTTAGCTGCCCAACCGTGTGTAACGAAAAAAATAATTCGTTTTATTTATTTTATTATTTTTGAAGAAAATTACGAAAATTTACTTTTCCATTCAGTCCTTTTCGGCCAAATATAAAATATTTTTAGGTGAATTCTAGCATTCCGAATTCATCTATGCCCTTAGATTTTTGATATGAGAACCAATTAAGAGGAAATTAAAAATCGCTCATAATTTTACTAAATGTACCAAAAAAAGATAATATTTTGTTCTGGGATCCCTGGTCCACGGAATCACATGTTGTCCAAGCATCTGTTCTTGGAATAATTCAATATAATTCAAAAAAATACATCTTATTTTGGAGATATTACAATATATTATACTATTCACCTAAAAATCAATTTTAACAGAAAAATATTGAAATTTTCTCTTATGATTTCAATGATTAATAAAAAAATGAACATCAATCTATAAAATTGTATTTACACAACTATTTTTGATCTCTATGTAATACTGAATTATTACATATGATTTGTTATTAGTTTCCTATGGTTGTTTAACTAGTGTAGATCTTGGTGAAATCAATATAACCATGGATATCCCTCGTATGTAGTTTCTCGTTTGATATAATTTCTAACGGTACATTCTGGATTATTCATCGAAAAACACTTACAATTGAACTCCCCATTAATTGTATAAAAAATGGTGTTCATAATGAAGAATTATTCTTCTAAATTCCATTTATTCTTAAATAATTTTGTTTACTTTTTTAATAATGATACTTTTGTTATTAATTTCCAACATAAGAGCTATCTTTTAACATTCAAATTTAATATCAAATTTTATTACGGGTTTTTAAATTTCTTACGTATAGAATGGGCATAAAAAATTATTTAATATGTTATATTTTTATGTAAAATATATAGTTACATATTATTTGGTTAAATTAGAATAAAATTAATGTAGATATGGGTAACTAATTTATTAGTTTTTTAGAATATTGGTTTATTGTACCATGTTTAAAATCATTGCCCAGTTGTTTGATATGGGGTTTTTCGTATCTAATTTGATAATGAAATGAACTGTGATAGTTTTTTTAGTAAATCATGTATCATGGAATGACCACGTTTTTTTGTTTCAGGGACTATACTATATTAATGTAGTTAAAGAGGATTTTTCATTATGATTTAGGGAGATATATGGGGAGATCATGATATGATTTCTAGATGTCTGTAATAATTTTCATCAATGTATCCTGATCATTAATTTCAATGTTTCAATTTGGTTAATTATTATTTCTGTAATAAATTCATATTATCATTCATATTTATCAAATATAGTTTTTTTCATTAATGTATTAGATAATAATAATTATGCATTTCAAGATACTTATACATCCCTAAATTGGTTTTGGATATCAAATTAACTATATCTTTTTTTATCTGATTTTCATTTCTCTTTTTAATATCATTCCCCTAGTCTATCTATTTTAGGGGCTATAAAAAAAATCGGTATATGAATTGTTTGGTTATGGTTATCTCAATGGATCATCATTCATAGAACATTTCATTGATCAATAGGAAATGTTTGGTGTTTGAATTTGAGTTTCACTAATTAATTTTGAGGTGATTGTTGAATATTAGGTTGAAGTAAGGTACTAAAAACTTATCCTCCACTATTTATGTATAAATTTGTAATGAATAATGCTATAAAATAATTTTGTTGATGTTATTGATAATCATAATTAAGAAAAAAAATTTAAAAAATATGAAATTGAAGGGAAGGGGTGATTTTCACCTATTTTATAATATACCATGGTATTTGTTATGATGGATGGGTTGTATTGTTATTTTTGTGATGGTTTAATTATTATAATATATATATTTTTTCTATTATATAATATGATTGAAAAGAAATTATGGGTTAATTAATTAATTTTTATGCTAAATTAGATTCTGTAGTTGTATTATATAGATCGTTGATGCTGAAAATATAATTCTACATAATATGAATGAATATTTAAAGGGAAGTCATTTATTGTGATTTAATTTTTTTGCAGCCATTGTTGTTGTATATGTGGTCACATTTCTATGTTAAGATGATTGTTGTGCGGTTATTGTAGCTATTTTTGAGGATATTCCATGTTTTGGAAGAGGTATATCTAAATGATTTTACTACCATGTGGTATGGATGAATATGTGGAATAAATGTTATTTTTAGACATTTATGGTTATAGGGTGGGAGGCTTATTTAGAAGTTCAAATGATAGATTGTTTTATTGTTGTTGGAGTTATTTCAAAGTTTATTTGAAGCATTGAATGTTGTTTATTGAAATAAATATGGTTATGTTTTTGTGAATAGAACTAGAAGTGTATGGGTTGATAAATGATAAATAATTAGTCATTATGGATGGATTGAATATAATTTACGATTAGTTATAGATGGAATATGTTAGACTAATAGATATTTAAATGATGTTGAATGTAGTATGTATAATTGATTCAATAAAATTATATATAGATGAATTAATAAAATAATAATGAGAAAGAATACGGTAAAATGTAAATATGGAATCAAATGAATGAGGTATGGAAATAAAAAACTGGAAAGGTATCATGTTTCATTTTTATGGATGGGTGGGATGGTTATGTTTTTATCCTGGAAATTTATACTTGTTAGATATGGTGGTAGTAATGTGGTTATTATAGTTATTGTTTAATTTATTTATAATGTTAATAAATTATTTGGTAATTTATGTAACTAAATTCCATTTATTTTCCTATTATTTCAAAAATACCACCACCCATGTCTTGTAACCGAATTATCAAACACTTCAATCATAGGAATCACATTTTTTAAATGACAACCCTGTTTGAGATGGAATTTATGGATGACTAGTCCTTCACTTTTACTTATTTCATTCAATATATATTCTATTATAGATCATTTTTTGTAAATATAAATGTGCAGTGATAGGGAGTGGCTATTGTTTAGTAACCAATTTTTTCTAATGTATAATATCTTTAAAAACATTATTCACCTTTATTAAATCTATGAAATAGAATATGAATAAAAATATACCATAAGGTAAATAAACATGACAATGGAAATATAATATTAAATTATATTTCTATAAGTAGAATGGTTCAATAACAAGAATATAACAGAGCTGCATGGTCAAATAATGAATCACCAGGAAATCAAATGATGTTGACTCAACCAAAGTTGATAATTCAATGAAATACGTAAGAATAAATATCACACAAATTTTGAGGTTGGTGTGATATAATATAAGGATTTTTATATGGATGAAATATCATTATGGTTATCTATTATATAACTTTTAAAAAAGTGGTTATTGGTAGTCAAAATGAAATTTATGAAAAAATTATGCAGGATTTGATTTGGTATGTGATTCATGAATGTAATATAATTTGCTTGGTTATGAATTTCTAGAATGTTAATTTTTTTAATGTTTCGTGAAATTTATAATTTCTCTATGTTTATTTGATGAACTAAATGTTTAATATTTTAAATTTACTATTAATTAATCAATTGAAATTACATTATTTATTTTATCAGAGAATAAATATTATATTAGAAGATAACAAAATTTAATGTTTTTAATTATTAAATATTATAAGGTATAATATGGTTTTTATATTATTTTATTTTGTAAATTTCCTCATATTATTTCATATGTTAATATTGATAGATTTTGATTTAAATTTACACAATGATATATTAATTAAGGGTATTTTCATTACTCGACAAAAACAGGGCCCCTCTGTCCGGTGATAAGACATGTTTGTCTATCCCTAGCCAAAGATCAATATGAATGGGAAAAAATATCCCATATTAGATGTATACCATACATAATACTAATTATCCTTACATAACTACAAGAATGGAAATATATCTAGGATCATATAATGGTAATAATGTAGAAAAAATTGCACCCTAAACGCATGAATAACATATATCCTACATTAGAGTACGAAAAATGTAATTGGAATAGATAAAGGTGAATATTTCAAGCCCAAATAAGACTAAAAAGGACTCCATGATACATAGGAGAATGCTACCACTAAAAAATTAAATTCCAAGTAAACATCTAGTTCTATCTATCTATATTGATGCTCCACCAACTGCAGATCCTCCAACGACACTGTGAATTGGTCATCTATCTACATTAGACAACAAATGTGAAATAAAATATTATACAGTTTTCAGTATAAAAATAAATAGAAGGACTTCCATAAATCTCTAATAAAAAATTATCAAATGTAGAAATATCATCAAAAACTATGTTATATTGATAGAGTCATGGAAAGAAAAAATACATGATATAATCATATTAGAAAACATGTTCCAACAGTATTAACAAATACAACTGGCCATAGGATATGAATTGAGGATTCATTGGAGCTAATTTGGGAAGGATCATTACACATGACATGATTTCATGGATGATGCTTATTCTATATTTAATGATCATATTTCCTTTACAATGATAAAATATTTGATCACTTATTACAACATTATCTAAGTAGGGGATCACACCCAGGAAAATTAGGGGAAACCATAGACCATTCTAGACCATTATGCGATATAAGGGATTAAATTCCTATTCATGGTGGTCAAACTGAAACAATGAACCCCAATTAAGAATTATTTTAGATTCCACCGCAATTCCTGGGTAGGATATACCAAACACAATCTAACACTAAACTCATACAGTGGATAAAATTTCTATATGGTCAATGTATTTTCAAAATATACCATCATGGGAAATGTCCAAGTTATTTCATTCAACATATCCTTGCCCATAATAATGAGACAAAGCGATCTAAGAATATTTATAGGTAGTGCATTGTGTGCACTATGCATTAACAAACATATTTCCAACACAAGAGCTACCTGTGTATTTCCCTCACACACAATAATAAATCCTATGAATAAATGGAATTTCCTCTCTATGTACGTTATGGGTAGAGGTTGTATGAAACTCTTCCTTGGATATTTTCTTATTCATTTATACACTTGTCCATGCACTTTTACTTTGGAACCTTCCTATGTACGATGGTCGTTCTTGTGTACATGAGAATGTCCATGTACTAGCCCATTACCATTTATATAACAATTCCTCATGTGCATAGCCATATAGATTAATATGTACTCCTATATTAGTAGACAATTTTTGTGTTATCGCTAATATGATTGAGATAAGTGTCACATTATGTGTGATACTCAATTTTTTATGGATACACAATAAATACATCTTGGAACACATGTTGTATGCTCTTTTGGAGTACACATTGTGTAACAAAGAATTTTATAGATACCATTGTTCCTTCAAAATTAGAATTATTTAGATCAATCCTTAGACCAATAAAAAAATTTCATTGGTGATTGTTGATATTTCTTCATTAACACTTTCAATGTCCGCTCACCATAATCCATCTATTTATCCATATGTGTCACACTTATGGTCGCATCATAGTCCCATGATACACGTGTCAAAGATGAGAAATATTTATTAAATCCTGATAAATTATCAAAGAAAATCACTTTTCCATTAATCACTATTCCAAAAACAATGACATTTTCATTTTTCCAAATTATCTTTTTCACAATTATCCTGAATTGATTATTTATTGATCCATCTATAAAAAATGGTAATGGAATTCACAAGAATAATGGGGATTAAATGGAATAATCATTAAATTGATGAATTATCCTTATACATGATCAGGTGGAATTTCATACATCATATTTTGAATTTAAAATAATTTAGGATGTAAATCAATATTTAAATTCCACTAATAAATAGTTAGAAATAAACTCGCACCTACAAGCATGATCGATATGTGAATAAAACATTTACAGAAATATATTATTTAGTCATTATTAGATAAATAGAAAAGGATAACAGAAATTAATTAAATAAACAATACTTTTGGTTTGGTAAATCAATGATAATTAATGTCCCTAAAAGGATTTTTTTAGTCATCCAAAACATCCACTGATGAAGTGATCCATGATCATGATCTTGATCTATTTTCCTTACCCAAGTTCTCAAATATCGATATTCTCATAACATTATGGTTGTGAATCTATATATATGATTGTTTTATAGGAAACTTTTTCGTGAGTTACTATTGTCCACTACATAAAAACATAATTATACAAATAAAAAATTAAAAAAATAAATTTTTTCTCATTAAGAATTCATTCCCCAACACATAACGCTAATAATGATTATCACATTTTTAGGGTAAAACATAATATTTGAAATTAATGATGGCCTAATATTTCTGATTTTAAACTCTGTTTAGGATATATTATAATTTCCTAATAGTAGTATGAATAAATTATATTAATATATTTTATATTTTTAAAATATTTATTCCAGGATCACAAGGCCATGAAATCTCACTCCATTCCACTAAGAGACTCCAAAAAAATAACTTGATTTATTTCAAAGCCTTATATGGAGAAACTATAAAAATTATATGCTCCACATCATAAGGATTTTCATCATAAAATAAATAAATACTAGTAAAAATTATTTGGGTACTACCATAGATTTTGAATACTCTAATACATCATCATAAATACAGTAATGTATTATCTCCCCCATGGATGATCTTCTCATACCGATACCCAATCCCCATCAGGTACATTGTAAAGGAACCACCATCCTCGAGTCCAATATTAATTGATTCAATAACATGTGATTGTTAATGTACATACCAGATTCTCTCTCAAATATACCCAAGAGATGAAGGTAGGACGGTTCTTGTAGTTTATCTTGGGTTGTCGAATCCTTAGATACCAAAGAAAAATACTATAGATGCGTACATTATATGGATTGTTTTTTTCTATTAAGTGGCCAAAATGGGTTGGTTTTAGATGGATTTAATGTATATCTAAGAGAATTATGTGAATTCAATTTAATATAATGAGTTGATCCTAGGTAATCACTCGGGGTGGATTGGTCGTATTTCCTTTTCAATGATTTCTATTTCTTATATTTTAGATGTGTTCATTTAAGAAGATAAAACAACATCATCACTTACTGATTTAATGACTACAAAATTTAATACTAATCACCTATACACTTGAAGGATCAATGTTTTGAACACTTTAAGGTAAAGGGTCTTATTAGCACTTGATGTGTGTGGCCTTAAATTCAACAAGGACGATGGAGTTTAAAAATCATCAAATAAAAATCTCAATTAGAGAAGTGATTATACATTAATGTGGTGAAAAATAACATCCATTCCATCCCCTTTCTACTCCCTTGTATCAACCCATAAGTGGGTTATCCCTCCATTGATCCCATGGTTTCAATGGAAGTAGAATGTAGAAATATGAGGGAGGAAATGGAGAAGTAAAGATAACAACAAAAATAAAATGATCACTCCACCGTTGTGTGAATAATATCACAATATTTGGTGTGAATAAATTCAAACATTGAAGAAATGGTGTCAAAGAGAGCTGTAGAACAATATAATAAGAGGAGAAGAAGAACTTTTATTAATAAGCTAATGTGAATTGAACAACTTATATGTGAAAGACAAACTTGAGATAATAAAATTACAGTATAACATTACAATTGAGCAAAGCACCAAAAATATCAACTCCTTCACCACCACTACATTAAATAGGAATTGTTGGATCCTTGGGTCGAGCCTACAACAGTACAAAAGATCAAACTTGAGTATGGTAGCCCTAGGGTGGTGGAAAGTAATGGAGATTAGACTTTCCCCCCTGACCCGAGGTGGAATCCAACTTGCTTCCACCGAACAGACGCGCTTGAACGTCCTTCTAGGTGGCCGAATCGGAGTGGGACATAGAATAATAAAATGGAGGCCCGGATGTCTCCTAACCTTATATAAAATTTGGACCCATTTTAAATTGTGTATTCGGAGATATGATTATATTAGTGGACTGTTTTTCTGGGCCGCAGAATCTGGACCATAATTTTATATCTAATTTGGGACGCCTAAATGGACACCATGGATGACAAATAAGTATTTTTTATGCAGAGTGATTTGTTCCTATACATGTATTCTATAATCCCACGAAATTTGGAATTCATTGGAGTTGTAATTTGAGCCCCACAATCTCATAAGTGGGCTCGTATCCAATATGAATTCTCCAGAATTGTTTCCATTCATCACAAAATATCCCCATCTTCTTCTAGGAATTATCCATTGATCCCTGAATAAAACATGTTCATATTGTAGTGTAGATCAATTTCCCAAAATATCAAATTAAAATATGTATAATTAGAATCCATATGATCAGATGAATCATTGGGTACTTTAAATTATGTTAAAAAATGTACCACATAATAGTGCATTTTAAGAAAGAATTACAATCATAATGTGAAATATTTTCAAATTGTAAAATGAATTAAAATGGTGTTTATGAATAATAATGAACATGAATATTATATATATTAACAATAAATATTATCGTCATTTAGTGGCTAATCACACCCCCACCTTGAGTTTTTCTAGTCCCGATCAAAAATATAACTCAACAATATGAAATTTGAATTCCCTTTTCCAAATACATTTTAATACACAATGATCACCAGAAACCCTTATACCAAACAATCATGAAACCCATCAAAATATTTTAATAAATGATATGTTTATAAGAAGATCCCAATCCCAAGCCCATTCCTTTGTTTAAATTCATTTCCATATTTCATCCCATATCAATTAAGTATGAGGATGTGTTGTGTATCACAATAGTTATGGGGGTTCATCATTATTCAAAGGGGAAATGACGGAAGCACTATGTGGAATCACATTTGAATATTGAGATGAGTATTAAATTTATTTATCATATATATTTTTGTTTTGGTTTTTTGGTTATTTTGTTTTTTTGTTTTGCAATTTTTCCATGATAATTGATGTTGAACTCAAAAGAGTCAACCCCTATAGCGAGACTTTGATGATGACTCCAAAGCTCAAAGACCTCAGGGCACCAATTGAAGCCCATATACTCGGGCATCATCTCGAGTTAACTCCGTAAAACAAATAATTACCAAAAATAGAGATACAATTACTATGTCTGGGTCAGACAACTATGGAGTCATGATCCCCAAGTGCCGAAAGCCTCTCATTAGGTTATTTCATTGCTCTACGCGCATATTTATTATTATTTCTTAATTTTTTTAATACATGTATTAAACTAAAATTATCACCAAACCTATGCTATTTATTTGGGGGACCCCATGAACTCAAGTTAATGCCCCACCATCCAAAGGACGTGCATTGTGATCATTTTGTTATTTGAATGAAAATATAAACTATGAAATATCACATTGGACAGCCACACATTCCAAAATATATGCTCATGAAATTATACAAGGATTAAAATCATAATCAGGGCATGCTAAATTATTTGATATTCAGTTTCAAAGTGTGCAATGTGTATTACCGTGTTCTAAGTTTATGGTATTTTTTCTTCCACTTACAATTTTTTTTAAATAATTTTTTTTTCACAAAATCAATTTATTTTTATTTCATCTCCCCCAACATAAAACAACACTATCCTCAGTGTTTGAAGAAATAAAAATTTAGAAGGAGTAGAGGCAGATAATGTAAGTTCAAAGAGGAATTTGAAAATAAGGATCATGGAATGAAGTCACATTGTGGTTGAAGTTGAAATTCTTATCGCTCCCTTTTAATCCTTTGATATCCATCACACTTGCAGAGTTCCCTAGTAGAAAAAGGACAAACAAAAAAAACAAAAAAAAACATTATATATATATATATATAATAAGGAAAGTAAAATATATTTATATATATAAAAATTATAAAATAAGGAAGCACAAAAAACTTGAAGGTCAGTGGTAACTGCACGCCTTGTCTCCCTTCGGTCCCAGGGTCGAATCCCTGTGGCTTCGCTAGTTTTGACGGGGGTTGCCCCACGACCCACGACGTGTCCCTTTTTATTATTATTAATATATTTTTTTTGTATTTTTATTTTAACCATCAAACACATTAAAATAAAAAAAAATGATGATACACTGTCTTCTTTTTAAATTTCTGGGTAAGGCATTACTCAAGCATCACACCACGTGACACGGATGAATATGGTGCTCCCCTTTCATACCCATCCTCACACATAATAGAAGAATAGGGCAACAATATATATTTTTTATTTTTAAATATCAAAATGATTAATTAATCCTATTTAAAATATAAATTTGATTAAAACAACAAAATGATTGGAAACTTGAAAACCATGGGTTGCCTCCCTTACAACGCTTTCTTAAACATCGTTATCTTGACTTGAACCCCCAAACATACCCAATAAAATCATTCAATATTTTAAGGACCACATGTTTCACCAATTCTACTAGGTTGAGATTGATTCTATTTTATTATTTTTTTCAAGCACAATCCTATGTTCTAAAAAGAGTGGTAAAATCCATGGAATATCAGAAATAGTTGGACTAGTTTACTCTATAGTCTTTCCTATGACATCAATGATCATTACAACCTATTTGGTTTCAAGATATGAAATTGTGAAAATTGGAAGTTTTTTGGCTATCTCCAATGAATAAAAACATGAGGTTGGATGGAATGTCCTTCCGTTCATGTTGGGGTAGGCTAACACATTCAGAAATATGTTGGAACTTTGAATCAAACTCAATTTCATTTTCAAAATTTCTCAATAGAATTGGTTCCTTTTTAATAGAAGATTCAACCAAAAAATTTGATAGATAAATTTTAGGAATGGGTATGGACTCAATGTTTGTGATTTCTCGCAATGGTTCAATAGTTTGTGTTTTTGAAAATTCGTCAATGGAGTTATACTTAGGAGACTCAATCCATGATGTCAAATTCTCCACTTTTGAATCCAAATAGTCAATTTCCCATTGATTTAAAGACCCTTCAGTAATTCCTTGATACTCTTTATCTATCCCAAATCCAATGGTTGGTTCTTCAATAAATTAATGTGCGGTTTGAGGGAAACTGGACACTTCACTTAATTTTATGGAAGGGATAGTTTTTGTAGGGATGGGTTCCTCACAAGTTTCAATTATTTGTTGTTCTAACCTTAATGATGAAACCCCAAATTTCATTTTCTCCATTTGTTGACACAAGTTTTCAAGTAATGGTTGTTGGTCATGATGGGATAGAGGTTGAGAAAGATGGTCTATTCCAAGAGGATAATTAAGTTGTTGGAATTATACAGGAGGATGTTATGATTGGCCTTGTTGGAATTGGAACTCAAAATAGGTTGGAATGTTTTGGGGAGAATAAGAGTTAAAAAATAGTGACTCAATAGGCTATTGATTATATGACCAGTAGAAACTAGGATGTTCATTGTAAAACACACTTGATGTGGAGTGATCAAATAAATGAGAGGATCCCCATGTTTGGATTTGTTCGAAAGGGTTTTCCATAGGAATGATATTTGGGATGAGATAAGAGAAGTGGGATGAAACAAATGATGATAATGTCTAAGATAACTTACATAGGTCCCCGTCAATGGATCCAAAATTTGATTCTCGCTCAAATTTACCCAATAGAAGATGGTAGGATGATCTTTGTAGTTTAGCTTGGGTTTTCGAATCCTCAAAGACCTAAGAAAAACCCATAGACACGTAAATTCTATGAATTGTTTTTGGCTATGAAGTGGCCAAACTGGGTTGGTTTTATATGGGTTTAAATGAAATCTATGAGACCTAAGTGAATTCAATTTAATATAATGAGAGGATCCTAGGTTATCACTCAGGGTAGATTGGATGTATTTCTTTTTCAATGATTTCAATTTCATATATTTGAGATGGGTACATTTAAGGAGATAAAACAACATCATCACATACCGATTTAATGCCTAAAATTTTTAATACTAATCACTTATACACTTGGATGATCAAATTTTTGATCACTTAAAGGTAATGGTTCATATTAGCACTTGAAGTGTCTGGCCTTAAATTCAACATGGATGATGGAGTATAAAAATCATCAAATAAAAATATCAATTAAAGAAGTGATAATACATTAATGGGGTGATAAATAACATCCAATCCAGACCCTTTATACTCCCTTGGATCATCCCATATGTGGGTTATCACTCCATTGATACCATGATTTCAATGGAAGCGGAAAGTAGACTCATGAGGGGGGAAATGTAGAAGTAAAGAAAACAACAAAAATATAACGATCACTCCACCGTTGTTTGAATAATTTCACAATATTTAGTGTGAATAAATTCACAAATTGAGGAAACAATATCAATGTTAGATGTAGCTAAATATAATAAGAGAAAAATATGATCTTTTATTAAGAATCTAAAGTGAATTAAACAACTTACATGTGAAAGACAAACCTGAGACAACAAAATTGAAGCATAACATTACAATTGAACAAATACCCAAAGATATCAACTCCTTCACCAACATTGCCTTAAATATGAATTTTGGGAGCCTTGGGTCGAGTATACAACAATAAAAAAGATCCCACATGAGTATGGTAGCCCTAGGGTGGTGGAAAGTAAGGGAGAAAACACTTTTCAAACATAGACCAGAGGTGGCAGCCAGCTTGCATTCATCAAACAGACGTGCTTGTTTGTCCTTATAGATCATCGAATCAGAGTGTTCCATAGAAGAATAAAATGTATCCCCGGATGTATCCTACCCTCCTGTAAATGTTGGGCTGATTTGGAGTTGTGGATTCGGAGATATGATTATATTAGTGAAATATTTTTCTGGGCCGCAGAATCTGGCCCAGAATTTTATCTCTAACATGGGTAGCCTAAATGGACACCATGTAGGCCGAATTAGCATTGGATTATGAAGAGGGATTTGTTCCTATACATGCCTTATAGAATAAAACTAAATTTTGGATTCATTGGGCCGGTATGTTGGGCCCCACAGTCTCATCAGTGGGCCGATATCCAATCTGACATCTCAAGAATTGTTTCCTTTCATCACAAAATATTCCCATCTTCATACATGAATTTTCCATTAATCCCTGAATCAAACATATTAATATTGAAGTGTAGATCAATTTAAAAAAATATAAAATATAATTATGTATAATTAGATTCCTTAAAATCAGATGAATCAATGGGTACTTCAAATGATGTTAAAAAATGTATCACATAATAGTGCATTTTAGGAAAGAATTACAATCATCATGTTAAATGATGTTCAATGTGTATAATGCACAAAAATGGTGTTTATAAATACTAAAAAACATGAATATTATATATATTAACAATGAATATTTGCCTCATTTAGTGTCTAATCAATACCTGCTCAATCGTGACTCATGGAATGTTTCTTAAAATACATATAATTGTACTGGAATAGACCATAGATTCCATCATCCCCTTTAACACTATGTACTATCTAGAAGTTGGTAACAAATTTCGATGACAACCTGCAATCCTGATGAGTCATATGAATAGTACACTATGAGTATACCTTCAAAAATACATGTTCTCTATAGAACCTCTAATATTTATAGTAAAAATCGTTTTCGTATTTATTTAAATGAATTAAATATTTAAACTCATTATAAAATATCATGTAATTTTTCATTCAAACAGGAAGTATCAAAAAACATTTATAATATAGTTTTATATAAATGATGAATTTAAAAATTTAGGAAATATATTTTGAAAATTTAAATACAATTTTTGAAATCATAGTATCAAAATTTACATATGGTGAAATGTTAGTAAATTTTTTAAAATATTGATTTTTAGTGAATTGTGAAACATTATTTGATATGTGAAAAAGCATTCATTTTTTTAATTACATTTTTAACAATTTACTAACATTTATTTAATGATATTTAATGTAAAATAAGGGATAAATAGTTATATCTAATCAAAATAATTTCACTTTAATCCACATAATATTGGTTTTTAGTATACGATTATTATTGATTATTTAAAAATAGATTATTTAAAAAAATTATATTTGATAATGTTTCATGATTTTAATTAAGTAAGAAAACATCTAATGTAAAAAAAATTTAATTAATTATTCAAATCATATATAAAAAAATAATAATTTAAATTTATAAAGTGTTCATTTTTATTTTTATATTTAATATGAAATCAACTTTTGATTGAAAAATACAATTCCTAATAACCTGTTTTTTCATCACATCATCGGTTTTTTTAAAATATAGTTTTTCCACTAATAGTTAATTAATATTGTGAAATAGATAAATTTTTTTTGAATTTATAATATTATATTATAATATAAAATTAATTTTTTATTAAAATCAATAGAGAAAATAGTTAAAATTAATTAACATGGTAAAATTTAAAATGGTTTTTTATGATGGTTTAACGTAAATCATAAAAGTAAAAATAGAAAAAAAAACTTATATAATATATATAATTTTTATTTAAATAGAATATAATTGTCTTATTATCTATAATACTTCATTTTACCCATTTATAATGTGAAAAGTGTTAGTACATCTATTAATTATCATTAAATACATATGTGGCACTCACTATACATAATAAAGCCACCCCTCCGTAATCATCTTTAAAAAAAACATATAAATTTGACTTAGGAAAATTCTGAACAAAGATCTTATAATATAGTATAATCTCATCATATAAGAATTATTATTGTAAAAAATCCATCCTATGATCAATCTGGGTGAAAACTAAAATATGTGACCCAAAAAAGGGGTAGTGTTATTTAACAAGTGAATTAATTTTATTTCTTCCTCTACCCCCATATATTATTATAAAATATAATATTATATAATAAAAGAATATTGGTAAATAAAATTATATGTTATTAAATTAATTTAATAACCTAAAAAAATATTTTATTCCATTTTTTTTACAAAACCAGTATTCATGTTTACGGTGAACTACTGCCTTGGGAACCATTGTAATTCGTGTTTTCCATCACCACCTCTCAAATTTGGGAATGAAAATTGATAGAATGTATATATAAATTATTAACAACCAGATTATATATCATTAGTTATTATATCATCTATTACATTTTACATTCCATTCAATAGGGTATTGAAACATTTCCGTTGTTTTTATGGAGGACAGTCACCTCATGAAGAGATGCAATTCATTTTTCACATTTAATTAACCCTAAACCATATCAAGGGAAATATAAATTTAAATATGTAAAATTAATGAAATTATATTGATATTTAAAAAATCTTAATCATTCATAGCTTAATAAATATCATTTCATTTCATAGATTTTACCAAAGTTTAAAATTTTAATCATCATTAACATGTGAACTATCGCCTTCATGAAGCGATATGACTCTATTTTCCCCACCATATAACATAGATGACATATATAATTATGTTTATAGAAATAATTATTTATATATTAATTTTTTATAAATATATAATGAATAAATATTACTTATATTCCTCCCATAATGATTTTAGAAAAATAGAAATTTCACTCATACTTTTATATGAAATACTTCATATTTGTTTTTTACATATATCTTTTCCAAAAAAAATATTTTAGGATTGGTATTAATATTATAATTTATATATAAATATTATAATTATATCATTATTGTAACTTCAGATATGTTACCTAATTTCTACTTATACCATAGGATCATAAAAATTCCTTTTTTGATAGAGAATCCAAATATAATAAAAACATCCAATGTAAACATGTTTAATTAAGTAATCATATATAAACTGATAATAAGTTAAATAAAATGATTAATAATAAATAAATGTTTTAAGAATAATTTAAATAATAAAAATAATATTGTTATTCAAAATGATAAATAACATACATGATGAGTAAAAATCTAGGAAAATGATTTACTGTCAATGTCATTTCACTAAAAAATATGTTGATGTTATAACCATATATTATTTTATGGGGTCTATAAATATCCATGTTGAAATTTTATATCATGAATTATTCTCTTAATATGGGAAAAGATATTTTCAATACGTTATTCAAGCATGCGGCTTATGATTTAAATATTTCCATTTTGATAATGGAATTTTCATTAAAAAAATCCACTTTTAATGTTTTCATTCCAACTCTATATTTTCCATGTCCATTATTTTAAAATTATTTTATGAATATTAAAAAGCATATAATATATTTTAAAATTAAAATATATAAATTGTTTAACATTATATTATTAGGATTCTAAATAAATCTTCCCAGATGTTCTATTCATTACATTTTGTCAAAAGAAAAATTGATTGTTTTTAAGGTACATGGAATCAACCACTTTTTCATCCTCGAAATAAGTTATTGGACTTCGTGATTACATTGTAGGTTTTATTTTTTTATTCATTTTTGAATACTATTTCCCCTTTTTGAGAAATTTATCTTATAATATGTGATTTTAAATGCAAATGATAATTTGATGCCCAAAATTTAATTACAAATGGGATTAAATGTGTTTTTAAAAATGTTTTCTGATGGGTTAATAAAATAATATATTGTATTTTCATGTTGTAGATGATGTAAATTATATTTGATATACACTAAGATACCAATGTGTATGCCTATTATAAGTCATGAATTGTTATCAACTGGATAACAATATAATGTACTAGGAAATGAATATGTTATTTGAAGAATTAATTTGGCCTCTTTTTGTATGGTTATTCAAATTTATGTGTGTTTACAAGGGTTACATATATATTCTATGAGATTCTTTATATTGGTACCAACTTAAATTTATATGTAATAGTGATGAAATTTAATTGAAATTTTTTTTTTAAAATTTTAATATAATGGATAATAATAAAGAATGAAAATAGGTTTTTTGGTAATATGAAATTTTTGTAGGGAAAATTTTTTTCATGGTGTTTCATGTAACTCAAAATAGTAATGGTTTTATAATTTTTCCACTGGTAAAACATTTTTTTATATATCCCCTAAATTATAGATGTATTTCATATAATTTATGGAGTATAAAGGGATTGGAAGAGATCAATTTTAAATTTTTAGTGATTTTTTAGTAAAATAAATCATGTTTTTTATGTATTATATTTTGGAAAAAATTGATACTAATCAAAACTATCTGAATTATATTATATGCTGTTTTTCAAGTATGAGTTATGGAAATATTCAATAATAATATAAATATAAAAATATCTTAAGAGGTAATATATGAAATTCATTACATAAAACAAAATGTTATTTAAGGATCATGTCTACAACCTTATAGTTGTTATGAAAACATTAATTTTATGATATTAGATGTTTGGATAGTTGTAATATATTCCCCTTTAATGGTTTTAACATATGGATAAGTTTTGTTGATATATAATTTTATAAATATAATTATTATTCCTCTAAACTATAATGGTTCATAATTGTTTCAATATAAAGAGTATAGAATATATTGTGCGAAGGCACGAAGTGGAATAAAATTCATTTAAATCCCAATCCTAAGATGGTTTGAATTGGGATAAAATAGTTGATCGAAGTGAGGGATCAATGGACAAAGGCTATAATTGGTGGTCACATCAATTCTATAAATGTAACTAGTATGTCATAATGAATGTTCCCTATTGTAGACTATTTATTGAGGAGAAATCATAAATAATTCAATGAATCATAATATATTTTGGTATAATAAAGATTCATCAATATATTGGAATATATATTTTAAATAATGGGTTGATTAGAACCAGATAAGGTAACTTTTGATGTTTATCAATTTGAAGGAGAATCTAATTAATGGTGGAATATGGTTAAGAATACCATAAAGAAATATGATATAGATTTCATTCAATGGTGAACATTTATGTATCATATAAATGATTATATTTCCCTATGTTTGATTGACTTCACTTGGAAAAAACCCCAAAATTATGAAAAATAAATGATAATTATATGGACAAGTATGAAACAAATTTTACCTGATTTTTAAGGTATGCATCATTTTTTTTCCAGAAGTCGATATAAAATATTATATATTATATTGTAGTAAGAAATTATCTCTACTAATAACATAGGGCACATGAAAATTTAAATGCAATGGGAATATAGTTTATGATGAAATAGTTATGGTAATGTTTTCAAAAAAGTATTTCCCTTAGCATGATGATTGTATGAAGAGGTCCAGATAAAAGGTGAGGGAAAATTATTCAATAATAAAATCTAGATGTATGAAAATATTGTTCCCATCTTATTATATGTGTCACAAAAAGAATCATGTAGAATGTATTATTAAATCAATTAAGTGTTAATGATGTAGTAAGTGTGGAAATAAAATTCATGATTTCATGTAATACAATCTAAATGAAATAGAAAATGGGGTAACCAATATCAATCCTAATGTGGTGTATTTTAGATAGTATGATTTTTTTCATTATTTTAATTTTTTTCTGTATTTAGTAACATTGGATGAAAATCATCTAGAGTAAACCAAAAGGGTTTTAAAATTAATTTTTTTATTCTAGGAATGATGTTATTCCTTCAAATGGACTGGTAAAAATTATGATAATTGTTAATTATAATATTTAAAATACCCTATTTGACTATTTATTATTAGATTCTTCCATTTTAGAAAAATTCTCAAGTAAATTTGGAAAATCATCTCTTAAAGTAAGAAATAATTATCGGTAAAATATCGAAGTCGAAGTATTATATAAATAATTATATTTTGTAATATTATTATTTTTAACAGTTGGATGGTATATCTAGAATTAAATTTTAAAATATCATTTTGGTTAGGGATTAGATTTTTGGTTACCATGCTAAGACAGATTTATTATCTATGAAAGGTTTGTTATACAATTTTCTTCATTTTATAAAATACCATGAAAATGATAAAATGATTAGATATGGAAGTGAATGTTTCCAATATAATATTGTTTAAAAGAATGAAATCATTCTATTTAGTGAGGTCCTTGTAGTGAAAGAGTGCATGAATGTTTATTTGAAAATTTCCTAGTCTCAAATCGAATATTTGTTTAGTCGTCTGAAGGGATGATTGAATTTTTCGATGGTTATCATGGTGACTTATAACCAACATCTAAGGATGAATTATGTAGACATTATAAATTATATATATCAGACTAGATATGGACACTCCAAATTTTCCATATGCCCTTTGAGTTTTCCAATGCACGTTCTGTTTTTATAGACCCTATGTATTTGGGTTTTTGAGTGTTTTTAGACAATGTTCTGGTTTGGATTCTTACTAACATGTTTTTTTATATATTAAAACATATAAGGAACATTAAATACAGTAATGATTTGTTTTTAAAAACCTAAAAATGAAAGAACATATATAGGATATTTCGTACGTGTTAATTATTGTTGTAATAAACTTATTTCCTTAGATATGATATTTCTCTTGATTTTATAACTATTATAATTTCCGGGGAAAATGTTTTTCATGAATGGCCCTGAAAACCAAATAAAATAGAGATTAAAAGTTTTTATATATTAATAGGAAAGTATAGATGCTAAGATTAATTAGTATAAATGAATATCATGATTTTATTCAGTATTTAAATTTATGAATTTTGAATTATCAATTTTTGGATCTACTTTCAGAATATAAAGAATTTATCATTTTTAGTGATCCGTAATTGATATTTATTGGTTATTTTTAAATGGAAAAAGCACGTCTAATTTCATATAAATCAATTTATATGAATCCACACAAGTAAAATTACCCTAAAATTGATTTGAATTTGTTATTGTGGTTTTTATTTAAAAAATTAGAGGCTCCATATTTATGGGATAAATTGTGAAATATATACTAATAATAACTTATAATATTATAATTAATAGGAAATAATTAATCATGGGAGTTGGACTATGCCTATAACTGACAAACAATTATGATTCCGAGATTAATTTCCATACAATAAAATAAAACCATAATGTTGATTCTTCGAGTGGAAAATATAATTCTTCATTAACCCTGTTACATTTTTTATGTTTTCATATATGTTATAATTACATAAATTGTGTCCTTGATGTTATGGATATTGGGATATCAGTAATTTGTTTTTGTTCAAATTAAATATTCTCGGTCAAAAAAAATTAACCAAACTCAAAAGGATCATTGATATTTTCCTGTAATGATAGAATATATTAATAATGTTATGTTCAAATAAATTAATATTGATCAATAATGTGTTTATGTTTTTGTAAATTATTATTTTTTCCATATGATTCCATGGTTATGAAATAGTTATTGAGTAATAGTCATAGTTTATCATTTTATATACCTCGATGGAGAAATATGATATAAAGAGAGCATTATGAGTATTACTAAAGGGTTGGAATTAAAGGAGATATTGTTGAATTCACTATAATTTGTTTTATATTTCAATATATTAATTTAGAATGGCAGTTACCGAAGTGAATTCTTTGAAATTTTCTAGTTCCATAGTTGAAATTGAGATATCAATAAATTGATTTTAGGGAAGGAAATCTAAATATATTAAGAGGTACTAAGGAATATTATTTTATTATTGAAAAATTAAATAAATCAACACTTTTCATTTCTTTTAGAGATATAATGTATTTAGATCAGATGACATGGATGTATCTAAAGGATATTTTTATGTTACATAGAGTGTATTCTTATACTATATTAGACCATCATCTCAGGTATACATCTAAATTTTTGAAACGACATTAGAATTCATTAGGAGATAACATATATTTTAGTAAAACATTTCACTTTTATTTTGATAGATGAATTATCCTAAAATTCAATCAATGTATGATCATCTATGTTCTGGTTTAATGTATTATGAGGAATTTTGGGATCAACGTATTTATTTGGATGAGTTTTATGATAATAATATTTCCATACTAGTTTACAAATTTCACTATTAGTGTAAATATATGGAATAGATTTTTTGGATTCATTATTTATGGGATGATGTAGGATAATATATGTTAATGGAAATATAGAAAATAGGTTAAATGAATGAAAATATTTATTTTATTCAGCGACATATGAAGACTACCTAGAGAGGGATGATTTTTTTGTATAATAGGAGAATAATTTTTTTCTTTCAATGTATATGATCACGTATATCTCAAAGTATCAAATTGAAATTTTTATATGGGTTTTAGTATAAAAAGAAATATAATTCTATGGTTCCATTTAAAATATGAATCCTAGTGAAATTTTATCATTTTTCTACTAAGTGTATTTTCCCCATGATTATCTTATGTACACAATATATTTCTTATTTTGAATTTGTGAAAATATTTGATGGATCCATATGATTATTTTAGGACTAATGTATATAATTTGGAATAGAATATTAATTTTGAGGAAAAAAAAATTCATATTATTTACCATATAGATCATTAAATGTGGAATAATGTTATTTACAATGTTTTTTATTACGGATAATTATAGGATTGAAGAGAAAATCTGGGAATATTAAAATGACATGAGGGAAATATATCCCTACCTAAATAATAAGTTCTATAAAATACATGGAAAAACATTGTAAAATTAATCAAGAATGTATCATCCCAGTGAATGATATTATTAATCATTTTTATATTTATTAATGTGAATGAGATATTTATATTTCTAATAATTATAGTATGTAGTTTTAAAATAAAAAATTATATAGTTCTGAATATAATATTTTGTTATTAGGTAATAAATAAATGTTTTAGTTATAAATTATATAATTATAAATTTAATATGTGATTATAATTTTTAAAATCATAATATCAAACTTAATTATGATTTTTTTTGTGATTTTATAAAATTTGTTTTAATGAATAATGAAAATATCGTTTTTTAAACAAAAGTCCTATTATTCCATATTTTTTTAATATTAAAATGACTATTATTAATTAATATTTTCATGTGTAATTTAATAACATTTTATTTACATTAAATCCATATAATATCTATTTAATTTACTATAATTGTTTTAGTGTATGCTTTTTCAATTAAAAAATTGGATTTTAAAAAAAATGTTTTAAAATGAATATTGTTTTTATATTATAACTATTTTTGATAATACCTAATTATAAATGTGATAAATTAAATATTTATAAAATATATCAAAAATATTAATTTAGTTTCATAAAATTATTCTTATTAGTAATAGAGTTAATAAAAAATCCTCAGTCTTGAAAAATACATTTCATGATAACATGATTTTTCATCATGCCTATGGGTTTTGTATTAAATTTAATTTTCCAACATATGAGGAAATAATATTATAAAATTTAATCCATATTAGATATCATAATTATTTATATTTTATAATATGGATAACCAAATTTTCTAAGAATATTAATTGTGAAAACATTAAAAA
This sequence comes from Viscum album, assembly GCA_963277665.1. NCBI lineage: Eukaryota > Viridiplantae > Streptophyta > Magnoliopsida > Santalales > Viscaceae > Viscum > Viscum album. The sequence goes on along the minus strand of OY728127.1, from coordinate 1,929,868,690 downwards.
TTATTTACTTAATTTATGGTCAAAAAGTATTTATGATTAGGTTAAAATGACATGATAAATTTTAAAATGAAATAAATACTTTTGTGAAATATATAATATTGGAATATTTAGGCCATCAAATTCATATTTCCCTAAAATAATAATTTTTTTACTCATTTGGATTGTGAAGACTATAGGTACACATTATTCATTTAAAAATTACATGTGTTACTCGCATCACTAATTAAAGGCCACCCCCATCCTCTGCCTTTCACAAATTCAACAGTCTTTTTTAATAAAATATATAACAAAAGAAAAATCCTAAATCCCCAATCTCATCCTATAATAATTCTTATAGTCACAAAACAAACCTATGATTTCATTTTGGAAAAACTAAAGGAGAAGATAACATGTTCATCAAGTGGCGATTTTTTGTTATTTCTTCATCCAACCACTTAAATTATACATAAAAAATGATTATATGACAGAATAAATATCTAAAATATATTAAAACATTATTATTTAAATTTAATAACATTAATCCTTATCCTATTCCATCAAATGGTTACAAAATCATCTTCTATGTATACGGTGGAATACATCCTTCTGAATTGATGTCATACATTTCCCAATTTCACTCATCAATTTCTATAATGATGGTTTATATAAATAATATATATTTTATTATTAACATAATCGATCCTGTTGAATAATTTAATAATATATTTCTTTTTCATTCCATTTTTAGGGTGTATGATCAGTTCACTCTTGTGTACTGAAGATTACCGCCTCAAGAAGCGATAATATATGTTATTCACTAATAATATTGATGGAATGTAATAAGGTAAATTTTAGTTAATATATCTGATATAAAATAAATTTTTTTAATATTAATTATATATTTATGATTTTTAAAATATAATATATTATATACATTATAAAATATCCAGTCACAATAGAATGATAATGTCATTCTCGAATGAGTGGACTACCGCTATCACGAACCAATGTGACTCGATTTTAATAACCAAAAAAATGGATGATATAAATAATTATATTTATATAAATAAAATGGTATATATGATATTGTCAGAAATATATAATTTTAAAATTACCATGCCTTATTTCTATAATTATCACTGATAAATGGAAACGTCACTCATGAATACATATGATATATCTTCTCCATGATTGATTTATACTTAATTTATCGAACCCATCATTCATGAAATTTTTAAAATTATATATTTCGTATAAATATTATAATTATGTCATGATTATTTCTATTTAATAGTTTAAATTTTTAACTCTTTGATCATAGTCATGCAACCCAGGTCATTTTCGATTCATATGATAAATAAGGTCGAAACTACATACATAAAAATAATTTATAATGCAATACAAATATAACACTGTTATAAGGGAAATAAAATGAATGATAAAAATTTAATAGTTTATTAATAAATTTAATAATAATGATAAATTTATTATTTAGGAAGATAAATAACATATGTCATGAGTCAACCTCATGGTAAGAGACATTGTATTAAATTCATTTTATTTAATGTGATTTCTATGTTAGGAAATAATTTTTATTGAAGAGGTGTATATACAACCCGAATAAAATTTTACATCATGAATTTATATATTTTCAAGTTATATAATGTTTATATTAATTTTACATCTGCATGGGACTTATGATTTATATATTTCCATGTTGATAAGGGACTTTTATTTAAAAAAACTTCATCTTTTATTATTTTATGTCCCACTCTAATAATTATATGGCCATTTTTTTTAAAATAAATGTATGAATTAATTTATATAGAATTAACATATCTCAAAAATAAATTTATATGTCAATTTTTTAATTATTTAAATTATTATCAAATAGAATTGTTTTGAGTACTTTATATAAAATGTATTCAAAAATGGCAAATGGAATTTAATATTTTTTAACGTTAATGGTAAAAAGAAAATTTTCTGCCGCCATGACCATTAATTTATTTATATATTCATTTGAAATAATTAAGGATTCCTTATATTGATTCTCTATATAAATTCTACTTATTTCCGTATTTAATGTATCGTTTTAAATGAAAATGGTATTTAAAAACCCAAATGTAATTTTCTTAGGAGTATAAAAAAGTTTTAAACCATTTTCAAAAGAAAATTTTATTTAATAAAAGATAATAGACTTATGTGTTTCGTAGCCATTTTTTATGATGGTTTTACCTAGATTTATTTGGGATATCTCATTATATATTATATTATGTCTTCACCTTGATTGCGCTGCAATGCATTGGGGAATCAATTTATACTTCATTGAATTATTGTGGAGGATGGTCAGATGTTTACTACAATATTTAATTGTTTTATAAGGGAATTATGAGATGATGTCTCCAAGGTACCAAAATTAATTTTCAATGAATTATAAAGTTTATTAATTGAATCATGTTTTTTAAAATTTAATATAATGATATTTTTATAGAAATGATAATTTTATTTCTTGGTAAATGTTTATGATTTTAGGAAACTTATTTTCATGTGTTTTCAGGTTTTTCACTTGAAATATTTTTTTCTTCTTATTATGTCACTTACAAATAATCTTGTTGTTATAAAATGATATTAAATTTATTTTATGGGAATTAAGGATCAGAAAGGTAATATAAGTAGTTATGAATAATTTTGGGATGAGTAATTAAGAAAATAGTTTTTTAAATGATTTATATGGTTTGGAAAATGAATAGTAAATAGATGTGTCTACATTTTATTAAAAGCTTTTGTTATATATGAGTTATGACCTAACTATCTTAAACTACAAGGCTAAAATATGATCAAATATAATTTAGTAGATTCAATAATTAATAATAATTATTATTTAATGTTTTCGGATGGGTCCTTATAGTCTCACTCGTCAAACAACAATGACATCTACAGTTGTCCCAAATTGGACTCATGATTGATACGTGTTTTCCTCATCCACTAAATTATGGTATGAACCTTCCCGATTATAGCTCTCTCTAACATTGGTATAATGAATTTTGAGTCACCTAGATCAGTCAACCATATTTTTGACATGTAGGGTTTCATATACAAGGCCTTGAATGGAACCATAAAGGTGGTGTAAGGGTGTATTTTTATGATTGAAACATGCACTAATGGTCGCTGATTCTACCAAATACATGAAAATTCAAATATTTTTTCATATCGTTTTTACCTCAAAAAATTAATTGTCTACTTAGTTAACATTTCATTATCATGGTGAATTTTCATGATCAAGAAAAAATGTGTCTCAGTATCCTTCTTATAAGCCTCTCTATAATTGTTATGTGTTGTGAGTATCATTCTATGAAATAATCATTGACAAAACTCCAAGGATATGAGATATCTATTATATGTAATGGATTACAAACATATGTATAGAAAAATATCCTTGGATATTTATGAAGTGGTATTACATGGTGAGTCTATCTATGATCACCAATGATTAATTGTTTCCTTGAGATATTTGCAGTAGCCTCTTCATTATACCTATAGATTTATCATCTATCATCCACTCACAAACCTCATAGTGTATAGATAATCCCATATATCATACTACTCAAAATTCACTTTCTGAAATGTTAGTCAAAAACATACTAGCTCTAATACACATATATTAATGCACAATAAGAAATAATGACACTAGAGGTCCTAGAATTTCATTTCAACTCCTAGATGTACCGCCACATGGGTTATATGAAAAGAAAATTATAGATTCCTCCAAAATGTTTACAAGGAACATTTTCATCCAATAAAAATTATTATGTACCCCCCAAATTCAAAATTCCATCAGGGGAACATCTATTGGATATCAGATTGTATAGGGTTTCAAAGATGTTACATCCATACAAAACCTCTTAAATTGTCATTTAAATTGATGTGGTAATAACCATAAATTAGATATAATAAGAACTATCATTATCAACAAAAGTTATCAATAAAAACGATATAAATTTTAATGCCTTGTTCAACTACTACTGAAATGATGTCCTACAAATATAATCATCCACATCATTCCGCATACAATGAGTATATACAACCTCAATGACATAATCATAGTCTAATTCAAACTATCATCGTTAATAAATTTATGTTCCTTATGAGAAGTATATACATGAATCTCTAATAGTATGAATATAACATTAACATGTGGACTATAAGGTAGATACATCACATCTTTTGGAAAAGACATATATTTCCCACTCTAGATTGTGGGTCGCACAACTCTTCTCTTGTAGTTTCAACTTCCATGACACAAAGGTAATCATGGAATTCCACTACATCATGATTCCACCATGTCTAGTCCTTGAGGAATCATACAATAGTAGTAAAATGAAACCATCTTATGTGAATCTCAATATCGGTGCACTCTTATACCTCTTCAAAAACTTTTTTAATTTCTACTATCACCTCTTTATCCAATTGAGATGCTTCACCATCTTGGTTTAATCAATCCAATGTGATGATATCCAGGATTAAATGGGCACAAAAATCATACTGGATACATCAATCCCAATGTATCAGTATGACTCCATCATTCACTTGATTATTTTCCAAGATTGCGCTACCTATGACATTTCCATGTTCATTCTTGGAAAATAAACAATGACGATGTTTCTAAAGATGTGGACTAACTGAATCTAGAATATACACATTGGGATATTTCCACAAATTTATTGCTATCATATTATATCTGAGGCCTTCCTGAAGTGTCTTTCAAACATATCCTTGATTGATGTGAACAAAAATATTGAATCAACGAGTACCACTAGAAACAAGGATATGAATGGATAAAAGATTTACATCTTAATCCACATGAACACTGATGGAGATCCAAACAAAATGAATGGCACAACTGTGTTCTTATTGTGATCATAGTGGTACATCAATAACATATTATTTATATTATCATATCAAACTCATAGCTATAGATATCCATATCAAAATTAAATATTCAAACCGAAATTGAATGAATTGGTCTTGGATCCTCAATTGTGTATTCATATTCATTGCATTCTCTTCGGTGTTCTACTAATAATAAACAAAATCATGTAATCTCTCAGATTCAACCATAGAAGACAAATTTATTAATGCCTAGGGGAAATAATGGGTCTCAAAATGACCTTACTCTGAAATTACTATACATATACCCTCATGTCACATATATTTGTGGGAAAAACCCGGTTTTATGTTTCAAATATCATGTTAGTCAAACCAATGAATTAAATGTTGATGTCTAACACTTAATGATGAGTTATGAATGGATCAACCTTCAGTTTGAATCCCCTATAATATTACAACACTATAGAAAAATTGGTTCCAATAAATACAAATTTTAAAACATAATTACTATCCAAATGGTGAGTAGTCATGTCTCTCCTCCTATGAAATATCACATCACGTTCCAAACAAAATTGATATAATAAGGACAAGTGATTAATAAAGGGTTATCCTATATAAAACACATGCCTCCATGAATTATGGAACTCTATTGTAAATTGTTTATAATGATTGATCCACCTCTTTTATGATTCATTAAGTAGTAGGATTGAACCATGAGTTAAAAACATATCTCCATGTATCGAACCAATCATTTAAACAACAAAAACATTGTCTCTCTACTATGTATATCAATACTATAACTATGTTATAAAAGGCACTGATTATTCCCCTAATAAATTTACGAACATAAAGATTATTGGAATCTACTTCATGTATCCATCCCCTCCTCTATTCACAAGATCCATGTTCTTGTGGTAGGGAAGTTGTTGTGTAGAAATAGTTCATATATACATCCACACATATCTTATCTCCAGACACCTATTCTATATACACATACATGAAAAAAACATTTCAAATTTTGTATTCTATTCCTAGATAATCCATTGTTTATATCTTTATTTTTGATCTGATATGTTCGACAATCAAAAGTGATATGAATCAATCATTCACATGAGAAGAAATTATACTACATCAGGTGTCTCAGGATATCCTGAAACCCCTAAACATTAAATCTATTATCTTAGGATCATCTACTATAGCATATATAATTCATAGATACCTATGACTACCATTCGTACCAACTCTCGGAAACTCAGCTCAAGTATTCCCAAATCCAACACCCACATCATTTTCTACTCTTCCAAGATTCATTACACTAATAACATCCGATCAAGCACTAAAACAGAGGTTTTAAGAAATTAATATAATACCAATTCATTAGTATCTCATCATTGTATTGCATTTAATGATCATTCAATAATGAACCCATAACTCATAATATATATCAAGTACTATGATAATTTTGTAATCCATGCTGAAAACATCTCCATTGTTATAATTATTTACTATAAATATAGAAAATAATAGATACACAAAAATAAAAATATGGATGAATAAATCCCACCCCTCAATGAATTATTAATCAATTAAAAGGAGAGAGTTGTATCATCATGTGACTTAGTCACCAAACTGCCCAATATAAAATTTGATCCCACAATAAGATTCTCAACTAGGACCATCACCAGATCATTAGGAATCCACACATAGAAGAAAAATATAGCTACTAATTCTATCTAGTTATAAAATACATAGGTTTATGAGTCATCCGAAAACCTAGGAGGTAACTACCTCTAAAAATCATATTTTAAACTCATTATTCATGGACCCTCTCTAAGTACAAATGGATCTATCCACTACACTATGGGTGGTAGATTAATTGGAAAACTACATGGAGGTACCACATCATATATAAAATCATTTATTATATCATCATCAATATGTAATTAATAATTGTGATATTTATAGTGTATTCATTGATATATATCATCATAGATACATCAGAAAATAAATAATATGCACAATATTAAGAGAGTATATATTGGTAAATGACTCCAAATAGATATGAAAACATTAACACATTCTTATTTGATGAATGTAAAAAAATTCTCATCTATATGTTTAAACATTTATAGAGTCTTCATGTTGGGAATCAATGTCCTAGTTAATGGATTCATCACTTTCCACACAAATAGTGGAGTATCTATCCAGAAATTCGAAAACATAACACATTTACTCTATTTGAATAATTCTAAATCAAACAACTCCTTGAGAAAAAATCTACACTCTCATCATAATTTAGAATTTGGATTTGATACTACTTTTTAATGACAAAACCCAACCAATCTATCCTTTCCATTGATAAAAGTTGTGTGACTACACCATGATCCCCAATAATATGGTTTATGATATGGGTTTTCAACTGGTATATATATCAAACGTATGGGGGTCATTAACCTATCACTTTGTTATACACAAATAACTCTATTTCCATATAATTATGAGATATTATAGGAAATGAATTCAAAAATAGAAAAACTAAATATTTACCACATTTGAGAATGATTAAATTATTATAATGTTGTAAAGGGGACCTGTATTAGTCCCACATGAACTAAAATGTAGTCCAACCTTATCATAAGGAGGAATCATGAAAAATAAAACACCCGAAAAATCCAAAATTTATTTTTCCCAATATATTAATTTCTTAATCATAGTCTCCATAGAACTCCCTTAAATGGTTACTAATATTCATATGTAATGACATGTCTTTCAAAATAACATTAAAGGGTTAGTACCCAAAAAATTAAAATGAAACCAAAATTTTTCTACTCCTAAAGCATCCTTAGTATTATGTTAAAAAAAGAAATGTGAATAAGACAATGACATATAAATAAAAAACCCCATATATAATCATCATACACAAATGGTCAGAATATTCTCAACTATCATTTATAGGAACATGATATATTTGTAGACATATATGTAATTCTATTTTTGGTAAGATCTACCCAAGAGATCTAGTTTCACTAAATACACACATCTGAAAGTTAATTATCATCATTCCACACCACATTATCCATTTGGATATCAAAAGCTCAAAACATCTTATGAGGGGATGACACCTCGGTATAAGTGGGGATTCCACAAACCATACAAGAATATCATTATAGATATTTCATTTAAACCATGTGTATAGTGGTAATGTTGATACAGAAAACCTCACATATAAATGGTAGAGGATTCAACCCTTGTCCCACAGGGGGGATTCACAGATCTATATCTGATAATTAACAGATATAGGTGATATAAATCACATTATAAGGGGGTAATTCCACATTTAAATCTCATTGGAATGGACAAAGTTATCATAATCAACTTAATATAGTGAGTACTGATGAAACAGAAGACACAAAACGTAATTAAAGGGTGTAAAAGCCATGTAATTGGGGTAGGATGATTTTAATTCAATATTATATTCAATCCATATATATAAATCTCACAAGGAATGTTGACTAGTCAATATAAAACATTTTCACTTGGGGTACACGCTGTGTAGATGTTAGTTGGACATATTACAATATTTTTCCCCATTGTTGTTTTCACCATTCCTTGCTTGTGTGAATTGGGTCATGCAAGTGAACTATGTTCATGATAATGTATTGGGTTTTGTTTAAGTAGAAAGATATTACAGTGTACTGTACATATTCATCGGTTCATGGAAATGGTTGGAACCATGTAATCCTATAGTATACACCATTCAATCATCATATGGACAACGGTTTGTGTTAGGAATCACATGGTCGATGATATTTAAATTTTTTATGGAGTCCCTAGAACAAAATATAATTCTCCATAAAGTACCTTAATCATGATACACTCCATGTACTATGGGGTTTTTAAAAAAAATTGTGTTATCACATGTCAAAACTACCACACATACATCCTTTGATCTAGCTACGATACTCACTAGAGATCATGGATCTTTTTTGACTTTTCCTTGTTTTCCCAAAAGTTCATTATTCATCAATTGATCTACACAAATTAATTCCATCATAGTATCCCCATGAAATGATTGGCAATACCAAAATGAAAAATCATGAACTTATCATGATCCATTTTCATGCACAGAAATCCTATCATTGATCTCCTTCTCCAACACATGGAAATGCTATATTGTTTTGAAAATAATTTTTTCAAAGATCTTCCACTTGGTATTTTTTAAACCACTTTCTAAATGAAATTCCAAAAAAAAATTCACAAAGAATATTTACATAAATCCATAACCCCTAAAATATATAAAAATTATATGCCTTGTTTGAGTTGGCCTCAATTCATCCCCACTAGAAGGCTGAACCAAGATATATTGTGATAATTAATTTCAACTACCGTAAATACCATGATGAAATAATCCCGAAACAACAATCATATTCCACCATTAAATACAATAATTAGAAAAATTGTTTAATGTTCACCATGTGATAAAAAAACAGAGATAAATCCACATAAAAACTCATCATATATCATTTGGTATTCATCACATATTAATAAAAGGTTCATGTCGGTATCACCAGTGAGATCCATAACCCCCCTTGTAGAAACATTCCTTGAAAAAGATCGCGATCAATTTTCATTCTTTGAGTCCTCATTCAATGGATCATCCCAATGTCTCTATTTTATGTACCTAACCATTAGATTGGGTTATAAATGGATATTTATAGGGGGTTTATAGTTCCATATGTCTAAACATAATAAAATAATATATATATATATATATATATATATTATTTTCACTAGTGAAAACATTTTAATAAAACACATAGTTCTGATAATTTTTTTTCATTCATATGGTAAAACACATGCTCTAAAATAAATAGTGGTCTATGATTTCTAATCCCATACTCTAGAAGTGAGTTATTAAACTTTTTATGAAAACTAAATTTTAAATTTATTAATCTTTTTTATAATTTCAAAATATAAATTACAGTACCACTGGGCCTTATAATTTAATTCCTTCATTGTGACATGACCCAATTATATTACTAAATATATTTCAAATCATTTCATGGAAAAAATGGAGTCAAAAAAATATATTTATTTTTGTATTTATTTTTAATTGTTCATATTTTTCGTTACAATAAAATATATATATTTTTCATATATTAATGTAGGTGAAAATATTGTTAAATATAAATCCAATCATTTTTGACCAATCATTACATATTTTATTTCTCATAATGAATAATTTGTTACATTTAATTTGAAATATATAAGATAAATGACTTTAATAAAATCCTTAAAATTAAAAAATATTATTTGGTGACATAAATATTCTAGATATTAAATTTATTGATGTCTTCATAATTTAAATCAATATACATTTGAATGATGAATAATAATAAGTATAAAGATTCAAGGAATTTACATTCTCACAAAAAATGTATCTTTCAGCATAAGATAAAAATATATTATATATTGAATTTTCCAAAAACTGTTACATATTGTGTATATATTAAAATATATTATTTATGATTTAAAATATACTATAAATTATTTGTTATTAAATTTTGATATATAATATCTTATCACAATGTTATCTAAAATTTTATTAAGGAAAATGATTATATCACATATTGATTATTTTCATCACAATTGATATCATTGAAAAGAAATGTTTACTACATTTAAAAAGGATATTGTATAAATAAAATAGGTATCTAGTCTATATATATTTGAAATACCTTATGCCTAAATTGAAATAATTAAATATCAATTTTTTTAAAAGAGATATGAGCATGCCTAGAAAATCAGGGATCCTTTATTGAATAAAAAGAACAAATATAAACATGTCTAAAATTTTGATAATTATCACAATCCATCATAAGAATAGGTAAAACAATCATCATGATGTTGGACATACCAGAACAAATCAACTCCACTATCCCCCATTTTGCAAGGCTATCCGCCACCGAATTATCTTCTATATATGTATGAGTGAAAATATGATTCATATAAATAAGAGAGTCCAAGATGATTACCCAATGATTAGTGAGATTACAAGATAATTTAGAAGTACCAAACCTAATTGCAGAAATAATAGAAGTATAATCACATTCATTCCAAATGTTTTTCAACCCATTTCTCTTCGACTGCTCCACTACAACAATAATGCCATGAATTTCAGCCTCAAGAGAGGAGGTGATGCCACAAGAACCACATAAACATCCAAGAACATTTCCTCGATTATATCTGAAGATGGTTCCATATACGGAGGGACATAGATCACCACATGATTTCCCATTGCAATTGGCATAAATACAACATAAATGTTGTTGCTGCCAAAAAACATCTAATGTTCCATATCGTGTCCAGAAAGCCTCAATGATTATAATTATTTATAAAAAAATAATACAAATATTTGATTTGTAAGAAAAATAATTTTTTGGGATTTGTGGATTCACGAACAAAAATGTTAACAATAGATAGAGTAGTGATGGTAGATAAAGGCTCACCAGCATGAAGAACCTGGTTTCAAGAGAACCATGTATAGTGAAGAAGTTCTAATGTTGTGTTCATAAAGTGGTCAATAGACAAAATGGATAGGGAAAGGGACTGCTAGAATTGCATAAAGTCACATTTGTAGATCATCTGCGTTATAGAGACTTTAAAAAGATCTCAAATGAATTTCTACATCGAATCAGAAGCAACATCGCTGAAGAAAATATGATCTGTATCCTCCTGGTGTTGCTAGATCAGTACACATATAGAGAAAAGAGATATCCGACTAGACTAAAAATAACACCACGTAGGAATGTTTTGATGAGACACTCTCTATTCCAATATGGATCTAGAGGGACTGATATAATTCATGTGAAACCCCTCCATCATGTGAGAATCCAAGTTTTAGATGAATGAAAATCAGTAATACAACATAGAAGAAATCAAGACATTCGTAGTCGGTTGCCAAGACCATGAATCTTCCCGGTTAGAGAAGGAATAATTGATAATAATGGTTTCAATTTGTATTGGAAGGCCCTACATGCTACCAAGATGATCATTGTTAGAAATATCAAAATATAACATAGAGTGATTACATTAAATCAAATTATTAATAGGATTACTAGTCCAGTTGGCTAAAAAAAATTCAAGAGATTAATCCTTGGAGACAAAAAATCGTTAGTGAGAGTCAATTGAGATAATGATGGATTTGAATGGTGGCCAAATAATAGAATCATGATGTTTAAAATCATTAATCTTCTTCCTCTTCATAAATTTACACCAAAGGAAAGCAGGCGCCTCATTATTTCAAATATTCTTACATATGATTCCCTACATTATCATGATAGATTCCATTTAGACAATCATGAACCATTACATTTGGAAAATTTTTATCCTTATGAAATTTTTACTTTCCAATTCAATTAATAATTATTCTACATGCAATATCTAATCCATTTTCATATAATTACATTAATCTCGGTATTTTTGGAAAACACAGACAACATCGATAACCCTACCATTTATTTATATTATAAAAAAAATCATTTTTATTTGATCCATAATAAGTTTTTAATTATAAGGCATCATAATAGTAGATATAATAAAAATTACAAATTTTTAATGTGGTCATATCAATAAATAATAATTGGTAATTATCATATCTTATGATTTTAAATTTTCAAAATATATTGATGTTTCATAATTAGTAAATTATAAATTTAAAAACTTCCTCTATAATAACACGTTCATATTATGGAAATAAATAATCATGCATTGAGGAATTTGTCAATATAAAAATAATTTATTAATACCATAAAAATTGAATTTTTAACAATTTTAATCTCATTAAGGGGATTTTAAAATTTTAAAATATTACCCTCATTGATCATAGTTACGTTGTTCTATTTTTTTTACTTTGATTTTTTTTATTTTTTAAATATTTTTTTTTTAGAAAAATTACAATAATGAGAGTAATTTCATATAATAAAATATAATCTTTTTAATGATACAATATAAATTTTTTACTCAAATATGTTTTTTAATGAATATTTTCATATGAAACATGTTAAAACAAAAAAATAATACAAATAATGATGATGACTGTGAATATATCTTAGTCAATGTAAAATAGTTCTAAAATGAGATGGGGATAGAGATCAGAATATCTATAAATCCTCAAATATGTTAAAAATTTTATTATTATCAATCAAATTAGAAAATATGATACGTTATTTGTCAATACTAAACCAATTAAATGAAAAGAATTATACTCATCATTATTTTATATTTATCCGCATGTAATATATTTTAGAATATAATTATGTATTTATATGAAGATTGTGTTAATAATCTTAAACACTGTCAAACAAGTGATAAATACTAATATGTGGAGAGAACCATTCATCAATTAAACTCTATAGTATTTTAATTCACTAATTTATTCAATTAATGAGTTACAATAATTAGTTTCCTATTAAATGGAAATTTACTTCTTCAATTTCACCTCTAATCATTAGTTTACTTATCCATCATTAATCTCCCCATTATCATCCAAAATCTGTGTATGCATCATCCAATTTATGGTTTAGAGAATAATACATAAAGATTTTTCTCTATTGTGAATCATAATAGATGATTCAAACTAATATGTGACTCAATTTATGGGGAATATTTCACTACAAATCTGTTATCTATATGTATTTATCTAATATTTTCGTCTAGTAGATTTAATTAACTTTATCCTCTATATATTCCATGAAATAATATATTTTAATGATTTTAATGGAATGATTATGTACTAGGATTTAATATCATATTTATATATTAATTATTATAGAAAGGAAATAAAATAAATTAGTTTACAAAATAATGGAAAATGGAAATTTCAAAATAAATATGGTTGTTCGAGGGATATAGATACTAAATTTCAAAGGTAATGATTTACTGTACATTTAAATGATGTAAGAATTTACTGATAATATCATTCCATTATAAGTAATATTTAAAATACTGATGAATATTTGGTACCAATATAACATTCTAATATTTATATAATTTTAATTCTTTGTAAATTTAAATAACTAGATTTCAAGAAAAATGAAATAAATTTTAGATGTAATGTGAATACTTTCATCTTTAAAATATTAAAGGGATGTGTTTGAATGAATGATTATTATTAAAATGTTTATTGATTTCATAAATCTTTATGTATTCTCAACAATCATTTCCGAAACATTTTCCCTATTATTGTGTATGATGTTTTTTAGGAAACAATTTTGATAAAAATATTTCACAGTAGGCTTAAAAACATTTTTTCTATGATCATAAAATAATTTATTTTTTAGAGTGATTTGTATATAGTTTTCAACTAATTAATTAACTAATTAAATTAAAATTTCCCACATACCCCTTATAGAAATTTTTAAGAATTCATCAAACTTTTGTATTCTTTTATGAATATATATAGAGTGCTGTAATGATTGTGAATTCAATGTTATAGGAATAATGTTTTAGACATAATTAAAGAATCATTATTATTTAATGAGTTTTTTATTTTGTAATTACTATATATTTATTTGGAACAATATTATTTTAATGTTTTTAGGGAATTTAAATACTATCTAAATTTACATAACTAAATCAACATGGTTATTTATGTGATATAATATTTTATATTAATATTTAATATATAAAAATATTATAGTTGATCTAATGTATTTGGTAGTAGATAATGGTTTAGATAAATTTATAGGTTAAAATGTTATTAGTAGAGTATAATTTTAGAGATTTAGATTTTATATTGGGGTAGTAACAATTGGGAGATCATTATACAATGTAATATATATTATTGAAAGTGTCTTATGTGATTAGATTTAAATTCCATTAATGAGTTTTTTAGAGGTGATTATTGGGACTTATAAATAACTAATTATTTATATATTCAAAACATTTTAATTTTGTGTGATTTAATGATAAGGTAATTTTAAAAGAAGATTATTATATTTTTAGGGGAATAAATTAAAATTTTATTTAACCTTTTGTGTTTTTTGTGATCTTATGTTGATGTAATTTTGATCCATTAGGATGAACATTTATTTCATTTTGGTAATACATATTTATTTATATATATAATGTAACGTCCGAAACTATTATAAATCTAAGTCCCTATATGATTTCATTCAATGTCTTATTATGTTTTATGGTTATATGAATCATAACATATTGTTTTTTTATTAAATTATATTGGATTTAAAATACTAATAAGTATCAGTACCGCTCATAATATTATATTTTAATAGTAATCACATGATTAGAATATAATTATGGTTTTAAAAAATCAAATTGAAATAGAAAAAGGATGTAATGGACTCAAATAGTACTATCATACCCTTTGAATCCCATTTATTAGGGATTATAAGGGAGAAAACATCACTGGGATATCCCTTGACCAATACAAATGTAGGATATATCAATTTATGTCGGAGGGAATCTTTTTATGGGAGACGTTCATGGCCCTCAAGATTAAAAACCCATCCATCATCGCATAACCATCGCATGAATGTCCCACTATCTCGAACCTTAACCGTGGATAATATGTTGGTGTATTAAAGGGATTCATATTTGTACCCTATAATTATTAGTGTCTACATTTTTTTTATTGAATAATGGTTATATTTTCATTCCAGTATATATTCATTATAAACAATATTAATATTGATAAAACATATCACATATAAAATATTTGAGTAATAATCAAATTCCATTAAGGATCATATTTTGATGAATTAATAGATTTTTTAATTAAAAAATATTTTAATAAAATATTATTATTAAATAGTGTCTATAAAATATATATTATCATATATTTATTATGATCTCAAATGTAATTATTATAAGTTATTGATAACTATTATATTCTATATCCCAACATTTAGTTAATTAATGATGATTTTATTTTAAAATTTAAATCTCATTTATATAGAATATTATTTCGATAAAATTAATATTATTTAAGAATTAATAACATTATAATTATCCAATGGTGATTTTCTCATAATTTTATGAGATCATTAATTTTCATTTAAATTTTAAATATCGTATAAATGTATTTTCTGTATTATGATATCCTAATGACCATAATGTGATATAATAAAACAATTATGATTATATTTGAAAAAATATACATTTTCTAAATAAAGAAATTTTATTTTATATTTATTTTATAAATTTTATATATCATTTGTGAATCATTCAAAACAATTATTATATTTTACGGTTTTAATATCATTTCATTATGAGTATTACTCTACTCTGCATAAGCCTATGAATGATTTTATTGTGTAATAAGATCTGTAATATAACATAATGATGAAAATTTTTGTTTTCCTAAGTCCTTTCTCAAAAACCATTAGATTGATCATTTTTTTTATTTTCTTATGAAATTTCCAAATCCTAAATAAAAAATAATTCAACATCCTTTCTAATAATAAACCACAAAAAATTCAATTTCTCTTTACAAAAAATCAATAGATCATGCTAATACTCATTTTTCCACTCTCTAGAGTCCTCCCAAGGAGCCCCGCCCTTTAAAAATGCCCCAATAAAATCATTCAGAGTCACACACTCAAGTACTATATTCCACTATTATCATGCCCATTCAATATTCTTAATAAAGGGTTCACACACCACAGTGTTTCATCAAGGGCTACAGTAGTCCATTTTTCAAGAAGAAGGATGGGATAATGGGCCCTTTAATCCATTATCGTGGGATTAAAAAAATCCTCATAACAAACATGATTCATATTTTATGGAATGATGAATTGTTCAATTAGCTATGATGGATAAATACATCACTAATGATGATATATGGTCAGCATATTACCATGGGTATGTAAATATAGAGTATATCCCTAAAAAACATTTGGTACAATTTAAGGTCACTATGAGTTCATTTTAATACAATATATACTCACTAATCCTCCATAAATCTTCATGAATGTGATTAATAGAGTCATTACACATTACCTCAACCAATTTATGGTAGTATTTATAGGTGTCATTCTAATTTCTAAAAACCCAATGAGGATCAAGAGGAGTATCTCAAAACTATTTTAAAGAACATATGAAGGGTGAATATTAATTATATATAAAAAGATTGATTTATTTTTTATGTAATTCCCATTCATGGGAAATATCAACACAAGAAATGATATATCTATGGACCCATCAAAAACAGAGGTTGTTGATGGATAGACAAGGAAAACATATGTGACAAGTAATGATAGATTCGATGGAATATTTAGGTATTATCATTGATGCATTAGTTATTTTTCACAATTATCAAATAATATATCCAAGAAATATTGGTAGGGATTCATGTTTTATAGGAATTATGAGTGTGAATAGATATTCAATGAAATGAAAAGTATGATTCTCACAACATCTTTTCTCACAATACCCACAAGTGTATAAATTTTTTTAGTGTTTGTAGATTCATCGAAGATTGGATAGGGATAATTTTTAGTTTATAATTACAATTTCATAGACTATTATTCTGGTAAGAGGATTGTTTCAAATCAGAACTATAAAACACAACATCAGGAAATGGATAAAGTTATAGTTTTATTGAAAATATGAACGTGTTATCTTTTTTTGGTGAAGTGTCAAATATAAGAATATCTAAATAATTTAAAATATATATATAATATAAGAAATAAATTAATATTATCCCTCGAATATAATATTATATCATTAGGGACTATTGCATTTCAATAAAATACCATCATTGTAATGAAATGAATGTGACGAATGTTCTATGAGGAAAGTATCCATCAATTATATCATTGATGAGAATTATGAGGGTTCCAATATTCTTATATATGTAAATGATGTGTATGGGAATCATAAATCAATAGAATTCGTCATCCCATTCCAAAATTATTTCTCATCCATCCCTTCTAGGGGGGTAAATGATTATCCAAGGGATGATGTTGGTATTTTTAGAGAATTAGAATCTATAAGAAGAGGAAAATCACCGTAGTTCAATGTTAATCAAGAAGGAGTTGTGAGATTTTTTTCTTCACTATATATACAATCATATCATAAGATAAATAAACAACTATTTGGTGATTCTTATTGTTCTATGTTTTCTATTCCCCAAGGAAGCATAACTATGTATCGTAATCTCAAAGTGTATAATTGGATGGAAAATTGGAATAAGGAAAAAACTGAATCTACATCAATGTTCATTGAATGAAAAGAATTAGAGGAAAATGGAATATTTATAAGGGTATGAGGAATCAACTAACCATACCAACTTCATGATAGGAAAAAATAACCATGGAATTTGTCACGTCACATCTGAAGTCTTCTAGTTTGAATAATGTCATATGGTTTGTTGAGGATTTTATTTTAGATACATCATACATTATAGAAATTATATAATCCTTATCAATGAATCAGGTTTTAAAAATATACATTAGAGATGTGGTAAGGTTTCATGGATTACCATAATAAGTTTTATTTGATCGAGATCCGAGATTCATTTCCATGTTATAGAAAAGTACACAACTTGATCTAACAATTGATATGAACTTTAGTATTTCCTATCATTGTCCAAATAATGGACAATTTATATGAAATATATAAGAACTAGAAGACATGTTTTATTCCTAGTAAATACTCTTCAATGTTTTAGGTGACCAAAATTGTTCACTAGTCATGTTATCTTATAAATAGTGTTTTCACCCAAGCATCCAATTGGCTCCCTATGAAGACTATTATGATAAGAGGAAAAGAACACCTGCATGTTCAGATGAATTAGGGGAACCCAAACAATCAGGTTCTGAAATAGTTAAGGAAATGAGGGAAATATGATAAACTATTTATTATCACATCAAGGAATATCAGAGTTTCTAGAAGATCTATGCTGAAAATCCCCTATGGGACCTAGACTTTGAGGTCAGAGACATGATATTCATGTGAATATTTCCATGGATAAATGTGATCAGATTAGTTAAGAATGAAAATCATATTCAATGATAAAGTGGACTCATTGAGAACCTATATCACATTTTATTGGCAGTCTATAGACTAGCACTCTCACTGAACCTATATCAGGTAAATGATGTATTCCATGTATACCTCCTGAGGATTTACATACCAACATACACACATGTAATCAATAGATAGTTAGTACCATTATATATGGATTTTTTCTATGAGGATAATCCAGTGAATTCCCTATATCATAAAAATATGATTCATAAAATAATATAATTTACATAGTCAAAGTGTTGAGGAGAAACAAAATGGTTGATTGTGTGACACATTAAGTGTAGGATTTGGAAAAAAATTATACACTCAAATTTGTTAGTGTGGGAAAATAAAATTTCATGGATGACATTTCATAAAGGTGGTATATTTTACCAACTCAAACTATCAAATACAAAATTATTCTTTTGATTTAATTAAATGTCTTATTATTTAATATTGTTATAGAAAACACTTGCAGTTATTTTGTATTGTTGCATCCAATAGTATTAAGAAGATAATTAGGTATCATTTCTATTGATGACAAATCATCTGGATTGTGATCAGATTATTATTATTAATATAGGGTTTTAACAAATGCAATTGACATAGATAGAGGGTGTGATGTGTTAAACCAATAGGATTGTACCGAATAAAGAACACATATATGAGCTTCTAAGGCAGATAACATCACTATGTCTTCCTTTGATCAAAACCGTGATAATATCCCAAAAATTATGCTTGATAATATAATTTATGGGCTAATATTATGCTCATAGAGATCACTTCCCAAACAATGGATGTCGAACCACCACATGAATGTCCAACCATCACAAACTATAACCTATGAGTTTATGTTGGTGTATTAAAGATATATGTATCATGACCACTTAAAACGAACTATTTACCTTATTTTGTAAAGAGTAATGAATATATCATCATCCAGTTTTTGTTTTATTATAAATAATTTTAATTTAGATGTAGTAAATAAATAGAATTTTCGGTAGTTTTGAAATTCAATTAATGAACTTATGTAGAAGATTTAATAGAATTTTTAAATAAATAATACTTTAATACAATAATTTTATTAAAACTTATTAATAAATACAAATTATCATATATATTTATAATGTCAAATGTTATTTTTATAAGGGTTCGAAAAAATTTATTTTAAAAAAAATCAACATTTCTTAATAATTATTGATATTATTATAAAATTAAACATTCAAATTTTTATATAATTATTTAGATAAAATAGATAATATTTTCAGAATCATCACATCAAATTTACACAATGATGAACTTCCAATAATTTTTGGACACTCTTATATTTATGTAAAAATTTAATACCATATAAAAATAAATTTTTTATTATGAAGTCATAGTAGTGAAAAAAGGATGTAATAAATAAAATAAATGTTATAAAAAACAAATAAATTTTACACATTAATATAATGTTATATAATTTTTATTTTATAAATTTTAATGTACCTTTGTGAATCCTCCAAAACAGTTATTATATTCAATATTTTGAATAGAATTTCATTAAGAGTATAAATAACCTCCACAAAACGAATGTAGTTATTTATTATGTTCATATGTTGGACTTATAATATAATAAGAACCATTTAAAGTTTAATTAATATATGGTAAAAAAAGAATTGCTTTGTGTTTTTGTTTATTTTATTATACAGATTTGAAAAACTATGAAATAAATGAATCCCCCACTCATTGTATATATACCCTCCCAAAACTCCAATTTAACATCCCTAAAAATCGATGAATCGTGATTTGTCTCTTCACTCTACTCTTTACAGACCAATCATGTTTCCTAAAATCTCTTTAGAAGCCCCTAACAAGCATTTTGAGTCACACACTCATGTAAGGGATTTTTATCTTGCAATTTCAACTCAACCACTTATTTTGTGTTATGTATCTTAGATTTCATATTCATGTGTTGGGATACGTTATTACATGCTCTCCTAACTATCCATTTAATTTATAAATTATTACATACCCCTTTAAATAACATTAATGCTCCCATTATCATATATTTAAATTCATAAAAATGAAAAATATAGACTGAATTCATTTCATTAATCTTGTTTATTCATTAACTTATGCAATATATTTCCAATTTCTAATATTGGGATATGGTTCATTCCATTTACCAATTACAGAAATATTTATTTATATGTTATGATATACATTTTTCTTTGAAAACATATTTTGTTTATAAATATCTAAGTGTTACTGTTATGATGCCAAAATTTTGAAATGATTTTCATTCCAAATAAATTGTGTAGTGAATACCATACCATATTCCTCTAAAGAGTGTTAAAATTTATTCAAAAATAATTTTTAATTTGGTATGTAAATAATTTTCTTCTATACTGCTAGATATTGGAATAAATTATTATATAGAATTATTCCATCTTGTGTGACACATGTGGTATACATAAGCATGAAATGAAATGAATATGATAATTTCAACTAGAATAATATATCTCTATAATTCTATAAGTAATGTTTAGTCTCATGAGACATCATGATGGGATCGGTATTGAACATGTTCCATTTATGGGAATGTTTTCACGATGATCTCTTAGGGGGTTTTCATTGACCTATGTTTATGATTCATTATTTTATGTTTTCCCCACGTTAATCATGTTATGATTATCATTATATTTTATGTCTTATTGTTCATGTTTATTATTTCTAATCATTTTATTCCCCTTGATATGCCTATTTTCAAACATGTATAACCCTATATAAAGGCTATTCTTTTAATTGGATATATATATCTCCCATTTCAAATGTTTTTCATAATAAAATTCTATGAAACTTTAAAAGAAAACTAATTTGACAAAAATGATAATGAAGTTTTAAAAAATAATGTTATATCCCCTATTTATGATGTTATGGTATTTACCTAATTCACAAAGGCATTAATCTTACATATCATCCAAGTTGTATTAACTGAAATTTATTGTAATACATCTTGACATAAGGATAAATAAATAACATATTTGACATAGAAAACCTTACGAGATTCCAATGTTATTTATGGGAAGTAGATCAAAGATAATCTCCAAAATGATTAGAATTTTTTTGGGAACATGACATGATTATTGTTTGAAAATATTTCCAAGAGTTTATATTATATATGGAATAATTATTTTTTAAAATTTTTTCAAATTATATTATATATTTTTATATTTATGAAATGATTTATAATGTTATTTTTTCCATAGGAAATAACACGAATGATTTTACTAGATATTAAATGCCCATTAATTTTTAATATGACCAATAAGTTGTTTTTAAGGAGAAAATTTAAAATATTATTTCCTATTTTTTGAGTTTTAAATATGTTAACGAATTAAATAAATAATTTATAAGATTCCATTATTTTTTGGGATGCGAAAATTCTATGATATATGGCTCTTTAGACAACTCTTATTCCAAATTTATCTAATATTTTCACCATCACATTCATATTATCACATGGAATTTCTGATCCACTAACATGTAAGTTGTATCTATCATCATCCTAGTTTCCAACTTGTTTTTGGTTATTCCTATGGATATATTCATTCCCCTTAGTGTGTGTTCCTATCTAGGGTCCATCAAATTTACATTTAGTCGTCATTAATTTCACTTTAATTACTACTACATATCCAACTTTCTTATGTGGATCTCTAATTATTTATATCAACATATTCTTTATAGCATCATTAGACATAGTCAAATGGAAATATTTTAGAGGATTCCATATTCTGGTACATTCATACATTATCTATGATGGCCCTATTGGGTCTAGGAGTCAACATTCCTACCTAGAGAGGGATTTTTTTTCTCTATTTGAATATTGGTAACCATATTATTTTTTGAGTCAAATTTTTTTTAGGAAAGTGTTCTATATTTTAATGAGTTTTTTGATTTCAATATTTTAAGGGTGCTTCACTAATTTATGGCCTACTCTTTGAGTTTTCTATGATGCCCTTTGTTTAATTTCATTCATTGTATTCTATCGTTTTTAATTTAAATCGTTATTCCTAACCCACATGTATTTCTATAAAATGTGTTTTTAGATTCACCCATATGGTTCTCATAGTAAGGTTATTTTAATGGGTTGGGTTAATATTGGGTAAAATATTTTCTTGGATTCATCAATTTTTACATCAACTGACATGAAAATTATGGTTAACTAAATTATTAGAGGATGTACTAGTTTCTCTAATGTTTTTTTAGATTCATGGATTGCCTATTAGTTATTCAGTTTCATACTGTTTATAATCTTATCCATTGAAAGAGATATGTGGATCTCAATCTTCTAATGATGTAGAATATTCTAGTGATTTTTATAATAATAGAATCAAATGATTGTCAATGAGTTTTAATTTGTTGTAATGTAGGATCAGATGATGCTTTATATATGATACGATCATAGTAGTGTTTTAATAATTAGTACTCACAATATGGATGTCCACATTATTCATGAAAATATAATTTTCAGTGTCATTTAAAATGACATTTATTAATGCTATTTCTTGAGAAAAAATATTTTTTGAACTATAGGATGATTAATTTGTAATGTCACAACCCACCTTCAGCAAGATGTGAGAACAGACAGCGGATTGCCCGACTCTTCCATCCTCAAGTTGAAGGGGAGATATTGACCCCTAAAACCCACCTTCAATATGTCTTAGAGAGGTGAATGGCACCAATGGTATAGAATCACAAACAAAATTTAAGGCACTACCCTTTTTATTTAGTAGGATTATAAGATAAGATAGTAAATCCCAATCAACACAAAAATAAGAGGTCAACGTAATGCCATAACAAACCATTCCATTATGAATGGTCTGAATGTAAGTGCTACAATGTAAAATAAAACACCAATGAACGTATGAATATAAAGAAAAAAATAAATCAACAACTATCCCAAAGTCCAAAGTAGAATGGTCTTACATGATCCCCGAAGTCGTCCTGGAAACTTGAGTGCAGTTTAATATACATAGGGTGAGTATATAGGTATACTTAGTATGGAAAATCAAAATCTCTCGTGCAAAATTAGGGAGGCATACTATTGCCCTGGTGAACAAGAGATATCAAAGAACTAGGCAAGGAGTCTATAAAACCAAACCTCATAAAGGAAAACTCCCTAATTAAACAAGTGAATTAATGTAATAGTTATAACACATCAACATTTGGGTACCCCAGACATCTTTCAAATTGGTTATTTAAGAAAACCCACATGTAAAACCTCTCCCGTCATTCTCACTACAGTTTGACTACCATACCCCAAATATGCACACATGGGCTACCACAACCACACATCTTTCCTGAAAACACCTAGGCCTTAACAACCACATGTAACCGCACCCACAAACACCTAGGATAGAATAACTACCCCCACACCCGATGACACCTGGGCCCCATCCTGATGGCACTTTTGAAACCACATTCCCACACACACATCGTCCAACCACCACAATGTATGCTGCACAATGAATCATGGGATATAATGGACATCAGGTCATCATAGCCTACCTGGAGTATCATGGGATACTTGGGAAATTATGAAGAAATGGATTTAATAACTTGCCACACATAGGAGTGTTGGGAAAACACCCTCCTCCATGAAATGGGGGAGTTCGACATTAAGTGATCAAATTGGATGGGGCATGAATAAGAAACAGAAAAACTAAATTATACATATAGGTAATAAGAACTCATCCGAACCTAGGGGTTCCAAAACCATCCCATATACAAACATCCTCATTACTATTCAATCATAAGAAGAACCATTGCCACAACCATGTCTTAAATCATTCCTGGGAACCAATTTCCCATTGAACCAACTCTTGATTACAAAATAATTTCATCCCATTTATATAATTCTTCACTATCGGGAAACTAAAAGCCATAGCCACAAGCCAATGAAGAAAAAATAGAAAAGTAACAATTTAAACATTCACACCTAGGACTCTTGTAATGTCACAACTATATACGGGATCTGTGATATTCCACAATGTACTAGAACCAAACCAAGCCCCAACATTTTGAACCACAAGGCCTTGTGTCCACAAACCAATGATAGGTTAGTAGGGGATCCCATCCCTATCCACGTCACCTCACTACCATAAATCGTAGACATCACTCAAACAAAGCAAGGGAGATTTCAAATTTGAATAAGACATTCATTTAGTATTGTTTTTCCGTTTTTTTAAACAAGGTTATCACATAAAGATTCTTATTCATTGGGAATCCATTTAGTCAACCTAGTTTCTGTGATTTACCAGTTTACATGTTATAGCCATTCAATCACATGATCATCTAGAAAACAGAGTTTCATTAGTGTGAAAAAATGAACCACCAATGGCCATGAATTTCAGTGGACATAAGAATATTGAATTCAAAAAAAATACAAAAATATAAAAGATTACAACAACATTATCAAACACACCCCATCATTGTTTAAATATATTTTTTATATTCGTTTCAGTTTGGATCCATCTATCCCCGTAAGTAACATAATCATACCCACCATGCATGATACAATTTTAAGAGTGATGAAGGAAAAACCCAATAAAGAAGTTCAAGTATCAACAATTTTCTCCTCACGCCACTAACCTGAATGCAAAATGTGCAGGGGTAGAACTCGGAGGACATTAGGGAAGCGCAATAAAGGCTCCAACACAGGCGCACCACTATCCTCAGGAATGGGGACTCTAAACACAGAAAGGAAATAAATAAACTAACCATGAAGAAGAAATTAAAAAAAAATCTCATGCGATAAAAATGAGAGATCCCAGGGTTACGAGTTATGAATTTTGAATGGAATTAAAGGTATATCATTGTTTCACATAGTTTTTAGATGGTCACACCCGGTTTAATTAATTGAGTAATTAATAATTCTCAATGGAGGGGTGCCCAACATAGTTGTGTGCTAAATGATTTTATTTAAACAGAGAAACATGGTCTTCTGAGGTTATCTACAATCATAGGGTATTTTAAAAAATTTTAATGCCACAAAAAAATTAGATGAACCACATTAAAATGGTTAAAAGTCAAAAAAGTGGTGTTACGGTAAAACTGGGGAAAGAAACCCCAAAACCCCTCTATGGCCGATTGGTGAGACCGATAGGTGAAACAAATCAGTTAAGCTGATCAGGTGAAGTTAATCGAGTGAAGATGATTTGTAAATCTGATACTCGGAAGCTGATTAGTGAAATATATCATGTGAAGATGATCATAAGAAGCTGATCTCTGAAACCGATTAGTTGAAAACGATTTGTGAAACCGATTGGGTGAAACCCATCTGTGAAACTAATTGGGTGAAGTGATATGTGAAACATATTTAGTGAGGCCGATTTAGTGAAACTGATCTATGAAACTGATTGATTGAAACTAATTTGTGAAACTGATTTGGTGATACCGATTAGGTTAAACTGATCTATGAAACCAATTGGGTGATACTGATCTATGAAACTAATTGGGTGAAACTGATCAGGGAATCTGATTGAGTGAAACCGATCTGTGAAACATATTGGGTGAGACCGATCAATGAAACCGATTGGGTGATCTCGATTTGTGAATCTAATTGGGTGAACCAAATTGGGTGATACAGATCTATGAAACCGATTTGGTGAAACCAATATTTGAAAATAATAGAGTGAAAGAGATCTGTGAATCTGATTTGGTGAAACCAATATTTGAAACTGATTGGGTGACTACGATGTGTGAAACTGATAGGGTGAAACTGATCTTTGAAACCGATAGATTGAAAATGATCTGTGAAATGGATTGGGTGAGACTGATCTGTGAAACCTATTGGGTGACACATATCTTTGAAACTGATCGGATGGAACTAATTTGTGAAACAGTTTAGGTGAGACTGATCTATGAAGTTGATTAGTAAAGATGATCCGTGAAGCTAATATGTGATGCTAATCAGTGAAACTGTTTTGTGAGGCTAATCAGTGAAGCTGATCTGTGAGACCTATGGGTGGAATAGTTCAGTGAGTCCAGGACAGCAAAACACATTGAATTTGGCTAAATAATGGTCCAGGTGGTTCGACCCATTACATGTGATACCACTCAAAATTATTCTAGCATCGAGAATACAAGAGTAACCTGAACAACCACTCCAGGAGATACCTCTGAGGGAAAATCACCCTAAAAAAACATACGAAACACACAAATCACATTGACCAAACACATGGATTAGGGAGTTCATTCCTCTTTATCAACATGCTATCCTATTTGGGTGGCACTAGCTCGACCGCACAGGTTTAATAACATCCACCATAATGCGTCTTTATTGGAGATCAGGTCCTTCCCATATCCACTGTCATGAATCGTCACACACATTCAGAGAACAAGGAATAAAATACATTTCAAAGTTAACAACAGAAACCACTACATAACAAACAATTCTCAAACAAGGCTCAGAACAACAACTCAAAATAGCTTTGGGTAGTAGGCATGTATTTGAACATCTCGTTCCCTAGTACTCTGCATGAGGCTATCGTGTCTCCACAACACAAGAACCAAAGGGATGGTTTGACCATAATGCACATTATCCTTTCGATCATCGATCCTCACTAATTGTTCCATGAACATAGCGTCAAACCCTAAATCTATCTATACAAAGTCAATGACATGGGAGTCATCATGTAGATATCGATGAAGATGGGATATATTGAAAGCGTCATTGATTATTTCTAACTCAGGTGGTAATGCTAGCTTATTTTCTATATCATACACATGCCCCAACACTTATAAAGGCCCGAGGAACCTAAGAGAGTTCTTGAACAAATTGTCAAACCTTCACTGCCCACATCGAGGGGAATCATTCAAGAACACACGGTCTCCAACCTCGAACACCAAGGGCCTTCTCCGATGATCGACATACGAAATTTGTAGGTCCTAGGATGCTATCATCCTCTCACTCCCAAGATGAACCATCTATGTAGTGCTATGCACTACCTCATAGCCGAGAACACCTATCTATCTAACCTAAGTCTAGAATATGGTGAATGAAACGACATCCAGTACCAGTATTCAAATGATACAATTACAATCATAGATTTATAGTGATTATTGTAGGAAAACTCAAATAAGGGGAAATTTCATTAAAATTATCCCTTAGGTCCAAAACACAATCCCATAGCATTTCCTCCAATTTCTGGATGGTTAACTCTATCTGCCCATCTGTCTAGGAGAGTAAAGGATAACTAAGACATAGTTTGGTGCCAAAAGCATGATGCAGTCACCTCATGACTCATGAGGTAAACCGTGTATCCCTATATAACACTATGGACCACAGAACTCCCTGAAATCACACCACTTCATCCATGTATCACTGTGCTAATTCATCCACCACCCTTGACTCCTTGATTTCCAAGAAGTGAGCTGATTTCATAAGGCAGTTTACCACTACCCATCTAGCATCAAAACCTCCTTGAACCCAAGATATTCCTATGATTAAATCCCTCAAGAATTCATCACACATCCACTCGGGGACATCTATAGGCTCCAACAAACCTCCGGGGATGCAGTGTATAGCCTTCACCTGCTGACACACCAGGAACCATTCCATGAACTCTTCCACTAACCATTTAACCTAGGGAAACCAAAATAGTTCCCATAGGCTGCAGTACATATTCGAAACTCCATGATGTACCACTATGAGTTAGCTATTGAACTCATGGAGAACTCCCTCGCGCATTTCCTATGGAACAAACAACATCCCTGGAAAAACATATGATTCTAACCAATCCTCTAACCACCCATCCAGAGCATTACCTAGGTTAACCCGGTTTCACATCACTTCACTCTCTATGTCTCCCCACTAAGACACCTCTACTTACCGCAACAGAGAGGACTAACATGTCATCAAAAATAGACAACCTCTACCACCATTTTACCTTACATCCAGGTGTTGGGGATCCAAATCTTCCATAGCCATCCAAGCATCCACAAATTCTTGAACAACATCCTCATGTGACTTCCTACTCAATGCATCAGCCTCTGTGTTCCCCTTATCTTATGTGTAAGAGATATCGATGATTTATTATTGAATAAACTCCACCCAACTTCATAGTCTCATGTTCTGGTTCCGCTGGGTAAGTAAATGCCTCAAACTCTTGTGATCCATGAACACCACAATGTTCTCCCCGACAAGATAATTCCACAATAACATCATCATCAAACCCTACTGATGTATGATCTAGGTCATGGCTGGCATAGTTGCGCTCATGAGGATGTAACTTTCTAGACCCATAACATATCACTCCCAATTGTTGAATCAACAAACACCCAAGGACAAGTCAAGAAGCATCACAAAATTTCTCAAACAACACCCCTTCATCTGGCCACCTAAGCATGGTAGAACTAACCAACCTTTCCATTATATAGCTGAAAGTATCCCAATTGTAACACCGTAAACATCCATGGAATGTTTACCTTTTAATAACACAATATATGGCATTGTAGGCACCATCATGATTCTAACACACCACATCAAATCAAACTATATGTTATGAATAGTAATACTCAGATTTTTAAATTTTATAAATTTTATCATTCAAAATGGACTTCATTTTTGGATTGGGAATAACAAAATTTTATTACGAAATTTTTTTTTTTTTTTTTCTGAAAACATTCAATTTTTTAAAAATAGTTAAAAAACACTAAGTTATTTATTAAAAACGAAATTTTATTTAAATAATTAGTTAATTTATATTAAATTATTTTAGGTCAAAATAGATACATAATATTCTTAATTTTTAAACAAAATTCATTGGAGTCATTTTATAATAATATTGGATATATAATATTTTATCAAATTTTTTACTGTCTTTTACCCACCTTTTAAGAGAAATTGAAAATTTGAATAAAACATTATTTTACCTCTTATGTGTGTTGAATTTTAAAAAACCAAAAGACGCGGTTAATATCAGTAATTAATATGTGTTTCAATAAGATGAAAATAATTTTTTCTGAATAGTAAGTTTTGACTTCTATTTACCACTGTTAAATGTAAATAAGGAATTTAAGGGTAAAAATGATATCATAACTACTCTAACATGCGTATTAATTATATTGGAAAAGTATAATTCGACCAAAATCAACCTTAGTAAAAAAATATCATCCTATCTGGTCCACATGGATTACATTCAGACGTTCATTATAATTTCATTTAATAAAGAGTTAAAAGAGTTAAATTCAATGTTTGATTTCTAAACCATTTTTAATTGAGTTTTATACAAAAGAAAAATTCGACTATAAATATTAGTTAGAGAGATAAATGATTTACTACATAAATTTATTTTATTTATAATTTTTAGGCATAAAATAATTTTATTTATTTATGACATAATGATGATAGAGTATTTACCTTATTAATGAATGATTAATATAATTGATATTATAAATATTCAAATAAATGTAATTTGAGACTATTCAAGAATTACACTAATTTTTTATGTTAATATGACATGATAGGGTCGGTAGAGTAATTGTTTTTTGATGTAATCATGCTGTTATGATTTTCACAAAAAACCAATACAAAATTGTGTCAAAATTGACATAATTGAGTTTTTAAAACTAATACTATATTATTTATTGATATAATATTCCTAAAAACCAATTTATTGTCCGAAAAACTTATATATGGTTATATATATTATTAATGAACCCCAAGAGGTTCACTTATCTTGTTATAGTATTGTTATTAACCTTATAATATAAAAATACAAAGAGACACAGTAAATGTCAAACTATTTAACAAAGAGTTAAATCTAAATGATAAGGTTAACATAGTGACCTAAGACTGTATAAAACCTATTGGTTGAGTGGTTTTAGACCCATAATCACATTATCCTACAAAAAATTCATTTTTAGCCAATGGAAACTGAAAATTATTTTATTATAAAATTATATTTCATGCTTTCTCTAAAGTTACCATCACCTCTCTTATAAAAGGTAACATCCCCTTCTCTGAGTTTAACACCTAAAAATCCTTTTGGGTCAGCCAAAACCTGACCAAATATCATCTCAACTATCCCACCTTTATCATATAGACCTTAAATTGATCACAATGCTATCTTATAGAGCAATTTTGACCAAATCAAATCGAAGAACCCGAAGAAGAGGTAAATATGTCATCACCTATTTCATGTTCTTTTCTTCTACCACTTCATATTTCATTGTCGTTTCCATTATAAAATAATAACTCCAGTATCTACAATATTATGTTATTTTATTAAAATGGTACAACCATATTCATTATTCCATCTATCATATGAATGAAAAATTCACCATACGTGCGTACCCATGACAAACAGTCTCCATGTCATGGTGTAGTTTTTTATTCAATCAATTCATTATTTGGATGGGTGTAATAATGAGTATAACAGATTTAAATAATAATTATAAAATGTTAATGATTATTTATATATGATAAAACATCCAATTACATACGATTTCACCATCAATATAATGATATTGTCTCCCATGGGTACGTACGGATTACAGTCTCCACGAACGTGATGAGATTCATTCCTCATTGTAATCATTCAAGAATAATTTTTATTTTATCATTAATAATATTCTATAAGAACTTATTATCATTATGTGTATGAATGAAATACATCCTATCCATAAATAACAAGGTTTATGTGGCCAAGCATATAAAGGAAAATTGATCTGTTAACAATCGAAACGATGATATTACTAAAATATTAATAACAAAGCAATATTAGAGGATCATATATGATATCATATTTATGTATATAGTTTTTATATAAGCTAATAACAGTAATTTTACTATTATAAATGTGGTTAACGTACCATTGACCGATTAAATTTTAACGGCAAGGGTTAATTTCACAATCTTTTTATATTCTTGGTTGTTTTTATGTAAGTATCTACTGTGACCTCTTTATAATCCATATCAATGTTTTCTTAAAAAAATTATTTCAAATCATTTTTAATATTTACTAGATAATGGGTTAATGTAATTTATACCTTTAATTAACCTTATATATTTTTAATGGAATCATTCCATCTTTTTCCATACCAGGTAATTTATGACCACTTCGACAAAATAGAGGAAAGAATGTTTTTTTAACTTATATGGAGTGTGTAACTATTTTACACCATTATAACATCATCAAAGATTCCCTTATAAGCTTATAATAGTATTTTCAAAATAAATAGTTTCTTTTATAATTATATGTCTTTTAAATTATTAGAAAATAGAAATATATATTTTTCTACTTTGTTTTTGATTTCAACTATGTCAACATCCTTTTGTTGGATTTTAAGCTTGTTTGAAGTTTATTTATTATGATGCAAATCATCCATATTTTATTGAAAGTTTTGTTGTATGTTTGACCTTGGATGTGTTATTCTTATACCATTCATGTTTCATGGATAAGGTATTGAAATTTTGAATTTTACTTTTAATATGAATGTTTATGTTATGTTTAATCATTTTCATATAAGGAATGCATTGAACATAGTTAGTGACAGGTGGAGCTCGCTATTACTCCTCGATTAATCGGTAGGTCACATGAGAAAAACTAGTGTATTGGCACTAGGCCTTGAAAGAATCTTAATTTTTTTCTGGGTATAAGGCCATGAATATATGGTTATGAATTTTGGAATTATGCATTCCTTTGTTATGAAAGTTTCTATTGACATTTCATGTGATTAATAGACTAGTAGAATATCCATTTGAATAAATAAATGGAATTATTTGATTTTATATTTTCCTAATTATGCCGAATTTTATGTTTAAAAGGATTCTGTTTTAGTCTAAAAAATTGCCTTAAATAATTTTTCTTATATATGAAAATTTTAGCTATATTGTAATCTGTACTGAGCATCTAAGCTCTCCCAATTCTATATTTAATTTTTCCCTTGATGTGAATATGTTTTTTATGGTTGAACTGTTGGGTTAGGTTATGTATATAAGTGTTTTAAAAAGGGGGAAAATGTTTTTGATGTTTTTATTTCAGGATGTAATGTAAAAATTATGAATGTATCTAGTACTGCTAACGCTACTAAACTGATTAGTGATTATGGACATGATTCTTTATATAATGACAATGTTATGTAATAATGCAATGACTCTGGGTAACTGGGGTTGGTTCATTATAGTTGGTATCAGAGGATGTTTTGTACAAACCATGGAAGATAGATTTAGAAAAAACCTGACTAGAGAACCCTATCCAAAGATAGAATTTGAGGATTATTATAGAAGGACATCCTATAATTTTATTAATATATATATTTTGTGAGTTTTAGAACAAATACATCCATGATAGGATGTGAGAAGGTAGAGGCGGCTCTGGAACAGATGTAACTAGGTGTAAAACCTGAATACAACTCTTTGAACTAGTCTCGAGTGGGAACTGGTGCATGACAATGGGATTTTCAGCACACTTGGTTACGACACACCTCAGGGATATGCTTATGAAAATTATCATTTATATTAAAAACCATTATGAAGGGTTTATGAGTATATAAATCATCAAAGAAAACATTTTTATGAGTATTTATTATTTCCATAAATTGTTCAATTTATGTTAACTATTTAAAAGTTTAGAATTATGTATTGTAATTCATAAATTGATCTAGTGTAAGCAATTTTTTAAGAAATGGAAACTTGTAGAAAGAATGGAAACTGTATCAATGCATGTAATCCATGTTGGTATTTCCATCCGACTCAATATAATTATAGTGGAGCTGGTGATGCTACTGGTGCTGATCAGCTTATCACCATACTAGGACAAATAACTCAGGTTATGAATAGTAACCTTACTCGTATGAAGGACCCTGATGCACATTGAAGAGGATCTATGTTAGACTACTTCATGAGGCCACAACCAAAAACATTAAATGGGTGTTCAAATACATTAATTACAGAGCAATTGATAAACTCCATAGAGAAAATATTACATGCTTTGGGGAGTAGAAAAACGGAAAATGTTCTCATTGAAGTTTATCGCCTCACAGGAGATGAAGATCAATGGTCATCATTGATTCGAAACACAAAGGAATATGATTAAGTATAAAATATGGAATGGAGGGAGATTATTGAACTTTTCGAAGAAAAATACATTCCTCATGACCATCAAGCAGATATGGAAAGGCATTATTGAGTCTGAATCAAAAAGTGGAAGAGAATGTAAAACAATATGAGGATAACTTTACCCGGTTATCATGGAATGCTGCAGATTATATAGGTTACATAAGGAGTAAGATTGATCGATTCATTGGTGGTTTAAAACCATTTCATTGGAAAGCATTAGTCTCGAAAACCTTCTTAACATAAAAAGATATTTTCTCGTGTGGTATCAGGATAGAAATAGAATTCACTAAAACATCTGACAATAAATAAAATCTGGAGAAGAAGAGATCTACAAAACATATTAGAAATGGAAATAAGGGGATGAAGGGAATGTTAAATATCCATCCTTTAATAAATGTGTGAAGAAACACCCTAGTATTTTCCTGTAGGGAATGGGAGTCTGTTATAAGTGGGTGAAAAATGCCACCATGTTCGTGATTGCAAGGGGAAGAAATAGAATGTTGAATTCTAAAATTGTAGATAAAACCAGCATTATGAAAATGACTATCCTAAGAACCAAGTGAACATACTTCAAAAAAGTCCAAGGGAGAAATTCCAAACATTTTTGATGACAAAAATTAAATTTGATGCTCCTAAAGACGTGGTGGAGGGTAATTTAATGGTTCCCTCATGTTTATAAAATGCTTCATTTCACTAAGGATCATCTCATTGTTTCATATCTTACTAGTTTTCAAAGAAAATTAGATATTTTAAATTTTACATAACAAGGGAGATGTCGTTCAAAATACCTGAGGGATGTATCATCACAACAATGTTTTGTGAATCAGATCCCATTAGGGCATATAAATGTTCTTTAACTTCATATCTCATCATCATACCCGTGATTTAATTTGATATAATCCTCAGAATGGATTGTCTTTTGGATGAGTATGGGAGAATTAATTATAAGAATAAGTAGGATAAAAAAATTTATGATGATAATGTGTACTATACCATTAGAGAAAAAATATCACAAACTGATTCTTATCTAGATCCACCACTAGTAGCTCTAATAAATTAAATTATTGGGGTGGTTGAGAAAGAAATTATTATGGGTTAGAGAAAGAATTCTTGAATTAGAGGATGTACCTATTGTTCAAGAATATGTTGATGTGATTCAAGACGATTTACCTGGACATCCTATAATATGAGAAATTGAGTTTTCCAATTATTTAATTTTATGTTCAAGGCCCATATCGAAGACCCTTATAGAATGGAATATGTGGAATTAGTGGAACTAAAGAAACAACTAGAGGAATTGAGTACTATAAGATTTATTCTCCCTAGTATTTCTCCATGGGGATCCAATGGACTTTTTGTTAAGAAGAATGACTGATATATGAGGTTGTGCATTGACTAAAGGGAGATTAATGCTATAACAATAATGAACAAGTATCCCATACCTCGTATTGATGATTTATTCGACCAACTTCATGGAGCTCAATATTTTTCAAGATTGACCTTCAACATGTATAGCATAAGTTTTTTGTGAAGAAGGAAGACATTCCAAAAACTGAAATTCAAACCATGTATGGGCATTATGAATTCATCGTAATGAATTTTTGGTTGAATAATTCACCCTTTATTTTAATGGATCTATTGAATATATTTTTCAAGGAATATATTAATGAATTTGTGGTGGTAATTATTGATGATATCTTGGTACAATAAAAAATCTATGAAGATCATGAAAATCACTTGCGCATTATCGTAATGACACTTAGATGAAATGAATTATTTGGGATGTTTAGGAAGTGTGAGTTTTGGATTCAGTAGATTTCTTTTTGTGGCCATATTGTCTCGATTGATGGAATATATGTTGATCCTTCTATGACAAATGCAATATTTAAATGTCCAACACCAATGGGTATAACTGAGGTACATGGTTTTTTTTGGATAAAAGATTGTGAAGAATGTTATGATGAATTTAATAGAAGAGAAGTTAATGATCCTATTATGAATCAACCATCAGGTAACAATGTGTTTTTTATTTATAGTGATTCTTAAAAGAAAGGACATGGTTGGGTCCTTATGAAAAATGATATAGAAATTCTTCAGGCATCATGACATCTTATTATTCATATCAGAAACAATCCCACTCATGAAATTGAGTTAGCAGTTATAATCATTACATTGAATATATGGAGTCACTATATATATGGTGAAAATGTGAGATTTATACTGATCACAAGAGATTGAAGTATTTTTTCTCACAAAAAGAACTCTACATGAGGCAAAGGATATGGATTTAACATCTCATGGATTATGATTGCACTATACACTACCACCAGGGGAAGGGAAATTAGGTGGCAGATTCGTTGAGCAGAAATGATCATGGAGTTTTGAACTAGATGATAGTTGAAAAGGATCCTATTTTCATGGATCGAGTAAAGATGGATATGAGAATTACCATGGAAGCTGAAACATCAATTCCTTTTCAAATGCATTAGAAACCATATTTACTCGAATGGTTAAATATTTATCAGACAAATGATGGGGAATTTAAAAGTAAAATTATAGTTTTGAATTATAAGAGATTGATCAAATTCTTATATAAAGAAGGAATTTTGAAATTTGGGATGAGAATTTATTTTCTCGATATACCTGATATAAAAAGGGAATTGTTGTATGATGGTCGTATTTCCAAATTCTCTATACACCATGTGAGCACTAATATGTGTAGGGACTTGAAAGAAATTTTTGGTGGGAAAAAATGAAGAGAGAGATTGTTGATTTTGTGTCGATATGTTTGGTTTATCAACAAGTGAAAGCTGGAAGGAAACATCCCGGAGGATTCATGCAACCTCTTCACATACCCAAGTGGAAATGGAATAATATTACGAGGGACATTGTCATGGGGATACGAAAGACTCCTATAAGGAATGATTCAATATGTTTCATTGTTGATTGTATTGACAAGTCAACAAATTTTCATGCAATAAGAGATTATTTACCACCTGAACATTTGGAAAGACTATATATTAATGAAGTTGAAAGAACTCATTGAGTACCCCTATCGATTTTTTATTATAATGACTTCTATTATACATCAATATTTTCGAAAATTCTTCATAAGGACCTTGATACTAAACTACATTTGAGCACTTCTTATCTCCTTTAAAATTATGGACAATCAAAACAGACTATTCAAACCACATATGACATGTTGAGAACAGGATAACTTGACATTCAAGGTATGTGGGATCAATATTTACCTCTGGTGTAATTTTACTATAATAATAGCTTCCATTAAAGTATTCATATGGAACCATATGAAGCATCTTATGGAAAGAGATGTTGCACACCCACTTGTTGTGATGATTTTTCTGAACAAAGACTCGTAGGCCCAAAAAAATTTGTGGAAACAATGGAAAAGGTTAAGGTTATACAAACCCAAATCAAAGTAGATCAATGTAGGAAAAAGAGCTATACTGATAACCGAAGGAAGGATTTGGAATTTCAGGTAGGAGATCATGTTTTCTAGAAGGAATCTCCACGGAACGATGTTATACCTTTTAGTAAGAAGGGTAAATTGAGTCCCAGGTACATCGGACATTTCAAAGTTCATCATGTGTTCCATGTATCACTATTGAAAAAATACATGCCTGTTCCAACACATGTAATAACTTATGAGTTAATTGAACTGAAACCTGATCTCCCTTAATTTTAAGAGCCTACCAAAATTCATGATACAAGAGTACAAGTGTTGAGAAACCAGATGACTCATCGGGTAAATGTTAAATGGAGAAACCATAAGATGGAAGAGGGAATGTGGGAACCAGAGAAACATATGATGAAGAACCACCTGATTCATACTATGTGGTATGACTATAAAAACTGCGAGAACAAATTTATTTGAAAGATGGTATAATGTAACATCCCAAGCATCCATGATACGTTTCCCCATAAATGATGCAATAGATAGCATTGTATGGAACTTCAAGATTCTAACACACCGTGACCAATCAAAATAGCCTTTATAAATAGTGATACTAACTTTTTGAAATTATATAACTTTAAACCATCAAAATGGACTTCTTATTTGGATTTGGAAATTCGAAATTATCTTTGGGGGAGTTATTGGTATTTTTCTGAAAACACTAAATTTTTAATTAATAGTGACATAACACTGCATTATTGGTTAAACCGAATTTTAATTTATATAATTAGTTAATTTAATTTATTTTATTTTAGGTCTAAATTTATACATTATACGTACATATTTTCAAAATAAATCATCATAGTCATTTTATATTAAGTAAAGATATATAAAATTTTATCGAACGTTTTACAATTTTTTACCCATATCTATGTAGAATTTGAAAATCTGTATAAAACATAATATTAACACTTCTATGAGTTTAATTTCAAAAGTCCAAGAGATAGAGTTAAAAACAGTAACTAAAACGTTGTTCAATAATATGAAAATAATTTTTGATGATTGGTAACTTTTGACATCCATTTACTACAATTTAAAGAAAATAGCGAAATTAAGGTTAAAAATTACATCATAATTTCTCTAGAACATGTATTAATTCTATTGTATAAGTATTATTTAACCAAAAAGACCATATCAATAAAATATGTTCCTTTTTAATCCTCATTAATTAGATTAGGACATTTATTATTATTTTATTTAAAAAAGTGTTAAAATAGTTAAATTTAAATGTTAATAATGAAAAAAAAATTTATACAGGGTTATACATAAGATAAATTCGACTATAAATTCTCATTAGAAATAAAAATTTATTTTATACATAATGATATTTTATTAATAATTTTTATACATTATATAATTTAATATATATATGACACAAAGATGATGCGGTAATTGCCTTATTAATGAATTATTTAAATAATTGATATTATAAATATCCAAATAAATGTAATTTGAGACATTCAAATAATTCCAATAATTTTCATGGTTAATATGACATGTTATGGTTGATTAAATAGTTTTTGTTCTATGTAATCATGTTGTTAACATTTTCCCAAATACGAAATACTAAATAGTTTCAAAATTGAAATAATTGAGTTTTTAAAACAAATACTATATTAATAATGGATATAATATTTTTATAAATATAAGGATCATCCAAAAGACATATATATGGTTATATATATTAATAATTAACGACAAGGGGTTTTCTTGGCTTTTTATTTTATGTTAATTAATCATATAATATCAAATACAAAAAGACATGGTAAATGTCAAACTATTAAACTAAGTGTAATATCTAAAATATATGGTTAATATAGTGACCTACAACAATATAAACTCTATTGGATGACAGTTTTTGGACCCATGAACTCCTTAAACCAAAAATAATGAAATTTTTAGCCATTATAAACCGATAATGATTTTATTATAAAATAATATTTCAATATTTTCCTAAAGTGTCCCTCACCTCTCTTATAAAAGGCAACTTACCCTTATATTAATTTCAAAATCCAATGCCTTTTTCATCAGACAACCGCTAACCAAATATCCTCTCAACTATACTAACTTAATCTTAGAGGCCATACATTGATCATAATGGAAACTTAAAGAGCCATTTTGATTAATTCAAAAGGAAGAACCCAAAGAAGAGGTAAATATTGCTTCACCTCTTCCATGTTCTTTTCTTCATCCACTTCCTATTTCATTGTGGTTTCCATTATAAAATAATTACTCCATTATCTTCTATATACTGTGATTTTATTAAAATGGTACAACCATATTCATTACTATGTCGACCATATGAATTAAAAATTCACCATATGTGCGTACGTACAACTTACCATCTCCACGTCGTGGTGTTGTTTGATATTCAAAATCTTTTTTATTTGTATGGATATAATAATGAGTATAACTGATGTAAATAATAAATATAACATGTTAATTATTCTTTATATATGATATAGTATCCAATTAATTATCATTTCACCATTAGTAAAATGATATTTTTTCTCAGGCATACGTACGGATTACCCTCTCCATGAACGCGATGAGATTAATTCCCCATCATAATCATTTGAAAAAAAAATTCCTTTTATGATTAAAAATAATTTATTATAAATTAATATCATTTTGGATATTAATAAAATAAATCTTATCCACAAAAAACATGGCTTAAGTATATGATCATATAAAAGAAAATGGACCAGTTAACAACTGAAACGATAATATGACTAAAATATTATGAACAAAGTAATATTAGTGGATCATATATGATATCATATTTATGTATATAGATTTTATATAATTTGATAAAAATTATTTTACTGTTATACAAGATGTTAATATACCCTTTACCAAGGAAAAGTACAAGTTAAGGGTTAATTTTACAATCTCTTTAATATCCGAAAATGTTTTTATGTATGTATCTTCTGGGACCTTTTTATCATCCACATAGGTTTTTTCATAAACAATTTATTTCAAAACATTTTTAATATATAGTAGACTATGGTTTAATGTCATTTATACCGTTATTTGAACATATATGTTTTGAAAGTATTCTTTCTGTGATTTTCCAAACATGGAACTTTATGACCTCTTCAACAAAATTAAGGTAAGATAGTTTTTTTACATATAAGGTTTTGGTGTCTATTTTCTGCAGTTATAACATATTCAAAGATTACCTTAAAAGAATATAATAATATTATCCAAATAAATGTTTTCTTTTATAATTATATGACTTTCAAATGATTTCTAAATAGAAAGAGATATTTCTCTAAAAAAGTTTTTATTTCATATATGTCAACATCATGTTGATGGATTTTCAGTTTCTTTGTTGATGATTTATTATGATACAAATTTTACATATTTTACTTAATGATTTTTGATATGTTTGACAATGGATTTGTTAATCTTATACAATTCATGGTTTATATATTATGTATTGACATTTCATATGCTAATTTTAATATTAATGTTTAGGTCGTGTTTAAACCTTTTGATATGAGGAATGAATTATACAAAGTATGTGGAAGGTGGAGACCACTATAGAACCAAGATGCATCAGTATGTCTCATGATACCAACTAGTTTATTGGCACAAGGCCTTGAAAGATCTTATTTTTAGTCATCGCACATAGCCTTGACTATGCAGTTATGAATTCTAGAATTATGCATTCCTTCATTATGAATGTTTATATTGATTTTGGATGTGATTATTTGACTAGTAGAATATCCATGAGAATATGTAAATGGCATTATTTGATTTTATATTTTCAATAATATGATGCATTTTATATTTAAAAGGCTTTTGTTTTAGTTTAATGTATTATCGTAATTTTTTCTGCTTATTTATGAATGTTTCTGCTATATTATTATCCTTATTGAGAATCTGAGATCACCCGTTTGTATGTTTTATTTTTTTCAATATGTGAAGAATTATTTTATGGTTGAACTATAGGGATAGTATAAAGATATAAGTGTGTTAAAAAGGGGAAAAAATGTTGTTGATGTTTTTTTTCATGATGTAATGTAAAACATAGGAATGTATCCAGTACATACAAGGCTAATAAACAGATCGGTCATTCGGGACATGATTCCATATATCATGCAAATGTTTTTTAATAATACACCAACTCTGGGTAACTAGGGATAGAGAATTACACCTACACTTCCCACTCCATATAAAAGAACATTTTTGTTCTAGTCAAATCTATCAAAGGAGCTGCAACTCGATAAAAGGTTGGAACGATCCTCCGATAATATCCTGCCATACAAAAAAAATAGTGAGTCTCTATCCCAAACATGAGTGCATCCCATGAATCAGCATCATCAACATTTTAATGATCATGAAATACCACTTTTTGAGACACCATGTGTCCATTAAGATGAACTAATCATGTCAAGAACATGCACTTGGAGAATTTCCCATAGAGATGGTGATGTGGAAGGATCTCCAAGAGAATCCTGAGGTTATTAGTATATTCTTCTTCGGATCATAATTAGAAAAAAAATGACAATGATTAACAAAACAAAAATTGTACCATAAACTCACAAAAATAGGGTTTATGAGTTCCATGAACACAACAGGTGAATTCAAAACATTGAACGACATGACATAGAACTCATAGTGCATATACCTGCACCTAAAAGCAGTATTCATGATATCACCGTCCTTAAACCTTAACTGGTGATACACAGACTGCATATCTATCTTAGAGATCCAACCAGCTCCCTACAACTGGTTAAAGAGATCGACTATCCTCGAGAGTGTGTAACAGTTATTGATGGTTACCCATTTCAGTCATCATTAGTCTATGCATACACTGAGAACATCTTTGTCCTTCTTTTCAAATAGGACCAGAGAACACCATAGCGACACACTGGGTTGACCAACACACTTTTTCATTAGCTTGTCAATCTGAATCTGCAACTCCCACAACTCAGAAGGCTTTATCTGATAAAGATACATCGAAATCATACGGGCACTAGCATGTAATACTAACCTGAACTCAATGTCACATCGAGGGGTTGTAATCAAATCCTACTCCATAAAAATTCAAGGAACGCTTTGAAAGTTGATGGAACATCCATCATCTCCACATCCACTGATTCTATAGACTGCTCAAATAATTTTTTTGTGAAAAAGGCTCCACATGTTGTCTGCCAACCTAACAACCTCATTCGCCAACAAAAGCCACATGATGGAAATCCTTATCAGAGAACCTGACCCTTCTACAGATGATGTTGATAACATCATGCATCACAAATAGTTAGTCGATGACTAGGATGACATCGTATGGAAACAATTGCAGCTGAAGGAGATCCCCACTAGACAGATACGGCCCTAACAACATTATGCATCCTCGACAAACATCAAAAATGATGGTATGACCCCTTACTAAAATACTCCACACTAGGGGCATGGAGAGTCTCTCTATATCTATTACAAATTTATGGTATAGACCGGGTGTAAAAAATTATTGAGAATCTCTTAATCCGAGAAATGTGCATGAAAGAGTGGTAAATAAGTTGATCATTCCTCGAACAACATATGACCCTGTTGGGGTATCTTCCTCTGTGACGTGCAACTGCCCACGACCAAATCATCTTCCCTTCGGCTATAAGACACCTCCACGACCATGCCCCAGTTGCGGTCCTTGAGGATATCCCTAGGGTCTGTCTCCTCCTGCAATGATTGATCACAATAGAGAGGGAGCTCGTTGTCCATAATGTTGCTACTGAAAAGGCCTGGCTGGAAACTATTGCTACTGAGGTGGGTGTTGTACCTGCCCACCCCCACTATTATTCACATTGTCTAGTCACTAGTTCCGAAGGTTCCCATGAATTCCATATATGAAGAACCTTTTTCATATGCCCGCATGTAAAGGGTGAGGATCGTGTGATCGAAACCGGAACTGGTGGGGCCTTCTACCCACTAGTCGTCACCTAGAAGGAACTTATGTCAGAGGACTCATTCTAAAGGCCTTCCCATTTGATGAGCCGAACTACATCCCCTCTCACAGCACACCTCTCAACAAGTGCATCCAAACCACCACTTCAGCCTTTTTTTGCACCTCCATGTACGTCGGTAGGGTGAATAGTGTAACAACATACTGAAGTGAAATTCATAGTTACTCATCTAATTTTCTACCCAAGATGACTCATCCGAAAAATTGTCCAAGGAA
Source organism: Viscum album (assembly GCA_963277665.1). Lineage (NCBI taxonomy): Eukaryota > Viridiplantae > Streptophyta > Magnoliopsida > Santalales > Viscaceae > Viscum > Viscum album. The sequence goes on along the minus strand of OY728127.1, from coordinate 1,929,825,022 downwards.
AAATAAAAGAGATCCTTGAACATGTTTCCCAACTTACCTCACATACATTCCCCCAAGCTGAAGGGAGAGTAGCTCCTGCCACTTCCCCACCTTCATCGTGGAAGAGAGGAATTCGTCCCGAAATTCCCTCTCGATTTCAGTCCATGAAACATCATCCTCCCTCATATCCCCAGGATATACCTTCCACAACTGAAATTCCACACCCAGCATCAAGCATTATAGTAGAGGAACCCCGTACTAAATCAAAGCCAGGATATAGCTGAAAGATATCAACTGCTCCTCAAGCTAGTGCTTTGTTTTCATGTCTAAGAAGCTGTCCTTGTACATTCTGATGGTATGTCAATGAATGGTACGATGTGACCTATCCAACTAGTCATCTTCATCATCTTGATTAGACATCCGATGATAATGCAAATAAGCCACTTGGGAATCGATCACCCCCAAAACTCATGGTTGGTGCCCATGTTCCATTGCTGTATAGAAAACAAGGAATGCCTAATCCCGAGTACTGCAGAAGATTGATTATAAATTTTTCAAAAACTTTTTATTTATTTATATTCCTAGAACACCCAGAACACACAAGAACACAAGTCATTATGATGCATGTACATTTCCTAGGATCTCAACCCTACAAATAGTGTTTCCTCACATGGGTTTTTGGTTGGTCGTGAGTACTTGTATCGAATGAAGGGGGGGTCCTAAAATACCATGTCCAATCTGTTCTTCCCTAGCCTATTTCATACACCAAGATTTCCTAAAAGTATTTCCTTACAATCCCATCCAATCCTCATTATGCCTATCCATAAGCACCATATTATCTCCCAACCTCACATTGACACCATTATGTCATGACAAGCCTTCACAAAGATGATGGAAGGGATATTACATTATCAGACCCTTCTTTCCTCTTGTTTATGAAGAGTTAATGACCCCACAAAACATGCCTTCTATATGTCCCAGTGTGGGGACTAGAACCAACGTTATTGAATCCTACAAAAAATGGAAGGAATTACTCTTTTTTATTTAGTAGGATCAAGAGATAAGATATTAAATACCAAACAACACACAATATATATGTAAAAGTATTGCCAAAAAAACATTCCAATATATATGTTTCCATAGTAAGTCCTAAAAAGTACAATAAAACATCAATGGAATGCATTGTTGAAAAGAAAAAAACTACATTAACTATCCCAATGTCCAAAACAATATGGTCATGCCCGATCGCTTATATCCTCCTGGAAACTAGAACGATGTTTTATATATGTTGGGTGAGTATACATGTATACTATGTAAGGAAAACCAAAATCTCTCGAGAAAAAGTGGGGAGGGATACTATTGCCCTATGGAAAAGGAGATATCAAAGAACCTGGAAAGGAGAATATCAATCCATACCTTACAAAGGAACAATCACCAAATAACTCAAGTCATGTAATGTAATAGTAATAACACATTATCATTTGGGTACCCCACACCACTTTTCCACTGGTTATTGAAGGCATCCCACTCATCAAACCTCTCCTTCCATTCTCACCACAGTCCCACTATCATCCCCCACCCGCACACACCATGGCTACCACCACCTCAAATATCACCTGCAAACACCAGGGCCCCAAAAACCACATGTAACGATGCCCACATACAATTGGGAAATGTCAACTACCACCACTCCCGAAGTCACATTGGCCTCATCTAGAAGGAACTTGGGAAACCACCTGCCCAAAAACACCTGGGCCAATGAATAAACTTCTTAATGAATCTAGGGCTATAATGTACATTAGGCCATCACAACCTACCTAAATAATCTTAGGCTAATAAATAAATCGATCATAAAAAGAGCTAATAACCACCAACTTATAGAAGTGTTGGAAAAAACACCCCTATGAAATGGGGGTGGTTGGCATGAAGTGATCAACTAGGATGGGGAGAGAATAAGAAAAAATAAAAAACTACAATATATATATAGGTAACAAGTACACATAACATAAAAGGGGTTCAAAAACCATCTCCTATAAAAAATCCCTCGTTACAATTCATTCATAAGAAGCACCAAAACCACAACCATGTTACAAATCCATAATTGGAACCAATTTCCAATTGAACCCATCTATTTTTCATAATAAAGTGATTCCATTTAGATAATTATTCACTACCATGAAAATAATAGGAATAACAACAATCCAAGGAATGAAAAAACAGCAATGTTGCAATTTAAACAGTTTCACCCCGTTCTCTTGTATTGTCAAATTGACAGAAGGGATATATGAGATACCACAAAGTACTGGAACCAAAACATGCCCCAAAATATAGCCCCACATGACCATAGGTCCACACACCAATGACATTTCAATAAGGGATCCCATCCCCATACACATCACCTCAAAAGAGTTAACCATAAACACCAAAAGAAAAGTTCAAGGGATTTATCAAATTTCAATATTCCATTCAATTAGTTATATTTTTCCAGTTGTTTAACCAAAACGATCACACAAGGATTATAATTGCTTGGGAATCCAATTCATCAAATGATTTTATGTGATTTACCAGTTTCCATGTAATATCCATTCAATGAATTGATCATCCCGAAAATAGAGGTTCAATAGTACACAAGAAATGACCACCAGCAAACATGATTTTCAGTTGAAATAATCATATTCAATTCAAAACATAAAGGAAATTATAAAAGAGTAAAATAATATTATCAAACACACCCATTCATATTATAAATCAATTTATCATCTTTGTTACAGTTTGGTTTCATCCAACCTCACAAGAAACATTATCATACCTACACCTTATGATACACAGATAAGAGAGATGACGGAAAACCCTTAATTTGATAATCAACTATCTACATTTTCCTCCTAAAACCAATAAATAATATATGTGACCTACATTGGATAAACTCAGAGGACCTCAAGAATGAGCAAGAAAGGCTATAGTAGTGGCACACTACTAGCCTCTGGAAAGGGGAATCCAAACGTACCAAGTAATGAAGGAAATCAGATAACAAGAAAAATGAATGAATGAATTCTCGTGTGATAAAAAGGAGAGATCCCAGAGTTACAAGTTATTAATTTTGATAGGAATTAAAGGCCGATCAGGGCTTCACCTCATGGTTAGATGTTTACACGCGATGGAAAAAACTTTTTATTTAATAATTCTCATTGAAATGATTTCCAGAATAGCAGTGGGCTAAAGTATTTCATTTATATAGATAAAAGCTGTCTTTTGAGGGTCACCACACTGTGAGGTGATTTAAAAAATTGATTATGGAACCTAAAAAAATCCTATGACAACATTGAAAAGGATAAAAGACATAAAAGTGGTGTCACATGAAAACTGGGGAAGGAAACCCTAACACCCCTATATGGCTGATTGGTGAGAGTGATAGTTGAAAATGATCCATGGAGTTGATCAGATCATGTTGATCCTATGTAGCTGATCTGTGAAGCTTTTCATGTGATGTTGATCAGTTTGATTGGGTGAAGATGATTTTGTGAAGCTAATATGTGAAACTGATTGGGTGAAACAGATATGTGAAACTGATTTGTGTGAAACTAATCTATGAAACCGATTAGGAGAAACAAATATGTGAAACCAATTAGGTGATATTGATTTAGTGAAACTGATCTATGAAATGTAATGGGTGAAACTGATCTATGAAAATGTTTCGGTTAAGCCGATAGGGTGAAACTGATCTATGAAACCGATTGACTAAAGATGATCTGTGAAACTGATTTGGTGAAACTGATATGTGAAACTGAATGGGAGTAACCGATATGTCAATCCTATATGGTGATACTGATCTATGAAACCAATTTGGTGACACCAATCTGGGATACCGGTTGGGTGAAACCAATATGTGAATCCAATTTGGTGCAACCGATCTGTGAAACCGATGGGGTGAGGCCGATATGTAAAATTGATTGGGTAACAAAGATCTACAAAAGCGATTGGGTGAAACCGGTCTCTGGAACCAATTGGGTGAAGAAATCTTTGAATCCAATTTTGTGAGACCGATCTGTGAAATCGATTGGGTGACATTAATCTATGAATCTGATTGGGTGGAACTGTTCTATGAAATAGAATGGATGAAATCGATATGTCAAACTGATCAGGTGAGACCAATCTATAAAACCTATGGGGTGACACCGATTAGTGAAACCGATTGGGTGAAACTGATGTATGAAACTGATTGGGTGTGCCTGATATGTGAAGCTAATCTATGAAGCTGATAGGTGATGCTGATCAGAAGTGTTGATCTCTGAAGGTGATCTGTGATGCTGATTAGAGAAGCTGATCTGTAAAGCAGATAGTAAAGATGATATGTGAAGTGGATCAGGGAAGCCGATTAGGGAAGATGATCAGTGAAGCTGATTAGTGAAGCTAGTGAGTTTATATAATTAGTGAAGATGATCATTGTGATAGATTGTTAGAACTAATCAGTGAGTCTAGGAAAACCAAACATTTATAATTTTTAAAAGTAAAATACCAAGAGTGTCTCAACAATTACATCAGATACCTCTCAAAATTATTCTCTTCCTCCAGAATACAATTGAAAACCGAACAACCACTCCAGAAGATAACTCTTGTGGAAAACCCACCCCAAACACCCATATGAAACCCAAGGATCACATTTTTCCGACACATGGATGTTTTAGTTCTTTCCTCTATATCAAGATACTATCCTCTTTGGGAGGCACTGACTCACCCGCATGGGTTTATTGGAATCCAACATAATGTTATGTGATTATGAAGCATTTCCCCCCCCCATCTACAAAGTCGCGAATCATCACAAACATTCTGAGATCAATGAAAACAACACAGTTCATAGTTAACAAGGTCCAAAACAACATTACAAACATGTCTCAAACAAGGATCAGTACAGACACTCAAAACATCATTGGGTACTTAGAGTGTATTTGAACCTCTCATTCACATATACTCTCCTCGAGGACACCATGCCTCCAAAAAACCTGACCCAAATGGATTGTTTATCCGCGTATCACTTTTCCTTTGGATCCTTTATCCTCACTAGTCGCTCACCAAATGTAGGGTCGTATCCTATAACTAACTCTCCCCAGTCTATGACATGGGAGTCATCCTACAGATATCGAAAAAGATTGGAGACATGGAAAACGTCGTGGATACTTTCCAACTGAGGTGGCTATGCCAACTGGTATGCCACAACACCCACACACCCAAACAAATAAAATGGCTTGATGAACTAAGGAGAGAGATTGAACCCCGTGCCGAATCTTCACAGTCCACGTCAAGGGGAAACCTTCATAAATTCAAGGACTCCATCCTTGAACTACAACTTCCTCCTCCTACAGTTGACATGCAACTTTTTTTGGTCCTGGGTTTCCATCAACTTCATACACACAAGATGTACCATCTATGTTGCGCCCTACACTACCTCTCAGCCAAGATCACCTACCTCCCGAGCCTCAGTCCAGCACACAAGCGAATGAAACAACCTCCCATTCGAGTCTTAAAACGGTGTCATGACAATATTAGAGTGATCAAAATTATTGAAGGCAAAATCTATTTAATGAAATGTTGTTCCCATGATCCCTAGAAGTCCAATACACTTACAAGTAGAATATCCTCCAATATATGGATGGTTCGATCGGTCTACCCATCTGTCTGTGGGTGGAAAGCAGTTCTAAGAGGAATCTGGGTGCCAAAAGCAGGATGCAATACCATCCAGAATCAAGAGGTAAACTGTGAATCCCTATACGAGACTATATACCATGAAACACCATGTAATTACACCAGATTATCCATGTATCTCTGTTCTAAGGAATCCACCGCACATGACTCCTCGATTTCCAGAAAGTGAGATGATTTCGACATCTAGTCTACCACTTCACAGATAGCATCACAAGCTCCTTGAACCCTGGGTAGTCCTATGATGAAATCCATTGATATGTCGTCCAACTTCCACTCATGGGACATCTAAAGGCTACAACAAACCTCCTGGGATATGGTGTTCAGCCTTCACCCACCGACTCACCAAGAAACTTTCCCTGAACTTTACAATCGCCCGTTTCAACCCAGGACAATAAAACTGTTACCTCAGCCATTAGTACATCTTGGAGACTCTAGTGTCTACCACTACATGTGATATATGGAACTCACAGAGATATCTACTGTGCATTTCCTCTAGAACACACAACTTCCCTCTGAAAAGCATCTGATTATGTCCATCCACCGACCACCCTTCCAGGGAATTTCTGTCACGAACCAGCCCGAGTCGACCCTGAACCGGTCACCCAGGCCAGCCCGCGACAAGTCCCGAGAGGCATTCCCGATCCTCCCGGGATGGTGACAAGCACCAAGGGCATCAATAGAGTACACAAGGGAACGATTTCGCCCATATATAAACAATCAAACAAACAACGGAAATAAACGGACAGCGCAAAATGAATTTATATAAAAATTGAACTAAATATTATTTGTACAAGAAAATAAAATTAGAACAAAACCAACAACTCAAATGAACAATTACGATGAAAAAATAACTCCATGTGACACTTCTGGTCACTCTCCAACACAATGATAAAAAGTCTCCCAAGGTGATCGAACTAAAGATGAAACCTGCACAAGGGCTAAAAAAAGAAGAAGACTATAGGCGTGAGTATTAAAACTCAGTAGGTTAGCCCGGTATTCTATTCCCAATGCACATTACTTTAAAATAAAAGAAACATCAATTTATAGTTTTAAATTCAAGATTTGAAAGTCTGGTTTTCAAATGAGGTTTCATGCTATAATAATTATTAGAAAAAAACATGCAGGTTTAATAAACAAAAATGCATGTAACAATTATTTTCAAAGAGGTGAAACTTCAAAATGAAAATAGATTTCAAGAGGGATTCTTTAAATAATTTTAACATTCAAATAAATAACACATACTACTGAATTTACCAACCAAACACACCGTATGCCGACGGTGAGTACAAAATAGCCAATGAGCACTAGTCACAGGAATACCCCTAGGCACTAGTTAGTTGTGAGCCCCAAGTACCTCGTATCTCGGTGAAAGTAACCATAATAAATATCCGTTCTCATGCACGAGCCACTAGTAGGGAACATACCCATAACCTAGTGGTCCCCAATCATAAACATCATCATAGTTTAGTTAGTGTTGTCATCGTCAAACTTGCTACGTGAAACAGGGGCCAACCCCCACAGAATCACTAGCATACTAGTACACGTCCGCCCACCTAGATACCCGGGATTCCCTTTAGTGCTCAATCAAGTTACACATATTATCAAATACACATTTCACATCACCATTCCATTCCAAAACCATAAAAACACAAACATCCCATAATCATTCTTCACATTTCTTACACTAATCAACAAACCGCTAAATATTTCGGTAAAACAATTTCATGAAGTGTATTGAGGATTTGCAAATAAAACTCTTTCAAAAACACTCTTTAAATTATAAACACACATCATAACCAAACCAAATCATATTTGGCAGCCCAATAAACATTTAATAAAATCATTTAATGGACCATAAAACAATCCCAATTTCACAACTTGTTATATACAAGTAAAACACTCCTTCATTAGGAAATGCCAAATGGGCCTTTAAACATTTTCTCAAAACTAACCTTTGATGAAGGTATGCATTTTAATTTTATTAAGGATCTGTATAAACATCATTTACAGAAGTAAACCTCATTCATAAATCTCTTATAATACTTAGGTTAAATATTCATAACACAACCATTTTCATAAAGATGTGAAACGGTCCATTTTTGGGCAACTCGGGCCAAAATATGTTGTAAATCAAAACCCACTTGTTTGTAAAAACAAATCCAAATTGGAAATCAATATAAGTACCCAAAAATAACATTTCTAATTCTTCCAATTCCTTTATAAATCCAATCATGTAACTTTTAAATCACACATCACACATAAAAGCCAACCGGGCAATTTAACGAACACATGACATGCCCTTTTTAAACAAAACAATTTATTTTATGTACATGAAAAGGAATAAAACACCAATTGAAAGCCATATTTTCATTCAAGATACTGTAACATGTTAAAAATACCATATAACAGACTATAAACCTCACAAAATATTTTCAAAAGATAACGGAACATTTAAACAAACACTTGTTGAGAACTTTCATGACAAAACAACACTACCGTTCACAAACCAATGATTAAACAACCACTTTGAACACCAATAAAATTATCCAAAGGATGAAAAACAATAATAAACATATATATCTGGTTATAAATAAAATAAAAGGATGAAACTTAAATAATAAAGTCATGTGCATGGGGTATCCTACCTCAAATCTTTGGCGTAATTGAAACGCACACCCGAAATCACCCGCCGCGGGTTTATAAACCCTAAAACTATAAATACCAGACCTAAACAAACATAAAACCCATCAAAAAACATGGTATAACAAAACCCTGGGTCTATCAAGACTAGGGTACAATATAAAACCATGAAATAATGAAAGGAGGGGGAAGAGGAAGGAGAAAGGAGAAGGAATCTCACCTTTCACCCAAGAAAACTCTTCGTATTCCATTAGATCTGCAACCCTAGAGGGAAGGGAATGACTTGAAAATTCATGGAGATACTCATAAGATCTGGACGAACCAGGGAAAGAAAATTGGTGGCCAAAAGAGTACGAATTGAATGAGTTATGGGTGAAACGATTTACCTTCTCAATTCTGGACGTTTTGAGGAAACCAGAGAACATTCTACCTAATACGAGACCAATATGAACTCCAAAGTGGTAAAAACGATATTGGGGGTGAGGATAGGGATAGTGGCTTCGGGTGGGAGGTGGAATCACCGAAAAAGATTAAAAAATGAAAATGATATAAATGAAACAAATTATTTTTTTTAAAACAGGAAATGGGCCCATGGGCCGGCCCAATACCTAAATAAGTGACCCAAATTCGCCTGGCTTATGAATTTCTAATGGGTCTAAAAGGATAAATAAATTTTAATATATCAGTATAGGATAAGTGGGAAGTTTATTGGGTGAAAAAGGATGAAAAACAAAAGAGTTATAAAAAACAAATTCAGTTGTTAAAACTGGGAATGGGCCCGATCAATACAAAGACAGAAAAAAAAACCGTGTGTGACAATTCTCCCCACCATTAAAGCTATCCGCCCCCGGAAAGCCATAACACTTTCCAGATGAAAAAAAAACAACACATAAGGATTCCAGAATGTACCCCCCACCATTAAGAATCAACTATCCCTATAAATGTTCTTAGGATGAAAATCCCAGAGACCCATGGTGGGTCTCCCCACCATTAGAAACCAACTAGCAATGAATAGACAAGAATTGAACATGAGCTAAAATTGGGCGTCACTCACAGAAGCCCAAAAAACCCTCCTAGAAAAACATAATATACCAAGTTAATAGGATTACAAAATTAACATATAAACCACCCACTCCCGAACGGAGGGGACAAGAATTTGGCCAACACATTCAACACAATTCTGGACCCCCGTCACTTGGGGATGGGAGGGAAGGGGACCCAATAATTTGGCCACTGAAACAACAAAAGAAACAATGAAACTACCCAAAACTCTCCCCCAATGAATAGGTAACACCAAGACTGCATCTGATTTTTACAGGTGGTCCACACAGGGACATTGATTGAAAACCCACATCCATGAAGGAAAAACCATAGACACTGTGTGAGGGGTTAAGTCCACCACACTTGTTGCGACAAAGGGAAATTCATAGAAATGAAGAACCAAAACATTGACATAGTAACTAACTGACCAAAACAGAGGAGTAAGGATCATAATCTAGCACTCCACACCTCTGTTGATTTCCTGACTGCGTGAAAAGCTTCACTCTGAGGCCTATGGCTGGAGCCCTGATTCTTGAAGCATTTGTTGCACCGCAGTCAGCTGATAAGGATCACACCACTCAAAAAAACCCACACTGGATCACAAAAAAACCTTCATCTCAATAGGAAATAATAGATACATATCAAAATTTCTTATCACTCCAAACGAGGGGCATAATGGACAAGGAATTAGACGAAACACATCAACATCACCGAACACAACTGCTCTATCCAAAAGAATTATCACGACCTAGAAGCACTTTTAATAGATCCCAAACATCTCTATATTCCAACAAACAGGTTGAGGCATCATAAAAAGAGGTGGATTTAAAATTTGAAAGGAATCCTTAGGTTGATCAGTAGGAAAGATTTCCAACGGAGAACTATCACTAGCCACATCACAACATCAAACACATCTTTAGAAACCCAATGAAAATTTCTCCAAAACCAAGACACCAACAAGATATTATCTCAAGATACAAAAAGAGTATGAATTATAGATCACAAGGAAGCTTACTAAATAAAAAACTCTTCTACAACATAGAAAAATCAAGCCACATAACCATTGGTTTTAAAAAAAAGGGCCACAATTTTCAGCTCAAAACAGTTTTGAAAAATCAAACTAACTTGGTGGGTTTCCACATTCACCAATGGTGTTTCATCAAGTCTCACCCACATGCACATTTCCATGCCACCCCTGACACCCAACCACCATACCATATAGGCCATACTTCCAAATATAAATAAAACCATGCATGTGAGCACCCATGAAAACACCAAAGGCTAAAATTAAACATCATAATTAAAAAAACAATTTACCTTCAAAAGGAACACCAACCACCAAGTCAAAAAACATTTTCATGTTTCACAAAAAAAACCACAATTAATTAAGAACCATTTTCTTGAAAACCTACCCCTTTTCATTTTTAAAAACTTTTTAAATAACCAAGCCACTCCAAACAACCCCTTCACATTATTATTTTTTTTTAAAAAAAATCAGCAATGTATATTTTCATAATCTGAGGTCCATTGAGACCAATAACATTTCTAGTAAAAAACCAACCGATCAAAACTAATTTCCAAAACTAATTTATCCGATTTAAAAAACTTTTTTAACATCCTAAAATACCCCATTTAAAAAAAAGATCCAGAATCACTTTAAAATCATTCACAATTTCAAAACATTTTATTTCAACAAACCACAAGTTTAGATTATGGATAATCCAATCCCTTTAAATCATTTCTGCTTCCCTCAATTTTTGTTTCACAAAAACACAACCTTCCTAAACCATTCTTATATTTAATTATTGAAACCCCCTTTTTTCACTTTTCGAAATCTAATCCTTACATTAAAACCCATTTCCACAATTCTCACACAAGGATTTTAAAAACAAAAATTCAGAATTCAAGAAAGGTTCAAGAGACCCAAGAAAAAGGGAACTAGTGTCGGTGGGTGACTTGACCATATGGTTGGCGGCCATATGCCAAACACAAAACCAACACAGAGAGACTTATTAGGACCATTCCCCAGCTCCACATGGCTTGCCAGGCCCTGTGAGCTCACGAAGGCCATTGGTCAGACTCCCTTTGTCATATCCCAATATAAAACAATCAACTAGAACAATGGACACTAATAAAACCGGACTTCCATGGAAACCGGAGGATTAGAACAAGAAAGAGTTCGCGACGCTCTTCTTGCACTTACCCCTCAAGTCCCAACAATCCTACTCCATCTACATTGACATCCCCAAAATAACAAGGGCGCTCTAAAAAGAAAGGTCCGCTAATAGCCGACCTCCTCTGATACCATTTTGTCACGAACCAGCCCGAGTCGACCCTGAACCGGTCACCCAGGCCAGCCCGCGACAAGTCCCGAGAGGCGTTCCCGATCCTCCCGGGATGGTGACAAGCACCAAGGGAATCAATAGAGTACAGAAGGGAACGATTTCTCCGATATATAAACAATCAAAAAAACAGCGGAAATAAACGGACAACCCAAAATGAATTTATATAAAAATTGAACTAAATATTATTTGTACAAGAAAATAAAATTAGAACAAAACCAAAAACTCAAATGAACAATTCCGATGAAAAAATAACTCCATGTGACACTTCTGGTCACTCTCCAACACAATGATAAAAAGTCTCCCAAGGTGATCGAACTAAAGATGAAACCTGCACAAGGGCTAAAAAAAGAAGAAGACTATAGGCGTGAGTATTAAAACTCAGTAGGTTAGCCCGGTATTATATTTCCAATGCACATTACTTTAAAATAAAATAAACATAAATTTATAGTTTTAAATTCATGATTTGAAAGTCTGGTTTTAAAATGAGGTTTCATGCTATAATAATTATCAGACAAAAACATGCAGGTTTAATAAACAAAAATGCAAGTAACAATTATTTTCAAAGAGGTGAAACTTCAAAATGAAAATAGTTTTCAAGAGGGCTGCATTAAATAATTTTAACATTCAAATAAATAACACATACTACTGAATTTTCCAACAAAACACACCGTATGCCGACGGTGAGTACAAAATAGCCAATGAGCACTAGTCACAGGAATACCCCTAGGCACTAGTTAGTTGTGAGCCCCAGGTACCTCGTATCTCGGTGAAAGTAACCATAATAAATATCTGTTCTCGTGCACGAGCCACTAGTAGGGAAAATACCCATAACCTAGTGGTCCCCAATCATCAACATCATCATAGTTTAGTTAGTGTTGTCATTGTCAAACTTGCTACGTGAAACAGGGGCCAACCCCCACAGAATCACTAGCATACTAGTACACGTCCGCCCACCTAGATACCCGGGATTCCCTTTAGTGCTCAATAAAGTTACACATATTATCAAATACACATTTAACATCCCCATTCCATTACAAAACCATAAAAACACAAACATCCCATAATCATTCTTCACATTTCTTACACTAATCAAAAAACCGCTAAATATTTCGGTAAAACAATTTCATGAAGTGTATTGAGGATTTGCAAATAAAACTCTTTCAAAAACACTCTTTAAATTATAAACACAAATCATAACCAAACCAAATCATATTTGGCAGCCCAATAAACATTTAATAAAATCATTTAATGGACCATAAAACAATCCCAATTTCACAACTTGTTATATACAAGTAAAACACTCCTTCATTAGGAAATGCCAAACGGGCCTTTAAACATTTTCTCAAAACTAACCTTTGATGAAGGTATGAATTTTAATTTTATTAAGGATCTGTATAAACATCATTTACATCAGTAAACCTCATTCATAAATCTCTTATAATAATTAGGTTAAATATTCAAAACACAACCATTTTCAGAAAGATGTGAAACGGTCCATTTTTGGGAAAATCGGGCCAAAATATGTTGTAAATCAAAACCCACTAGTTTGTAAAAACAAATCCAAATTGGAAATCAATATAAGTACCCAAAAATACCATTTATAATTCTTCCAATTCCTTTATAAATCCAATCAAGTAACTTTTAAATCACACATCACACATAAAAGCCAACCGGGCAATTGACCGAACACATGACATGCCCTTTTTAAACAAAACAATTTATTTTATGTACATGAAAAGGAATAAAACACCAATTGAAAGACATATTTTCATTAAAGATACTTTAACATGTTAAAAATACCATAGAACAGATTATAAACCTCACAAAATATTTTCAAAAGATAACGGAACATTTAAACAAACACTTGTTGAGAACATTCATGACAAAATAACACTACCGTTCACAAACCAATGATTAAACAACCACTTTGAACACCAATAAAATTATCCAAATGATGAAAAACAATAATAAACCTATATATATGGTTTTAAATATAATAAAAGGATGAAACTTAAATAATAAAGTCATGTGCATGGGGTATCCTACCTCAAATCTTTGGCGTAATTGAAACGCACACCCGAAATCACCCGCCGCGGGTTTATAAACCCTAAAACTATAAATACAAGACCTAAACAAACATAAAACCCATAAAAAAACATGGTATAACAAAACCCTGGGTCTATCAAGACTAGGGTACAATATAAAACCATGAAATAATGAAAGGAGGGGGAAGAGGAAGGAGAAAGGAGAAGGAATCTCACCATTCACCCTAGAAAACTCTTCGTATTCCATTATATCTGCAACCCTAGAGGGAAGGGAATGGATTGAAAATTCATGGAGATACTCATAAGATCAGGACTAACCAGGGAAAGAAAACTTGGTGGCCAAAAGAGTACGAATTGAATGAGTTATGGGTGAAACAAGTTACCTTCTCAATTCTAAACGTTTTGAGGAAACCAGAGAACATTCTCCCTAATACGCGACCAATATGATCTCCAAAGTGGTAAAAACGATATTGGGGGTGATGATAGGGATATTGGCTTCGGGTGGGAGGTGGAATCAACTAACAAGATTAAAAAATGAAAAAGATATAAATGAATCAACTTATTTTTTTTAAAACAGGAAATGGGCCCATGGGCCGGCCCAATACCTAAATAAGTGACCCAAATTCGCCTGGCTTATGAATTTCTAATGGGTCCAAAAGGATAAATAAATTTTAATATATCAGTATAGGATAAGTGGGAAGTTTATTGGGTGAAAAAGGATGAAAAACAAAAGAGTTATAAAAGAAAAAAATTCAGTTGTTAAAACTGGGAATGGTCCGGATCAATACAAAGACAGAAAAAAAAATCGTGTGTGACAATTTCCATGGTTAACCCAATCCATCATCACTTCACTCTCTTTGTATCCACAGTTTGACTCCCCCACCTACCGCAATAGAGAGGACTGCACTATCAACTGAAATAGACAACCTCTACCACCATCCACCATTGCATCCATGTGTAGGGAATCTAGTTCCACCATTGTCTTCCAAGAATCAATATATTCCTAAACATCTTCCCTCTATGACACCCTGCTCAAGGCATCAGCCACAAATTTTCCATTACATTCAATATAAGAAATATCGATTTTTTTCCTAAAGAAACTCCACCACCCTTCATTTTCACATGTTCATGTCCCATTGAGTAAGAATATTCAGCAAAATCTTATGATCCATGAATACCACATTGTGCTCCACGATGAGGTAATGTCGCCACAACTTCTACACGAACTATACTGTTTCATGATCTTCCTCAAGGGTGTCATATTTATGCTCATGAAGATGAAAATTTCTATACCAATAAGATATCAATCATCGCTACTGCATCAGTAGACACCCTAGTCCGGGTCAAGAATAATCATAAAATACCTAACACAACACACCTTCCTCCTGTAACATAAGCACTAAAGCACTGAACAAACTTTCCATTATATAATTGAATGTTTCCTGACTGTAACATCCCAGGTAAATAAAGAATATGAAATTTTCATATTTATTAATATTGGTGAATAATATATCAATATTACTTTAAAGTGGATGATATGTTCTAAGGTGTACCCTACATGCAACAACGAGTTTCTTTGAAATCTTATGTTGCACACTAATAATATAATAATATAATTTTAAATGGTAGTTCACTCCTCGCCATTTTAATGGAGGGAATGAAGAGAAATGACTAAAAAATGAATATATATGTTTTTAAAATACTTTTACAATTATCCAATAAATACTAGAGGCTTAAAATGTGAATTAATCCAATTTTAAGCATAGATCTTCTAACATTCTTTAAAAGGTTGTTTAACCACCTTTTGAATGTGAACCCTTTTTAAATATACTTGTTGACAATTTTATATGTTATATTTGACAAAATTATATCCATATTTAGAATCTAGACATCAAAATTTAATTTATGTAATTTTCTTTGATTTTTGCCGATAAAGTTCATTTTTTTAATGAATAGTGAAAATGTTGTATTTTAATTCAAAATCTTCTTCTATTATAACTTATTTGAATGGTTAGATTATCTTTTATAATATGTTTTAATTTGTAGTTAAAATATATTTTTACCATTTAATCCAATGGGGTCATTGTAATTAATTTCACATTGAAATTGGACATAAACAAGTGTCAATATTTTGATAGATATTGTATATTAAAAACACGTTATTTGATTTGATATCAGAAATTAATAATAAATTTTATTAATGAAACTTCTATGTATTGAATTTGGTAAAATGGAAATCATTTTCTAATTTGGAATATAATAAATATATTAGGTTTAATTTTTGGTATTTTTCTGAAAAACATCTATTTTTGATTAATAGTGAAACAACTAAGTGGTAGTTAAAAAAACTGATTTTACTTTTAAATGAAATTTTACCACTTATGTGAATTGAATATCAGAAATACTAATTACATGGTTGTCAATATTATGTAAAATTTGGATTGATGGGATGATAATAATTTTGAGTGAATAGTAACATATGAGTTTAATTAACCACGATTCGAGGTAATTATGGTAATTTAAGGTAAAAATGAGATTATAAAAATATAAAAAAATCTTGACACTTGTCCTTCCCTCATTGGATGTGTCATGGAAGTCCAAGAAAATATATTGGTCAATTTTTTGGACCCCATGGAGCCACTTGTGTAATACAATGACATTAATACCTTTTATTAAATATAAAAATAACAATGTCACAAACACGTATTGTTTTACTAAAACAATTTTTACATGGGATTATACATGTAATATTTTTGACAATAAATATTCATTAGAAATCTAATAACATTTTCTACATAATATTTTATTTATAATTTTTATACATTAAATAAATAAATTTATTTATGACACCATGATGATTAGTTATTAGGTGAAACCAATCTACGAATCCAATTAGATGATGGAAATCTGTGAAACTGATTGGGTGAAATCGATCTATTAAACTGATTGGGTGAATCCAATATGTGAAAACAGATTGGATGAAACCAATATGTGATACTGATTTGGTGAAACCTATAGATAGAAATCAATATGTGAAACTGATTTGGTGAAACCTATCTTTGAAACCTATCGAGTGAAACCGATCTGTGAAACCGATTGGGTGAGATCGATATGTGAAATTAATTGTGTGACACCGATCTCGGAAAATAATTGGATGGAAATGATATATGAAACCGATTGGGGGAAACTGATTTGTGAAAATGATTGGGTGATATAGATCTGTGAAATAGATTGCGTTAAACCGATCTGTAAATCTAATTGGGTGGAACCAATTTGTGAAACTGATTGGTTGAAAACGATTTTTGAAACCGGTCCGGAGAAACTGATTGGTTAAACAAATTTTGTGAGACTGATATATGAAACTGATTGGGTGACACCGATCGGGTGAAAATAGTCTGTGAACCAAATTGGGAGAAACTAATTTGTGAAACCAATTTGGTGAGACGAATCTGTGAAAACGATTGTGTGAGAGAGAACTATGAAACCTATGAGGTGACACCAATCTTGGAAAATGATTAGTTGAGATCGATCGTTGAAGCTGATTAGTGAAGATGATTAGTGAAGCTATTCAGTGAAGCGGAACTTTGAAGCTAATCAGTGATGAAAATTAGTGAACCATATCTATGAAGCTGATTAGTGAAGCTGATCTGTGAGACAGATGGGTGGAACTAATCAGTGATTCCAGGATACTCCAACACATAGAATAGGGATATTTAATGGACCAAGACGGTCTGTGCGATTACTAGTAAAGTGAAAAATGAGAAACTTATGGTATTGATTTTGTATTATTTAACACAAGTTGGTTTAATTTGAATTTAATAAGAAATAAACCCTGTTAAATGAAAATATATTAATTTTCTATGAATGAGAGAAAATAAAAATAATCAGTGAATGATTTTTTAATTTTATTAAAATTTTAGGATGTAATTGATTTAATTATAATTTAGTAGCTAATAATTCTATTCCTTTTATAATGAATCTACTTATTAAAGATAGGTTATGATGAAGAATTAGAATATATATCACTAAAATTTACTCTATCATCTTGAAGAATTATAATTGTTTTTAAAATCTTATACTCTACTAATATAGAAAACATTATCGATATTAATCTTTATAGAATAAATATGTATGAAATGGAATACAACATATAAATGTTAAGAAACATTTTTCTTCTTGAATAGTTTAATATTATATTTTAAATTCTTACTCTCTAATAATTATATAATTTTTTAATATAATTATGTATTTGCGACTATTTTACATATTGATTAAAGAATATGTTACATAATAATTTTTAAATATATTTGGATAAAAGTAATCATTAATAAACATTTATGTTATTAACAATATTATATTTTCAATTTGTAAATGCATATAATTTTTTTTGAAAACTAGATTTTGTATGTATTAAATAATATTATGATAGTTATTCTAATAAAAATATTGTCCACAGATACTATATAAAAATAATTTCCTTCCAAAACAATATTTTTAGAATTATATAATTTTTTCTCTCATTCAAACATTATCATATAAAATATAGATAGGGAAAACTAGTTGTTGAGTATCAAAAAGATTTAATGTATTATTGTAATGATTATAGACACCTCACCCCTAATCTACATAACCATAAACATATAGGGAAACCTCAACAGTGGGTTGAATTTTTTAATTATTGTTTCTTATAGAAAAACAATTATTTTATTTTGGTTGATATAAATATATTCAATATTATAGGTAATATGTATACAAATTCATAGACTCTTGATTAATAATAAGTTTCTATCAGTTTTTATGTATTGGTACAATTATTTATATATAAAATTGCAAGGACATTGTTTCTATAATTGCAAGTGGATGTTGTAACAACCACAATATTATCATGTATTTCTTATAATTTAAATTAAATGTCTCAAATTATTAATTCCATAATGTAGAATGACAATAAATTTATAAAACATTTTATCTAAATATTAAAAAAGAAATAAAAATGTAAATAATATGACTTTAAAAAAATTGGTAAAAGAAAAACATGTAAATAATAGACAGTCATGATTTATATAGAAATTATAATGATCTCTGATGAAGGAAAATCCATTTAATATTAAAATATAAATTAGGTAAAAATGTTGAAATATTTTTTATCATTTTTAGATAGAATGAGGGAGTAGATATTGTGGTAAATTTTAGCAGAATATAAATATTGATGGTAGAAATTATATAACAAAAAATAGAGAAATTATTGGATATTTATATGAGATACATTTAAAGAGGTTATTTGATATTATTTGAATTGAGATCCATGAAGTTATAAGACAATATTTGGTTAGATATATTGATGAAATAAATTTTATAATTTATATCATGAATTTCAAAATAAATTAAAATTTCTTTTTTAACATATTGAATTTAATATCGTAAATTTTATAATGTCTATGAATTTAAAATTATTATGTTTGATATAAGTTAAAAAATATATATTAAATCTATTTAAACATTATTTATCATTTTTATTTTTTACAATCTTATATTAGAATATGACTATTTAATAAAATTGTTCCAAATAACCCATTTTGTATATTTATTTAGTTGAATAAATTTATTATAATAAATTTGAAATATAAATATTTTATAATTTATTAAATTGTTTTTTAAGATAATTTATAATAGTTATTGTTAATTTTTATTATTTAATATTTATCGTTATAATTCCTTTCATAATATTATAGGGAATGAAATATTATTATATACAAATAAACATTCAATTTAGATAAAACATTATACAATTGGAATTTTCGTAAATAAAAAACCATTATTTTTTTTGAAATATCATCAATATAATTCTTTTAAAATATATTTAAAAGTTGAAAAACCATTGTATCATTTTAAAAAAATACATAATTTTTGAATAAAAATATTCTTACGTAAGAAAAATAAAAATGGTTCTTTATGAAAATTACTCTTAAAAATTAATTGTTATTTTTACATTTTAATCATTATATATCATAAAATTATATAAATATATTATGTATTTATTTTAAATAAATTATGATATTTTTCAATCCTATTAATTATATTTCATATCGTTTATAATATTTCATCTAAAAATATTATGTGAAGTATAATATATTAATTGTCCACAGAATGTTATCTAAAAGTATATTACATAGTAAGATTACATTATAAATTAAATAAATTCTTTCATAATTTGAATTCAAGGGATAAAATTAAATTATATAGTAAATGGTAGTCTCGATGAATGTATTAATTTATTAAGTGGTATATATTATATAAAAATTTAAAATATTAAATATAAGTTAAATTTATATTGTGTTCTATGAATGTTCATCCCTTTGTAATATTTAAATTTGGGGAAGTGTAAAATTCATTGATGTGAAATATTAAATAAATATAAATGATAGGCTCTTATATTATATATATTCCAAAATTCATCAGAATTGCATATAGGATTTGTGAATACTATATTATCTATTCTAATTACAATAAATATTAACATGAAAAAATAATATCAAATATTTATAAAATATATATGTAGATATTATCATCTTAAAACTAATATACTATTTTATTCTAAAATTTCTATTGCGTAATATAGTCCATAAATGATACAATAAATCTCACAATTTTCACGATCGTCATGTTTGGAATTTCGAAAATGTTATCATAAATTTATTTCATTCCATGTGTTTCAATATATTATAGCATTATCCATTAATTATTTACTTCACAGCACAAAGAAATAATCCTTTCAATTATAAACATGGTATGTTTTTAAAAGAAGAGAAACAATGGTGTCACTAAAATCCCATTATTAAACAACTATTGTGAGAATATTCCGGTTGAAAATTACGAAAATATGAAATCAATTTTTTTCTAATTTTATAAATCATTCATAAAATCCAAAAGGGACATTACTACATTTTATAACATAAAATATTACAACCTTAACATACAAATAAATGTTTCTTCCACACATTATAGACATTTAAATTTTCTGATAAAATGATATTAGATTGATCATTATATGCTAATCATCACTACTATTTGGGAGGGGGACTCTTACCTGTTGAAAATGTTACCAATGAATCACAGTTTTCTAGTCCATTATTGAATCTATGTTTATTCATATTTTTATTTTTGAATTTATATTAACAGAAATCTTTAACGAATATTTAATGAAGAAAACATTATTTTGAGAAAGGAAAATTGGATTTTGTGTCAATTTATGGTATACTGGTGTTAGTCATACGAATTTATGGATTGTTATATTCATATAAAACTAGGAAAAAGTCAATTATGTTTGAAATTATGAATGTATATTTATTATTATACATATTTTGAGGACATGGTCAATGTAAAATGGATTTCAAATATTAAAACCATACAAATTAAATTTCAATCATATCTAAATTGTAGAATTTATTTTTAATATTAAATAAAAAAATAATGAATTTTCGTAATATAGGATTATTTTTAATCTATTGGAAAATTCATACATATGCCCATTCTTATATGATATTTATGTTTCTTTGAAAAATCTAAAATATCCTTGATTATTTTAATATAATTTTGTTTTAGTCGTATCTAATGAGCGGTGTATATTTGCTGAATAATATTAAAGTTGGGAACTATAAAAACATGATACTTGTTAATATTTCAAATATATGAAGTATTTATTTAAAGATTTTAATTGATTGGTTTACCATTAAATGGTAATTATAAAATATTTTCTCATGAAAATCCCCAGTGTAGTTAAATATTTATACTTCACATATACAATATCTGCCATAATTCTATACCCCTCCACATGATTTGGATTTCAAGACTAGTAAATAGAATTTTCTATGGATGATCAATGATCAATGAATATATAAAATATATTATACTGAAAAAATTATAGTAAAATTTTCATCTAAATATAATTTGTCGTATATATTTTTAATTTGTCTATAAATAGTTTCTATGAATTTCATTCTCTCAAAGTATTCGATAAATTATTTAATTTTTATGGTATATTTGTTGTTTTAATTTATATGGAATTTAAATTATTTTTAAGTGATTTGGAATGTAAAATAATAAAATTTTAAAATGATTTCCAACAGTTATGCTACATTAGAAATATATTTCAATGATTCTTATGCACAAATATAGATCGATAATGTATTGGATAATGATTTTGATTTTATAGAAATGATTTTGAAAATAATTAATGGTGTCATTATTTATTTTAGGGTTATTAAAAGTGGGATTTTTTTATGTTATCGATATAGTGTCCCAAAATGTTATCCTGAAATTTCTATTAATACTAATTTGTTTTAAAATAAAGAATTTTGATTTCATGAAAAATGAAATCTATTTAATGTGAAAAAATATTTTTTTATCTCAATGTTAAATTTATTATGTTCTAATGATTGTCTATTAATATAAACATTTATTCCATTCCTAATGTAATTATGTTTTCTTACTGAAAAATTCAGAGAAATTAATTTTCATATATTAAAATATAATCTAATTTTGTTAAATATTATTGACAAAAAATATTAATATATTATAAAAAAATGAATTAAATGAGAATTCAGATCTTTGTTTAATGAATTTCGTTACCAAGTGTTTTCATGGTATCAAAGGAATACAATGTTTCTTATTACAGTGTTTAGCTTATTCATATTTTTATAGTCGTATAACTGTTTGAAAAGTCTCTCAAAATTCAAAAAGATGAGGGTGAAAGATTGAAAAGCCATAATTATAGTTATAAGGTTCTGTACATGAATGAAGAAGTTGAATACAATGTTATTAAAAAAATGTCTTCCACCCAAATTTCAATGAAGGCTATTACATTATCCATGTTCATATAATTCATGTCATCACTATGAAAATATGTTTTTTTTTCATAAAGGTGATGAAAATATTACATCTATGTGTTTCATGATTTCTCATACTCTGAGAGATGTTGATTTTTTAAAACTATTTCATAGTCGTGTGATGTGGTGGTGATAATGTCCTATTTTTTGGAAAAATATTTTATCCACTACTATTGAAAAATGATGGGAGAAACATATACAACAATATATTGGTATTTTTTAGTTTCTATTTCAATTAAAATAACTCCTTTTATTGATCATGGAACCCAAAGGTGTATTAGTTTATATTGGATTCAATTTTATTTCATGTTGATTTAATATAGATATTTAAATAAATAATTATTACAGTTTTAAATTTTATGGACAATTTTATTGAAATTATTGAACTGACAATGAGTACATTTCATGAATACAATATTTTTGTGCATTTCTTATGTTCCAAGACCTCCTTGGGTTCCCCAGTCTACAAAAAAATCTAAAGCATCTAAAATAGACATTGATTTTCCCGCCCACATTATTCTACCATGTTCCATGTGTGTGGAACTCATCAACTAGTGCACAATAAGACGTTACCTTATTAGTTACCCATACCAATTCCCCTATTTATGAATAAAATCTTTTTAATGATTCCCATTTGAGATGAAATTTAAAAAATTTACACATGGAGAAGTGACCCAATACATATTGGTCCTATGATTATAATGGAATGTGAGCTATTAGAACTCCACCATAAATTGAATAATATGTACAAATTCTATATAGATAATGTATAGGATGATAAAACACTATATATTTAAATGTAAGGATAATAGAAATCTAGACACTATAGGTGTTGTAATGATGTTTTACTTGGGCTCCATATGACATATAAAACACATGGGGATACTATAAATTGTATCTGCATTCACAAGTCACCCCAAACATTGTATAATGTAGGGCAATTAAATAGTGTCACTCTAAGACATATAAAAGGGATAATGATTATATGGGCCTCATAATAGGGTAATCCTTTTCTAAATTCCCCATTCACGGATACAATACACACCCAAGTATTGCATCATGTAAATATTAAGGTACATTATAGCTATAACAATAGATATATAATAGTTTTTTTGAAAATATAATTTTATCAATAAACTATACGAATTGTTTTTAGAAACCATTAGTAAATAATTCATTAAAATTTCCTATAACAATTTCGTTTAAAAACCCAGAGTATAGGAAAAATAGTATATATGGGTTTAAAAACTCAAAAGTAAAGGCTCCCTTTTATAAAATCCAATATGACCCCCTTTCACTAAAAATAATCAATTTATCCCAAATAATTGTTATTTTTCATTGATATTAAATTTGGATGAATTTAATTTGACATCCATTATTCTTAGAATCTTCATTATTATCAGGTTTTAATGTTAAATCGTCAATTTATATTGATTCTTGTCACCTTTTCTCTAATATTAAACCTATATATTGCAATTTTAATGGACATGGTTTAGAAATAACAATTATAACATTAATCATGTCACATTTTTTATCGTTTTCTATGAATGTATAAATTTAAAATACACCTAATATTATTAAGATGCTAATATTAATATACATAACTGTTTTTTGGATTATATGTTGTTGACCATGATGGTTGAACATTGAATCCCACATTACATTTAGTCACAAAAAATATCAAAAATTAAGTATTAATTATTTTTTATTTGTCTAAATTTAAACTGTTATATTTATGTGATATGTTATTATTTTCACCCATGTTTTATTAATTTTGCCTTTATTTTTCTTTGTTATGTTAATTTTTTTCAATTTTTTATAATTTTTTGAATGAAATTTTTTAGTAACCCAGTGTTATTCAACATGATAATTTAGCAAGAATTATAAAATTTAATGTTTGATTAATTTACTTATTTTCCCACCAATGACGGTAATGGTTTTCCCCCTTATGGATATATATTTTATTTATATTTTCTTAATTATAAGAGTATTTTATATATTTTACCATTTTGGAATTCAACTATATCCCTAAAAAACATGTACATGTCATTTCTCCCACCATATCATGTGAGTAATGGAATATATAACATACACATTGTTGTTTATAAAGGCTGGACATCTATTTTTATTCTAATGAATCCATGTGGGGGTTTTTTATATATATATTTCTAATATTAAAATTTTACATTTATCATTAATTAATATTGTATGAGAATTATCCATTTCATTTCCATTGTATATTGACCTGATGTCATCCATGATTTTTTATTGTTGAGAAATCTATAAATGCAGTTCATTGAATTCAGTTGGGATATAAGACATATGATTTTTTACATCATTCACCTTTCAAACCATTAATGGTTTTAAATAAACTTATTCTTTTTGGGAGATCCACCTCATTACCTCACACGTGATGAATATGGGAATCATATCAAATAAGGGTACTTATAAATCAACCAATGAAAAATGATTCTATATATTACCATCATTATATCCTCAAATAAGGTGTAAGAAACATCTTATAGTATCAAATTTAATTTCGATAACAAATCCATCTTATTTTAGCATAATTTTATAATATTGGGTGATAACAATATGACCGATTACATTCCTTAAAATTAGTGAATCATATGATCCATTAATCATGAGGAATATTAATTCATAATCATATTAAATAAATCCTAATAAATTAAACTAATCTTATAAAAATATTCCAAATAATAAGAGAACAAAAATAACCAAGTAGATACCAATTTCAAACAAATCGACATGAATCAAATAAAAAAATTAAATAAATATTGAATAATAAAGAAAAACATTAAATATAAATTTAATTTAAATATTCACAATAAAATAAAAATCAAACTTTATGAAATTTAATTACAATTACCAAATTAAATTCGGACCAATACAACCTGAACAAAAAAATAAATCTCAACCTAAACCAATGTGAATTTAACTGAATTGTAGCAACATGAAAAAAAACATAACTAAATCGAGTGTAAAAGAACTAACCAATCGTTAATAAAAATATTATTAATTCAAAGAAAATTAATTTATATAAGTTCGAACATAAAATTAATAATACAAATATAAAAAAAGTTATGAATGATCAATTTGTAATAAATATAATATAATTTAAATGATCTATAACGAAAAAATATTTCATTTTTTGTGGAACCATTTACATATTATAGTATTCCTTATAAGTATTAATCACAATCTTGAATTATTTAAATATATTATACTATGTTTATATTAGTAGAGAAAATATTTTATAATACAATGGAATTTTTTTTTATTTACAATATTGACTGTATCTCATTTTAGTTCATGGTGGAGATCAATTTTTGGGTCATTTAGATAAAAATGATTCAAATATTTTTATTACACCATTCCCTTGTCATAATTTTCATTTAATATAAGAACCCAAAAATATCAATGGAATCATCATTCAACAAATTATTCCATATTGAATAAATCATATAAAATCACATTTAGAAAACAATACCATCATTATAAATGACGAAGGAATTAAATAAAAGGACTTTTCAAAATTTATGAAACCTATAATAATGGAACTGTAAGAAGATATTTGGAATCATAATGTGACCCTTATGAATAGTAAACCTACACCTACCAATAGAATTTTAGCCTCACTATAGATTTTATAAATTAACTTTCAATATATTATGAATAAAAATATTGTATAATTATATTATTGTATTTGTATATAATTTTTTTTAAATGTAAAATTGAATATTGGTATTTTTGGAATTATAAATATTATATACAATTTTATATATATTATAATCATTTAAATGAAAATTTAATTTAAAAATATAGAATACTAAACATTTTTGTTAGTTTTTTTATTATAATATAATTTTATGTGAAATTAAATAATTTTTCAAATTTATTATAAAACAATATATTGTATTAAAATCAATTTTTTCCAACTAAAATATGATTTAATTAAAAATTAAATAAATCATATATAGAAAATTAATTTAATAATCTTGATTTCCACTTTAAATTCTATATATTGAAAAAAAAATTAGGTTGATTTTTTTTTAAAATAATATATAATTGTTCAATTTTAATTGATTAGTAAAAAAGGATATTTCAATATATTTAACAAATATATAAATTATAGTGTCATAGGTTTTGTAATCCCATAATCGTGAAGTCTTCATAATTTTTAATATATATAGTCATTATTAATAAACTATACATAGTCATGAAGAAAAAAAATAAAAATCTAATAAATTAAATAATCACTAAATAGCCCTCTCCTCTACTATATATACTTCCCATAAACACAATTTTTCCACACACCTTTGAATAATTGAGACATCTCAAAATTCTTCCAAATAATTTTCTCAAGCCTCTCCCCCACGTCTTGGAGTCCTTGGACTCAGTAAAATAAAAAACCCTTTTCTCTGAGGATCTCAACGAGGATAAATTCATGCGGTAAAATTCACCTTAATTTTCAAATATATCATTTCAAATTTATATTCTATTCTTATTTACCCGTACCCCACCTTTCAAAAGTTATATTGACACTCCATTATCATTTATAAAGTATATGTTTATCTTTGTATTTGAATGATTCGTCAGCAATCCTCTTCTCCTCCACCTTCTAATAAAAAAATTAAAATATAATCTGTTATATTTTAATTTATTTAATTCAAAAACAACAAGATTTTAATTCCCATTACCACATTAAATAGTGATAATAAAATAATATTAATGGTAAAAAAATATTATTATATATGTAATATGACTTATTTAATGTTCTGGTACCATTATATATACATATATATATTAATTAATTAAAACATCCTTGTGAAAATCAAAAAACCACCAAAGTAATATAAAAAATTTTAACTAACATATTTTCTAACGATTAATCCTCAAGCAAAATTAATTATTTAATTTTATAACCATTTAATATACCCGAATTTCTTTAATAACATGTTTCTTTAATTCGTGAAAACAATTCATATTTTACATAATTTTCCATACATATAAACATGTAATCTTATCATGAAAACCATGGATTCAAATACTCCAAAACGATTATATAGAATATTGTAACCCATCAAAAAGGAAATAATTGAATATAATAAAAATTTAATAGATAAAATATAATTATAAATCGTTCTTAATTATTTAATTAATTTATTTAATTTGATTATAAAGTAAATTATATTCAATTTTAGAAGACTTCTGGACAAAAGTTAAGAGATTATACCAAAAAATCAATTTTTCATTCAGGTCTCATTTCCCAAATTTAATTTATACTTAATTTTATATAATTAATATAAATAATGTTAAATTTTTCCAAAATATTGTATCAATATTAGTTGTTCATTATAGTTTGGTGTAATTGAGGTTTTAAAAAGGTTCTAATCTCTAATCTCCCCGATAAGAAATCCAAATTAAATATAGCATCCCCTTTCTTACCGATTTTGATGTTAAATAAATAATCCATTTCAAGTAATATTTATTTCTCTAAATGGATCCATTTCATCATGACAAATATCATTGTTTATTTATAGTTTAATGTATAAAATATGAATTTTATACATTATTGGCTCTTTAATATTTTCCTTAAACCATTGTAAAATGATTCATTTATAATATCTCTTAAACACCCTTTTTTACTAGTATTAACTTCATTATGACATCAATTATCTTAATCAATACATATTTTCTCTTTTGAAATTATATTTTTGACCCAAATCCATTCATTCGTGGACAAAATTTTGATATTAACCTTTGTTATTCCTTTGGACCTGATTTTGATATCCAAATAATTCCATGTGTATCCCTTATGATAGAATTTTCATAAGCAGTAGACAAGAAAAGATATGTAATGATGGACGTGATTAGGGTGTATTCAAATAAAATGGGTAATTTTTAACTCATGTGATGCGTTGTAGGGATATAGACTAAAAAATTTCCTTTTTGGGACTATGTGTTCCATGGGAAATGTTCTTCATTGTTGGGCTTGACTCATACTTATGTCATGTTGTGTATTTTTTCCAAATTCCTATGATTCCATTTTTATATTTTCCCATTCCCAACATGATATAATTAATTATGTTTATTTATTTTCAATTATTTTTATGACATATTGTTATACATTGCAACCCATGTGATGTTCTAAATTCCTATGTCTATACCCTTACTACTATTTTTAGCTCATCCCTTTGATCATATATTCCCCCTGTTATCCATTAAAGATGCAAGAGCTCGATTGAATTTTGGATAGTTTTATGGATAATTAAAATAATAATATTTTATTATATTTCTAATTTTTCACTTATATATATAATATTCTAAATACTCTACTTTTTATGATCAATGGATTTTATTAGAACACTAGTTACAGTTAATATCATGTAATAATATATGTAAAAGTATATGGTTACTACAACTGGTGTCATATAATGATTTATTAAATTTTGGAGATTAGGAATAAAACACATTAGTAGGAACCCAAAGGATAACATTATCACCATGGGTAACCACAATGGAATCACAGGCTATCATAAGATAGGCCAGGAAAGTTCAGTCAGAGGAATAACCTCTGACCATTTATTAAAAGAAATAAAAAGTGCAGTAAATAAGGAGATGGATGAGGGCGAACATCTTGCCCAAACCCAATCAAAAGTCCCCACCAAACAAAAAAAATTACAAACCAAACCATTACACCAAAAACCGAAATTTTCAAAAATAAAGAAACCCAAACTTCACCCGCTTTCCACTTTCCAGTCAGCGCATCAAAATCCATCATTTCGGATTGATCCACGAGCCGCCTCGAACCGCGTAGCGTGGAAAATCACCCACCGCAAATCCGGCTGACGTAGAAATCATCCACCAGTCACCATCATCATCAAGCTTCTCGGAACTACCACAGACATCAACACTTCTCACCGTCGTCGCCGGAGCACCAACACCGGCATTATCTCCGACCTCACCGCCATAGAAGAAACGCATCACCATCGACGTCATCCAGACCGTCGTCGCCGTCACCTGCCCAGTATCCCACCGGTCGCCGGAAAAGACCAATCCGACACCATCGTCGTCGACCTTGACGGGTCCAACAGCCTCACAACCCCTCCGAAAATCATCCATACGCAAAAAAACGAAGAACCACACAAACCACACAACACCACCGCCATACAGAGGGCAGAGCACCCAATCCATTAGGGAAATGAAATCCCTAAAACGAACTAAACAAAACCAGATCGACAAAGACAGAAAGGGATTCACCAAGCACCGAAAAAAACCACGAACGAAAAACACCGCGAGCAATCCCCTGAAACCAAAGATCCCGCCGCCACCGACTAGATCGACCACATCAGACACTACAGAGCCCCCCGAACTCACCTGAGATGAGTCGGAACCCCCAAACCGCAGAGACATGATCACAGACTTCAAACGCTGAGAGACACACCGAGGGAAAACCGCGAGCTGCAGAGAACAGAACCAGGAGCGCTCCGAAGAGTATGCCGTCGACGGAGACCGGTCTTACACCCGCAGAACTGAACCAGAAACCACCGACGTCCATAGTGCATCTCCACAGCCAGAGGGAATCCACGAATCAAACTCCACAGCAACAGGAATCTTCCTCCAACCCACCTTGCTCGAGGAGGGTCGTCGCGCCATCCGCAGCG
The DNA here is from genome assembly GCA_963277665.1 of Viscum album. Classification (NCBI taxonomy): domain Eukaryota; kingdom Viridiplantae; phylum Streptophyta; class Magnoliopsida; order Santalales; family Viscaceae; genus Viscum; species Viscum album. The sequence goes on along the minus strand of OY728127.1, from coordinate 1,929,794,699 downwards.
GAGGAGCCTGCGGCGGCGAGAGAAACCTAGAGCGAGAGCGAGAGCCCTTTACGGGCCCATCCTCATCAAGAAATCTATCATAAGATAGAATATAACATTAATTTACAACATTTTCATTATATGTTAATTTTTTTCTCTTATATTATTATTATCGATGTATTCAAGAAACATAATATAAATTATTTTCATAGTTAATATCTGTAAAATAATCTACCACTGTAGACCATCAATTTGATATGAAATGTGAGGATTTTTTGAGTGATCATAAAAATATAATAGTAACAACTGCACATAATTTTAGTATAGTACATTCTCTATAGGATCATTTTATGAATAAGAATTTTAATCACATGGAACTTACTGCTTCTATTATAAATGATAAATAAATGTTAAAATTAATAATTTGGAGATTTCCTCTTATGATTATTTGATCATCTGATCATATCCTCACCGAATAATGGATTAACTCTATTGATAAGATATTATCTATCTTCAAGTACTCATAAGTAGTGAATGTTTTGTCGGTGGTAATTTTTTTTGAGGGGGAAGCTGAGAAATGGTTGGAAATGATAAAGAACACTACTTCCATTAATTAAATTCATTTCATGGAATGGGAATATTTTGAGAAAATATTTTTCAAATTGTATTTTAAAAAAAATCTCCATCTTAAGAACGTGATGATGGTCCTTTGACTGAATCAAAAAGAAATATGAGACTATTGGGGTGTATGAAAAAACATCCCAAGTCTTTCATGATTAAACAATGTCTTTGTCATTAAAACCAATTGCTTGTTAGATCACATCACTAGTGAAAAAAAGGTGTGTCTATAAAAAGTGGTTGTGATTATATACATTGACATCTATAATGATATTTCCAATTCATTCCATAGGATTGAAAAGGAGATCAATACCTCTCAGTGGTCTCGTGGGATTGGGGACCAAAGGATTAAAACCATTTTTTATTTGGTAGGATCAATAGTCGAATTCATAATGGATATTACACCCAAAAAATCATATGCAAAATATGTGGGAAGATTCATACTTAAAACGTCATAAATAGAACCAAGTGATGATTGAAATGTGTGACAGTGGGTAATTTTTCTAATAACTGCCAATGGGATATGAAAACCCCCCCTAGCGTATAAAAACAATGGAAGGTTCAAATCAAAATCGAGCATATAGAGTAGTGTTTCAACTCCAAGGAACATGTGAATTACACAATCCATTTACCAAAGCCACGTTTTTTGGAGGAAATCAACAATGATAACCTCAAATGAAATAAGGAAGGGAATATTATATCACTACAATTGAGGTGGAAATGGACAATGATATGGTGACATGTAATCTAGTTATTCATTAAATAATTTCTATATACTATTTGATTGTGTTATGATGAGATAATTAATTTCATGAAAATTAATTTGAAATATTTAAACACCACCTCTAAATATGGAGGATGAGTAATATGTTAGAATAGTAAATGGGGAAATTATTTACTCTAATGTATATAAATAATCCTCAGTTAATTTTTTGGACAATTCCTCCCTGATAATATTGGTATACATAGTTTTTTGGAGATCGATGCTATATTGTCCATGGATCCACTTTATTTATAATAAGAAAATATAAAATATAGGGAAAGGGAGATTGATCTTCAAATCCTGAAGGATCCTCCAATTTTTTAAAAGTTTATTGGGGAAGACTAATCTCATTTTTAATAATCCTCAGTATTTTTGATATTAATCCCATATAAGAAAACACATATATCTCATCCGATTCATACAATAGATAGATTCATGCTATATGAATTACCCATTGATAGGGAATACACTTATGTGTTGCCCAAAGTGTATCATGGTCTTCCCCCTAATCATGAGGTTGAATTATTAGTTGAACATATTCCTAGATATCTTAGTGTGTTAATGGAATCTTATAAAATGGACACCATTGAGCTGGAAGAACTGATGAATCAATTATAAGAGAATATGGATCAGGGGTTTATGCCCCTAGAGGACTTCACAAGTATGTGACCTAGTCCACCTCATTAAGAAGAAGGATAGATTAATAAACTAATGTATTAATTATCAGGAAATCAAAAAATAACGGTATTGGGAATGTATCCCCTTCCACGGATAGATGATTTGTTTGATCGACAATGAGGTGATAAATATTTATCAAAGATGGATTTCCAGTTAGGATATCACAAATTAAACGAGAAAAGATGTTATTACCGTGAATTATTTCTATTGAAGAATAAATTCTTGGTTCATATTGGTTCCCATTGGACTCACTAAATCTTTGTAATTTTTAATAAAACTAATGAATAGAGTCTTTAGAGATAACCTCTAATTTTTTTTGGTAATCATTATTTATGATATTAAGACATATTCCAATAGAAAGGAGGAACATAAGGTGAATTTAAATACTATGTTTAATACATTGTGAAGGTATAAAATTTAGGAAACTAATAGTTAATGTGTGTTTTAAATGAATGATGTATCATCCTTTCAACATGTAATAACATGCAATGGGATATATGGGGACCCTTCTCTGAAAATAGATATCGAAGAGTGGCCTAATACAACATCTGTTACAAAGATCCCTATATTACTTGGTGTAGCTGAGTACTACCAGCAATTTCTGAATAACATTTCATGATTTTAAAACCTGTTGCCCATGACAACATGGAATAATGTTATGTTTTTGTATGGAATAGTGGTTGTGAAATCTAATTTATATAGTAAACAAGGGCCTTATCTCTGAAAATATGATCACACTAACTACATGTGGAGAAATATTTGTGTTTTACAATGATGATTCAATGAATTTAATTGGTTTTTTACTGTTGAAAAATGGTAAAGTGATAGACTAAGCCTCAATCCTACTGAAAATTAAAGAGAAAAGTATCCCACACATGATCTGGGTTTGGGAATCATGATATTTATAATTCAAATATTTTAGAATTATATCTTTGGGGAGAAGTGGGAGATAAATACTGATTGTAAGAGCCTCTAATATATATTCAAATAAAAGGATATTAATATTATCCAGTGAATATAGTTAGATATAATCAGGATTGTTACTGAATAATCCATTACCATCATAGTAATGAAAATAAGGTTGTGGATGACCTATATAGAAAATATCTTTCAACATTATCAATGATTAGAATTTAAAAGGTATAAATATTATAAGATTTGAATGGGATGTCCATGGGAATAATTAGTATAGAAATTCCACCATTCCATGTTCAAATTATTTCTCAACCATTCAACATAGAGAAAATAATGATGCTCAATGAAATGATGTATAAATTAAAATGAAGGAAAAATCCATGAGAAAGGGTAAAAATCATAGTTCATAATTCATGATGATGGAGTTCAATTTTTTGAGACACAACTAAATATAAAATACAATATAGATATAAATAATGGGCTTATGGGTGATGTAATTATATCAAACATAAATTTTCACCATGGGAGATCAAAGATGTTTCATGATATTAAGAGAACAATGGGTTGGACAACAAGAAAATGGATATTATTGAATATACATCAATATTCTTGGTATGTAAGAATGTGAAAGATGAATGAAAAAAACAAATGGTATGATTTAAACATTATCTATACCAACATGGGATTGGAAAACATCACTATGGACATTGTCATCAGAAATTGGAAGTCATACAGTTAAATCAATGATATATTGGTTGTTTTGGATCATCTTAAAAAGAAAACTCACACTATCATAATTAGGGAAGACTTCACATAGGATAAAATATCATAGATATACTTTAAATATTTAAATAGCCTCATGTATTTCCAAAATATATTATATTTGATTGTGATCTAAAATTCACTTCCATGATCTGGAAATGTATCCAACATGTTCTAAACATGCACCTGAAAATCATTATATCCTATCATCCTCAAACTAATGTACTATATTAGTGAACTATTCATTCACTTGAATACATGGTGAGAGTTTGTTCTATGGACAAAAATGGAGCATTGAACCAACATATACCAATTGAAAAATTCTCTTTAAAAAAATATTCCACGAATTATTCATAATGGATGAATAAGAAGCCCATTATGGGAAGGTATACAATAAAATGGAATTATAGTATGATTTCAATTAACATATATAGATAGCAAGTGAAATAGTCTAATAAATGGATAAATAGGTGAAACCCATTCTACAAATCATGGATTCCAAACTTCAAATATTAATTATGCTGGAAATCATCTACATGACATGAATTTTATGGATGGATACATGGTATTCATCTACCCATCCCCATGGGTTATGATCATGAGATTTGGATATAAAGGAATGTTTATTCCTAATTACGTTTACCCCATAGAGATTCTTGATTTTGTCATAGCTATGGACTATCAACTATAACTTTAGCAAACCATGTCTATAGAACAAAATGCATTCCATTTATACCTCATGATTATGTACATAATGAATTCATCTCATTTATTGAATTTAGAGGTGGTACAATTGGATAGTGATATATCATACGAAGCGGAGATAATGAAGATTTTGGACGATAGAGATATGGTTCAATGAAGCATGAAATATAACATAGTCATTGAAATATGGCTAATCAATATGTGTAAAGATACACCTTGGTAATTAGAAGAAGTGATGAAGGATAAGTATCCTCACTTGTTTTAACCATAGTATGTAAAACTAAATTTTAAGGGTGAAATTTCATAATGGGCTGAAGAAAATAACAACACACAATTTTATCGATGGAAAATCATTTCATAAAAATATTACATGTATTATAAGTCACAAAAATATCACATAGAAAATAATATATAAACATTATAAATGAAGAAACGTGGAAATAAGATACTTTTTTATAAGTTATGTAACGTATACCGATGGAATATTAACAAGGTATTTTAAATATTAATGTGACCCTTATAAATTGTAAACCATAAAATATTATTGTAAACTCAGTTATGAATGTATCAGTAGAAATTTTGGTCTATTATAAATGAATAAATGATATAATAATATAATAGTATAAGTAAATAAATGTTTTGAAAATTATAAACTAAATATTTGTATTTTTGAGAATTGTTATTATTTATTTAAAATTTTATAATTACTATGATGATATAAATTATAATTTATTTTATGAAAATACATTCATATAATAATATTTTTTATATTGATTATAATATAATTTTATAAGACCTTAATAAATATTTCTAAGTATTATGAAATTTTATATATTTTTAAAATATGTATTTTCCACATAGATAATGATTTAATTTAAAATATAATTTTCAAATAATTATGAAATTATTTTCCAAAATGGATTTCATTTTTAAATTATATAATTTGAAAAATTGTTAGGATGATTTTTTTGTATTTTTATACAATAGTTTATTTTTTTGGAGAATAGTGGAATAATTTAATTTGTAGTATTTTTAAAATACAAGAATAGATGAGTCATATATTTTATATGGTTAAAGAATGAAAATAATTTCATGTATTCCATAATTATTTTAATATATTTTGTATTTATTATAATATAATTCAAAATTTTGATTCATATTAATAAAATAATGAATTAAATAATCTAATTTTCCCCTCTCTTCAACTATTTATACCACCCCATTCAAAATATTTTCAACATACCATTAAATATTTGAGTAAAGTACAAATTATTCATAGTCCAATTCCCAAGACACTACCCCATTTCTAAAAACCCATGGACTCACCCAAATTCCACCCCCTTTTACATAATTTGGACCTCAAGAGAATAAATTAAAGAGGTAAAATCCTTTTTTATTTTCATTTATTATCTTTTCAGAAATTGAATTTTTTTATTCCTTCCCCTCAAATTATCGTAGTCAGATGAAAAATATACTATAATATATACAAATTAATTTTGTCATGTTAATGGAATAATTCATCATCAAACCGCCTCTCATACCCTTCTATTTTAAAAATAAAAACAAAATCCACGATGTGTTAATTTATCTCATTCCACCACAAGAGTATATCAATATCAGATACATCCATTAATGGACATACAAAAACATTGTTTATGGTAATTACATTTGAATATATATTTATTACTACCTATAGAAATTATTGGAACAATAATTTATACATAATATTAATTAATAAAAAAATATGTTTTAAATAATTGAAAACCCCCCAATGTAATCTAAACAATTATCATTAATGTCTATTCAAATGATTTATCCTCCCCACAAGTAACCGAATAAAATATATACAAAGATAATATTATATATTTTAATTTATAAAATATGATATCAATTTGGGGTAACAATAATCATTTTACATTATTTTTCATATATGTATACATGTAAACCAATCAGGAAAAACCATGGAATCCAACACCACGAACGATGAAATTGAATCACATACCCAATAAAAATTTCTATAAATGAACATAATATAATTTAAATAAACAAAATTCATTTACAAATTGTTTTTATTTTTTTAATAAATGGATTTATTTTTTTTATACAAGACATTGAGTTCATGTGAAGAACATTTTTTTCCATATGGTATTAGATTCTATCTAATTCTCCATTTCTCTTCGGGTCATATAATCTCTCTATTTAATCAGGTACAATTAATTTTTATCTTTATATAATTCTTCAAAATTAGGTGTAATTTTTTTAAAATGGTGTATCCATATTAATTAGACCTTATTTGAGAAGTATATAATTTTCTTAAAAACGAACCATTATCAAGTCTTCTCAATAAGAAATCCTAATTAAGGGGAAATTACAATTTTGGTAACATTTTTAAATCCACTCCATAATCTATTTTATGCCACAATTATATTAATGAAGTCAATAATTCCACTGTGAAAAACAATCTTGGTCTATTACATTCCACATGAAATTCAATGTTCCATTTTCACATTAAATTATCTATAATATTTTCCTTAATCGATAAAAAATTGTTTCATTTATATTGTCTCTTAAATAGTATTTTCGAGTCTAATCACTTAATTTTTTAATAAATTATCATTATATATGCCTATTTTCCATTTTTTTTACAATTAATGATTTAATTCCATTATTTCAGGGATATCATTATTATATTCAACTTTTTTGTTCCTTGTTATATGATTATGATAAAATACTATTTTCATGGGTAAATATTTTACTTTATTTTTCATCTCGCACACGTATCCATGAACATGCAATAATGGGTGAAACTAGATAGCGGATTAGTGTATTGGTATATTTTTAGTCTGATCGTATGTTATGTTGGGATAGGGACTGAACAATATTCTTTTTTGGGAAATTTTATTTCATATAAAATCATCTTGGATGTTATTGTAGACAAATAATTATATCATGTTGTTTGTCGTTCCACATTCCAATTATTAAATATTAATATTTCCCCATGTTCTACTTATTATGTTTCGTTACGTTTATTCATGATCCATGATTTTTAATGTCATCATGTTTTTCCTTCTATCAAATGTTTAATTCGTTACACATATGTTTATTAAATTTTGTGCCTTATTCGCATATTCTTATATAATGGTCTCACTCTAGAAAAGTGATTGCAAACTGAGTCTAATAAGATTTATCCAAATGCTATAATAGTTTAACAATGAATTCAAAGATATTATAGGAAATGGAAAACATGTGGATGATGACATGATTATAATTTCTAATTCTTCTCTTTCTGAAATAACTGATCTAGAATTTCAAACTAAGCACCTTGAATCTCTCAATCCTAATATACCATGGTACGCCCAAAATGTAAATTTCTTAGTTTCTGTTGTTTTCTTGAATTTGTTTCAATAAAAACTAATAATGACGTTTAAATGTGGTACAAAATACTATTTTCAAGAAGATAAAAATCTTCAAAAAAAATGGGGAAGATATGATAATTATGAGATGTGTTGATATTGATGAACATTCCACCATTTTAGAATTATGTCACTCACTTCTAGGAGGTGGCCACGTTGAACCACAATGGACCTCCCAAATTTTCATAGACACTGGATCCTTCTAGGCATTACTCTTCAAGGACACACATGAATTCTGTCAATCATATCCCACTTGCCAAATGTTTCTCACAATTTTCAAGTGAAATGAAATTCCCCAAATCCTTTAATTTTCTATGAAATCATCTATTTTTGGGCATCAATTTCATGGGACCATTCCCCCATTAAAAGGGATTCTCATACATTCTTCATTCAAATTATTAGGTTTCTCTCTGGGATGAGTCCAAACCCATATGACTATATTATCCACATACTATTAGTTAGTTTATAAGGAAAAACATCTTCCAGCGATTTGGAACATAATTTTTCTTGATAAAAGACATAGGAACATATTTTTGTAATAAAACCATGGAATATCTTTTGAAAAATAATGTTTTTGTACATAAAATTCTAACTGTATATCACCCCCAAACAAATGGTATGGATGAACATTGTAATGGATAAGTCAAAATATTGCTTGAGATATTTTGTTCCTTCCAGAAATGACTGGTCTGAATGACTTGGAGAAGCACTTTGGGCTTACCGAACTACCTATAAAACAGCCATTGGGGTGTATACTTTTTGGATTGTTTTTTGGTAAATCATTTCATTTTCTAGTTGAAATACATCAGAAGTCTTTTTGGGTTGGGAAACCCTATAATTTTGACTGTGAGAAGTCTAGTGAAGAGAGATTGTTGCAGTTGACTGAACTGGAGGAGCTTGGTCTTGATTCCGTTTGAGAATTCCAATATGTACCAAGAAAAATCTAAGGTTAACCCTGATAAACATATCATAAGAATGGTACTGCATGAAGGTGAAAAGGTAATCTTCTTAAATTCTAAATTTTGGATTCACCCAGTGTAGAGACCTTAATCTTGACTTACATAGACATTACAATACTTTTGTGGAATACTTATAACAAAAACAAACACTCAAGAACCGTAATAGTTTAGTGTCTTTGGAAACAAGGAATGTAAACCTCTAATCATGTTGAATAATCTTCAACATCTCCCATAACGATCGTCCCCTTTTTTATTCCTCACCTAAAACCATTATTTTAATCATGGGGGAAAAGAAAACATAAAAAGGGTGAGCACAAATGCTCAGTAAGGGTAAGCCTGGAGAAAATACAACAAACCATATACATTGGAACTTAAAAACATGAACATAATTATTAAACATCAAAATCTTGAGAAATGACATAAAACATGGAAGTACATAAGGAATAGATCATAATAGATCATAAATCATGATAAAATATCATGGGAAGAAAACATGTAGTTATGGAAACCATTCAACACTTGTTATGATTTCCATCGTAGCCAAGGCACTACTTCCAAGGCCATCCTAGTGGACAAAGTCCCTTACTGAACCTGGTTTACCTACCGTTTCAGCCCTGTATTACTGAACTAGATTTACTTTCTATTCCAGCCATGTCTATCTCATGAGATATAAATCTTTACCAAATTCATTGGAGGGTGATATAGGTCCCACCCATCTCATAATGAAATCATTCTTTCGTGTGCCACATAATCATAAATCATACATCATAGCATAACCCATGTAATAGAATGGGATTCTTAAACATCATTCCATCATAAAATAATTCATATATAAAAAATGGATATAATTTCATTATAAGAAGAATCAAACCATGTAAATAATCGAGACATTATACTTGAGACATAAACATATTAAATAATGTCATTTTAGATGGAAAATATTTTTGATAAAACACTTCAAATGAAATCTTGAGGGAAATATCCTTTCTTCTTCAAAATCATTTCATTTCAAAAAATGCCATGAAACTTTAATAGAAAAGGGTTTTTTTGAAAATAATCATGAAATATTTTATTTGAATCTTCATGAAAATGAGGGGTTATGAAACCGTAAAAATCTGTTCATGCCGTATAATTTAAAAATAACATTCTCCTCGTACATTCGTCAGAAATGTCAAAAAGTACCACGTATGGTAAAAAAATAAAAATTCCTTTCATACCATGTAGTAAATGTAAAAAATGGTTAAAAAGGACTTTAAACATACATGCAACCATTTTTAGAAAACAGGGACATGGATGATATATATAACCCAGTGAATACTTACGAATAAACAATCTCAGATAAAAACGAGATTGGAAAAGTTATCCCATACTTTAGGACTGATATGCCTCGTACGTATCCAAACATACTGTATAATGATTTAAATAATGTCATTTACTTATTACAGAATCATATTCCATGTTATGATATCATATATGGTTCACTTATGACTTTATATTACCCGTTCTTTTATAAATTCCATGTTAAAACAACATTTTGGGAAAATCGTTTCATTTATCGTACGTGTTTAGACTTGTTGTTCTTGATATTATTACTTATATACTGACTTAAATAATTACATAATGTAAAAAATTATTTATATATAATATATATTCAGCATATACATATATATATGTGATTGGTCGATAAGTGGAATGAGATACACCGTTCATGGAGATGGTAGGCCGTACGTACGCATTAATGTTGTTTTCGTTTCTTTAATGAATTGAATGGAATTAAATAGATAACATACTTATATTTATACATAAATACAGTATCATTATTATGTCATATATTTAATTATTATTCATTATATATACTTTATAATCATTCATTAATGGTTAACATGGAGAATGAATCTAATCGCGTCGTGGAGATGGTAGTCCGTACATACGCACAAGCGATGATATCATTCCCATGACCGTGGAATTGTATTGAAGTGTATGTATAATATTTCAGAATCATTATAAATTTACATTAATCATATATTGTTATTTATTTACACCATTATACCCATCCATGTAATGTGGTTGTTGAAAACAGATTACACCACGGCGTGGAGACGATATTCCGTAAGTACGCACGCGCGGTGATTTAATTTTCTATATGATGGATAGAATGTGAAATAAGGTTGTTTCATATTTATAATGAAATATACGTATATAAATAATACTGATGTTATTACTTTATAATCATACAGTTAAATAAGAAGAAGAAGAAGAAGGAAGAAACTTGAGAGAATCAGAAGAAGAGATTACCTTTTCTTTGACGCGTCGCATCTTAACCTCCCCTTAGGGACCTAGAGCTTGTCTTTGAAGAAGGCCAGGACCTCTAGTATATTTATAGGGAAGTGGAGAAAAGAAATTTTAATGGGTTGGATGACCATCAAGGTTAAAAATGGTGTGAAGAGAAGAGGGAAGGGGTGCCCATTTATAAGGAAGGAGAGGGGCACCTATGAAAAAACTAAATATATTATTTTATTATAAAGTTATATTCGGTTTTTAATTGCTCAAAATTGATTTATTTCGAATCTAAGGTGGATATGGGTCGAAATAATCTCATCCAATATAATTAGGACATGTTTTTTTTACATTTTTAACCTTATCATTTAGATTTATCTCTCAGTTAAATAATTTTACTTTTACCGTGTATTCTTGTTTTCTTACACTATATGGTTAATAAACATACTATAAAAAAACAAACGAAGCACAAGTGTTTAATTATTAATATATATATCCTTATCTAGGTCATTTGGACGAACATTAGATTTTTAGGAATAAAATAACAATTAATAATATAATATTTTCTTTAAAAACTATTTTATTTCAATTTTGACACTATTTGGTAATTCATTTTTTTAAAAATCATTAGTGAATGATTATTTCAAAAAAAGATAAATAAATGAAAACTAAAATGTCATATTAACCTATAAAATTAGTGGAATTCATAGAAAGTCTCAAATTACATTTATTTGAGTATTTGTAACATCAATATTGTAAATATTTCATTAATAAGATAATTACTACATCATAATTGTGTCATAAATATATTAAATTATTTAATGTCTAAAAATTATAAATAAAATACCATTATGTAGGAACTCTTTTTATCTTTTTAATGAATATTTATAGTCGAATTTATCTTATGTATAACCCTATATTGAAAATAGTTTAGTTATTAAACATTGATTTTAATTATTTTAACTATTATTTAAATAAAATAATATTAAATGTCCTAATCTAATCCATGTGGGCCTAAATGGTCATATTTTATTTCTAAGGTTGTATTTTGTCGAATTACACTTATCCAATAGAATTATGACATTTGATAGGGTAATAATAATATCATTTTTACCCTTAATTACCCTATTTACTTTTAACTGTGGTAAATAAAAGTAAAAAGTTACTATTCACCAAAAATTATTTGCATCTCATTGAACCACATTTTAGTCCTTGATATTAACCGTGTCTCTCGGAATTTGTAAATTCTACTTACAGAAATGGTAAAATTAATTTTTATGTGAATTTTCAAATTCTCTTATGAGAAGGGTAAAAGACGGTGAAAAGTTCAATAAACTTTTTATATATCTAAAATTATTATAAAATGACTCCAATGAATTACATTGAACTTATATAGGTATTATGTATCAATTTCGACATAAAATAAATTTAAATAAAATAAATAATTTTTTAAAGAAAAAGCTGGTTTTAAAATTGTGACCTAGTGTTTTGAGTATTCATAAAAAATAGAATGTTTTTAGAAAAATACCAAAAATTCAGCCTAGGATAATTTCGATATTTCGAATCCAAAAATGATGTCCACATCGGAAGATAAAATTTATAAAATTTCAAAAATTGGGCAATACTATTCATAAAGGCTAGTTTATATAACATATCGTTGTTTAGTGAAATTCGATATTGGGTACAACACATGCTATCATGGAAGGTCGTGATTGTGTGTAATGCAAGACAAGTCAGGGATGCATGTAGTGCAAGCTCCATTTGGTGTAGCGTACAACACGAGTATTCAATAAAATTAAAATGAATATTTTTCATAAAATCTCGTGGGGTTACATTCTACCCCACTTAAAAATAATTCCGCCCTCGAAATTCGTCGGGCTCATAAATGGTTTACTACTCGAAAGTTTCTTTAATAGAAACCGACATCGTAAAATGGAATACCAAAATCAATCTTTAAAAACTAATGAATGAAATGTAATGATTACACAAATTAACTATTCACTGGGTTTCCACATAGTAGAACATGTGTGAAAATATGGATATAGACGATAAATCTAACCATCATGTTCTGATGTAGAGTGGTAGAGAACATGGCTATGAAAACGCAAACAATCACAATGCCAAAATTTGTGATTATTTAAGGTACCAACTGATTCATCGGATATAAAGACACTAGGACATCATTTTTTGTATTCAAGATCATTTCCCTAAGGTTGAAGAATTGTTGAATTAAAAGAAATACTTACTTGATTTTGGTACAATCTTACTGTTGTTTGTGCCTTAAACAAGTTCCATATCATCTCTTAAAGAAATGAAGTTTAATTTATCTTCCATGAAGTGTTAGCAGATCATGCGATAGAATGATAGGTCATTCCATCTGTCACAAACAAAAGGATAATAAAAGTTATTAAATATACATAAGTCTATCTATAGTGAGATTAATCCTATATTGTTCCTAAAATGGACTTATACTTCATATATCATACAACATAATATAATAAAACCAGCTTCTACTAACCAGGGACTTCCTGTAGGCAAATTGTAGGTGATAAAGGCCTGTCACACATCAATTGTGAGTTCGATTCCCGTATCATTTCCCGACGTGATGGGTTTTCACACATCCTGCAGGATGTCCCTTTTTCTAAAACTACATTATTATAACATTACATCAGTAATATCGAAATAACTTATAGCCCTAAACAATATTGTCGCTTGTTCAACATAAACAATTCAAATCTTTAGGCTTATCTAAAATACTTATGTCCAAGATCATAGTATAAAAAAACAATTACTAGAAATTTTATCTACCAAGAATGTGAATACAAGAATTTATCCCACATATATCATATGATATAACTTTTTGGTTACATTCCTAACACATGAATACCTTAGTCATGTATTCTCTTGAAAAATAAATTACCATAGATCCTTAGTGAAAACATGAATACTGTCAAAAGTTATCTCTTTCCACATACCAAAATCCCAAAAATTCAATATACTCAAACCATGATATCACTTTGTCCTTATATCAATCATGAGCTCATGAATAATATCAAACATATTATTTTCTCCATATCCTTTCATCATGTGCATATATTATTCATTCCAAAAACATCTGAATAACCATTCAAAGATACCATTACCATTCAATATATACTTTCAAATACTTTAGGAAAAAAATAGTTTAACAATCCTTAGATTTTTCGTTATTCCATAGGAGCATCAAATCACCTATACAACATAACTCTTGATAAACATACAAACATTCCACTACATTCATAAAACATTGATCGAGCTTTCACCATTTTATTCCTTAACACTTCTTTCATCTCACATATCATTTGTAGTCTCTTCATCATCAACAACATAAATACTGCCCATAAAACCATGTTGATTCTCTTCATGAGATATTCCCTTAGGGCATCGATTTTCATAATGCCAGTACATTTCACATTTAAAGCCTTTAACCATTGTTGATGTATTATCAATACCATTATCCTTGTCCATTGTGTTAACTGATCCTTTTACTTTGCAATTACTGGAATTTTGTCCTTCCTTTCCACACCAAAAGCATCTTCTAGTTCCTTTGAAACATTCCCCTTGATAAATCTTCCCACAAGACTTACATGAGGGAAATTGAACATTCTTTCCTCTATTATCATAATGAAACTCCAACTGTATCTTATTAAGTGAGTCGAGAATCTTACCAAAGTTGTAATTATTGATAATATTATGAGATTGCTGATTAGGCATAATAATGATTTTTTTCCTTCCAAATTCCATTTCATTTGGTATCTCATAAAAAATATCATTACATTGTTCATCATATCATCCATTATCGTGAATCTTCATGTTTCCAACCATTTTCTAAAACCCAAAAATAATAGTGTATGTGGTAAAAATCATTCTAGGAAAACAGCATAATAAAGGGGGAGTAGCTTCAATATCTAATATGTTAGGTTTAATTATAATATTGTTACCATAATTCTTGGACTATAACCTATACTTATACATAACCTTATGGAGATCCCTAGACATAACATAGAAATATCTCTAGGGATTTCACTAATGTTTTTGCATCATAGTTTCCAACGGTTGACTAAACATTTCCTCTGATACCAACTATAGAGACCTGAAGCTTGACGTACATGGACATTACAATACTTTTTCGGAATATGTATACCAAAAACAAACACTCAAGGACTGTAATAGTTTAGTGTATTTGGAAACATGGAATATAAACTTCTAATCATGTTGAAAGAACTTCAACATCTCCCATAACGATCTTCCCCTTTTTGATTCCTTACCTAAAACCTTTCTTTTAATTCTGGGGGAAAAGAAAACATAAAAAGGGTGAGATCAAATGCTTAGTAAGGGTAATCATGGAGATAATAAAAAAACCATATATATTTGAACATAAAAACATGAAGATAATGTTTAAACATCAAAATCGTGAGCAATGACATAAAAGATGGAAGTACGTAAGGCATAGATAATAATGGATCATAAATCATGATAAAATAGAATAGGAAAAAAACATGTAATTGTGGAAACCATTCATCACTTGTTATTATTTCCATAGTAGCCAAGGCATTGCTGCCAAGACCATCTTAGTTGACAAAGTCCCTTACTGAACCGGGTTTACTTGCCGTTCCTGCCCTGTATTACTGAACCTGATTTACTTGTCGTTCCATCCATGTCTATCTCATGAGATATAAATCATTACCCAATGCATTGGAGGGAGATATAGGTCCCACTAATCTCATAATGAAATCATTCATTCATGTGCCACAAAATCATAAATCATACATCATAAAATAACCCATTTAATAGAATGGCATTCTTTAACAGCATGCCCTCATAACATAATACATATATAAAAAAAGGATATCATTTCATCATAAGAAGAATAAAACCATGTAAATAATGGCCACATTATACTTGAAACATAAACAAATTAAATAATTTCATTTTAGATGGAAAATATTTTTGGTAAAATACTTGAAATGAAATCATGAGGAAAATATCCTTTCTTTTTCAAAAACATTTTATTTTCACAAAATGCCATGAAATGTTAAAATAAAAGTTTTTTTTTTAAAATAATCATGAAAACTTTTATAGGAATATTTATGAAATTGAGGCATTATGAAACGGTAAAATTCCATTCATTCTGTATAAGTTAAAAATAACATTCTCCTCGTACTTTTGTCAGAAAATTCAAAAAGTACC
Organism: Viscum album; assembly: GCA_963277665.1. Classification (NCBI taxonomy): domain Eukaryota; kingdom Viridiplantae; phylum Streptophyta; class Magnoliopsida; order Santalales; family Viscaceae; genus Viscum; species Viscum album. The sequence goes on along the minus strand of OY728127.1, from coordinate 1,929,778,401 downwards.
TCGTACTGTAAAAAAAGAAATATTCCTTACATAAAATGTAGTAATTTTCAAAAATGCTTAAAAAGGACATTAAACATACATGGAACCATTTTTAGAAAACATGGACATGGATGATAAATATAACCCTAGTGAATACTTACGAATAAAGAATCTCAGATAAAAACGAGATTGGAAAAGTTTTCCCTTACCTTAGGTACGATATGCTTCGTACGCATATGAAACTCTGGTATAATGATTTAAATAATGTCATTGACTTATTACAGAATCTTATTCATTGTTATGATATCATATATGGTTCACTTATGACATTATATTAGCAGTTTTTTTGTAAATTTCATGTTAAAGCAGCAATTTGTGTAAAATCATTTTATTTATTGTACGTGATCGACTTGTTGTTTTTGATATTATTACTTATATACTGATTTAAATAATTAAATAATTTAAAACATTATTTATATATAATATATATTCATAATATACACATATATATATATGATATATCAATAAATGGAATAAAATACATCGTTCATGGAGACGGTATGTCGTACGTAAGCATGAATGCTGTTTTCGTTTCCTTATTGGATTGAATGGAGTTAAGTAGATGACATATATATATATTTATACACATAAATATAGTATCATTATTATGTCATATATTTTATTATTATTCATTATATATACTTTATAATCATTCATTAATGGTTAACATGGAGAATGAATCTCATCGCGTCGTGGAGACGGTAGTCCGTGCGTATGCATGAGTGATGATATCATTCCCATGATCATGGAATTGTATTTAAGTGTATGTATAATATTTTAAAACCAATATCACTTTTAAAAAATAATATATAGTTATTTATTTATACCATTATACCCATCCATGTAAGGTGGTGGTTGAAAACATATTACACCACGGTGTGGAGACAGTATTACGTACGTACGCAGGCACGGTGATTTCATTTTCCATAGAATGGATTGAAGATGAAAAAAGGTTGTTTCATATTTATAATGACATATTATTAGATAATTAATACTCATTTTATTACTTTATAATGAGTCAACTAATGTAGAAGAAGTAGAAGAAGGAAGAAACATTAGAGAATCGGAAGAAGAGATTACCTCTTCATTGACACACCTCTTCTTAACCACCTCTTAGGGAACTAGACTTGGCCTTTGAAGAAGCCCATGACTTCTAAGATGTATCTAAGGAAGTATATAAGATAAATTGTCAGGGGTTGGCTGGGAATCAAGGCTCAAAATGTTGTGAAGAGAAGAGGGAATGGGTTCCCTTTTATAAGGGAGGAGAGGGGCACCTTTGGAAAAACAAAAAAATATTATTTTATTATAAAGTCATATTCGGTATTTAATAGCTCCAAATTGATTTATTTAGAAGATAAGGTCGGTATGGGTCAAATTACTCTCATTAAATAGTATTTGGACAAGTTTTGGTTACTATTTTAACCTTATCATTTAGATTTAACTCTAAGTTAAATAATTTAACTTTTACCGTGTCTTCTTGTTTTCTTACACAATATGGTTAATAAACATTCTATAAAATGAAAAAACCCCATGTGGTTCATTATTAATATATATATTCTTATCTTAGTCATTTTCCCAAACCATATATTTTTAGGAATAAAATAACAATTAATATTATAATATTATTTTTAGAAACTATTTTATGTCAATTTTGACACTTTTTGGTAATTTATTTTTTTGAAAATCATAATAGAATGATTAGTTAAAAAAAAGTTAAATAAATAAAAAATAACATGTCATAGTAACCTAGAAAATTAGTGTAATTCATAAAAAGTCTCAAATTACATTTATTTGGGTATTTATAACATCAATTATGTCAATATTTCATTAATAAGATAATTACTACATCATCATTGTTTCATAAATAAATTATATCATATAATGTCTAAAAATTATAAATAAATTACCATTATGTTGGAAATATTTTTAGCTTTCTTATGAATATTTATATTATAATTTATCTTATGTATACCCCTATATTAAAAATGTTTTAGTTATTAAACTTTGATTTTAACTATTTTAACTATTCTTTAAATAAAATAATATTAAATGTCCTAATCTAATCCAAGTGGGCCTATATGGTCATATTTTATTCCTAAAGTTGTATATGGTATAATTAAACTTATCCAATAGAATTAAGGCATGTGTTAGGATAATAATAATAATATCATTTTTACCCTTAATTACGCTATTTACTTTTAACTGTGGTAAATAAAAGTAAAAAGTTACTATTCACCAAAACATATTTTCATCTCATTGAACCACATTTTAGTCCTTGATATTAACCGTGTCTCTCTAATTTTCAAAATTCCACTCACAGAAATGGTAAAATTATGTTTTATGTGAATTTCCATATTCTCCTAGGAGGTGGGTAAAAGAGGGTGAAAAGTTCAATAAAATTTTTATATATCTAAAATTGTTATAAATTGACTCCAATGAATTACATTGAATGTATATATGTATTATGTATCATTTTTTACATAAAATAAATTTAAATAAAATAAATATTTATTTAAATAAAAAGTCGGTGTTTAAATAGTAACCTAGTGTTTTCACTATTCATAAAAAATTGAAAGTTTATCGAAAAATACCAAAAATTCACCCTATGATAATATCGATATTCCGAATCCAAAAATGAAATCCATTTCGAAAGAAAAAATTTATAAAATTTGAAAAAGTTTTTATTACTATTCATAACAGCTAGTTTATATAACATATCATTGTTTAGTGAAACTCTGTATTGCGTACAACACACACTATCATGGAAGGTCATGATTGCGTGTAATGAAAGACAATCCGGGATGCGTGTAGTGAAAGATCCTTTTGATGTAGAATACTAAACAATACAATAATAAAATTAAAAAGAATATTTTTCATAAAATCTCGGGGTGTTACATTCGACCCCCCTTAAAATGAATTTCTCCCTCGAAATCTTTCGGGGTCATGAATGGTTTATTACTCGAACGTTTCTTTAATAGAAACCGACATCGTAAAAAGGAATACCAAAAACAATCTTTAAAACCTAATGTATGAAAGGTAAAGGTTAAAAAAATTAACTAATCATTGGGTTTCCACATAAGATAACATAGGTGAAAATATGGATATGGAAGAGAAATCTAACCATCATGTTTGGTTGGAGAGTGGTATAGAACATTCACATGAAAAAAAAAACAATCACAAATCCCTAAATTTTTGATGATTTAAGGTACCATCTGATTCATCGGATATAAGGACACTAGGACAAACTTTTTTTGTATTCAAGATCATTTCCCTAATGTTGAGGAATTTTTTAATTAAAAGAAATACTTACTTGATTTTGGTACAAGATTACTGTTGTTTGTGCCATAAACAATTTCCAAATCATCTCTTAAAGAAATGAAGTTGAATTTGTCTTCCATGAAGTGTTTGCAGATCATGCAATAGAATGATAGGTCATTCCATCTGTCTCAAACAAAAGGATAGTAAAAGTTATTAAATATATATAAGTCCATCTATAGTGAGATTAATCATATATGGTTCCCAAAATGGACTTATAATTCATATATCATACCTCATAAAATAATAATACTAGCTTCAACAAGCCTAGGACTTCCTGTAGGCCAGTGGTAGGCGATAAAGGCATGCCACACATCAATTGTGGGTTCGATTCCCGCTTCCTTGTCTGACACGACAGGTTTCAATCATCTTGCTAGTTGTCCCTTTTTCTAAAACTACATTATCATAACATTCATTCAATAATATCGAAAAAAGTTCTAGCCTTAAACAATACTGTCTCACTTTCAACATAAACCATTCCAATCATTAGGCTTACCTAAAATACTTCTGTCCAAACTCGTAGTATAAAGAAAACAATTACTAGAAAGTTTATCTACCAAGAATGTGAATACAAGAATTTATCCCACATATATCATAAATTATTACTTGGTGGTTACATTCCTAACACATGTATACCTTATCAATGTATTCTATTGAAAAATAAATTACCATAGAACCTTAGTGAAAACATTAATGCTATCAAAAGGTAACTCTTTCCACATACCAAAATCCCAAAAATTCTATATACTCAATCCATGATATCACTTTTTCCTTATATCAGTCATGAGCTCATGAATACTATCAAACATATTATTTTCTCTGTATCCTTTCATCAGGTTTGTATCTTCTTCATTCCATAAACATCTGAATAACCTTTCATGGTTACCAGTACCATTCAACATATACTTTAAAATACATTAGAGAAAACAATAGTGTAACAATCCTTATATGATTCTTTATTCCATAGCAGCATTAAATCACCTATACAACATAACTGTTGATAAACATACAATCATTCCACTACCATCATAAATCATTGACCGATCATTCACGATTTTATTCCTCTTCACTTTTTTCATCTCAAATATCATTTATAGTCTCTTCATCATCATCAATATAAATATTATCCATACAACCATGATGATTCTCTTCATGAGATTTTCCCTTAGGGAATCGATTTTCATAATGCTCGTACATTCCACATTTAAATCATTTAACTATTGTTGATGTATTAGAAATACCATTATCCTTGTCCATTGTGTTAATTGATCCTTTTCCTTTACAATTACTATCTTTGTGTCCTTCTTTTTCACACCCAAAGCATCTTCCAGTTCCTTTGAAAAATTCCACTTGATGCCTCTTCTCACATGACTTACATGAGGGAAATTGAACTTTCTTTCTTCTATTATCATAATGAAACTCATTTTTTCTCTTATTAGCTGAGTCAGGAATATTACCAAATTTTAGATTATTGATCATATTATGAGATTGTTGATTAGGCATAATAACGAATTTTCGCCTACCAAATTCCATTTCATTTGGTAGCTCATAAAGAATATCATTCCATTGTCCATCATATTCTCTATTATCGTGATTCTTCTTGTTTCCAGCCATTTTCTAAAACACCAAAATAATAGTGTATGTGGAAAAAATCATGCTAGGAAAACAACATAATAAAGGGAAAGTAACTTCAATATATAATTTCTTAGGATTAATTCTAATATCGTTACCGTAATTCTAGGACTATAACCTATACTTATACATAATCTCAGGGACATCCCAAGACATAACATTGAAATATATCTAGGGATTTCACTAAATTTTTCTCATCCTAGTTTCCAAAGGTTGACTAATCCTTTCCTCTGATACCAACAATAGATACTCGAAGCATGATTTACATGGACATTAAAATACTTTTGCAGAATACTTATAACCAAAAAAAATCAAGGTCCTTAATAGTATAGTGTCTCTGGAAATTTGGAATATAAACTTCTAATCATGTTGAATGATCTTCAACATCTCCCATAATGATCTTCCCCTTTTTGGTTCCTTAACTAAAACCTTTCTTTTAATCCTGGGGGAAAATAAAACATAAAATGGGTGAGATCAAATGCTAAGTAAGGGTATTCATGGAGAAAATAATACAAACCATATACATTTGAACATAAAAACATGAACATAATGTTTAAACAATAAAATTGTGAGCAATGACATAAAACATGGCAGTACATACGGCATATATCATAATGGAACATAAATCATGATAAAATAGCATGGTAATAAAACATGTAATAGTGGCAACCATTCAACACTTGTTATGATTTACATAGTAGGCAAGGCATTTCTTCCAAGACAATCTTTGTGGACAAATTCCCTTACTGAACCGGGTTTACTTTCTGTTCCAGCCCTGTATTGCTGAACCAGATTTACTTTCCATTCCATCCATGTCTATATCATTAGATATAAATCTTTACCCAATGAATTGGAGGGAGATATAGTTCCCACTCATCTCATAATGAAATCATTCTTTCGTGTGCCACAAAATCATACATCATACATCATATCATAACCCATTTTATAGTATTGGATTATTAAACATGAGGCCATCATAACATAATCCATATATAAAAAAAGGGATATCATTTCATCATAAGAATAATCAAACCATATATATAATGGAGAAATTATACTTCAAACATAAACATATTAAATAATGTAATTTTAGATAGAAAATATTATTGATAAAACACATGAAATGAAATCTTGAGGAAAATATCCTTTTTTTTTCTTCAAAATAATTTTCCTTTCACAAATTTCCATGCAATTTTAAAAGAAAATGGTTTTGTTGAAAATAATTATGTAATCATGTATAGGAAGCTTCATGATAATGAGGGGTTATGAAACCGAAAAAATTCATTCATGTCGTATAAGTTAAAAATAACATTATCCTCGTACTTTTGTCGGAAAAGTCAAAAAGTACATCATATGTTAAAAAAAAGAAATATTCCTTACATACCATGTAGTAAATGTAAAAAATGGTTAAAAAGGACTTTAAACATAATGAAACTGTTTTTCGAAAATAGGGACCTAGAAGATTAATACAACACCAGTGAATACTTACGAATAAACAATCTCAGATAAAAATGATATTGGAAAAGTTATCCCTTATCTTAGGTCTGATATGCTTCATACGTATCCAAACCTCTTGTATAATGCTTTAAATAATGTCATTAACTTATTAAAGAATCATATTCATTGTTATGATATCATATATGGTTCCCTTATGACTTTATATTACCAGTTCTTTTGTAAATTCCATGTTAAAGGTGTATTTTGGGTAAAATTGTTTCATTTATCGTACATGATTCAAATTGTTGTTGTTGATATTATTACTTATATACTGATTTAAATAATTCAAAAATGTAAAATATGATTTATATAATATATATATTCAGCATATATATATATATATGATAGATCAATAAATGGAATGAAATACACCGTTCATGGAGACGGTAGGCCGTACGTACGCATGAACACTGTTTTCGTTTCCTTATTTAATTGAATGGAATTAAGTAGATGACATACATATATATATATATACATAAATCCAGTATAATTATTATGTCATATATTTCATTATTATTCATTATATATACTTTATAATAATTCATTAATGGTTAACATGGGGAATGAATCTCATCACGTCGTGGAGACGGTAGTCCGTACGTACGCATGAGCAATGATATCATTCCCATGATAATGGAATTGTATTGAAGTGTATGTATAATATTTCATAAAAAATATCACTTTACAGTATTCATATATAGTTATTTATTTACACCATTATACCCATTTTTGTAAGGTGGTGGTCGAAAGCATATTACACCATGGCGTGGAGAGGGTATTCCGTACGTACGCACGTGCGGTGATTTCTTTTTTCGTAGGATGGATAGAAGGTGAAATAAGTTTGTTTCATATTTATAATAACATATCAGTATATTATTAATACTGATTTTATTACTTTCTAATGAGACAACTAAAGAAGAAGAAGTAGAAGAAGAAATAAACTTTATCGAATCGGAAGAAGAGATTAACTCTTCTTTGACGTTCCTCTTCTTAACCTCCTCTTAGGTTACTAGAGATGGTCTTTGAAAAATAACAAGACCTATAGGATGTTTCTAGGGAAATGGAGAAGAGAAATTGGAATGGATTGGATGAGCATAAAGGCTCAAAATGGTGTGAAGAGAAGAGGGAAGTGGTGGCCTTTTATAAGAGAGGAGAGGGGCACCTTGGAAAAAACTAAAAATATTATTTTATTATAAAACCATATTCGGTTTTTAATATCTCCAATATGATTTATTTCATAGATAAAGTGGTAATGGGTCGAAATTATCTCATACAATAGAAATTGGACATGTTTTGGTTACTATTTTAACCTTATCATTTAGATTTAACTCTAAGTTAAATAATTTATCTTTTACCGTGTCTTCTTGTTTTCTTACAATATATGGTTGATAAACTTACAATAACAAGACAAAAGAACCCCAAGTTGTTCATTATTAATGTACATATCTTTCTTTAAGTAATTTTATCGAACCGTATATTTTTATGAATAAAATAACAATTAATAATATAATATTTGTTTTAAAAACTATTTTATGTCAATTTTTACAATATTTGGTAATTGATTTTTGTGAAAATCATAAAAGAATGATTAGTTCGGAAAAAGTTTAATAAGTAAAAACTAACATGTCAAATTATCCTATAAAATTAGGGTAATTCATAAAAAGTCAAAAATTAAATTTATTTGGGTATTTATAACATCAATTAGGTCAATATTTCATTAATAAGATAATTACTGCAACATCATTGTGTCATAAATAAATTAAATTATTTAATGTCTAAAAATTATAAATAAAATACCATTATGTAGTAAATATTTTTAGATTTATAATTAATATTTATAGTATAATTTCTCTTATGTATAAACCTATATTAAAAATGTATTAGTTATTAAACATTAATTTTAACTATTTCAAATATTCTTTAAATAAAATAATATTAAATGTCCTAATCTAAACCAAGTGGGCCTAAATGGTCATATTTTATTTATAAGGTTGTATTTGGTCGAATGACACTTATACAATAATATTAGTACACATGTTAGGGTAATAATAATATCATTTTTACCCTTAATAACCCTATTTACTTTTAATCGTGGTAAACAAAAGTAAAAAGTTACTATTCACCAAAAATTATTTTCATTTCATTGAACCACATTTTAGTCTTTGATACTAACTGTGTCTCTCGGATTTTAGAAATTACACTCACAGATACAGTGAAATTATGTTTTATGTGAATTTCCAAATTCTCCTAGGAGGTGGGTAAAAGACGTTGAAAAGTTCAATAAAATTTTTATATATCTAAAATTGTTATAAAATGACTCCATTTAATTACATTGATCTTATATAGGTATTATGTATCATTTTTTACCTAAAATAAATTTAAATAAAATAAATAATTATTTAAATAAAAATTCGGTTTTTAAATAGTAACCCAGCGTTTTCAATATTCAAAAAAAATTAAAAATTTTATGAAAAATACAAAAAATTCACCCTAGGATAATTTCGAAATTCCGAAACCAAAAATGAAGTCCATTTCGAAAGATAAAATTTATAAAAAATTAAAAAGTGGGTATTACTGTTCCTAAAGATCAGTTTATATAACATATCATTGTTTAGTTAAAACTCAGTATTGCGTACAACACACGCTATCGTGGAAGGTCACAATTGCGTGTAATGCAAGACAAGTTAGGGATGCGTATATTTCAAGCTTCTTGTGGTGTAGCCAACAATATAAGACATTAATAAAAAAATGTCATAAAATCTCGAGGTGTTACATCTAGGTAAGCTTAATTTTTATTAGGAAGGTCCTTTGTTTATTGATAATGATTAAACATTTGGTGTAGTGCAGGTCAAATTCCATTCCTTGAAAATTAAATTCATATTTAATTGAAATCAGTTAAAGAATCAACATTAGATGCACAATATCATAGAACCTCATCATCTTCCATTGAATCCACAAATTCTACAGTAATCACAACATTTGATGGAGAAGACGACCCACCAAATCCAACCCAGGGGGTGCCACCTTCCTATTAACTCCTATTATCCCTATCTCTCACTCTCTATATTTCATCCTCTTCCTCCCACATTCTCATTTTTTACTGCATTCCTCATCACAATTATTTATTTACACTTACTCATTTTTTCGTGTGTTTCTTTATAAAAAAATCCTAAAAAACTAAAAAATGTCATCTAATTAAAAAAAGTTATGAAAAATCAAGAGACAAACACACTCACCTTCCAATGATAGAAATGTTTTCCTACCATTTTTGGGAGTCACAATACGTTATTTCATCTCAAAATTTTTGTGCTTTCATCATAAATTTGGATAAAGAATATTATGTCCAAACAAAAAAAATGCTCCATTTTTTATAGAGAAAATGGTTTTTCCCACCCATGAGGAATGACTTTTTCTTTCATACCAAGGCCACCTATATCCATCTATTCAACAATTTTGTTTTTTTACCCCCATTTTTCACTCTTGATTTTGTGGACCATCGAGCTGAAATACCAACCATTGTTTGTATTAATAGGATAAATGGATTTTCTGAACCTCATTAGAATCGAAATATCGAAATATCATCTAATTAATCATAGTTTAATCATCCATTTAAAAGCTCTTTTGGGAATTTGAAAACATGTAATTTTATATCCACATTACAATCCCAATACCTTATCCCAGCCAATATCATCATGCATTTTCATTGATTTTTTTTAAAATTTATGTGTGGGGGAAGGGATTTCATTTTGGGTACCCTTAGGTAGATTTTAATCATGTAATCATATGCTTGATGACAAAAATCAATTTATTTGAGGGGGAGGGGTTGTTCTTCTTTGGGGTTTGGGAATGTATATATGTTTTTCGTGATCAAATGATATTGAAAAGGGTTCAAAAAATATATGAAGAAAATAAAAATTTGAATATAATATTGGGTTGGGTATTGGGTTTGTCCAAAACCACTCTTCTTCAACCACTAATCCTGTTATAACTATTACAATTAATGTCGTAAGGAGATAAAAAATTAGTTGGGGGATTAGTGTGAGATCATTTTCAAGATAAACATTCACAAAATCTATAAGATGAAAAAAAATGAACACTGATTTCAATGGGAGAAGTTTCATTGTTTGTAAAAATTTCATTTTCTCATCCACATCAAATTTTCTTAATCTTTTATATCACATTTATCATTTTAATTCCCTTTGTAAATACATGATTCCATTTCATTTCAGCTCTCACATAAAAAAATGTGCCTTGGTATTTCCATTATTGTGTATTACACCCCGTTTTCTTATATTTTGGTTATCATTATCCTACCGTCCCATTGCCACAATAAAATTCTAGAAATACCACTTGATTTTTGAGATATTTAGGATAGATAATAGAATCTGATTACTCATTAAAACTATGATATATTCACATTTGGTTGGTGAATTATTGAACCACTATAAATGAATGTTATCATCTAGGGAGGTGTGAGTTTTGAGTGTCCACAATTTCCATTTCTAAATTTGAGCATGAAAAAATAAATATTTTTTAGAACAATATTTATATAACAAATTGTGGTATAATTCATTATGGATGAGTGAAATTATCTAATCCTCCCCAGATTGGGGAAAAATTTTAATATTTGTTGGTGAGTGAAAATTGATTTTGAAATTTATTTATATTTGTTTAACATGAAGTCATGAACAAGACTATATGTGGGGATGTTGATGTTATACACTTACTAAGAACTTATTATATACTCACATTACTTATTTTATAGGAAATGTGCATAATTTGTTTGAAATATTAAAGTTTCAATGTTAAATACAATTTTTGAGCAATATTTTATTTCATCCAGGTTTATTTCTATTTAATGTTTTAAATATAAAAATCATTGTACTAAACCAAATTCAATTGTTCATGTATTTTATGATTCCCCATTCAATATACAACATTTCATTAAAAGGGATCATGGGCCACTTCTTCGATTTTAATGGTCATATGGAACACACAAGAAGGCCCACAAAATTAGTGAAGATGATAGACCATCCATGAAGATTGAATTACTGGTGTCAATCCATAATTCTGAATTCCATTATTCTCCTCAAATGTTTGGGGGAAAATATAACGAGTCATGGATAAAAATTTCAGGGTCTAAATCCAATAACAAGGGGCCCAACTAATTCTTTGATGTCCATCACACCATTATAGCTGAGAAGGTAAATCCAAACACAATTCATGTCATTTCTAAGGATATATAATCCCATCGATATGATAGAAAGAAAAGTGGAATATGAGATATAGGATATCGACATTATTGAAGAATGAATTTGTTTTCAAAATAATCTTCCTATTCAAATATCCATTGACTTTTTGGCCGTCTGTATATCATGGATTGAAAGGGATTGTTTAACATTGTTTATGTAAACATCCATAACATTAGATCCATAAATCCACATTCCTTCACATTATTATAGAATTGAGAAAACATTATTATCTACAACTATGATGAATGATATGTCTCAAGATTTAGCTATTTGGATGTCCAAATCCACGAGTGATGTAGAGGGGTAGTTTTGGAATGCTGGCATTCCTCCACCTTGGGCTATATATACACCCCCTCATCTCCTTTAAAAAGGGAAGCAAATTTAGAATAGAAGACCATATATTAGAATTACCAAAGCTTTTAAAAAGGATTCATAAGACCTTATATACTCACATTTTCACTTGATATTCCTTTCATACTCTCTTTGTTTTCATTTACTTGTTTATTCTTCATTCTTGTGATATTGTATGTCTCTGTCTTTGCAATTCTATTTTAATTCAAGTTTTTAGTTCATCTTCTATTATTCTCATCTATCTTCTATTAAATAATACTAATGGTTTAAAATAATTTCAATATAGTTTAATTCCATTACTTTCCTTTTCATTCTCATTCAACTTAAAGTACTTATTTAATTCCCTTCATCGTTTGTGTGTGTGTTCGACGTGCCACTCTGTTATTATCCCATACCTTTTAATTATATTCTTAATTAAACATTATAATAATTATAACCAGATTACTAATCATTTCAATGGATGAGTAAATATCTCAATGTGTGAGATGTAAAATTGGTATGTTATGTGTCTGATAGATATTCCTCGATGAGTATTATTTGAATTAACATTGTGTATTTGGACTAAACATGTCCTGGAATAATGACTTTATTGGTTTAACCAGAGGTTTCCTTGGATTATTGGAACCATAAATACACTCCCATAAACAAGATATGATTAATATTTGATCCCAAGTAATTTTAATGCTGGGATTAATGTCTTAACTCATGGATATTTCAATCAATGTCCACTTTCAACATGTGTGTTACTTTAATGAAATAAAAAGAAAAGATCAAGGATATCACAAGATTAACTACCTAATAATGAAATAATAGAAATATTTATCAAATTTTTAAATTATTCTTAATCAATCAATCATTTCAATTAATCTATGAAAAGAAACCCCATAATCATAATACAATCAACTAAAAACATTCAACTATTAAATAGTATCATTGATGAGGATTCGACATTAGTGCTTATATGGACATTAGAAGTGCATCAGAACCTTTAATGATCGATTGGAGAAAATCATCAATGCTTTTAGTGGTCAGAAATAGGGACTGTATATTCCAATTCGTATTCATGAAGACTATCAGTATATCATAGTTACATCCATATAGTAGGCCCATATCCATACCCGAAATGAAGATGGATATAATTATATACATGTGTATTCCCATGTGGGGGAATATATTCTTGTAAAATTCAATATCCTTCAGGTGTATTACAATAGAAACTTATTAATGGGATTATCGAACTATTACCATAATTTTGTAAAAATATTTTCTATTGGTAATACTAGTGTATGGAAATAATCCTTCTCTCATCACAATTGTTCAAAAAACAATTCTAATGGAAATTTTAAAGCAGACTCAATCTATTATAGGCTCACCGAATTACAATAGAATATTATCAATAAAAATATATAGATTGTCTCACATCATTTATCATATTCATGAAAATCAATTTTCTATTTTGGTGGAAATGAGGGAGTCTCCTAGGAGGGATCCTACTAATGTGGGACTCCACACACATTCCTAATCTCCCATAATAATATTAATTTCTATCATTTTCAATGAAAATATAATTTAGTAACATTAATATATCTCAATTTAAACTCTATAATATGATTATCCTTCATCGGAAATGGTAGAAATCATTGTCTATTGAGGTGATCATTGTGATTCCATTATTAACTACTTTGGATCTCCTCTATTGAACACCTACAACATAGGTAATCCCATTGGACAAATATATCATGAATTTTCATAAAATTCGTCTCTATATTATGATTTTTGATAGATATGGAGGCCTTTTACAATACAACAAATCAAAAAATATAATATGTAGAGGTTAAATATGTGTAATCCTATCTTTTAAACATGGAAACACTCTGTATGGATCCCATTACGAAGGTACAACAAAAAATGGAATCTCTGAATTGAAATGAGGAACTCCCTGAATCAACAACCCTCAAATGTAACATTATTATAGAGATTATATTTTTTTATTGTTTTCCAACAAATGATCTTATCATAAATCATTAGGGTTTATTCCCATTTAATTGGTGATTTGTGGTAATGGTCATCATCTATTCCTCCCCAACACCATAATAAATTTTATACACCTATGGAGGATCTATATGATCAGAATACCATTGAAAAATAAGTATATAAATTTTATATTTGTTTATAATAGGATGAGGAACCCCTCTTTGGGGATAACAATTACAGTATGTTCACTATACAATCTATTATTAGATAAACTATTTCAATAATGTTCTATCTCATTTAAATGAATTGTTAGTAGAACCTTGAGGTATTAATGGATGAATGAGTACCTTCTAAAAATCACAATTTATGGGGGAATATTCAATAACTCGTTTATATGAATCTATCATATTTGTTGTAATCCAACTATAAAGAGATATTGAATGATCTATACTACTATATTTACTTTTAATCCATCGCGGTTGTTTAAAATCTTATGTTTGGGAAGCCGTGTAAATAATTATAGAGTATTTACATGAAAATAATGAAAGAACTATGCTATATAATCAATGATGAAACATCCAATATTTGTAACAAGGTATGGAGAAAATATGGTTATCTAAGATTCAATCCAATAATAATACATAATGGTATTTCAAGGATGAAATTTTTCAATGTAATCATTTAATTAAATACATTAGTCCCATGATTTTTATATTGTTATATTTAATTTCATTTCATACACTCCATTTTTGGATCCATCATATGACATACTCGATGGTAGATATCCATTAATATTAATATTTATCAGAAAACAAATATTTTCAAAATGGGAACTATTTTGAGATAGACAATTCCAACAACAATAAATCAAACATCTATATATATAATCACTCAACACGAACATGTGATGCATCTAAAATGATCCCATGTCGTGGCCCAAAAATAAATGATGTGTGAAAAATTATTTTATGTGGAATGGATATAGGCTATTCCCAATCCCAATGTTTTGCGATATTTTTTATCACTATCCAGACCATTGGTATCAAAATGTAAACTATAGGTCAATGCTTTGATAAACACTTGAAAATACCACCATATCACAGAAGGAAGGGTTCAATATTATCCTTTTTCCTATAAATAATATAATGTGATCCATAATATTATTGACTCGATATGAAATATAATTATATAATCATAAACTATATGATAACTCTGTCTATGTATAAATCCATTCAGTGAATGTTATTAGGGAATCCTTCATTATCACATTACATCAATGTGATTAGTATATACCTTATAATGATTATAAAAAAACACAAGAATGAATCATGTATATATTCAACTTTGGATGAAGATAGACATCATCAGTAAAAATATACTCATTCTGAATAAAAAGATACTTTGGGTTGATTGTGCCCACTCAATACATGGCTACTAAGAGGAAATATTTCTTTTTATTTTTTCTATCAAAAAGCCTCCAATTTTTATTGACCAATATATATACAATGAGTATAATATGATAATTTTTTTTAAAGTTTGGGTCTGAAGCCTCAATTTATTATTTTTAAAGCAAAGACCTCATTACACTGGGTAGAGGGAGACCCCTTACATAGCACGAAGGCCCAAGGCCAAGTGGCCTGAATACATGGCCTGAAAGCCCATTTTTTGGACCAAAGGACCTCATAGTGAACAATACTGTTACATTACCCGTGCTGCTACAGTACAGCCACCACTACAGTATATGCTACAGTCCCTCCACCACTACAGTGTTGCTGCTGCTATAGTGCCACCGCTGCTACAGTTCTGCTACCGTACCCGGAAATTTTCCCCTTCCAGGATTTTATCCTGGGCCTTTTAGATGCCATGCAGGAGCCTGTACCACTAGGGTACATGCTCGTTGGCATGATAATATTATTTGATAATTGTCTATTTGTTCAAAAATATTTGATTCCATATTGCATGTTTTTCTCAAGATTGTGGAAAAAGGTTACTAATAATTTCCTCGACAATGGGAGATAACAAAATCCAGTAAATAAATCTATCCAAATATTATTCAAATTTAAAAGTAGTATCTAAAATTACTGATCTGACCATATTTTGATACCCCATTATCTTGAATTTGAATTTCATCCTAGGTGACACTCATGTTTGAACACCACAACTCCATCGACCAATTTTCTACTATAATGAAGACTATAAAGGGGTGATACCCACTAGTACTCAAAGGCTCTAGACTGAGTCAGACCGACTCTTACCAATCAATATTTAAAATAATAAATTATGTCAAAACATCACAAGAGATATTAACATAGACTAGTAAAAATAGTGACAAACACATCTACCTCAACAAAATGTGAGCTACACTATTTGACCAAGAAAGACATCTCCGAACAAAATTAACAATGGCCTTCTATAACAGAGCTTCAGCAAACCTAATTAGCCTCTCTGTAAGAATGTGTCACATTATGGGTAAGACTACAAAGAAGATGAAAACATTCAATGCAAGAAATCGTCACAACACAATGGACATTATTCGGCAGATTTCTATTAATGTCAATAACAACTATTGAGTCTGATTCAAGCTGCAGAAAGCCCCAACCATGATGAACCGCATAAGTGATAGCATTGATCGTCACCCACAACTCAGCTTCAATAGTAGATCCCTATCCTATTTAATGATAAAAACAACCCTTAATGAAGCCACAATAAGTATAGAATACACCACCCTATCCTGAAGGCTCGGGTGCACCAGAGGCCTCCCCATCAACATTGACATTCACCCAAGACAAAATTGGAGTGATCCATTTAATTGATTTCAATAGCAGTTATTTTTTATCCTACAAGAGAAATGAAATCTTTTTAGTATAACAATATCACCAAAATTATTATTTATGCAACCATCTTGTACACTCGAAGCATTTCCAATAGCTCTATTAAGAGAACTCACCCTAGAAATAATGGTTAGCTTGATAAAATCAATGACCAATCCATTGTGGGCCTTCTAGATGAAGCCTAGTGTGGCTACTATTGCAACCATTATCAGAATTTTGACTTGTTCACTATAATGTGCAGCAGCAACAGAGGCCAAATCGTTTTCCAGACTCTACATTTCCAGATGATATCTAGTCACAAATTTTATGTATATTCATAATGTGAATGTAATGACCCATGATAGAAAAATATGAGAATTGATTCCACTTCTGGAAAACATAATTGGAAGACTGATGCAAGATGAATTCCATCCTTATTTAGGAGATTATTCACCAGAACCCTGCCTTTATATATCCTTCATAAAGACAGAAAATTAATATATTGGATGAAGTAGGTCTAAAATCTAATAGTCATATATGGGTGGTGATCTTCCCATCACATGTGTATAGATACATAGAATTGGATCTTAATTTCTTAGTGAAACACAGTTTCTAAATAAGTGTCTCTCTATCAATGACCTTACATCTTTGAATTTCATATTGAATATGAGTATGAAATAAATCATATGTGCCCATAGTTGTAGCCTAAAAAATAGTAATCGATGTGTGTTTCATGGAAGATGGAATTTCTCCATCTTCTTATATTGGTATTGTTAACCATGGTGTCCTCTGTGAATTTAACAAGGAATTCAAGAAGACAATCCACTTTCCAAAAAGCATGGTCTAATTAAAAGGGGTTTTCATATCAGTCCCAATTGAAGAGGAGAAATATTATGAGCATCTAGCTAGAATTTTAGGAATGAACCTATATGAAATAAACCCCATTGAACTGTTATTCTAAGTTAACATGCTGTATGTATACTTTCAATGAAAAATCTCATTGAAAAGACCCAAATCCTTTATATACAATCCCCCCAAATCAACTGGATTGATAAATTCTCTTCATACCACGACAACATAATTCTTTTCAGTAATGGAACTGGTCCATACAGTGTTGCTAATGAGACTTTGTGGTTCTTTTATGAGAGGCTTGGTCCACCATTATATATAGAATCCATAATCAAACATAGATGTAATCACCAAATTAACATGGAAGATTATCCCATATTGAGATATAGAAATCTCATTCAATGTATCCATTTGAGAAATAATACTAGAGAAGATAAAATCAAGGTGTCATTTTTTTTACTCTACACAAAAAAGTGTAACTCCATGATAGTTAAAGGGTAATAATCCTTTCATCACCCCAAGGGACCTTGTGACCTTATTCTGTTTTCTAATGTTCACTCCCTCTCCAAAGAGAAATTTTTTTAGCCAAATGATGGTCTTCCTAGAAAAATCCTCGTAGTGCATAAAAATGGACTTTATTAATGACACATTACTTGGATTATCCATTCCAAATAAAAGAATGACATAGGCATAAAAGAGATTGGTAAGGGCACAATGATCCCTTCAAACATTAATATGATTATACAAACCAACCTGAACAAGAATATTAAAGTAGAGACTTAAATAATCCCAATCAACAGAAAAAAAATGTCTAGAAAGGGTATCCCCTAGTCGAACATCCCGAGATAATAGAAAGAATCCCCTAATAGAACCATTTTCCATGATTGAATGTTGATCAGTCTTATGAAAGGAATACACAGGATTAATGAACTTGGTTGAAAAGAAAATCATTTTATGAATGGACAAAATAAATCTCAATATCATGGTATCATAGGTCATAGAAATCTAAATCTTTACTACAGAATTCTTATATTTTATATTTCTTCTCATGACTTTAATACCTTAAGAGGAAGTAAAAATAAATGTTTGAATTTTTCTTCCAAGGAAAAAACACAACTTATTTGGGGTGACAATTCCCTTAACCACATTACCCAGTATTGTAGCAATGATTTTACTGATGATCATGAGGATGGTCTTTCCAATTGCAACTGGTACAATGTCCTTGATGTCAACAACATTTTCCTACTTGTGAATTAGATCAATGAAGTTAGAGTTGGCACCATATTCCATAGAATCATTAAGAGATAACTCTCTCACAACATTGATTACATCATCATGAACAATCTCCCAATTAAACATGAAAAAAATATTTTTGAAACCCTCCATTTGTGCCACACTATCAATGTTTAGAGAGAACAGGGCCGCCCTAACCTCTTTTACCCCATATGCCTTCAAAAAATTTCCATTGAGTCAATCATAAATGGAATTAAGATATATTTAATTTTTAATAAATTTAAACTCTTCAATATCATGGGGGTACATGCAACAATATCATTTTTATGCTCGATAGTGTAAAAGACACGCAACAACACACTTTAATGAACCAAGAAATAATATTATTTGCAATATGATCATCATTACCAAGATTTAATTGGAATATATTTATATTATCATCTACCATATGAAATATATATATTTATTTCAAAATGAATATAAACTTACTGACCACTTTATTGTAAATATTCTATAAATTTTTGTTAAGGTAATTTTATTCTTCAGGTATATGTCTTCAAAAAAATATAGTTTTTTTGATAAAATATAAAAATTAATTTTTAGTTTTTTCTAAAAATGAAATTCATTTAATTAAATTCACATTTGGAATAGTCATATAAAATTTTCATATTCATTATTTTTTAGATAATAATTTCTTAATCAGTGTAAAGTAAAAATTGTTGATTTTTGAATAAATGTCATTTCTTTAGTATAAATAATGAAATATAAAAGATAAATTTTGTCTCTAATATGAATAATAGTAAAATAAGTATTATTACCTTATATATAACACATATTATTTCTTTTTAATTTTCACAATATTTTATTTTAGAATAATTTTTTCTTTATTTTTTTTAAAATGTATTTTTTTAGAAAATAGTTCTAATGCTCATAATGATTCGCAATATCAATAAATTCAAAACAAAAAATGACTTATAAATTGAATGAAATGTGTAGATGATATAATATTATATAATAATTTTTAAATAAATCATGTTTATTAATATTATATTATATAATATGAAATCTTCTTTTTCTTGAAAAATACTATTGTTCAAAACTTTTTTTCATTACAACTACAAATTAAATTTTAAAATAAATTATTTCACTTCTTGTAATTGAATTTTGTAAAATTGATAAAATATATTTTATAAGTATTATATTTAATATAATGAGGTCAAATAAATGTTTTACCTTAATTAATTGTGAAAAGGAAAAAAATATTACATGTGGTATTGGTGAAAACACGTTTACTGGTGGTTACACAAAAATGATAAGGTATGAAATGAAATTAAACATGTATGAAACATATTTCCAGAGAATATGTCAAACATATGATTTAGAATTTTCCATAATACTTGTGTTATTATCCTTCTAACATGTGAATAATATGTGTACACATTTTTCATTTAAAATATGTTAGATTTTCCACTAACCTCAAATATGAAATGACAAAATGAACCTATATTACCCACACATTCAAACACATATTCATCCATTATTTGAAAAAATATTCTTCCAAAAATCATTTCCTAATCTTATAAGTATTTTACTATTCATATGTTCTTTCTTGGAAAATATTATGTATAGTCATAAAGAGGTTGTCTGAGAATTTGTAAAATTTTAAACTAAGAATTTTTTTCTATCCATGTAAGAAAAATTTAATACACTATTATAATACGAGAAAATAATTATAATAAATAATTATAAATAATTATATTAATATAAAAATCTAAATACATAAACTCTCCCATAAAATGGGCTATTAAATCATCATTTATCTTTATGAAGGACTGTATTCTCACAAACTGTCATCATATGTATTCTATCATTTACTCTAATTGATTTTGGATATGATATATTTAAATTATTTATATTATATTATTGTCATATTTATAATTATGGATTTATTATATTATTTATACCATATTTAAATTAAATATCTTAGTGGATATAATAATGTCGTTATTGTGTACTACGAACTATCGCCTAACAAATTGATGGGTTTCATTATTCACTGAAACATTACAAGGAAGATAATCATAAAAAATGAATTAATATAATTAATATTATTTAAATATTAATTATATCTGTGAAATAACTATTATTATAATATCATATTGTATAATTATTATTCGTACAGTAAAAAATTGATAATATTGTCCGTGGTTATGTTGACTACAACCTCCATGAAGCGACGTGAAATTTTTTTCATCACCCAAACTCATAAATAATAGACATAATTATATTTAATTAAATTATATTGTTTTTTGATTTTTATTATCATTATTAAGGAATAAAATATTACATAAATTCATTTTATATTTTCATTGTATAATAGAAATGTTACTCCTACATAGGTATGTCCTAAAGTTTCTATGATAATAACATAGTTAATATTCCAAATACTTAATTCATTATTGTTCATAAAGAATATTATTTATAAATAAATATATTAATTATTTCGTGATTATAATTCTTTATTAATTATATTAATTATCACTTTGACCCTAGTATACACATTGAATCTCTATTGAAAAAATTATCTTATTGTCCACATAACACTCAACCTGGACTGAATTGAGTGTGTATTTTGATATGTATTATGATACGTATAAAAAAAAAATTTAATAGGGAAAATTTCTAATTAAATCTGTTAATTTTCATAATATAGTAAAATATGAGTTAAAGGGTACACATGAAAATTCAATACACGAGGAAAGAGATTTATATAACATTATTTACTTATGTGTGACACATCCCATAATCACTATGTATTTATATTATACCATATATATACAGGACAAAATGTTATTTTATGATAATTATAAAATAATATTTAAATAAACAATTGAGGATATCGCTTTCATGGTGTTTATGGTTCAAATGCTACTAAATTTGTATGATATTTTGGCCTCAATTCTCCTTCATTGAGACATATTTTATGTTATGAACCCTTGGTATTTCAGGATGTGTATATACCACCACTTTAACATTAAAACTTCTAAATAACATATTGTCATGATATTTTATGAATCCTTTAATTTTAATCCTTTATAGTTATTTTGAATGAATGTTACAAAATTTTTAATGATTTTATAGTAAAATATCATCATTTATTGATATTGTATATGTTTATGCTTCCCATGATGAACTATTATGATACCTATCCTATGAAACAAAAAAAATATATCCCCATTTGGATATGTAATTTTAATACATCATTTTACATCATTTTCTTCTATTTAAATACATATTCTATTAAAAACATTTGTATGAAAAATATTGTTTATTTTTACCTTCGTTCAAAATTCCAATTTTTTCAAAAATGATTTTTTCATAAAATGTTTTGATAAGTGTATTTAAAATTCATCAAATTATTTGTTAATAGAATTAGTACTTATATTTTATTTTTAAAAAATATTTGAATATAATCTTAATGTAATTTCCCAAAAATTCCCATTTAGATGTTTCAAAAAATATAAATGGAATATTTTTTTTGATATGTACAACCAGAATAAAATTTTTCTATGTAATGACCATTAATTTGTGTCTATCATCTATTGAACATTTTGGAGGTTATTTTAAAATAAATATTCTCAAAAATATTTATGTTGTAATATATATTTTTTAAATTTGAATATTTTTTTTCATGTGATGTAAATACGGAAATTTAAATATTATTTTCTACTTTTATATGGTTTTATTCAATGAATGATATTTTTGAAATATTTTGTGACATTTTAGTTTCAATTTTTATATATAAAAAAAATTTCAAAAAATTATTTTACAGTAATTTTAATGGTATTTGAATTCATCAACATCAAAATCTATTTTTGTTACAGTTGATCCAATTAGTAAAATTTTTTATGATAATATCCTAATTATTTCATTCGATGTGATAAGATTGATTAAATATAATATTAATGGAAAAATTTCATTTTCATTGGTTAATCGTGTATCAAATAGTTTTTTATAGAACTTGTTTATTTTCGATTATTTACTGATGATTTATTAAAATTGTTACATATCCCATTTATTTTCAACTTGTTAATCATGATTCACTAGATTTACATAACTACTGTTTATTTTCTATGCCTTTATAATTTAATAAATGGAATACTGTTGAATACTATGATTTTTAATAATTTATTAAATATTTATGTGCTTCATTTTATCTTCTTGGAAATTATTATATGTTAGGTGCTCCAACATAGCCCTTATATATATATATATATATTACCTGATGGGTTCTCCCAGATAGCATCACGTGAGCTAACAATATATCTTACATAATGGTTACATCCATACAGTGCTCTAAAGAAATGGTTCGGGATATATTTATACATGTAGATGGATGAATTATTATTCAAATTTAATGGAATTATAAAAGTTATGTGATTATAATGTTTCAAGATAACAATAAATTATATTAATTATTTATATGGGTTTATTATGTTTCTTATGATCAATATTCATATGACATGGATGGAGATAATTAAATCGAATGAATCATTACTTTTTAAATGTATAGTTCAAGTATTCATGTAATATAATATATATATATATATATATATCTGAGTATAAATATTCTTATGTTGTTCACATTCTATTTGATTAGGTGATTACACCCATATGTTTTATTTATTTTCAGTGATGATGATGAATTGTTAATGATTTAAATTTACCCTTACTATGAATTATCAATACCCCGATTATTTTTTCATTTCCCATAATTAAATAAAATATGGATGAATGAATTATGATTATAGCACAATTCGTACTTATGATGATGATTAATTAATGTGAAATAAGAATAGATGGGATAAGGAGTATAAATTATCATTAAAAGTTATTGATATTATCTTTTTTAGATTGTTCTCATAATTCTCCAAATTCCTAAAAATAATAGTACCATGAGAATATAAGTTATCCAATATTTACTTATTATCTTTTATGGTTTTGATGTAAAAATCCGGTTCCCATTTATCAATATCATCTCTGGAAATGTAAAAATATTGTATTTAGCATCAGATCAGGCAGTATGTGTTGAAATATTTTAAATTTGGTATTTGGGTAACTGTTTATATGTCATTGAAGATCGTGATGTTTTCAGGTCAGGCTATATTAATATTTGTGGACATGATCATAGTTCTATAAGACTATGGATTATCATCTGTTCACTATCTTAGGATCCCAATTGACTGTACAATAAAATATGATTTTAAAAAATTGATAAAATGACATGTTTCTTAACTTAAAATAATTTACTAGTTATTTTATATTAAAATAATTCATTAATAATCTACCTTATAAAAATATCATATAAAATATCCCTTTATCATAACATCTACAAAAATAAAAAACGCAATCTTTTATCAACATTTCATTGAAGCACTAAAATGTTTTTCATTAAATTTTATTATTTATAGCATTTATAATTTACATTATAGTCTCTAAACATATACCTCCATTAAAAAACCCTAAAAATATTACCCAATAAGAATATAAAAAGTTGAATTGAAATATAAAAAAAATTTAAAAAAAAAATAAAAAATAAAAAATATGTAAATTTAAAAAATAAATAAATGAAAATAACATTTTATTATAGAAATTTCATATATTGGATTTTATTACTACATGACTAACTAATAATTATATATACTTTAAATTACTAAAATGTTTCTTTTTCTCATACTGTCGACACCCAGTCATGTGGTTAGTTTTCAAGCAGACCACTAGAACTAATGAAAAAGAATTCAACTGTATATGAATGAAATTATTATGTTAGTAATTATATGTAGAATAAAATAACTAACAAATATACTATTATGAAATAAAAACATTATCAATGAGACATATCAGGAATATCATTTATCATATTGAGGTGCAGATGATTCAATAACAACACCAATCACATACGGAATGTTTTCCAAAATAATACAAACAATTAGAATTAGTTTTAATGGTTTTAATTTTGTCACTTTTCATTTTTCCATAAAATGTGTATTTTAAATTAAAAATGAAGAATTATTGTCATTCCAATCTCACCAATCTTTACATCGAGGCTTAAATGATTTTTACTCATCAAAAATAACATATGAATCAATGATTAAATATATCAAAATAATAGAAATGTGATTTCTAATTTTTGACATTTTCAAATGGGTTTTTTTACTAGAATGTCATTTTAAATTTCCAACATTCAAATTGAATCCAACTAGACACATAGTCTGTTATTTTGAATTGATATTGAGTCTCACATGAAAATGATGACATTTTAATTGAAGTCTGAGGAATATTTTCATAGGTTTCATTGAGTTTAATATGTTTTGATGATGTGATAAAATAGATCACCAACTGTATCAATAATTTTCTCAAAATTCAACTGTGTCACTCAAAGGTGGAATTTAATAATCATAAAAAGTAAGAATCTTGAAAAACGAAAATTCCCATCTGTGAAAATATCACCTTTCATTGTACATGGGATAACTAATCCTATTAAAAAAAATTCCACTTAGAAATTCCTTCATAATCAATTTTTTTTTTTAAAATCTAAATAGAAATGAAAGATAAGAAAATATCCCTTGTTATGGCTAGAGTTATATGAGGTATCGTTCCGTGGACCATGCCTCACATAATAGACTCCAATGTAGGTTTATTTGATCCAGAAGCAGATGGATATGGAATAATCTCGATAGAAATCCCACACTGATTATCATCAACAATATCATTATTTTGTGGGTTGGGTCAGATATTTCTTCCTATTTAATTGATGTAATAAATTAACAGATTGGGACACATTATAATAATTCTCCATGATATGTTAGGTATTTCTGATCTTGAACATGGTCAGGCTGATTATCAGTCGGTTGATCGTCCCTCAATTGTATTAGGCTATGTATGACGTCTTTCATATATATTTGTTCTGTATCTATAAATAGGACAAATATCACGCTTTGTATCCAAATGGGGTTGAGTTATATATTTATTCAACCTTTTAAGAGAATTTTATATGTGCATTTGATTATATCATAAATATTCTCATAGGATATTTATTATTTCTAGTACTGGTTCAATGGTGGAATAATTGTTTGAAGGAAAATCGAGGGGAGATAGACGAGATGTACAAAAATAGTGTCTAGAGTTATTCTCTTTTGAATCTTTATTACCCTTTCACAAGAAAATTTTGGGATGAATTTATATATGGGGGAATATTGTGGGATAAAATATTTTCACATGATGTACAAATAATATCATTCTCAATTTGAAGGATCTTTTACCACATAATGTAATTTTTTATTGAGTTCAATAGAGTTTTAGGTGTTATATTGTTCTATTTTAGATCCATGATCTTGGCCTTTTGGGACAACAAATAGATGGAATTGTATGGAGAAACCATGTGGGATAGGCAACACACTTACCCCTAACCATCAAATGCCTAGAAAACTAGTCTGTAGTTCCAGTATGGGTTCTGGAAATTATGTGGAAATGATCTACATGACTGTGAATGTCACCGTAAATTTTTAGCATAGGTATTTTTATTGTTTTTATAATGTCAAGAAAACTGTGGGCACAAACCCTTTTGGGTGAACCTCTATGCACTAAATGATATTTGATTGGCCCATATATTGGGAAAACATGTGGGCAAAAAATTTAGTGAATTATTTTGTGGAAAAAATAATAATATTCATTTAAAAATATTGCAAATATTTAAAACTATTATTTCCTCTTATATTGTACTAGAAATCATATTTTGGAGCTCTATCAAAGGTATTCACATAAGTATTGGTGTGGAATGGCCATCGTAAGATGGAATGAAACACTATATGATTCATTGTATTTATATTGATGAGTAAACCATTAATCCTGGGAAATTCATCATTTTATTTGGAAAAATATGTGTTGTTTAAGTGTAACCTTATATGTCCAATTTTATGGTTCCTTCCATGTTTGTTTGTTTTTCATATGTACAGTATAAAAGGGAAAAATGATATTGGATGAGTACTCAACTAGAGACCTACATAATGCGGTTTATAACAATCCTACTTTGTTTTATTATTTATAGAGTTGGTATTAATAATATTTCATAGAATGAATTCCATAGGTGACCCTAAAATGAATTTAATAATTGAATTAAATTAAATTGAACCAGTTAGCAATGTCCACTATTACATTTTAGTATTTTGATATTTTCCCCATACCTAGTCCTCCCATGGGGTATTCTCATGATTGTTCCTATTTTTATACCCCCAATAATCATTGTGTGAGATTTATTAGTTAGAAGAATACCATTATAAACTGAATAAATTAAAATTGATATATTTTGAAAAAAAATTACATTTATTTCCATGTTTTCATGTGATATGATTTTTAAATTTATTAATTTGGATTTTATAGGATTTGTTGAGATGGGTTTGATGAACTCATGAAAAGTTATGGATTTTGAATTTATGAATGAATATGTCCAATTTAAATGTTGTGGATACCTTTTTTAGACCATGGATATTGATTCAATTATATGGTATGGATGGTTCTCCCTTGGATATATATAGAAGTGGTGGATTCATAGTATGATATTACTCCATATGTATTAATTCCATGGGATTCCATTATCCTTACTACCCCGTGGATTAGGATTTATTAGTCTCGTAGGGGACATATTCTATTGACATGCTTCATGATCCCCTACCATGTCTAATTGAGTATCCAATGAGATTATCATAGGACTTGATGAGGTCATATTGTTCTAATATACCATGGACCTATCTTCGTATTTATATCACACATTAATCATTATGGAATGTACACAGTTGATATAAACACCTTGGTTGTAATGGTGGATCATGGTTGACCTAATACACTTAATTATATAGAATGTATATGAATGATATTTTAAATATTCTATATAGATTCATTTTTTAGAGGAGATATTCCCTTTTCAGGGATCCTTTTTACCTCGATAGTGTCATTTAAATTTATCACTTTTTATTGGGTATTTTAATTTCTACTATATATATACCTATAATATGATTGTACATGACTTTAGATAATATTTCTTTCCTTGTATTATTTAATTTAATGACCTATTGTGGCCTACTAATTGTTATCTCCCAACCTATTTAGGCCACTATATCGTAACCAAACAGTGTATATGGACACATGTAGGGACTATAGATTTACCCAAATTTTTGATTCTTGAACATGATCTAGGATATTAGTATGGGATAATGGGATGGATCATAGCTCTTGATTCCATTATGGGAAAGATCCTTTTTTTATTTCGGCATTTTGATACTTCTATTATACCAATGATTGTATATCTAGATTAGTTACCTTGTACATAAAAGACAAGTATCATCATAATTTTCATATGAATCTATTTATTCTTTTACATTATTACTTTGAGTTTCATTAGTTGTTATTTATTATTATACTACTTCAACTATGGTGGGATACTGGTCCGGTGTTTGTAGTGATTATTTTCAATGATCCATAGATTTCAATATACTTTCAATACTTACATTTTAATATATATAAGGTTTGATAAATTATAATAACGATGGAATAGTCTCACCATGGAAACTCTTAGCCCCCACTGCTAGTTGGAATACTGATGAATATGGGAAGGTCCACTAGGGTACATATGGATAACCAGGTTTAGGGGACCTTGGAATGGAACCCTGGTCTATACATTGAACTTATGAATCATCATCCATAATTTTCAAGTTTATAAGAGTACATTTGTTATGTGTTCTATGAGTGAATGATTTCATGAACCAAAATATCAATTTTAAAATTATAATGAACAATATTATTTCTCTGGGTATACCCTATATCATATTGAGGTGCAACTAATTCTTACACATCACAATTCTCGAGTGGGTCAGTCTATTAAATTATTAAAAAAATTGAATTTTTTCATGTATTTGAATATTTAAATTTTACTTTAATATATAGTTAATGTAATTATTTAAAAAAAGACACACTTATTATCATATAAGTTTCACTATGTGTCAGATTGATGTGTGGCTGAATCCAGTAGAAATGTTATATTGATAATTTTCCTTATTTATATATGTAATATGAATGTATTTTTGATGTTTTGATTTTGTGATAATTTTTTGATCTAAAATTATATATATATACATAAAAAATATAGTTTTAGTAGTACTGAATATACTATGTATCAAATTAATATAGGTGGATTGAGATTTATTTTTTATTCAACTATCACCAACTAGATAGAAAATATATGACATCTTCTATTTGTATGGATGATGTTACCCCATTATTTATGAAACAAAACACATTTCATGAATTATTTGGTTTCCTCTTCCATAAAAAGGAACATGTTATATCATTTATGTATTTTTGGAAATAGTTGATGATAAAATATGATATACAGAAATATTTTGGATAAATATTTGTATAAAAATATAATTAAAATTAAAATAAAATTAACATATTAGGTATCAAAAGGTCGAAATTAACTGATTAACAATACATAAAAAAAATTATGATAAATTTATATATTATTTACCCATTTCCATGTTTCCAATATCTTTTTTGTGGTATCCAAGTCCAATCATTCATGTGACGAGTAACTTCAAAAAACTACAATAAAATGAGAAAAATAATACACATGTGTACGAAAACAATTCTGTTATTAATAGATCTAAAAATAATAATTTATCATAATTAAGAAATAAACATTAATTAAATATCAATTTTTTAATAAAACCATATAATATTAGTTATACAAGAAACATCACGTATCATATTATGTTTTGGTTGATTCATTAATGTTACAAATGAAATGTGGATTGTTGTAATAAATGATCAATAAAATTTGAATGTTTTTTCTTAGTTTTGATTATGTCACATTCAATTTAAATAAAATTATATTTTAAACCTAAAATATTGTATTTGATCCATATGGGTCAAATTAGGTGTATGTTTTATATGGGACTAATTATTACATATTTCTGATGACTTAATAATCATTCTACAAAATAATCAAGAAAATATGATATTTTTTATTCAATTTACATGTAGTGAATCAGATTTTGATAAAAAAATGTGTATATTAAACTAAAAACCTCTAATTTGAGTCATAATATAATCATAGTGTATCGGATTGGTATATTCCTCATTCCAAAATATTATAAGTCATTAAGATATCCTTACTGTAAATTATCAGCAAAAAAAAAA
This sequence comes from Viscum album, assembly GCA_963277665.1. Lineage (NCBI taxonomy): Eukaryota > Viridiplantae > Streptophyta > Magnoliopsida > Santalales > Viscaceae > Viscum > Viscum album. The sequence continues at coordinate 1,929,748,196 of OY728127.1, read as the reverse complement.
TCTTATTTTTGGGTATTACACTTGATTTTATTTACTAAAATTTAAATATAAACTAGTAACACACAATTTTATTAATAATTGTCACATTATTAATTGTTTTGAGGGTAGATTGTTTGCTACATTTCATTATTTATTTGAGAATCATTTTCATGTATTAAAAAACCAATCTAAATAATGTTTCTTGGTTTGAAGTATCATAATTTTTTTAAAAAATTAATTCTTAACCGAATGAACACAATTATTGTCATACATTTTAAGAAACATACCTTATACCCATGGTTATATCCCTTAATACATTGTGTATAGGTTATACCAATCATTTTAGGACCATTGGGAGTCAGAAGCCTGTGTATAGCTCTGAGATAAAACCGTGGTTTGAAAAAATCAATACAAATGTTCATTTCACATTATACATGTAATTATAATTGTACACCATGTTTATAAAAATTTACCCAATATCCTCAAACCATGGATACAATATTTTGGAGTAAATCATGTTGTTTAATTTGAACCCTATACTGCCACATCACATTCGATGGTACTAAACACTGAGCCACATTTTTTTATGTATATATGAATATATTTTCACAGATATAGATTATTATAATCCTAAATATATTTGGAAAACCAATGTTAAGGGTTTTTCAAGAAAATTTGTTTTTTCCCATTGAAATTTTTTCATTCACACACTTACGTGAGAATTTTATACCCATAGTTTTGGAGATTTGAGGAGATATGTTTAACCTATACCAACAATTTTTTTAGAACAATGTTTATATTTCATAATTTATATTATACACCCATGGCTTACCAAAACTATGGGAATTGGTTATCAACCTATCCCTATACAAATGGTTTTTCAGAAAAGTGCATATATCATAATTTTATAATAGTGATACTTGTCACATCATTTGTTAGACTGATTTTCATTCAATTCCAACACGTCAACAATGATATATGGACCATCTTTTTAAAGTATCAGTACAATAAGAATTATTTACAAGGATTTGGTGATGATATTTATGATTTTATCTAATGTGTAAATTTGATAATAATAATTTTTGGATAAAAATAATATATAAATTTTCAAAAAATTAGAAAAAATGAAGAGGAAATTAACAAGATAAGTATTAGTAAACACAACTAGAAAATTGGAAATATTCCATGGACCTATAGGTGCTATTTCTTAACCATGTATATAGATATGCTATTTCAATTGCTATGTTCCCTAATGCCAGGTTTTTGAAAACCATGGAAATAGGACATTTTTTCATGGGATATAGCCATAGTTTTGAAAACCTTGGCTATATACCATTTTTTAAATAATATATCTACATTTTTAGAAAATATGGCCATGGGACTCTTGGCCTAGCATTAGATAAAACATTTTTCACAAAAATTGGCTAGAATAGCTATTTCCCTTTTTATCAATATATTTTTACAGTTTTTCACATTGTATAAATCATAGTATATATATGTATATAGGTATTCACGAATGCCTTGGTGGATTAGTGGTTCAGGAGATGAAATGTGAAGTGAAGATGATGGGATCAAATCTGACTAGGAACACATTATTTTTAGTCTATTTACATAATATACATGTTCTATTTCTATAGTTAATACTGATGCAATATTCCACCTATTTCCTCATGTAACACCGTGTACATAGGCCATCTTCCACTATTGAAAATAGAGACACCTATATCCACAATATTAAAAAAACAAAGAGTTAGGTCGACCCTAATACCACAACGATAACGCCCATGGTTTGGGAAAATTGTGTTCATAGCATGTCTCCATAGTTTTATGCCATATTTCCCTGGTATTGAATGGTAGAAAAAACCCAATTTTTGTTGTTGTAAAGACACATGTTCATAACTTTTTTTTAAATTATAACACCTTTTATTCTTCTATATAATTTTCAAATAAATCATTTTCTCCTATAATTCGTATAGTTGAATAATAGATAAAATATAATTTATAAACACTCTTATGCCAATGATTATCATTATTGGTGTATCTAAAAAGTGTATAATCCATAATAGATATTAATCATCATAGGTATCCTCCTTATTTTGTTGTATGAATATAATCTTACACAATTTACACATCCCACTCATCTATAATCAAATTCAATTTTTTATTGACTATAATAAATTTTTAGAATCGTAATAATACTGAGAAAATATATCCAACAAATATATTAAAAATATATTTAATTAAAATGTAATCAACATAAAAAATTAAATGTTTTTGGATAATCATATTTATATGGTAGATGTTTTTTATCATCAATTTGAAAAAATAATATTTATAATCATTGTCATTATCATTTTTTCATGATTGTGTACATATGTAAAAGAGTACGTATATTATGTTTTAATATGATTATATAGTTAAATATTTATATATATACCTTAATTTTTTTCCATTTCCATAAAACATGAATATTTTTTTTCTAATAAGGAAAGGGAGGCCCCAAAAAAATTCACAGGGTATAAAATAATGATGCTCAACAAAATATGAATCCAGTATGTAATAAAAAATATTTAAAAGAAATTTTTAATGAAAAAAAATTATATTTTTATTTATTAGATTGTATAGTTTTACCCAGGTACTATAGGAGTCAAAATGTATTTTTCTTCTATTTGTTTTTCAAATACACCATTTTATTCATTTTTTTAATAACATTTTGTTCAATATCCATATAATTTTAGTACGTATAATTTATACAAGTAATAATGAATCCAGTTATTTTTCATGCCTATCCCGTTATATATATGTAAATTAAGAAACATTAGAAAATTAGAATCATTGTTCACTTTAACAAAAAATCAGTTTTTTGGAATGTTTTTTTATAAATTACCAAATGAATGTTTTCAAAAATGACTATACATGTAATTCATACCTGAGAATTTAATTTATAATATCAATTAAAACCCCATCTGTAGTAAAATTTAGTAATATTTATTTTTCATATTGGATGTATAGAATATTCGTATTATATTATGTGGTGTCTACATGAATTTGAAATGAAAATATTTTCTATATTTGAACAAGTCATGATATGAAATAATATTTTTTTTTTCATGGAAGATTCACTATATTATATTGTTCAGAACATCTATTTCCCTATACTATTATTCATTTGTAACATCATACATCCCATAAATCTATTTTCATCCATTTTTATATGTTATTAATTAGAAAATACATGTTAATGAAATACCTCATGTATCTTAACAAAATTATATAACCATTCTAGAAACATGTCAAATAGATCATTTCCGACATTAATATCTGGATCATTATTTGAAATAGGTAACTCATCACACACATCATGACCTATTTCAATTCCCACTCTCATGTAATCTTTGGGTATTCATGTGTTATTTATTTTATCTCTAATGATATTCTACACCATAACCAATGTTGAAAGGTGGTGTGATTGTGGTGAATAATAGATATCACATAAAACATTATCTTACAATAATTTGAATAATATAATGTCCTAAAAAATTGTTTTATTCTGATTTACGGGAAAGAGTAATTGAAAAACTATTACCTTGTATAATGTATGTAATTAAGGGGAATGTTGGGCCTCAAGGATTAGGTGCTCAATTTATTTTTTATGTGGTGATCTTTGTTCCATTTATAGTTGAAATTGAATGTTTTTATAGATATAGATCTATTGGACTAGAACATATAGTAATTTCTTAAAAAGAATCTATTTTCACATGCAATCTTGTTATCAACTTATATGTGCCTTCCTGTGATTTTTTTGATATATATTTTAGTGCATACTCCAAAAAATATACCATCAATGAGGATATATCATTCTGGATACTTCATTGCTGTTGAATGTAGCATTTTATATAGCATAGTCACTACTGATTCTTCTGTCTAAACTATATAATATCACTTGGACATAAATAGATATTTTTATTCAATAATGTTTGGTATAATAAATAATTAAAATTATTTCAAACTAACATATGTTATCCATTCTACATTTGTGTTTCAATAAATTACTTTATCATGCCAGTTTACATGGTTCTCATTCCTTAGAACATGACATTTGATGGACGTGGATTCTTATTTTGACCCATTCACCAACATATAAATATAAAAAATATGACATTTATTATTAAATAATACAATTTTTTGATATATAGTATATAAAATTGCTTCCATAGTGAATCGTACCCCATCATATATTCAATATAACTGTACATTCGTTTGTTCCATGTTGTTTAACATCCGAACTCCTTTTATGTTACATAAAATAATTTTTTTCAATCCAAATAAATAATATAAATAATATCAAATAATATGTTATGGATTATAATGAACATGAAATTATTCCCTTCAAGTTGACTAATAATGGTATTCAATGATTTCATCTTTATAATGTGTTAATAATTAATTGGTGGATAAGGAGTTACATTCTATTATGAATCTGGAATATAAAAATTGGTCATAAGAGTCGTGACCATGATATGTTATTTTCTACTATCCATCAAGATATATTTATTAAACTAATCATAAAAAAAATGAACTCTCAAACGTATAATGAATATTAAATCAATAGTAAAATATAAAATGTTCTATCATATTAAAGAAAGTATATATTGACATTACATTAATATCATCTCAATGCATTTCCATAATTATAGAATAAATATGGAACTATGAATCATTATCAATCAGGACATTCATCCTCATTTTTACCCAATCATGAAAAAAAATTGATATATTGGTATCAAAATTTAGTATACATTGATTTCAGAATACCTAATATTTTATACCCATGATTGTTTTCTTGATAGTTTTAATCAATACTATGATTTTTTTCATTCATGTTTTCATCTACAATACACTCTCAATACCCTAATAAGACTACAAATTTAGATCAATAACATGTTTTTCCATATGACTGGTAACTTCATCATGTGAAAAATACATTGTCTATATGATTATCATAACATTTAGATTATATTATTTTAATATAGTAGAAAAAAATATTTTATATGTATAAGACTATTGTATTAAAAAATCTTTTACCATCTAATTGAAATATATTTAATTTTTAAATGTTGATGAGATTATTATCCTATATCAGTAACTCAAATACCCTATTTATTGACCTCTCTAACATAAAAAACATCTTCTATATTTGGACCCCCATGAACTGATTCAGATTTATCAATGAAAGGGTCATCTTCAATAGATTTTTAACGTATCCATAAAATTACATTAGTGCCCAACATTAAAAACAACCAATTAATGTTTTCTATATATGAAACACAATATAAATTCATATATATTTTTCCCATTATTGACTACTAATAATTTTCACATTCAGCACTAAAATTAACAATTGAAAATCATATTTGATTCAATTTTACTACAATTTTGGTATGAACCAATTTGAAATGGAAAATCATCACATGAAATGTCATTTAATAAAACTGATATATATTATTTATAATTCAAAAATATGATATATTATATATATCCTTGTAGCTATATATGTGTATTACTTCCACCAAAAATGTATGTTTACATTCTTATATCATACTGTGGTCATCATGTTATTCATTATTGATCATAAAACCATTGATTCCAATACCAGTGTTTGATAAAACAATATCTTTTTTCTATTTTATAACCAGAAATGATATTCAATGATTGAGTTCTTATTTTCAGTTCACTCATCATAAATATGATCATAGAATAATCAAATGATCGGTTGATTATTATTATTTCATATGCATCCTTTAGAACATGATGGTGTCCAATATATAAGAATATATTTTATGTAATCAATGTTTAAATCAAAATCATTATTACTATGTAAACTGTAATGGTGTACCGACAACATCTCTATGATGGTGTTTTTGACATCAACTCTTACAAAAACACATTCAATGATAAGGGATCTATCCTGAATAGACTTTTGAAGGAATATTCTATCATCATCATATATGTAATTGATAACTAACTCAAAATATTATTCAAAAAATATATCAATCATTACTAAAAAATTCTAACTGATATAAATTCATGAAATACCCATTAAAAATAATTATATTTTAATAAATATGTTAAATAGAAATGTAGAAGACATGAAAACATAGTTGAGCCTCTCAAATGATGTGATACATCATGTAGAAAATCATATCAATGAATTAAAAAGGAATGAACATATATAGATAACATAATATGGCTAAAGCCTCCTTAATCCTGAGAGGAAACATATGAATGTCAATAAAATTAATGCATATGTAATGGAAAAATAATAAAACTCTGGTTAATTGATGACAACAATGTTTTGGAAGAATGTTATGAAATGAAATGGGAAACAAATATTTCTTCCAAACACAAAATTTATGGGATTTTATTTCCTCGAATGCCAAATTAGGCATTGAATCTAAATTATTGATTTGTTATGAATATACCTATGGGAGTTTCGCATGATTAATGTAAATGAAAGTTTTTAATAATTCCAATATTGATATTTTAATGTTCCTAGAGGATGAAATGTCCTCATATTAACATTCATAGGTCCCAATAAATCTATTATCCCCATACCAATCATGTCCATCCATTCATTGATTTCATTTTTATTGTAAATTTAAATAACATTCCAATAACACTAAAAAATCATTTTTTCTATATGAATGATATAAAATTTTTATTAAATATTAAAAATTCATATATTGTAATTTTATGACAAATGAACTATTTTTGAAGAACATTTTTTCTAGTCTTCATAAAATGTTTATCAAACAGATGAAAATATAGTTTACTTTAAAAAATATTGATCAACTATTAGTGGAGATGGTATTGTAACATATTATGTAATACAATAAAATGTTTTAATATAGATCATAATTTATTTTGTCAAGGTAAAAAAAATTTATGTCCTAGAAACACATCATTTTATTATTGTTTCAACATATCAATGTGTGTGCATTATATTGAAATGGGACACCAAATAATTATTTTAATACTATACAATGAAAATTTTCCATTATGTGGATGTTTAAATATCAACCCAAACAACGAGGAATACAATGTGAATTCAATACATCATGGATAATTATATGTTATATCACATGAATCTCACACCAAATTCATAGCATTGATCAATGTATATAAATATACATCAATATCATTACAGGGTTATTTTTTCCAGATATAAGTAGATATACCATATTTTATTTGTGGTCCAATTACAAAAATGTAGGTATGTTATAATTTACGATTGTCAATGTCCATGTTCAATAAGTAAAACAATGTACATCCAAAGGTTTTATTCAATCAATAAACAACATAAGGTTGATTTTTATCATGTATTTTCTATATTATTGACTCAATTGATCAATTTTATTCCACCATGGATTGAATTTAGGATAACATAGTTTCCCATGGTTAATACATGTATCAACATAATTTTTTATTTTTGACGGGGTTTAATGATATCCACATATACTTCTAAAAAATCGAATTATAGGAATGAACCATACAACCATTCATTGATAGATTCATATTTATTATTTCGATAAATGCCACATTGAGGGAATTTTTGGAATAATTACGGGTCATTCTGAAATAAAATTCAATCATTTTATAAATCATTAATTTTTTAGAGATCATTCCAACTAATCCTAGAATTCCTTTTGTATCATATTTTCATCAAGAATGTTTGTTTTATTTTTGTTTCATTAAATTTAAGAGACTATGTAGTTATTAAAACAATGTGGCAGTATGTCTAACACATGCATTAAAATTATTGTACATTAATGCATCTGGAAGTGTTGTGTATTTATTAAAATGAATATACAATGGTAGATTTGGAAAAAAATTTAATGATTCAATAAACATTAGAAAATATTTAATATCATATTTAGTTTCCATTTTTATTTATTTCATTTAATCATTATCGTCATTTAAACTATAATTCATAACAAATGATCCATATTCCATAGTTAAAAAATGAGAGTCCATAATGATATTTTACCAATGATTATACCATAATTGTTTCTCTTATCTATTCCATAAAAAATCATACATTCTTTATAGTATTCAATACTATATCTTTTCAACATAAAAGGAAAAAACAAAAAAAAACGATTTGAATACAGTCATATGAATGATCTATTAAAAACCATATTAACACTTTAACACTATCATCATAAATTTTCTCATACTATTATCATGAATTATATTTCAATTTATAAAAATTATATTAGTTATATAAAATATGAATTTTCTAAAAAATTATATTTATTCAAATAATATTGTGTAATCAAAGGGGAACGTTATAGATAATTCATATAGCGGGAAACAAAAAATTTATTATTTAAAATAATTTTATTATTAGTAGACTGAAATGTGTAATTGAATTTATGAAAATAATATTCCCCATCATGGTATAATTCATCATCTAAATATATCCCAAATAATAATAAGAACACATTATGGGATTTCATATTCTCATAGTATTCTTAGAGACATATATTTAAGTCCAGAAGAGATGGAGTATGAATGATTGGCTAGATTGTCACACACACCCACCTAACGAGATAACTATTTCATTTTTAACTTTCAAATAAATCCTTAAATTAATATTTGATATAAAAAATGACAAGTTATTAGGGATTTATTTCACAATATCATTGCATCCCCAGAAAAAATGGTTGTAATTAAAGGATGATTTAAATGATATTGATTGGTTCTATACTCGAATGTATTTATATTTTTATTAATTGTTTTTTTCACTTTGTATTTGCTGGGTGAGGTTGTTCTTCATTATCATTTATAGTGGTGCATTAACACAGTTGTAAAGTTTTGGTTATCATCACTATTCTGTGGTCAAATTTCAAAAATGATTAAATTGACAATATAGAAAATGTAGCAAGAATTTGGAAACACATCGGACTACTGACCACCAATGTGCATCGATAGATTTGATATCATTCATTCTATTAAATATAAAATCATATCAATTATATGTGTCCACATTCATAATAAATGTTTCTTCACACATGTAATTTAATTTATAGTATTAGTATACACTTTATAACATAAATCAAGGGCTATAAAATCATTTTTTAATTTATAATATTAATTGTATTATAAATAATTATACTAAAATAGAATTAATACAAAAGTAAATCATATTAAGAAATATATTAATATAATTATCAGTAATAAATATTTTGGGAAAAAAATTATTATTATTGGATGTTAGGAATTCATTGTATATATATTTAAATTTAATTGTGACGTAAAATTCTAATTTTTTGTAAATATATAATTCTGAATAACATAAAATGAAAATAAATCACCAACAACAGGTCAACGTGGGAGGGATTTACTAGAGAATAAACAATTTATATCGAGGGAAAAATATCCCTTTCATGCATGTAATAAAAACAATTTTGATTGTGATATATCTTCTTGCTACCCCACTTCAAGATCAATTTTTTCAAAAAATCCAACACATGCAATTTCATTCAGGAGACATTTATTATATTAAATGATTTAATTTAGATCTACTATTTATTATATCCATGATGATTATCTGATCATGTGATATGGGGTTTTTTGAATCAAAAAAAATATATATCCACTTATTGTGTGTTGAACCCTTAAAATTCATTCCCACCGTGTTTTATTCTAATCATGTTATATGGTTAGTGAAAAATTAAAAAAATCAATCATTATGGTAAATGTAAAATAGTTTTCAATGGATAAATATAAAATTAATGATTCATTAATCTCCCCACAGAATCTGAGTTGGTCTTAATTCATATTAGTATCATGGAATCCTAATCAATTGGTTTTAGAGTATTACTATAAATATAAAACCAATAATTTTTATTTTTTACGGGATTTTATTTGTGTCCAATAATTTTTAAATTAATATGGTTCTACATTTAATGAATATAGTAGATCATATTTATTCATTTAGTATACAGTGGGTTCCATAATTTTAATTATAAAATAATAAAATTTGGAAATATATAATGATTCGATATTCATTATCTGTTGTTTTGGATGTGATAAAGGTGAAAAAAATTTCTGAATATTCCACATGTTTAGAATATATTTTTCATAATTTTTATTTATTAAATAAAAAGAATAATGAACGGAACATAAATTTAAATCCTTCAGTACTATTGGGGAAATAATTTACTAAATTCAAGTAGAGTTATAATGAAAAATCATATGGAATATTCTAAAGAGTATTTATCCATGAAATTCCGAAGTGAAAGAATATTGATTAAAAAAATGTCACTAAAATTGTGAATATATTTTACCAAGAGATGATGGGGTCCATGGGTACTTTATATGAGTCCATGATGTGTTCTATACTATTAGTGTTTCTGGGGAGACTCTAAATAAATAATATTTTCTAATAATATTCTCTATATATTGTCTAATAAATTTGATTGGATGGTTTCAGTAGATGATGAACATGATTATAAATAACCATCGATTGGAAATCGATAAATTATATTGATTAATTGTGACGATATAATGGTTTTGATCTTAAGAGGAATTGTAATTCTAAAAATTAAATATTCAATAAGGTAGTGATCTATAATATAATTCAAAATAAATTAAAAAGGAAGAAAATAATTTAATGGATAAAAATATTTGAATATGAACTATAAAAATTTTATTTTATTTGTCTTATAATGTTTTCAAATGGTTAAAGGATAACACTAATGAAATATTACACTAAAATATTTCAAATTTAGAGCTACTTGATATTTTATAGCTTATTTGATAAATATTAATACAGAGTAAATTTCTATTGAATTTGATTCATAATTATGTCCTTTAGTGAATTGAAAATTAAAATACACTGAATAAAAGTTTCCCTTATTCATACATATAAAATAAAAATCCATTTTCAATATCTGATGATAAAAGAAGTAGCGAGCCAAAATCTGATGATGAAACTTCACGGGATGCGATAGATATGATTTTCATCACTAAATTGACTTTTCATGAGTTCAATGGTTATTGAGAAAATGTCAATAACAATGAGGAATATAATAAATTTATTTTATTCTGAATCTAAAGTTCAAGGAGTGTTTTTCTATAAATTCAAAACTACAGTAAAAGAAATAAATTAAGATGGAGTCTCAAATATCTATAAAAATTTATTCTATACATTTTGAAAAGGAATTATATATGTTATAAAAAATTTAATCATCTAAATTGTCACTCAAAAATGTGATGAATATTAAGTAGACTATTGAAAAGAAGGCTATAATATATAAAGGGAAGATAAATGTGTTCAGAACCAAATATTGGAATTAAAAATCATTTGAAAAAGTTCAATTATTACATTGAGAATTCAATTATATTTGTATGATAGCATAATGGAAATGTCAAATATGGTCAAACATAATAAAATAATTTTAGTTTTTTTAATTAGAAAATATTTATGTAAATAGGATTACAATATCATGTTTGTATGGAGGAGACTATTGATTTGATGTTGATTATAATGAATGTGTTTTTTATGTAAACGAAATGAAATTCAAGAAAGAAAATGAATATAATATAAAAAATAAATGAAAAATATATTAAAAATGTATGGATGAGATTTTTAAGGAATAATTATAATGATTAATGGAAATTTATAATAATACCCACTAATGATTTTCCTAAAATTGAAATTAAATAAACTATTTATATAATAAATAAATCATGATAATGATGTCCAAAAAAATGTTTATGGAAGATTGTTTTGGTTTTGTAGATATAGATTTTTTTGTAGTGGATTTCGATTGAAATACTTTAAAAATATTTAAAAAACTAAAATATTTAATTTTATGAGGAAAGATGAAATTTATAAGGTGATGGTGGAGAATAAATTTAGATAGAGATATTAAATTATCTGGTTTTTGATCATGCATGTACCAAATTTAAATATTATATGACCATAATTCTATAATAGTATAGTATTATTTAAAATATTCAATTTTTTCTAAAAAATCTATTAAGGAATAATTATTTTATTGTTAAGGTTGAATAGAATGTTTCACAAAAAGTAGAATTCATAGATTCAATATAGTGGAAAAATATATTTTTAACCATTTATGTTTAATTAAACCCTAACTATTACTCTCAAAATAAAAATAATTCTGAATTAATGTTATTATTAAAAAATACAAGCATCAGAAGAATTTAATGAAAAATTGGGACCTGGAATCTCCAATAAGAAACATGAATGGAGGAATAAAATCCCTAAAATTTATTATACATTTCACCTAATTTTAAATTTGACAACCTATGGATTTTGGAATAAAAAATTTATATCATATACTCTATTGGGACGTGGATAATAGCATTATGTACTAAGGGTGGTGAAAAAATGACATGCATGGAGGATAAAACTACGTATAATTAGTGGATACAAAATACATGGAACCATGGTAGCATCGATCAATGAAAACACAATAGTACTACACACTGCTAAAATAAAAAAAGCGTTAAAAATTAGCGATGTAGAAAAAAATAACATTACATATATTGGAAGCATGATCTATCAAAGTGAAGGTTATTGCGGGTCATTGGAATTATAAAATATCATGAGCACTTGGGAAAAAATATGTTCAATTATTTTGTGATTTGTAATTAGCATGATATCATGTTGAATTTTTTTTTCTTAAATACATGTGAATTTAACGAGTCTGCAGTTTCTGACAGCGCTTCATTCTGAGGCCCAATGTTCCTGAAATCAATTTCTGATGTTTTTTTGGGTACGTTCCATAAACATACGTACAGGTTTTAATATCTTTTGAATCGGTGCTTGGATGTGAAATCGGATGGCACCATTGAACTCGAAACATCGATATTCACTTAAAAAGACCCTTACAAGAGTTGTGTTTTGTCGAGGATGGAAATTAATTATTTGGGGATTCTTAATAAATTAAATTAAAATTATGCGTGACATACATTTATTTATGTTCTGGATTAATTCTCCAAGGGGATGTTGGAGGTGGGGCCAACCACCAAACAGCCTCCCATTGGAGGATATTATCTGTTGGGGCCCACAAAAGAAACAAACTCCTCATCTACCCTTGAACCCCCTTTAACCCCCATGTAACTCCCATTTAATTGTGGAGAGTCTCTTAAACTTCTAACTCTCCCAAGTTAATGATGAAACACTCCACCTCCCTTGATTGAATATTGAATCCATCCATCTGCATTTAAACTAATGTGTTGTCACAATTAACGATGGACAACTCTTGAGTTGTTGTGCCATAAAAATAATAGAGAATTATCTCTATTATTTTGGATGAACATTTGTTGGAAAATTCTTGTAAGAACGCAGTTTTATTCCAACGAAGAAGGCCTCTCATCACCGAAGAACAATGAGCATCATGTTCTTCCTTCTTCGCCCAGAGCAAGGAAGGGAATCATCGTCGTCTTCGGAGTACACCAATAGTGTCGTCTGGACTCGAATTCACATATCTATTCCTCCTCAAATGATAATGGAATGACGTCCTTCTTTAGTGACATCTGTCTTCCGTGGCTCGTCAACGTACAATGACAAATACTAGGTAGGGGGTTTTGATTATTTTTAATGTATAAATTATACCCTCGTTCCTCGTTGTTTGAATGGGATCGATGATGACACATTTTTTTCACCTAATCTGGAGGGTGCGGTCCAAACCAACATGGCCCGACGCCCCTCTGTTCATTTTTGTTGATTGATGTCGGAGGTGAAGCCAAAAGGGAACAGTTCCATCACACCGCACTGGACAAGAACAGCGGGACATAAGTGGTGGCGACATAGGCAACCAGAGGCGGCAGCAGCAGTGGTTGCGCGCCAGCCGTGTGGAGGGAGACAGGTGGCGGCCCGTACCACGGGAAAACCGATCAGCCAATCCGACCAGTTCGTGTGTAGGAACCACAGTGCACGAAGGTGCCACATGGAGGGAGACTGCAGCCCGCATCTGCGGGCCATTTGGCTGGAAGAACCGGCCTGGCTGGAGTACCGCGGTGCTCACAGGTGCCGCGTAGAGGACGACACTGGCCGCATCCACTGGCCGCTCAGCTGGGAGAACAGGTCGGCCGCCTATCGCCCGGGATGGAGAACCGTGATGCCCACTGATGCTGCGTGGGAAGAACCGTGGTCCGCAACTTGGTCCGCATGCACCGGGCCGAACTGGCCGACTACGACCGGATGGGTAGAGGAGAAGGTGGTGATGCATGGCACCACTGGGCAAACCAGAATGGCACACAACGTGGGACGGGTCTCAAATAGGGTCACGCCCCACCGGCCCGTGCCAACTCCCAACCAGGTCGGACCAGCCGAGCCGGGTCGGGCCGACCATCCAGCCCACTGAGCTTGATGGGTCTGTCTCCTCTTCCCTTAAATGCAATAACTCCTTGACCACGTGTCTGATTGAATGGACATCTGCGACATTATGACCCTTGCGACGAGGAAGTCCTTTTAGGATAATCTATGTGAGTTTAGTAAAAATATGGAAAACAGCCGGATTTGGATCGAGCGTAAATCCAATCGGGACCCTAGAACGAAAATGTCAGTAACTCTCAGACCAGGCGTTCGATTGACGTGTTGTCTGTTGAGTTTGGTTCCTTTTGGTGGGACAGATCTATGGGATATATCAACTCAAGGCTTTGTGGCAGTTGATGTATCAACACTTGGGTCGAGAAGCGGACACTCCCTGAATCGAGCGTGTTTTGTGCGGGAACCCTAGTGCTGGCTGTGACTATAATGACTACAGTACCGGAATCCTCCAAGGGATCGACAATAATGACTACTGTACATAGATCCTCCATGGGTCCGACAGTTCTGACGTTTTTTCCTAGATTCTGTGTGGGTCTGATAGTATAGCTGGTCCAGTATCTTGTGTGGTTCTGACAGCATTGATGAATCAGTGACTACATCTGATAGACTCTATTACTCTAGAGTAGCTGGTCTTGAATCTTTGTGGGTCAGAAGGATTAGCTGGTCCTGTATCCTGTGTGGATATGACAACTTCGATGAATCTGTGACTACATATGATCATCTCTATTACTCTAGAATAGTTGGACCTGTACCCTGGGTAGGTACGACATCATAGACGAGATAGCTGGTTGTGTATCCATTATGGGTCTGACAGTTTAGCTAGTCTTGTATCCTATGTGGGTCTGACATGTTAGATGATCCAGTGGATATATCATATCATCTATATCTCTCTACTAATGTCGCATACCTTTGTGATATGATTCATTTCATTCAACCATTATCATCATGGTGATTTAATTTACATACTTTTTGGAATGGGTTATGCTTGGGCTCGAGAGTTGCAGTTGAACTGTGATTTGTAACTTAGGTATATGTATGGGCATATCCCTATGTAAGGTTTGTTGATACTACGTGATTTTATCCTTATTTGTTGGATATACATGTTTGAAATTGTGATACCATGAGGGTCTCGGGGTTCCTACTGATTATAATTATACTCACCCATGCACATGCTATGCCATAACTTTGTTGTGTTGGTGGCAGATCTTATCGAGGTGGAGAGTTGTGGAGATGGATGGTACCCGGAGGTGGACCACTTGGCGAGATGTACACAGAGTGGACAGAAAATCCTGGGATGCAGAGGAGGCCATATGTACCTACCCTTCAGTTGGGAATCCCAAAGGATGACTCAGTAGTTGTTTTTTTACCTTTCTACCATTGTACCAGCTTTCAATTGTTTTTACTTTATTGTTGGGCTTGTATTTCCAGCCCCTTTCCATTCTGTACATTCTTTTGTGCATAGTTTTACTTACTGTTTTACTTCAAGTAGCATACTCTATTGTTTTTATTTATGGTTATAATGGAAATTCCTTCACAACATAAGGAATTATGCCTTTGGTGCTAATCGCCAGCCCCTGGCCTATAGAAGGTGGGCTTTGGGTTAGTCATGGCACGGGCCCCGAGGATGGGTCGTGACAAATTGGTATCATGGGATTCAGTTTTACCGCAGAACTCATGACTATGATCATTATTTTTCTGTGAAAAAATATTGTAAAGATTATTGGGTGTTGTTTTCAGTCTAGGGAGTCCATTGTTGGTTTGGCAGTCAACTTATCCATATACCAGGACATTGACCTCCGATTTCCGACTTAGTGCATGAAAACACCGATTGTGTGTGTGTGTTTCAAAATTTATCAACGTGATTACTTTATGTCAGCTCACTAGGTATGCTATTTTAACTGTGACACACCATTTTTCTTTCATAATGGCCCAAGAAGGCATCCAACTAGGGTTTCGAGTTATGTACGAGATGGTAGCCCACCGAGCGATGAGGCCTTGATTTAGGGACCCATCACAGTGGAGGTACCATCAGTACCACTACTTGGTGGGCCACCGGTACCACCAGCTCCAGCAGATGAGAGTGAACATCGTATGAGTGCGTTGCATGAGTTCCAGTGAGAGTGGAAGCACATGTTTTGGGGAGAGATAGACCCACTGGCAAGTGAGGATTGGTAGGAGGCTATTTTGAGTGTTTTCAGATTGGAAGGTACACCAGCCGACCTCATGGCGATCCTTGCCGTGAGTCTCCTGCATGCGGTAGCAGGCACATGGTGTAGCCTGATGTTGTAGGTGAATGATGAGGAATCACTACTCTGGATAGACATTGAGAGTCTCTTTTTCATTGAATTTTTTCGAGTCACCCATCATGCGTCGTAGATTCAGGAGTTACTTCATCTACAGTAGAGAAGGATGACATTATCTTAGTACTTATTGAGGTTCACTGACCTATCGCGCTACTCCACAGATATGGTATGAGACCCTTACGTTAAGGTCCAAACCTTTGAGCAGGGACATAGGCATGATATCAAGGCTTTAATGATTCCCCTCAAAAACCCAACATAGGCGGGGGTGTAAGAGCAAGCCCTTCTAGTAGAGAGTTTTATTACTGAGAAGACACCAGCAGTGACACCCACCACAGGGTGACACATAGTGGAGTCTTCTGTAGTAGGTAGTAGACATATGTCACAGAGGTCCAAGAAGACAAGCACATCAGGTGGGTAACCCCAGGAGGCAGGTTCAGTTGTGAGGGGCACATGAGACAGAGCCAGATATATGGGGAGCAGGCAGTGCTATGCAAGCGGCGGGCAGGGTGACATGGCTTGTTAGTGCCTGACAAGGCATGGAGATGGGCAGAAGATAGTGATGTGAACTCCTAGGCAGAGGAAGATGTTTGACAATGGTGGTCCACAAGGTGCAAGCAGATGTGGCAGAGGAGATGGTCGAGCAGCGGGTGGTGTACGACGTTTCGAGGGTCTACCACCTCAACAACCAGGAGGTCCACCCTGACTAGAGGGAGCTGGTGGACAATGGTGGGCTCATCTCCAGGCAGTCGAGTCCTATGACCATGGTTCACCTGAGATGACTCTTGGTACTATATGTTTGTAATCCATCCATATTGTAGTACTTTAACCACAGGTGTGATTTATTCATTTTTTTCCACATCCCTCGTTCAGAGCTCAGAGATTCCGACAGAGCCGTTGGCTCGATCCTTACGGCTAGAGACTCCTACGAGAGAAGACTCGATGATTACGAACTGGTTTCGGATGTGTGAGAATACTCTATGAGGTGAGGGTTTCATCTAAGATCTTCTGGAAGCGACATCAAGGCCTTACGACGTCATTTTGGGTATAGATTGGTTATCTACAGTTCATTCACAGATTGACTATATTAGGTGCAAAGTGTGGTGTTTCAGCATGAATGGGACCTGGTTTTCCTTCAACGGTGAGAATGGAGCCTTTGTAGTGCAGGATGGAATTACAAAGTAGAGGGGGAATCCGATCACACATTAGTTGTATAGTCTCACCCTCAGAGCAGTTGATGTGCAGAGTTCATGTTTTCCTATTGTGGTGGATCAGTACGCGAATTTTTTCCCTGAAGACATTCCAGGACTACCTCATCATAGAGAGGTATACTTCTACATTGAACGGTACCCTGGGACGACACCGATATCTACTCCAGCATATCGAATGGCTCCCGCTGAGCTTCGTGAGCTGTGTGTACAGCTAGAGGATTTGCCGGGGAAGGGATTTATACAATCCAGTGTTTCACCATAAGCATCTCCGATTTTTTTCACCATGAAGGCGAATGGGATCTTGCGACCTTGTGTTGACTATCGTCGCCTGAATCAGGTGACCGTGAAAAACAAGTACCCACTCCCAATAATTTAAGACCTCTTTGATCATCTAAAGGTAGAACGATGGTTCTCGAAGATAGACCTCAGGTCAAGCTATCACCACCATAGTGTTTGAGACGAGGATATGCAGAAGACATCCTTCAAGTGTCAGTATAGCCACTATGAGTTCTTGGTTATGCACTTCGGCAAAACCAATGCACCATCAGTGTTCAAGAGTCTCATGAATAGGGACTTTCAGCTTTAACTTGATCGATTTTTCATTTTCCACATCGACGACATACTGATCTATTTGACCACTGAGGAGGAGCATGCCTACCATTTGCATGTAGTACTTGAAACACTCCGAGAGCACAAGATTTATGGTATTCTCTCGAAGTGCTAGTTCGAGATTCGAGAAGTACATTTCTTGGGACACGTCTTCTCAGAGGTTGTAGTTGCAGTGGATCCAGTGAAAATCGAGCTAGTACATGCATGGGAGCCACCCATGAGTGTGATAGAGGTACGAAGATTCCTGGGACTGTCTGGGTACTGTCGGAGAATTGTGCCAGATTTCTCCAGATTTGTAGCACCACTTTTAGCATTGACGAAGAAGGGTAAATACATCATATGGTCTGACAGATGCATTCATAGAATTTAGTATTTGTGGAAGTGGTTTAACTATGCACCCATCTTGAGGCTACCAGAGGAGGGTGTAGGGTACTTTTTTTACTGTGATTCATGAGGACCTGGACTTGGGTGTGTCCAAATGTAGGAGAGAGCAATGATCACATATGGATCTTGGCATTTGAGACAAAATTAGTAGAACTACGCTACCCATGACATGGATTTAGAAGCAGTGGTCTTCACTTTGAATATGTGGTAGTACTATCTGATTGGCGAGCGTTTTACAGTCTACTCGGTCGAACAGAGTCTCAGGAAAATGTTCTCACAGAAGGACCTGAACATTAGACAGTGGTGATGGCTTGAGTTCCTACAGAACTAAGATATAGAGATAGTCTATACTCATGAGAAGGGAAATGTTGTAGAAAATGATTTCAGTAGGATATCAGGCATTCAGCTGCTAGGAGAGGCTATAAAGAAACTTTCCATGTTGCAGATATTCTGTGTGGATAGAGATGGTGTAGCCTTTCTATAGTCTCTTACGTTCACTTCTCCACTTCTTGAGCGAGTAAGAGAGGCACAACAGGGGGATGTTGACTATGAGACGTGACATGCTCAGATATCCCCAGGGCATGCACCTACTAGATTTTCTGACGGTGGGGAGCACGTCATACTCTTTGGAGGATGTACCATGGTACTAGTTTCCCTACTAGAGGATGTGTTGATGGAGTTCCACACTTCCCCTCTGGCGGTACATCAAGGAGTGGCATTGATGTATCGGGACCATAGAATATAGCTCTGGTCGATGGGTATGAAGAAGGAGGTATAAGAGTTTGTCTCACGATGCCTCACTTGTTCGTAATTGAAGGAGAATAACCAGGTTACATCATGCTTGTTTCTGCCCTTAGAGGTTCTAGATTGGATGTGGGACAGGATATCCATGGATTCTGTGACGGGAATTCCGCCAACATCCAGAGGAAACAACTCTATCTAGGTGATTGTCGACCGAATCACCATGTCGTCCCACTTCCTACTGATCAGAGATCATGGATCAGTAGAGAGCCTGGGATGCCTCTACGTAGAGGAGATCAAACAACTTCATTGTGTTCCATCTATGATAATGTACGATTGAGATGCTCATTTAAATTCCCAGCTGTGGAAGGGGTTGCAGGAGCCTTTCAGGATGCAACTTTTCTTGAGGACTGCCTTCCATCATTAGACAGATGGCCAGACTGAGAGGACCACTCAGACTCTCGAGGACATGCTTTGTGCATGCTTCCCGGACTTAGGTCGCAGTTGGGAGGATCACATGTCCTTGATAGAGTTTGTGTATAACAACATATTACACTCTAACATCGGTATGACACCTTATGAGGCACTTTACAGCTGACCTTATAGATCACATCTCTGCTGGACTGACCCATGGGAGTCTACAAATGTATGACCAGAGATGGTGCAAGCTATGATGGAGAAGGGGCAGAGCATCCAAGAGAAGATGAAGACTGAACCGAGTAGGAAGAATTCTTATGCTGATAGGAGACAAGGACCATTGCAGATTGAGGATGACGACCACCTCTTTATAAGGGTCTCAAATCGACAAGGTCTACGAAGAATTGGCCGAGGCAGAAAGTTATCTATGCAATTCATTGGACCATTCCATCTCCTCATGTGAGTAGGTGATATGGCTTACCACCTGGCCCTTCAACCTAAGTTTCATCGGTTTCACGACATCTTCTATGTATCTCAGTTGAGGAGATACGTGCATGACCTATCCCACATCATCGACCATGGGGAGCTGGACATCGATGACAGGGCGACATTCATGGTGGTTCCGGTGGAGATTGAGGACCGACAAGAGTGGGTCCTGCATGGATGGTCGATTTCTATGGTGTGCGTTCACTGGTTTTACGGGAGCCTCCATGAGAGAACATGGGAGCTCGAGGCTCAGATGCGTGCTCCGTATGCCCATTTTTTCCATTAGGGTGTTTTTTAGCTTATGGAGACATATAGACCTAGTGTAGGGATAATTACAAGACCCAGAAATACTGTGGAAAATTTTTTTCCTAAGTACATCGGTATTTTACGATTCCACGGTTTTTGATGGGCCTTGATTCTCAGGCCCGGTTTTCCCAAAATCAATTTCTGAAATTTTTTTCCGGTACATATAGTAGACATACATGCAGGTTTTTATATCTTTTGAACTGGTGCTCAAAATTAAACTACGAGGGAACTGTTGAACTCACAGTGCCAATATTTTCATAAAGAGACCCTTACATGGGTTGCGTTTTGTCGATGATGGAAGTTAATTAATTGAGTATTCCTAATAAATTAAATTAAAATAATGTGTGACATATTTTTTTCTAGTGGTGGTTTAATCGGAAATGGGGGAGTTGGAGGTGGTTCCCAACCCCACATAACCTCCCATGGGAGGATATTATGTGATGAGGCCCACCAGAGCATCAAACTCCTCAACTCTCCTTTATCTCCTTTTAACCCCCATGTCACTCACATTTAATTGTGGAGTGTCTCTTAAACTTTTAACTCTCCCAATTAAATGTTGAAACTCTCCACCTCCCTTGTTTGAATATTGAATTCAACTCTCCACAATTAATCTAATGTGTTGTCACAAATAATGATGAAAAACTCTTGAGTTGTTGTGATATAAAAATAATAGCGAACTATCTCAATTATCTTTGATTAACATTAATAGGATTACTTTTGGACGAACACCATTCTATTCCAATGAATAATGCCTCTGATCTCTTAAGTACAACCAGCATCATGTTCTTCATTCTTCACCCGGAGCAAGGAAGGGAAGCATCACTATCTTCAAAGTACATCAAAAGTGTCGTCTCAACTCGACATCACCGAGCTCAACCTCCTCCGACGATGACAGAATGACATCCATCTTCCACGATGTTCATCATCTGTGACTCTTCAACGTAAAACTACATATACGAGGTAGGGGGTTTTTATTATTTTTAATGTAGAAATTGTACCCGTGTTCCTCATTGATTGTTTGGGATCATTGATGGCCACTTGTAATCGCCTAATACAGAGGGTGGAGGCCGAACTAACACGGCCTGAGGCCCCTCCGTTGATTTTTGTTGATTGACGTTGGAAGCGAAGCCAAAAGGGTGTGGTGACATTGCACCGTGGAGGAGAAGAACCGCGGGACGGATGAGGTGGTGGTGTTGGTGACTGGAGGAGGCGGCCGTAGCGGCAGCCGCCCTCCGGCCGCGTGGAGGGAGACTGGTGGCCACTCGGGCAAACTGGACTGTGGGAAAACCTGCCAGCTAATCCGGCCAGTCCACGTTTAGAAGTTGCATTGCAGGAAGGCACCGCGTTGAGGGAGACTGTGGCCAGCATCCGCAGCCCGCTCAGATAGATGAACTGGTCGGCCGCCTGCTGGCTGGGCTGGAGAACAGCGGCGCACGCAGGCACGACGTTGAGGAGGATGCTACCCGCATCCACGGGACACACGGCTGGGTGAACCAGCGGGCCGCCTGTCAACCGTGCTGGAGCACCGTGACCCCCGCAGGCATCACGTGGGATGAACCGCGGCCCGAAACACGGGTCACGTGCACCGGGCCGAACCCGCTGGCTACGGCCGGGCGGGTAGAGGAGGATGAAGCACCGCTTGGTGTCAACGGGTGAACTGCACAATCCTGCAATGCGGATCGGGTCTGCACGTGGGTCGTGCCTCACCTGGCCGGGCCAACCCTCAACCGGGTCAGACCCGCCGAGCCGGGTCGGGGTGGCCTGCCAGCCCAATGGGCTTGGATCAAGCATAAATCCAAACAGGCCCCTGGATCAAAAATACAAATAACACCCAGACAGAGCATCTGATTGACATTTCGTCTGTCACCTTTGGTTCCATTTGGTGAGACAGAACTACAGGATACATCAACTCAAGACACAGTTGCTATTGATGTATCAAAACTTGTCATGAGGAGCAGAACCTCCCATAATCATGCGTGCTATGTGCAGGAACCCTAGCGCTGGCTCTGACAGTGATGACTGCTGTATAGGAATCCTATGTGGGTTCGAAAATGATGACCACTGTTCCGGGATCCACCGTGGGTCTGACAGTTCTATCTTCTGTTCCTGGATCCTGTGTGGGTCTGACAGTATAGTAGGTCATGTATCCTTTGTAGGTCCAACAACTTAGATAAATCAGTGACTACATCTGATCATCTCTATTTCTCTAGAGTAGTTTGACATGTATCATGCGTGGGTCCGACAAAATAAATAGTCTTGTATCTTCTGTGGGCCTGACAGCTTATATTAATCTGTGACTACATCTGTTCATCTCTATTACTCTAGAATAGTTGGTCATGTATCATGTGTGGGTCTTACCTCTTATACGGGATAGCTAGTCTAGTATCCCGTGTGGATCTGACAGTTTAGTTGTTCCTTTATCCTGTGTGGGTCTGACTACTTAGATGATCACATGGCTACATCTTATCATCTATATCTCTCTACTAATGCGGAATACTTGTGTCAGATTAGTCATGTCTTTAATCCATTCTCATCGTGGTGATTGAAATTACTTACTTTGTGGAATGTTTTGTTCTTGGTCTAGAGATTTGGAGCCGAACTATGATTTGTAGCATTTGAATGTGTATGGGAATATACCTATGTAAGGTTGGTTGATACTTCATGATTGTATTTATCATTATGGGATATCATTTCTGGATATTGTGAGACCTTGAGGGTCTCAGGTTCCTACTGAGTATCATTATGCTCACCCCTACACGGGCTATGCCCACACTTCGTTGGGATAGTTGCAGATGAAAGACAACACATATCATGGTGAAGAGTTGTGGAGCTGGACGGTACCCGGAGGTGGAACAATTGATGAGACATAATTGGAGTGGACGGAAGGACCTGGGGTTCTGTGGAGGCCTTCTGTACCCACCCATCATGTGGGAATCCCAGAGGATGACTCAGTAGTTGTTGTTTTACCATTCAATAGTTGTACTAGCTGTTATGATGTTTGCAATTTAGTGTTGGGCTTGTATTTCTGGCACCATTCCATTCAGCACCTTCTTTTGTACATAGTTTTACATAGTTTTTTACTTCTAGTAGCGTACTCTGTTGTTTTTGTTTACTGTTATAATGAAAATGCCTACCCAGCATAGGAAATAATTACTTTGGTTCTAGTTCCCAACCACGGGCCTATGGAAGGTCAGCTTGGGGTTAGTCGCGATACAGGCCCCGAGGACGGGTTGTGACATGATGGGTGAGGGTTTTATTAGTGCCTCCAAAAAAAGAATTTATATAGAGTGGATTTGACAAAACGGAAATAAAAATATTCGATAAATAAACAATTTATCAATAATTTTTTTTCTATAATTAAATGTAAATTTATCAACACTACATCATTAGTACTGATAAAGATGGATTTCATACTGATAATGATTTATAATTATAATTATAAATTAGTATATTTTTAATTATATATATGAAGTTTTTAATATAATAAAAATATTATTTATATAATAATATATATTTATATAAATTTATTTATATTAATATATATGTATATAATAAATATAATTAAATTCACTATTTTAATAATTCACTCAGGAATATTAAAATGGTCACTTCACATTTAAAATCAAATGAACCTTGCAGTGGTTAGGAGGGTTCCTCATTAAATTATTTTTATTTGTCTCATCTTCTATCAACTATGATGATGAATATCATATTTGGACAGATTATGAAGTTGAAATATAAGAAAAAATATATTCCCAAATACAACAGTAGAAGAACATTCATGATGTTGATGATTTGAAAGTGAAAAGGAAATATCATGAATAATTACCATATCATTATATGTATTTGAATTGATGAAATGTAGAGTTAAGCTATAGATACTATGTCAAGAATGAGAATAGGAAATGTAAATCCCCATATTGTAATGTTGATGAGGCTTCTTCATCCCATGATGGAAGAAATATTTTGAACACAACTATGGGTTGTCCACAGATATCTCAGGCCCCATGCACATTTCCACGGGTATCTCAAAAAGGTATTGATCTTTCTTTCCCTATGGATTCCATTAGTCATTATCGTACAAATACTATAATGGTACATAAATTTTATGTGGTTGTTTTGGATAATCCTCAAGAATTTGATGATTATTTATTCACGTACATGGGGTGTTATAGGGTAATATCCCAAAAGGAATGAAAACTGTGGAGGATGAAGATTGATTCAAATTTTTTATCCCTTAGATGTTCAAAATAGAATACTCAGAATTATAGTATGTTCATGTTACCGAATTTATTATTCAAATCTAGGCTATCAAATGTATTAGTAATGATAGTCTCTAGGGTTTAAAATGGGATTACCCATATCAATTAATCAAATTTATTGACAATGAATATATTAATTATATTATGTCCTCTCCCATGGAATATGGAACTCCAATGCGGAAAACATATATTATCATATATTCCTAGATAAAGAATGTGAAAAACCCCATGGTGGAATTAGTGAGTTGGAAATAAAATAGTATTTTTTCACCTTTATGGTATCATTTCTATGATGGAGTCAATCATTTTTGGTTTCAAGGAATATATATTAGAGAATATTTTTTATCCATAAATTTTAAATTTGGATACATTTCAAACCCGAAAATATATTTTATGGACTTGTTTGGGAAATTCACAATCTTCACCACCTCATTGGGGTCATAAGAATCACTATCAAAAGAAGAATATGAAGGTATCCAATGGGCTTTAGGAAGGTGATGAGGTATAAATATCATTTGTAGAAAATGGTTGTAGAATAACTTTTTATCCCGAATGAGTTTATTTTTTTATATTTCTATTATCCTTATTTCACATTATTGTGGGAATTTATGCCATGTTTGAACTATTTGATTATTTTATTGTATCTCTCTATTTTTAATAATATTCGGAGTCTTGGGTTTTGTCTTTAAAACCATGGAAGACCCATTTTATGTATTAAAATTTAATAAATTTAAGTATTTATATTTAATATATACAATCTATTAATATTATTAATATATATATATATGTGTGTGTAAAAATTAATTACATTTATTTAATTAACCAAAAGTTATTATTTTTAGATTTAATTATTTTTGAATATAATTTTTTTATTTATTTCAATTTACTCATTGTATATACCTATATTAAATATATACTATTTAATAAAATTTATTATATACATACATATATAATATTTTTTGAATAATTATTTAAATATTGAATTTTTATTTTATTTTTTAAATTATAATTTCATCATTATTACAAATTTCAATTATATAAGAATTTTTTAAATATAAATATTTTTTATTTTTATAGGTATATAAATGAATATTTTGTTCATACCCTATATTGGTGAGAACGGTTAAGTGGGAGGGCAGACCAAGTCGTATGGTCTAAACTCTGGGAAAAAATGGTAGAACAATTTATGTATGGGATTGTAGGTCCATATGATATGGTGTCAATATTTCATTAGATAGGACATCCCCGAAGAAGGATTTTGGACATTGATTGATGCATAATCATTTATAAAGAAGTGTCCACAAGTGTTCTATTTTGTTGTGGGAGTCACAAATAGTATCCAGACCATTATTTATGCTAAATATTCCCAGTTAATGGGTACCCATTATCAGGGGTACAAAATTAAAATTGGAAAATGATAACATTTATTATTTCTAAATAATTTCATGATAAATTTTACACTTCATCAGTACAAAAACAAAATCACTAATAAAGGGTACCATTTATCTATGCTTTTTGACCACTAGTAAATGGTATCCCATGTCATGACTATTTTATATGTAAGAAAGGATTCATTTACCAGTTTTTTGTAATATTATTGATGAATTATTGAACTACAAAATGCATGTTTTTTAGTTTTGTGATGTTTTTCCTGATGGGAACTTAATGTGGTTATTCGAATGGTACAATAATTTTTATTTGTTAAAGTGTATTTAATTATTTGGTTAAAATTTCAATTTTATTGAAATATGTTTTCTGTTGTTCATAACCAGTTTTGAATAAACCATATTGACATTGAGGTAATCATGTGAACAAATGATATATTGTATAGATAACCATGAGACTAAAAATTAATTATTTGAAGAAGTTAATAACACTTTTGGGATTCAATGACAAAATATATGAAATAACCATTGTGGTTAATACCCTCTTTATTGTTGGATTTATTTTTTAATTATTTAGTTCGAACATTTGGAATTGATATTTATTTTAAGAGATTAACATAAAATTTTATCATATGTAGGTTTTTTCATTTTTGGGAGTTATATTACCATGTGCTAACCATTTCAGATTTAACATAATGTGTAAATATTGGTTGGAATATCTAGTTATTCATTTGGAAAATATGTGTTTAGATGAA
Source organism: Viscum album (assembly GCA_963277665.1). Classification (NCBI taxonomy): domain Eukaryota; kingdom Viridiplantae; phylum Streptophyta; class Magnoliopsida; order Santalales; family Viscaceae; genus Viscum; species Viscum album. The sequence continues at coordinate 1,929,720,990 of OY728127.1, read as the reverse complement.
TATTGATTTTAGTTTATTATTCTTGTAAAATTCATCATGAATACTAATAATTAGGGATGAATGATAAGTTTGTTGTGTAAATTTATAGAAGTATTAAATTATACTCATTATTTAGGTATATTTTCTTATAATCATAGTCAATATGGAAATATAATTTCTAAACCATAGGAAATAGATCTTTCAAGAATATTTTCCCAATTAACATCATTTTTAGAGAATCAATAATTTTTTTCATTTGTTTCTTATTCAGGATTTTTTTGTTGAATATATCTTGATAATTTACATTCATGTAATCAATAATAAATGTCTCTCTCATCCATTATATGTAAATTATGATATTCTTTCTTGTATAAATTCTTATTTCCCACATATCTTCTACTATTTGGAAGAATATTTTGTGTTATTCCAAATGAGCATATAACTTCTTTTTTAACTCTTATCAAGTGTATTTTCAATTGACAATTTAAATGATCTGGGTTATAGAAAAAGTTATTTAAAAATATTCATCAATATATTTCAAATAATTTGTTAAAATTTTTAGGGTTTAATTTAATATGGTGGGGGTGGATGTAATAGTTGATGATTATATGTGGAAAAAATTGATTTAAATATTGTATTTAAAATAAAAAATATTTTTTGGATGATACACTATATCTATTTTTGAATTATTTAAATATCTTAAATATAATTTGGGTTATGTGCCCCATAATATTAATGCCCTATAACATAGAGAATACACAATATCATGCTTTACTGAACCATGAAATAATATTTTTTTAAATTTATTCATTATAACATATCTGTTACATTAGAATCTAAGAAGGTATTAAATACTCAACAAATAAAAATATATAAAAATATATCATACTAAATAAAAATTTGTATATAAATTATTTATAAATGATGAATTATTTTTTACTAAAATAGTAATCTTCCTCAAAAATATTTTCACTGAAAAAATGATTTTATTGATATATGTGAGAAAAAATTAAAATTTATTTTGATAGAGTTTTTAAAATAAATGTTATATAAATTAAATATTTTTTTATTTTGGAATATGTGGATTTAATTTGGGTGATATTTTTGTTTTCATTGAAAATATTGATTATCCCATGATTATTTTAAAATAATGAATTATATAAAAATACCAGTTATTTTTATTAAATAGAAAAATTTAAAATCTTTATTTTGTTTTCAAAATGGAATTATGTAAATTAAAAATTATTCATTTATATATAATTAAAAATATTAATTTTAATCTAATTAATTTTTTAATTGTAAATGTTTTCTAGTGGGTAAAGAATATATTTTTTATGAAAACTATTATAATGGGAATAATGTTTCAGCATTTTAATAAAATAAAATATACCCATTTTTGTTTTAAATAAATGAAATTTGTATATTATGTATTATTAAATTTTAATTACGACTTATTTAATTATTACTACAACATATATAATTAATGGCATATCATCATTTTCATCCAATATATACTTCTAGAAAACCATTTTTTCATCACTTCTATAACATTATTTTTAAATTAAAATTTCCAAATTATTTGAAATGAATTTGATAAAATGGATTTAAAATTTCGATTCATAAAATTTTTTATTATTAAATAAGGTTAATTTAAAAATTTACAAAATTTTATAGAAAAAACAATATAAATTATCACAATTAATGTGAAAATTAGTATTTGGGGGAGGGGGATTAAAATAAAATAAGAAAGCTAAAAGGACATTAAAAAATTTATGAAAAATAATTTATGGAAATTTTTTGACCTTATAATTACTAATTTTATATTATAAAAAGACACCAAATATTGTCTACTATTGACGCTATCAAATAATTATTTTCCAATACATGCTGAATTAATATAATAAATTCCTTCACATCATGTTGGAATCAATGGATTGTTCAAAAACTCACTCTTGGAATAATTTAGGCATAATAAAAAAATTTGGTTTTTGAAGTGGTAAATTTTATAACTATATATATATATCATTCTTCCGCATACATAAAAACTTCTAAAAATATTGGAGTATGACAAAAAAATATTTATTATATACTTATATGTCATAATATTAATTCCATGACATAAATATATGTCCTTTACATTCAAATGGGATATGAAATCGTTATTCAGGTTTATGGGGGGATTCCGCCTTATGAACTAATGCGATTCATTTTCCATAATCACCACTGAATACATGATGTAAGGATGAAATTAAATTTTATATATGATATATATAATATATTTATACAGATGGAATAATTATATAATATATTAATTTTTAAAATTCATTATCTATGAGATAAGATAACGGTGATTGTGTGTGTGGAGGGAAACAACCATAAAAAGATATGTGATTCATTTCTATTTTATAATTTAAATGTAAGTTGTTAAAGATAATATTTAATAATAATGGATATATAAATTATTCAATAATGTTATTAATTTCATATTATTATTTTTAAATGATATTGTATCAAATTCTATTTTAAACAATAAAATGATAACAACATTCTTGGACGTGTGGACTACAACCAATTGATGTGATTCCCTTGTCTTAACCACAACAAATAAATGATATATACTACTATATTTAATTAAAATATATTTCATTTATTATATTTGTATAATATTCGAATGACAAAATATTTATCAACATTATTCAATTATGATCAATGATGAATCGAAATGTTACCCAGACTTATGTATAGTTTACCGTCACCATTATCATAAAACAAACCATTTTTCATAAAAATCTAAAAGGATTGGTTTCAATAATTATTATATTGTGATAAATATTTATTGTTTATATTATATAGATTTATAAAATAATTATTATTGATCTTATTTATCACAGAAAATCCATTTTGAAATAATGACTGAACGACTTGAAAACACTCGATGTGGATGGAATTGGTTAGGTATTTTAAGTTTTTTTTAAATAATAAAATTATATTAATTATATAAAATTTAGTTGGAATGATATTTTTTATTAATTATTAAATAAATTGTTATAATATTATTATATAGTATTAAAGTGACATGCCTGGAAGCTCTAGACTCAAGGGATGGTATTTTTGTCTCACTTATTAATAATTTAAGACACAATCCATGTTACCCAAATATATTATTTCTATGTTTTATATAATTACAAGGAATATATTTTATAATTGTTAGCCAAAATTTTATTTTTATTTACATATTTTGTTTTTTTATTTCTCTTTCAAATTTTTTGGTTTAAATGATACAAAGGTGGTAAGTGATTTTTGTCTCAATATTCCTTCTTCGAGACATATGATATGTTATGAATGTATCTTATTTTATGAGGTGATTATATAAACCATTTAATATTTGGAATCATTAATTTACTTAATATATTTATATTTTATTTTTCAAGAAATTATATTCCATCAAGGGGATAATTATTTTATGTTTACCAATGTGGAAAGAGTTTTATGATACAATATCACCATTTATTGGTATTGATAATGTTTAACATTTTGATGATGAATATTATAATACATCTATTAATAACCTCTATAAATTTTTATCCTCTAATTATTTCATGATAATACATGTTATTCCTTTAGTATACCCTCCATTAGCACTCAAGAGTTCAAAATAACATTTTAATGAAATACCATATTTCTGTCCCACATCGATTGAAAACCCTTTTTCTTCGAAAACCAATTTTTTTCAAAATGGCTTTTGATAATTTTTCTACCAATTATAAAATTTAATTATTTAATTCATTTTTAACCATTTATATATTTTAAAAAATACTTTTTCAATTAATACTAATATTGTTTTACAAACAATATGTATTTGGATTTTTTATAAAATAATAATGGAATATTTATTTTAATATTTAAATGATTAATATAGTTTCCCTCTATCGAAAAACATTATTCTCACTGAAGGATCGATTATATTTTTGAAACTATTTTTAATAGGATTATATTTTCGAAATAGAAACGTTATTTTATGTGCTAAATTTGATAATTATTTTCGATGATTCATTTATATATATATCCAAGGCCCCTTCAATTTTATGTGTCCAGATTCTTTTCCAATTTTTATTAATGATTTAATGAGAATTTCACGAAACCCAATTCTTTTCCTTGGTTGAGTCCTTTTTTTAATGTGATTAAAATGGATCCAATTTCATTTATATTTGTTAATCTTGTTAAAAAATTAATATCCATTGTTTTGGCATATATTTTTAATTACACACACTATTTGTTTTATTTATGAATCATGGACATTTTTTTATAATGTGTTAAACTTGATTGTAATGGTTGAACCTTTTATAACATACAAGATGGAAGTGTCTTAATTATGCTAGGTGACCCTTATATTTCATATTCATTGGTTGAACCAAATAAAACTCCAATGCATTGGGAAATGATTACGTTCCCATGATAATTATATTGGAAGATGGTCGTCTTGTTATAATTATTATAAGGATTTGGTAGGATTTATATTATGAAAATTTTCAAATATGGCAATAAATTTAATTTATTCTTGATAAGGGATTAAAATGATTCATATTATGCTGATTTATATTACTTCGACCAGGTTTATACTGTTTTATGAATATTTATTTTCATTATTTCATATTTTGTGATTTATGATATAGGTATTGATGTGAATTAATATTATTATGTCTTACTCCTGTAGTTTGATCATGCAATCATACCCTTACTCCATTTATATTCTAATAGATTACATTCAATTTCTAGCTCATACATTTATCAATTTTGTGGATTTTATCTTATAATTATTATGTTTCCATTTCTCTAAATTATAATGAATGAGGACCAATTAATTATACCTAATAGATACTTTTTATTGATGGTTAAAACAAATGGTTAAATTAGAAAAGATGTGATATGTGATATAAATAATCAATTAATAAAATGGATATTTTTATGTAATATTTTAATTTATTTATATGAATCTCTAAACCAATATGGTCCCTCAGAATCTATGTGATCTAATATATCTATATAACTAATTTGGTTTGAAATGAAAAAAATAGTATCAAATTTATCAGTATCAAAATCATAAATGTAACATTCTTCTTTTTAGCTGTAGATTATGGAGTGTAGATTTAGGTATATTATAAATTAATCTCAATAATTAAGATGAAAATTTAAATTACATATAAAAAAATAAAATAAAATGAATAAGATGTGGTTTTGGTGCCTATTTTCTAATGAAATGGTGTTTTATATTAATTGAATATACAACTCATAGAAGAAAAACTATTGGATATGTGTATATAAAATCAATATGTGGATTTTAAAAAAATAAACCAATCGATTTAATGTACACCAGTAGAATTTGGGAGTTTTTTATAATCGAAAATTTCATATTTATTCACAAAACTAATACTTTAATTAAATTTTTATTATAAAGTGATAAAGAACGTAGTGAAATGAATGGGACTATTATAAAAACATCTTTATCAATTCCAGTATTATATCTAAACCCCAAATAATAAAAAATATTTCCTCATCCTTGTCATGAAAAAATAAGAACAAACACATAAAAATAGGAATAATGATAAATGCCACCCTAGATTTAAGAATAATAAGAATAATGTTTATTCATTCTAAAAATAAAAAATCCATAAATATTTTATCACTCTAAAAGAAAACCAAATTCTAAATAATTTTATATAATGACTAGAAATTAGTTTGGGATAAATTGTAATTAACCAACATATTAATGGCTTTTTAATATCGATATGTATTTTTTTAAGATATTATGTTTTATTAAATAACGCCCTGAAAAAACCAAAAAAAATTTAAAAAAAATTAAATTATTAACGATGATTATTTTATCCATCTAAAAAACAACAAGAAAATGTAACATGTTATGTTTCAATTATTATATTTTCTATCAAATAAAAATTTTAGTTTCACCCAATAAAAATTAATTTGGAAATTTAGTATTTAAATATTATAATAAGATGTTTTTTCATAAAGAAGTTCATTTAGTTGAATTTTAAAAATATCCTTTTTGATTGAAACAATTTATGTTATAAATAAAAATGATTTTAAATTTTAATAATGCATATATATTTTTTTATAATTCATATATAATTAGAAAATAATAAAAAACCGTTAATATTACTTTTTTGAGTTTATAAAATATTTGATTTATGTTTTTTAATATCAATAAATATTCCACAGAAAATACTATTTTTACTATGTTATAATGATAATTATATATTATTTCCTTTAGAAAATAAATAAAATAGAATATATTTAAATTTCGATTTCATAATTTCAAAATTATATAAAAGTATTAGGTTCATTTTTTTTATAAATATAATATTTAAATTATTAGTTTAAATTACCTAGAAAATGGTATAATGTTTATTACTATACTTTTTTAATTATATATACTACTTTTTATTTATTTTATATTTATAATCAATTTAAAATTATTAATAGAAATGGTATTTTTAAACCTATATTTAATAATATGAATACACATTCAATAGGAATTAAAATATGAGATATAATAACACATATTTGTCAAAATTATTTTTTTCACATTTTTTTAATTAATATATTATTTATTTTATTTTAAAGGGTGATTTTAATATATTAATAAATTATATAAATTATTATAAAAATAATTGGGATCATAATGGTAATATTTTTAACATTAGGATACAATATATATATATATATAATGTATTTTAATTATTGAAAAATAGGTCATCTATATAAAATCCTAAATTTATAAATGTAAAAACCTATGGTAAAAGTATTGAACCATGTTTAAAAAATATGTGGAATGACTTGTATATGGATATAGAGAACCAATCCAACCCCAAACACCATTATTCTTACATTTTAGAGACATTTACAATGAAATAGTGAAATTTTATCATTGAAGATTAAGTAGTATTCCCAAAAGTTTTCTTTTTCTTCACAAATAAAATGCGATCACTTCCATCCCTACATGGGTGTAATTTTTAATTTAATTTATATATAGTATATTAAAAATTATATATAATATATTTTCAATCTACCAAAATATCCACGAAGACTATATAATTTATTTTATATCCATATTTCTTAATATTACCTATATGATAAGATCATGTTTCCAATGTAAGTATTTACACCGTCGTATTCATTTGTCCATAATAATCCGCTCCAAAAAATATTATTTATATACCAATATAATAATGTATGTATAATTATTAAACTAAGATGATATAATATTTATGGATTGATGTTTATTTTATCCTGACCAACAACTAGTAAAGACAAATGTGTCGTTAGTGCGTGGAGCCAACTACTGCATTGAAAATGTGATGTCTTTGGATTTCCAAAACTATCATTATTCTATTGTAAAAAATATGTACTGGATTAATAAATAATATATAAATAATATAAAACAAATATAAAATTATCCAACAATTATTTTTCTTCAATCACCAATATTCTATAAAAAATGGAAACATTAATCGTCCGTATTTATGGACTTCTAATATAAAGATAAATGAGTTTAATTTATCATAACCACCCACCATGAATATATTTTAAAATATATTACTAATATAAAATTATTTTCCATAATAATAAGAATCATTTTGATATTATTAATCATATTTACAACAATTTTTACCATTGGAAAATAGATAAGGATTTTTGGGAAAATTAACTAAACTACGCAATGAAACAAAAATATGTAAGAAAAAAATTCCATAAATAAATAAAAATTACATGTTAAATGTAAATGATTTAAAAAATATATCTGAATATGTTCCTTAAGAAAATATATAATAAAACAAATTTTCTTATTCAATAAGATACACTAATGTATAGATGACATTAAAAAATTAGAGTAAAGGATCAGCATCACCTCCTTCATTTGTTGTATATAGCTTCTATCATATTATCAAAAATTTTTATATATTTTATTTAATATATAATATTTTAGGTAAACTTTTAATTTATTTATTTAAAATTAATTTTAGTTAAATATCAAATTCCATCCATTTTGTAATATAAAATTATGGTTGAATATGTATTTCTAGTTTCATGTAAATAACCACATCATCGAATGTTTTCAAACAATAAATATTTTTTTAATAATAATTAAATAGTGTATATCCCTTTTGTTTCAATTTTGGTTTTATATAAATTAATAAACTCCTTAATTCTATGAACATATTCATTACTTATTTCAAAAATCATAACCATTAAGGTTAATTATAATTATATTTTCTCATTGATCCTTATTAGAAAATTTCTTCATTGAAACTCAACATGAATGACCTATACCCCTTTTTCAAATATGGAAGATCAAAATAACATAATTCTATATTATCATTTAAATCCTTTTGAGTTTCCTTTGGGTTATGTATCAAATTTTAATAATTAATCCCAATTCCTTCTCAAGGGTTTGATCATGATAATGATTTATGTATAGATTATTATAATCATATTGAAATAATATATATGAATTTATATTATCTGATGTGCGTAAATGAATTATTTATCCCTCAAATTTATTATTTACATAATTTTATCTCATGAGATGTTATATATGTCATTATGAAGTAAACCTAGTCCCCTATTTTACAATGCCTACATAATGATATTTGTTTTGGGAGTGACCCATGAAATATTTTTATGATATCAAGTTATATATTTTTCCCACAAATTTATAATTTCTTGATTATATGATGTCATTTCCATATTACATGTTACAGTAATTGTGAACGTATAATTTGTGTTATAATTGTATGCCCCTAACTGTCATGTTATGATTTCTTTTAATGTTAATTCTCATACCATTCCTTTTAGGTCACCATTTTTCTTATGAATTTTTTCTATGGGTATCATGTTCTTTTTTATAAAATATATTGGTGTTGTGATAATTTTGTATATTTTTAAATAATTATTAATTATTATGTTTTTTATTTTGTATATATATTCTTCATCTTCAATAAAAATTACACCTCTAAATCTATGGTATGTATTTAGTCGAAAATAATATAACAAATTATTATATAAGATTTTCTAATGGGTTGTCATTATATTTTGTATAATATAAATTTATTCTTATTGTAATATATTAGGATAATATTGCATTAATGAAATCTTTAGTTAAATTTTTAAAGGATTAACAGATGTATATGATAATATAAATTTATTTGGTAATGTATATATTATGTCTGTTTACTGGAAAATAAATCCTAGTATGTATACTAGAATGTGGATATGGGCACAAACACAGTTAAACGAAGTGGTTATAACCTCAAAAAAGTTTTTTTGTATTAACTAAATCATATCCCATTTACAACCCATTATGATGGATTTTAAATAAATATATAAAAAAACTGAGTTTTGTAACCAAATCAAAAATTTACAATGGATAAAATCGATATAAAAAAACTGTATTCTTACGTTCTGTTCCATTTAACATGTATGAGTTACGTCATCTACGATCATGTTTTTCAATTAATAATTTTTTAATTTAGTGTATTCACATCCTAAACAATCCATTATTTTATAATAACTCTGAATGTTGGAGGAATAATGTTAATGTTAAGTTCAATTTGAAATTTTCTAATTTGACTTAAAATTTCCTATAATATTGTGTGTATTAAATTATACCCCTAGGGATTTTCATGATGAATTACCTAAAGTTATTAATGATTAGTTTAATTTCATGGAACACCCTATAAGTGATAAATTAGTTGTGTAGCGATTAATGAAATATTTTCCTATAAATTTTAGCGGGTCATTTGATCCCATAATATAATAACAATAAAATATCTAAAATTGACTAAAAATTTATTTAATTTAATTCACTAAGAATCATTATTCTACAAATTTTTTATACCACCTTTATATAGATGATGATTTGTGTGGACATAGGTCTAGAATTGGATGAACTTGGAATAAATAAAATATATGGTGTTGGATGAAATATATATGTTATTTGACCAATAATATTTACCTAACATCCTCTATTTTAAAATTGATATGGACATGTTTTCTCTTATAGAAAATGATGATGACACTATGATATCTTATTATGGGAATTTCTGAAGTTATAAATGATATATCATAGGGGTTTTCATTAATAATGAAGAAAAATTATACTACCTAATTTTTGGTATTAGTAATTGTCTATGAAGATCTCTAGTAACTTGGGACATTGATATCTATAATGATAAATTCTGTTGTCCCATGAAAGTTGAGGTGAAAATGGTCGATTATAAATGTTATAATTGTAAAATATATGAGAATATTTATTAGATTTTATCTCTTGAGGGCCACTATTTAGGACTAGATGTGATATGAAATTTCAATCTCCCATATGCCAATTGCATAGAAAAAATAAAATTACAAAATATCTTTAGTGGACCAAGAAATTTATCAATTATTGAAATTAGTGACATTAATAAAACTCATATACAAGTGATATTTTGAATCCCACTAATTTCATCAACGAAAAAAATATCATGTTCATTCATATGACACCATAAAAATTTTGATTACATATATAGTTTCACTGATAAACATACTTACACACCACATAGAGCTGGAAATTAAAGTTGATATTCTATAAAATAATTAGTATTTATATTTGAGTATGATTTCCTAGATAATAAATTGTTGATATATAATCCGATAATAAAATTTTAAAAATATATTTTTAATTTTTATATAAGGAAAATATATTTATAAAATCATTGTTACCAAATTTTTCATATGCCATTTTATTCTTTATGAATTATTTTAATAAAAAAATGTTTTATATTTCATTTTTGTGAGCTAGTATTGTAATTTATATCTTCTAATTTCATAATTTTTATATAATAAAATGTAAATAATTTCATAAATCAACATTTAAATAAATATATTTGGATTATTATTTTGATAATTTGGGAAAAGCATATTTTAATATGAATAGGGAAAATGACGATATTTCAATGAAAAAAAATAAATTTTAATTAAATTAAATAATTAAAAATTACAATATTGTATTAAAAATTATCTTAATATAAAATATTTCTTATTTGATAATATATATATTTGTTTTTTATATTTAAATCATCATATTAAATTATATTGTTTAAATTTTATATTTAAGCATAACAACTAATTTTTTTTAAAAAAATTCACTATTAAATTTTGAGAACATATATAAAAATTTATTTCAACCACTTCTAGAAAATAAATTCTGAAAAATAGATGCGATATTTTCAATTAATAGTTTAAAATTTTGTAAATTTGACCCTTTTATTTAGGGCCACTATGTATTGTAATACTAGTAAACAATTATCACATCTCTGATGGTAATATGAGTAAAACTATGATAAAACAATGGAACGAGACCTAAAAAACACTAAAAATTATTATTTATTGTATTGGAAATGATTATTTTTACCGTAGACAAACATTTTTATTATATATGGAAATTTATATTCCAATTTCCTTTGATAATGAATTTAATTTTATTTATATTATGAATAAAAATTTTTACTCTATTTAGATTAATATATATCTTATTTTTTCATTGGGATAATGATGACATGTTCTCCTTAAAATGGTTAATTGAATGTTGGTTCATTTTTATATATGATGGTATTTTTTTAAAATTTATTGTGATGGGATAATTCCTATATGTTTTTACACAATATCGACATTATTCATAAACAAGTAATTGAAAAATCGAGAAAATGATTTCAGAAACTATAATTTTTTTTTATTTTGGATATTTATTATATTAATTTTTTTAAAAAAATTAACATATTAGTTATTTGGAATTAAATTTTTATAATACATTAATCTCTACATGTTAATAAATAGAAAATATATGAATATATAAGAAATATACTATAATGGTATATTATGTTAAATAATATTTTATTTAAAGATTTACAATTCATAAAAATATTTTATTTCTCTATGTGAATGGTTCATGGTTGATAATGTCATTCATTGTCCAAATATGGGTGATTATTAACTTAATTATAACATTATTGACCCTTATAGAGTGTAAAAAATTGTTACATTGTTAATCTTATAAATGGTTAATAAGAGGATATGTCTAAGACATATGGGTTAAAAAAATCAAGGATTGTATAAATATTATTATATGAAAATGTTTTTATTCATACCTATTCGATATAAATTTTTTCCACTTCATGCCACGTGAACAAGAAAATTAATTTATAATAGAAAAATTATTAATGTGAATCCATGTGTTCTGTTTCACAAAGGTAAAAATGGATACCCACATTCATCTCTTCCAAACACATTTTTTGAACTATATATCCCCAAATACCTTAAAAAATATATCCTTATCATCCTTATTTATATCAAAAATTTCATGTTCATACCAAAAGATCAATACTATAATGATAATGGTGAATTCCAAAGAGGTCATCTGAGGTGTTGAAATAAGCCCTAACCAATGTGTTTTGAGATTATTTCATCATATACATCAATAAAATTTTATTTATTTGTTATTAAATAGAAACATATGTATATTAAATATACATTAATATTATTATAATTCTATTACAATCGTTTTTCTTCACTTTTTTTATCCTATCATAAATTAAACATCACTCATTCTTACATGTGGACTACAACCTACATTAACCATTATGCAAATTTCATGATCACTACCTTACATGGATAATTATAATGATGGATTTTGGTGATATATATGAAATAATGGAAATTATTATTTTAATATATATATAAAATATCATCTATTTTCATTCTTTTCCATCCATTTGAAATTGATAATACCCTTCATAGATATGTGTATAATATTTCCTTGATGATGAAATTTGAATTTTTTTAATGTTTTTCTTGAATATTTTTTAAAAAAAAGTGATGTATAAACATTTAATATATATAATGATTATAATTTATGATATGATTTCCAAATTACTATTTTTACCACGATCAACCTACCAATGTTATGTTTGGACTCCGAATCGAAGGTCCTCAAAATTTACGATGTAAATTTTATTATAAGGTTACTAAATAATAATGTTCAAAAATGACCTAAATGATATAATTATAATGGAAATAACATGAAAAATTATCTTAATCAAGAATAAAAATAATTTAATTTTATTATTCAAGAGATAGGTAATTTATAAATCAATATGGTATATAATGTATGAGATTCCTCCTCCATGTTCCCGTATATTGAGAATGATGATATGTTTTCAAAATGCCTTATTTTGTGTGATGTATATTCTTCTATATTAAATTATTTTGTCATTATTTTAAATAAATTAATTTTTTTAACTATTTATTTTCCTTATCAATCATTTAAATATTTTCATAATCTATTAATTTCTTATAAAAACTGTTTTTATAAATTTTTACATTACATTATGAATCGTTTTTTGAAATATATATTCTTTCCATTATATTTAATTTAAAGAAGGTATTGATTACTAATAAATTGTATTTGGAATCCATTATTATTCTACATTTTAACTTCATTACATGGATTATAATGTAAGGTTGTTATTATTTTTCGAATAAGGATATTTTACCAAATTTATGGAAGGAATATTAGTTTTAAGATTTATAAAATGAAGTAAATTTTCATTTATTATAAATTATCATATTAATGAAGGTCCTATTATATGTTTCAAAGGTTATTTTAAAAAGAAAAAAATTCCATAATATTTTTTGAAGATTTCATTTTTTATTATTTTAAATAAAGGATATATATCTCCCTTTTATATATGAAAATATAATGTTTTTTAGTTTTTGGGATCTGTTTGGTTTTTCATGGGATTCTTAAAGAAAACTAGAAAGTGTAATATTTATTTGAACATGATATGTCACTTGATAATTTTTCATAATGAAAGCTGAACATGATATAACTTATATTAATCTTGATAGATATATAACAAATAAAAATTTATCAATACATTGTTTCATAATACATAAAAGGGATTTAAATTTAATATTATGGGTAATAGTGGATTTAATTATGAAAATAATAATTTCAAATTATTAATTTATTTAATTTATATGATCTATCTTTTATTTTGACAAGGAAAAAAATTATGGGTTATCATGTTTTTTTAGAAAACTGGTATTATTTTATATCACCCTTATTTATATTTTTATCTCATTAATAGATTTCAAATGATTTACATATAACATTTAGATGAGTTTATGTTATAATGATATGTAGATCAGATAATGGATATTGGACTTGAATAATGAAATGGATTCATTAATGAAGTAAGACTATGAAATTCAAAATCTATTGTTTATGGAAAAATTGGGTAATGTATCACAATATAACATATGAAATGTTATGGGTTTTCTATTTCACTAAAACATTAAATATTAATTATCGTAGTAAATTAATAAAATGAAACATTATTGATGACTTATGTAATTATAGGTTTATTAAAAAAAATATGTAATCATAGATGGAATCAATGAATGTATGAAGATAACATAAGATATCATGACAAGAAAATCATACTGAAAACCTTATGCATACGTATAATTATAGGATAACATCCTGATGTATTTGTATTAATGATATTGTTGGGTTTCCTAGAAAAAAATCACATTATAGAAACAAAAAATTGGTTTTAGGATTTGTATCTGATGCACCATTGGATAATAATCATGGAAACATTGTTAGATAATTAAAATTATCTTTATATAGTGTATGACAAGGAGGCAAAAAATTTCAGCAATTTTATAACCCTTGTGAGATAATTTTTTTGATTAATTCACAACAACATTATTGTACTTTATAGATTATTTTTTGATAGAACCTATGATAAAATATTATAATTCAAAAATATATGGTATAAATATATAGTCCAATGAATGGTTATACAAATGGTATATCATATTTTTAATTGAATAAATATCCCTTTTGAAGATTTATGTTATATGAGTATTTATATAGATGTTTATTTAGTATTTATAGATGATTGAAGTTTATGTGACCCATATTTTTAACATGTGATAATTTAAAATATGGAATAATACATTTTTTAATTATATAGGATGAAATTGTCGACAACATATAAGGATAATATAATCCTTATGATTAGAAAATTATTTATAATTTGGAGAAATCGATATTATATTTTTTGAATAATTGATATATCTTATACATAATTATGGGTTTGAAAAATGATTTTTTCAGTAAGTGATTAATATTATTTAAATATAATTTCTCTAGTTTGGGCAGACATATGAATAAATTAATCAAAATATTATTGCCTATGATGTGACGTTTTTTAGGATAAATGGATGAGTTAACTTATATGAAAATATATGATTTTTTGTAGCATTATAGTGATTCGGGATACTAATATATACTGTTAGAGTATTTTGTAGGATAAAATTTTCTTTTATATATATATTTGGTATAATAATTTATGTGTGATTGATATTATTTGGAGAAAATTAACATGATTATAATTTATGAAGATGAGATAAAATCATTGTAAAAATTTTATTTCATTATATTTCATGCACAATTTCATGTGGTAGATAGTTTGAAATTATTGGGATGATTTATATTGAACATTTTATAATATTAATGAGGAATTGGAGATTAATTTATTATTTATACATTTAAATGATTATATATGTTGAACATTCTCTTTATATGTGTTATCTAATATTTTGTTTCTTTTTATTCTTAATGAATTATGGAATGAAATATTATCCTTTTATAGGATTTCAAATATAAAAGGTTTGTTTTATTTATTTATAAATAAAATATAGTAATTATTATTAATTTATTATATTATTAAAAAATATATATGTTGAATTATTATTCAAATTTAAACCAAATAATGTAATTTTTTATTTGGAATTGAATAAAATATTTTTTGTATAACTTATCATGTTTTAAAAAATGATAGTGTAAGAATATATAAAAATTTAATAAACATATATTGAAATAAATGATTTATCTATATAAATTAATTTTTGATGAATTAGTGGTATTTTGTATCTCATTCACCTTAAAGGTTTGGTCATTATTAAATTTGTCATGACTATGTTCACAGGAAATCTATATTATTCAATGGATTTTATTTAACTCATATATCTTTATACCATCACTTCACGCTAATAATTTACCTATATAGAAACCTGATTACGTGTTATTTAGCGGATCTTCAAAATTAAAATTTAATATTTTTTCAATATTATGGATTATTATCAACCTTTATGATTTTGGGTTTCAAAAATTCAATTTTAAAATGTAATGTCCTGAAATTTTCCATGTAATTTTTTTTAAATATATTGAAATAATACATGTGGGTTAAATTTTATGGCACGTGATTTCGATGCCCGATGTTCCCAAAATGAATTTCTAAACTATTTATTTGGGTACGTTCAGTAAATTCATGTTTGGAATTTTTTAACTTTTGAACCGGTGCTTGGAATTGAAATCTGAGGACACTGTTGAACTCGCTGCGCCAATATTCAATTAATATGTCCTTCACCTCGGCCGTTGTAGTTCGAGGGTGGAATTTAGTTTTTAGAATTTTTGAGGAGAAAATAAAATAAACATGATTTAATTTAATTTTTGAAATCGTATCGTCGCATTTTGAATTTATTGGTGGGGACCACCACAAATCTCTTTTTTAATGGGAGGTGACCCTTGGAATTCTCCCAATTTAATGAGGAAACTTATTTGATTAAATGTGCCAAAATAAATTGAATTATCTCTTTAAAATATAGCTCCTGACTTCTTTGTTGGGAATTGTTTGCAAAGGATAGATTGGGAGAACCTTTGGAGATATATTCTACAAAAAAAAACAATTATTCAGATTAAGAATGTTGACTTTGTACAACGGTTCAGAAGCGAGTTCTGGGAGCGACGAATGTCGATGCCCCTTCATCAACTTCATCTCCTTCCTCACGACACATCCAACAGACATTAAAGTAGGGGTTTAAAATTAAATTATGATTAAATCTCTTATTAATGGTTATTCATATTTTTGATTCACAACGAAGATGGCCAAAAAAACATGTACATCATCCCACACATATAAAATACCCCATTTTCTTTTTTTCTTCACGTGTTATTTTAATGAGATATTCTATGAAAAAAAATTAATTACGGTGGAAACACAATATTTAGGTGGGTGAAATGTATGGACTTGTAACCCTCGACCCGAGGATTTTAATATTCAAATGACATAATATTCATGCATGGAAAAAAGTCACTATTGGTCATGGATGAATGTGGAGCGCAGCTCCTGGAGACTGCAAGGAATAAGGGTGGTGCACATCATCACCGCTGGTTGAGCTGGAGGCCGCGGAGGATCCGGCGGTGGCTGACATCTGGCTGGATACTTGGCGGAGCGACTGCCCACGTCTGTACTGCTGTAGGAGGAGGTCGCGGTCGCTTGGCCGCAGCGGAGGCCAGAGGATGGGTGACACCCGACCGGCCTCATGTGGAGCAGCGACCCGTGACCAAGCCTCTAGGAGGAGAACTGGAAGGCTGTTTTGGTCGGTCGTAAAACACAGGGCCAGAACCTCTCTGGTGGGTCCCACACTCCAACAAACTGTTTGAAATCATGGGGGGGTTCCTCCTCCCGGGTATCTCTAGGGAAGACCCCACCATGGCGGGCCCCCCGAATATTGGTAGCACCGCGACCTCCCAGAGGGTCGCGCCCTGTGTGGTGGTCCACCCCTTCGTAGGTAGGGTAGGACCATGGCATGGTTGGCTGGGCCTGAAACAGCCCAGGCTAACTAGGTCAGACCTGAACTAGGTCAGGTCGACCAGAACTGGGTCGGACCGGGTTGGTCAGATCGGGTCGGACCTGACCCAGGAACATCTGGACCCAGATACACCTTTTTGGTCGTATCATGTGAACCAGGAATCCATTTGAAGAACGTTCTAAGGAACCCAAATCCATAGATCGAGAAGGTCCTTTTGGTATACTCCACATGTGTTTTGGGTAATGTTGGAGTACGTCCAGGTTGGATCGAACCCCAAATACAACCAGGCCCTCGGAGAGGAAGCACAAATAACTTATAGACCGGGTGTCCAATTGACATGTCGTCTATTGCATTGGTTAAATTTTGATGTGAAGGACCAAGGGATTCTTCTTCATGGATCATTATGGAGGTAGTGATTTGACTGATGGAATGAGGAGCATTTATCCCAAACGTTCTACGATCGGGATCATGATGGCTTGTAGTGAGGTAGAAGTTGGAGACAGATTATACGAAGGGAAGTACAAAGAAATCATGTCTTGGTCTGAACCAATCTTGTGTGGGTCTAATCATGTGTGGGTTTTCACATAGAAATCTTTTGTTTTACAGCACATACTGATCCTATGTGGGTAAGAACATGTGTGGGTCAGCGCTCAGCGATCCTGTGTGGGACAGCGCATAATGATCCTGTGTGGGTCAGATCCTATGTGGGTCAATGCAGGGGGTAGTTATTTATAAATCACGGGCAGATCAGATCCTTTTTTTGTCACTATGGGGGTTAGTTACCTATCGATCCTCTATGGGTTAGACTCCGTATAGTCAGCAGCAGTGCCACTTGACAGAATTAGATGATCTAGCTTCACAACTGATCATATGTACTTCATCAAATTACTTATACATGTGTGAGCCGAGTCTTATACCTTCATGTTGTTACCTGTATGGTACATTTACCTTTTTGGTGTAACTGTTTTATATCTTGACAACAAATGTATAAGTATGGGAAAATACCTAAGTAGTGTTGATAACTATTAATTTGTTCTTTGGGGGTTTTCCTTGATGGAAATCTAAGATACCTAAGAGGGTCTCAAGGATCCTACTGAGTATCGGTACACTCACCTCTGAATGTATTACACCCACACCTGGCGATGTCTTGTATAGAAGATGGGCAGAGTTGATCGAGGTATAGGGTACCGTACTAGAGGCTAATCAGAGGGGGAAATTGACGAGATGATCACAGGGATGGCCGTTTGAGAGAATTACTCACCCTTCAGGTATGGTCCTTGGCAGGTGATTACTGGATCGGTTTTTTCAGTTTTACATGTACTTTCCAGTTGTGCATGTATTCTAGAGCCATTACTTATTGTGCACACCATGATTACATTATAGTTTACCATGTGTTTGTATCTCGTTTTTTCATCATTTGGGTGAGTTTACAGGTTTAGAGGAAATTCCTTCCTGATTTTAGGGACATGCCTTTCTTGGTCTAGTCGCCAGCCGCTAGCTTAAGGAAGACATGCTTGGTCTAGTCATGGAACGACCCCCTAGGGATGGGCCGTGACATAAAAATTTAAAATGGTTTTTTTTCTGGATCATAATTTTTATCAGCCACTCCTGTAAAATGAAATAGAATAATTATATTATTCACATTTTTAAGGAGATGTTTTTTGGATGATATTTCATTATCATGGTAAAATTAAACTCCCAACAAATAATTTAATACTCAACACCGAGTTCTAAGGGAATTGTGAAAAAAATATGAATATTGAAATGTGATAGTTACTACAAATATGAAAAATTATACATTTGAATTAAAATGAAATAATTATAAAACTTAGGATATTTTTATCATAATTCAAAAGTTTTTATTTATTTATATGTATTAAATTTATAGTAAAATAATTTTATTCTTCAAAATTATGTTTTTATAAAAAGGTTTTTAATTTCATTTTTTGATTGAATATTATTATTAATTCATACGATATCTATAAAAAATATTTCATAAATATGATATCATTTTTAAATCATAAAATGAAATATCATCATAATGTTATAAATTTTTTTTTTGAAAATATTTTTGTTTTATGATATTTATATACATAACAATAATTTTAAAACAAATATTAATTATTTTCAGTAAATTATATCATATAAAAGAACAATTATATTTAAAATTGTATTAAAAACTAATATATTCCTCCATTAATTAAATATAATCTAAATAATTACATATGATTCAACATTTAATTTTACTTTTGTATAATTTTTTAAGAAAAACTACACCTTTTCCAATTATTTTCATTTCGTTTTATGTGTTATTTAATTAGATTCATCCATTATACAAATATAAAAATTAAAAGTAGATTTAATATTTGGAATTAGCTTATGAATACTTAATAAATATTCCACTTTTATTTGCAGCAATTATGAATAGTTACTTTAGTAAATATATTCCAACTCCTTAATAGTAAATCATAAAGAATTGTTTTTTAAACAATGAGATAAGTAATAAAAATATCACTAAAACTTGTATATATTTTATGTTAATATTTTTGTTATCACATAAAAATTGAAGGATTTAATTATTGGAAATTTAATTCCCCTATACATTAATAATTATATTTATATTATTTTAAATAAATATGTAATCAAAATGTAACTATAATTTTTATAAAATATCTATAAATTTTTAAAATGTTTTTAAAGGGGTCAATTTTTTTCATATATTAATAATATTTTTGACAAATAGAATTTTATTTTTCAAATAATTACCTTTTGAGAAAACCCAACGTTGACCGAGTGTAAATTTATGTAATATAAAAATAATGTAAATGATATTTAAAACATTAAAATTATGAATATTTTGATTAGTTTCTATATTAAATTATTTTTTAGATAAATATTACACTAAATTTTGGATAAATATTACATTTTATCTATTGTCAAAATGATTATATTCAACTACATATATGATGATGAGGTCAATAATGAAAAACTATATGAATAACAACTAAAATTACATTAAGAAAATATTATGATTAATAATATTTTATATAATTTTTTAAAATTCATAAAAATATTATACAGCAACAATTTATTGTGATACGAACTACATTATGAACATTGATCCACTAATGGGTCAATTTTATTTTATTTTATCCTTAATGTCCTATAATGTGTAACCCTTGATGTTATTAGGATAATAATTAAAAGTATTGACCATAGGATTAAAATAATTTAAAAAATTGAAAAAAACCCATAAAAATGAAAAAAATTATTAAAAGAAAATATTTCAACTCATGATCATTCTATATTCTATATTTCGGCCCCATTATTATGATTGGACATTGAAAATGGTTTATTATATTTAAATATTCTATGTAATTACGAGTGATTCATTTCTATAAAAAATGATACTTCAAATCCCCTATTTGTCATACATATTAAAAGCTATAGTTTATCCAATACATTTATAAAACACTCCAATATTTATCTAACCCTTTCCTTGAGTGTCTCCTCACAAAAAATGACCACAATTTAATGTTAATGTGTATACAAGGTTCTTATCCATGATAAATTTATACATCCTAATCGTTGCTTTTCATGTTAATATTTTCTTCTTCATCTATTGATTTTTCTATTCATTAATTGAAAAATAACTATATTATCATACATATAAATAAATTTTATTATGATAATAGCATGAAATTTTTATCTAGCCCTTTTTTATTATATAGTAAATAAAGACACCACTCATGCATAAGTGATGTTTTCCACATCCAAGAAGTAGTGGGTTTCATTTAATATCACCACCTTACAAGGATTATTAGTAGTATGGATTTAATTAATAAATATATTATTTTCATGTAATAATTTCCATTATTTATTAATAATATATTATCTATTTTCATACCATCCAATAAAATGAAAATTTATATCATTTTTTTGTGTATATGTAGATTGAAAATATGGATTTTATTTAATTATTAATGTATAAAATTCATTTATTATTCATGATATTATTTAATAAAAAAATTATAATAATTTCATGATTCAGATTCTTGATTATTTGGAATAGTGTGCCATTTAACTATTGTATTCCTACAAATGATGTTTTACTATTCTGAAATGAATATCATTATAACCTCAAATACATACATATTATATTGACTATCTAAATAAATAAGGAAATAAATTATATAAAATGGATAATAATACTGGATTTAATATATGTTTATAAAAAATAAATAAACCAAATATATTTTTTGATTCAAGAGTTGGAGAATGTAATAAATAAAACATCATTTTAGATTACATTTTTTTAAATAAATTTTCTTTTCCTTGATAATCATTACAATTTCATAAAATAAATTATTTTTATTTTGTATATAGATCCATATGTATTTATTTTATCATTTATTTATTGGATGACATGGGGTTTACAATTTCTTTTCAGGTTCTCACCATTAATTATCTATAGATTTAAATATTTAGAATATCACATGAGTTTAAATTGGAAACCAATTTTAAAAAAGTTTCAGGATCCTTTTTCATTAATTTTATTCATCATAAATGATTTATTTTCAATTTTTTCAATCCTAGAAGTTATTTTCTCATAAAATATTAACAAAACCATTTTCCCACTAACTATAAATTTCCATACAATGTTTATAATGGAATATTCATGTGATTTTATATATTTGGATCTTTTTATGTATATATTAATTGAATAGTTATTTACTATTTTATATAATGAACATAATTTTCAATCATTATTAATTATAAGTTAGTTGAGTTATAAATTAAATTTTTCATTAGTAATAATTTTTTTTAAATCTTCTATATTTTAAGAATTATTCAGATTAAAGTATTTTTAAATGAAAGGGATACTTATCTATATATTTATGTTAAAATGAATATTTATTCTATAATTAGATATAAATAATTTTCATGGGGTTATAATTAAATGAGTAGATATTAAAAATGTTTTTACAAGATATTTTACTTGAGAGTTTTTTATAATAATCGGAGATTTTGATAAAACTAATATAATGGGTGAGACCAATATAACATATTCATTCAGGGATCCCAAGGTAGCTATCCAATTAATTGGATAATATTAATAGTGTTTAAATGATATAATGGTGGACATAGCTTCAAAGATTTATCTTATGTATTTTATAGGATTCTTGTTACATTTAAAATATGTGATCAGTAGTTATGATTATAATTATCCAAGCTTTATTCCATGGGTTGTTTATTTACAATGACATCATTTAGAGGGATTCACTTTGTAAATGTATATTTTAAGTACTGGGTATGTTTTATTTATATGTAAAATGGTTTATTATTAAAATGTAAACATTTTATTGGTGTCAATTTATTTCATATGTATCATAGTTTTCATTCCTTAGAATCCCTTAAAGATATTTCTTGATGATAACATGTTATAAAATGTATTTAATTGTGAATTAGTAATTTTGTGAATAATTATTATATATAACTATAAATAAATGATATTATCCATGAATAATGAAACTATGATATAGGGAAAATATAGCAGTGAACAAATGGATCCTAGTTTAGTGTAAAAATGTACATTGTGTGCTAATTTTTTAAATGTATTGTAATGGTCATAAATATAACATAAAACTGTAAACCAAAAATATAAGACAAATGTGTTAAAATTATTACCTTTTCGTAAATATTATAATTATTGTTTTCAAATTAATGTCACCATATAGATTTTTCGAAAACGTGTTTATATGTTAATATATATTATTTTATAAATATTTATTTAAAAAATTTTGGGATACATCTAATAATAAGGTATTGACATGAATATATGGTAAAAAACATTTACTGTGTGTATTACTATATCATAAATTCGTGTATAGATGAAAAAAGATTATGTTGTATTTTTCATTACTTCCCCTAGGGGTTAAAACACTATAAATTAAATTCAAGTGTTACCATGATCTTCTCCTGGTTCCTAAAAAAGAGACATGAATGAAGTCAGTTTTAGAACCTCTATTGGGATTATGTTTTTGGAAAATTTAAATTTATTTTGGACCCATGGAGAATTATAAGACTATAAAACCTATAGAAAAAGATGATAATACATAGTGATATGGTATAAAACTAATTTTTAATGCGTTCATAAGTCTATTATTAATCATATATTTAATTACATGGATACAATTTTTATGTCTTATATGATGATATTAATTTGAATCTATTTATTGTGTTTTAATATATTATTGATTTATATGTACACCATAATGTTAAAAAGTGTATTTTATTTGAGGAGTAATTATTTTATATGTTTTTTACATAAGTATAAAACACCATATATGATTAAGGGTTAATATGATCATTGATGTGGATGTAATTTAGGCGAACTGGGATAAAAATGGAATTATATTTAGGGATCATATGACATATTATATATATAACAATAGGATGAAGATTATTTTGGTGAATTAGTCAATAATTTTATTTAAGATTAATATAAATATATTTTGATTATATATGAATAATATAAAAATAATTTTATTAGGTTTATTGGGATATTATTTTATGAAAAATGGTTGAGTTTCTCTTTAGACGATTAAATGATATTATTGATTATTTTTGGTGAATCAACAAATTTATGGAAAATAATTTATTATATTTATGATTATCTAATTTTGACATTTAAATTTTGTCATATTTCTTTATGAGAAATTAATATTTTTTTGAAGCTAAATGTTGTGTAATTCATGAGAAAATAGGGTATAAAATAAATAAAATATTATTTTTTCCAAATTATTCAAGTTTATTTTGATGATTTATAGGAAATGTAATTATGAGAGGATTTAAGTTGAAATCATATTGTTTTCTTTTAGGAATTCAATATTAATGTAATATTTTTATATATGATGATTTTTTCAAATTTTATATATACTTATTTACTGA
This sequence comes from Viscum album, assembly GCA_963277665.1. NCBI lineage: Eukaryota > Viridiplantae > Streptophyta > Magnoliopsida > Santalales > Viscaceae > Viscum > Viscum album. Next base: position 1,929,696,282 of record OY728127.1, on the reverse strand, counting down.
TAAATAATTTCTACTTTTGGATTAGCTTTTTAGATTGGAGAAATAACTAATTATCCTTTTTAAGAACCTATAATCTATTATAAATGTTCAAAAATGTCTAAAATTAATCTGAATAAAAATTTAAATGTGTAGAGATAAAAAAGGATGATATTTCAGGAAATTTGTTTTTATATTTCATGTTAAATAAAACTACATGTATTTGATCGCTTTCATTACAAGCAAACCTATGTCTATAAAAACAATGATAAATTTAAAAATTATAAAAATGTAATTAAATTAATAAGAATTAATATAAATAGATATATTATTAATGATATTTTTAATGGTTTTAAATAGTGATAATCTATTGATGAAAACATAATATTTATTAACCAATTTATTTAAATTTAATTTTATTTTAAAAATATATGATTTATTCAGAACAAAAGTATCCCATTATCAAAAATATTTTTTTAATTAATTTTATGTCATTTCTTAAAAATTTACATTTTTATATGATTATAAATTATTAAATCATCATTTTAACATTATTATCGGGTTAATATTTTGGATTTTTTGGAAAAAAAAACAGATTTATGTTTATATGAATAGTGAACATTACTATTTTTTGGTAAGAACAATCATTTATGCTCAAGAAAAGGACCCACTATGTTGTAAATTTAAATTTAGTTTGATATATAATTACGTAAGTTATTCATAATTTAATTAATTAAATAATTTTGATTATTGTAATTAATTTTTTACTATATAATGTTGGGTTTAAAAACTATTTTTTCTTATAAATATTTATTCATGTAATGAATTTTTATCATAATAAATTGAATTAAAATCGATTAATTACTTTTTAATGAAATATATTAATTATCTACTATAAATAATAATTTAACTATTAAATTTCATTTTCTACATGTCAAGGAATGGAATTAAAATGTTTTTTATTCTTAAAAAATCATTTTTCTAAATGGGTTTACATTATAGTTTTACAAAAGGTGAAACTAATTCATTAGCTAAATAGGTATACAATGTTGCCAACCTCACCATGTCTACAATAACCATGTATTTCATTATTATATAATATAATAAAGGATATCAAGGGTACCATGCAACCACATCCTCACTAGTTTACCGCATTTCCCCAACCTCACACATCCTAAACACCTCTCTCCAAAAATGTATTGCCCGAAACACCGGGGCGAATCACCACAACATGCACCTCATTCAAAAAAAATCTCTATGTACAGATATAAAAAGTAACTAGGTAGATTCTGGGAGCCACCATAACTCAAATAGCATGTATCATACTTCAGGAATTATATCTCAAGCCAATACAGCTCATTAACTGATTAAGGACCCTCAGTCCATTACAACCTATACATGTTACACCCCTAGTAGCCCATATGACACTATATCCAGAATATATGAGAGTGAATAACCATAACCCATTACATCCGATTAAAAACATATATGAGGAAAACAAAACATCGTTCCTGCCAGCACAAGCAACTACCATGAGAAAAGAAAATGGCCAATTGGGGTAGTCAGCCACCCATCCTGCCATAAGAATATTTGAAAAAAACACCCCATAGGGCTTAGATTACATGTAATGTGATTTTCCATATCTTATGGGTGGATTAGCATTTAGAAACTCAAAAAGTACAGAATATAGTTTATCTCCCAACCATATAATAGGAATATCCAATTGTTAGAAAAAAAACTACAACTAACATCACCTAGACCCCCGACTGCCACTTCTAATACTAGGAATCATACATACACCTAAAAATTTAACAAGATTGATTACTCTCCCTCATTCCTAATTTATCAGATGCACAGTATGTTCATTAATTAAGTAAACATTAATAAATAATTAAAATTCCTACATTATAATACATTAGCATGACTCTCAATTTCCACTATTCCTTTAGATTGAAACATTAGCATTGCATCCCAGAAAACTATTACCCCATGTGTTAACATCATTTATTTAATTATTTATTAATAAAGTATTACATTCAATTATACACTGTCATTATATAAAAACATTCTAAGATACTAAACATAGGGGGGCTTATAATGGTGAGTATATGAAATTCCAGTCGAGTGTTTGATGCCTATATCATGAGTGTAGAAACATCCTCCCGCAGGTAGCTATACATGCAACGAATGATGCATACCATGCCTGTCTTTTCCACTTTGAAGGAGGGTCTGAAAACTTGCTTCATTTAGCAGAGTGGAAAATATATAAGATAAACTACCAAAAAGAATCAACATGCATCTAAAAATTAACATCTAACCTGTTTCATTATCCCAATAAACCACACTGACACCCACATATAAAAACCAATGCATCTCGCCACTCTAGGTGTCAGTTGCTGCCACAACCAATAAGAAACCAAGCCCAAAATATCATATCAATCATATACACTCCTAGAAAAACACCAGAAGTATGAAAAAAAACACCATATCAATTGTGATCCTTCCCCATAAAAAATGCATCCAATCATAAAACACAATGATCTCTCTCATATCCATGTATGAGGATCTCTTCCTTCATAAGCATGAGGGTAACTCAGAACCCTGTGAGGAATTATCTTTTTATCAAACATCCAATTCATTATTCCATCTATATTGTTCTGATATATTATTTTTAGGGTCAATCTATGGGTAACCATAAAATAATGTTATCAAAGCTATCACAAATTGATTATATATTCTTAGTGCATCAATTTTATTAACATCAAATTACAACAACAACAACTAACAACCAGATTCATTTAAAGGCCTACTTATCTTTATCCAGACAATTATAAATTAATTCCCAGCATTATTTTCCTTAAAATATTACATCAATTATGAAAAGTTAAACACAGAAATAATATATATCCCACTCTCATGAAAAATTATTGGTAATAACAATCAATCGATAAAAATATATTTATCTGCTTAAAATATTTAATATGTCAAATCCATTGTAATCTACTGGGAAAAAACATGATAACTCTACATTCCCACAAAAAAATAATAGGGATGAAATGAATTCACTACCTCAAACGATTCTTGACATCTTTATATGAGAACAAGCCCCACAACAGATTAATATATCCTCACCTATAACAACTGTATCCAATCGAGGACACCACGACACGACCCCACATTTTGACAGGAACGAAAACTAAATTAAAAACATGGAGATAACATTCCATAGCATGGAATGGAGAAACATGAGGAGAAGTATTTAATAAAACAAAATAATAGAGGTATATCATTCCTTTAATCGATCAATGATCGACACTTTCTACTAGAACCAAAAAGGTGGTGTGCGTGTAGTAGTAAGAAACATAAAGAGGGAAACAATCTAAGTAGTGAGGTTAGATCACATAGCTCATATGGGATGAATAAAAGGTTAGAGTGTCTTGAATGGTTGAACAAAATGTTAAAAAATTAGAGGAAGATATATGGTACCGTTATATTATTTACGGAGTATGTTTAAGATACGCTGGATTTTCCATCTAATGTGGATCACATTAAACCACACTATTTGACCATGTAAAACAATCATGTGCCTCATGAAAATTATTTTCAGAGTTATGTCCTTATAATTAGCATTAGTTCCCTTAAAAAAAGAACTTTAATTCTTTTTTTTAATGAAAACATCAATGGGAAAAACTATATGATATTGTAAACACTGTTCATGAACTATAAATTTGGAAAAGGAAAATGATGCTAATGGAATGCTTCAATAGGATGGATTTAGTTGGAATGAAGTTGTTAGAAATAACACACTATTTCGAAATAACTATTAAAAACTATAAATTTGGGAAAGGAAAAGGCTATTGATGGAAGGATGCTGATGGAAGGATATTTTAGAAATAACCTACTGTTCAAGAAACATTGTTCACGACCTAGAAATTTCTCAAGGGAGATGGGTTGATGTTGGATGTATTTTGTTGGAAATAGCCTACAATGTAGGAAAAAATATTCATAATCTATAAATTTGAAAAAAAAATGCTTCTTTTGGAAGGCTTCTATTGGAAGGGAGTTGTTGGAAATGATTTTGATCGAAAAAACTTACTATTCTGGAAACACTGTTCGTGAAACATAAATTTGGAATAGGATAAATGATGTTGATGGAAGGGTAATGTTAGATGGATAATGTTGGAAGTCTATTTTTGGATGGTTGATGTTGGAAGTCTACTATTTGAATTTTCCTAATGTTCTAGAACAACCTTTCATGAAATAGAAATTAGGAAAAGGAAAAAGTTTTCTATTAGAATGAAACTACTGGAAGGCGGTTATGGGATATAGCCTACAGTTATGGTAACATTACTCATGAACTAGAAGATTGGAAAAATATTCTGAATATGTCACCATGACCTGCCAAATAATCTCTAACACATGATATTAGCAATGTAATGGAACAGAGAGGTCCCAAACATTAAATTATATAGCACTAATAACATTTTTGTCCCATAGAATTCAAAACCAACAATGATTAGAAGAGGTGTCCGAACAACCACCTCGTAGGATACCTCTCATGGGAAAACTAACCAGTTTGAGTTGGAAGCTCGAACAAAAAATTGAAATCATTTAACAGGGGAAACACATTACATATTAAGACATGTAAATCCTAACATCACATCAAATGTACAGAAATGAAATTATCAATGAAAAACATAGCATAATAAATAAAAATGGCCTTTGGTAATGAACATTCATCTGAGAATCCCACTCCCAATTAATCTACAAGACGCCACTATGGAACCTCTAGATAGGAACCAATGTAATATAACTCTCATGAAAGTCCTTATCCTTTTGGTTCTGGATTTCCACTGGTCGCTCCTCAAAGGCCACATCATCATCAAAATAGATATCTCTCCAATCAATGATGTTTTATTTTTCATAATGATAATGAAGAATTTGTGATTCATGGAAATCATAATGTATATGACCAATCTATGGATGATGTGATAATTGAGATTCCAAAACTCCAACATACTCCTAAACCTCGAAATTCCCAACAAACTGGGGCGAAAACATACTCCCATGACAAAACCTTTGCCTCTCCCAATGGGGGGTCACCTTTTGAAACATGATATCCCCAACATCAAACTACAATGGTCTCCTCCTTTGATCTTAATATGATTTATGATTATATGGTGCTATCTTCATACAGTCACAAATCACCTAAACCGTATCTATTTTATTTTACAGAAATTTTGGACTGAGAATTACTGACTCTACATCCCCAGTCCAACATAATGGAAAATGAAATGGTTGGACATACAAGGATTCATACAGTTCCATACACATGGTTGAGTGAAAATAATTTTGTTATGTGAACTACACCAAGGGTATGTACTTCATCCATTAACCTCCAAAATAAATGAAATAAGAGAATAACAATTCATAATGATCCAGGATAGTCCCCTCTATCTGACTATTTGTCCGTGGATGAAAAGAAGTGTTAAGGAATACCTGAAACCCAAAAGCATTTCAGAGTCCTCTCCAGACCCTAGTGGTAAAACGAGGATCTTTATCCGAAATGATAATACTATGTACATAGTGGAGTCTCACGACCACCTCTAGATACTTCCATGACAAAACATCCACGGATCATTACTCCTTGATTTCTTTAAAGTGGGATGATTTCATGAAATGGTCCAACACAACCCATATAGAATCAGTTCCTCCTGGAGCTCAAGGTAAACCAACATCAATGACCATGAAGATGTACTCCCACATCTACAAAGGAATATCTATTCACAAGAAATAACCAAGAGGAACATGATTCTTAGAATTGACCTTCTAGGAGGCCAAACATCGATAGACATACATCGCTACAACATGCTTCAACCCAGGCCACCAAAACTGATACTCAAGGATTGGGATATCTTTTTCATTCCAAGATGTACCACTAAAGAAAAACTATGGAACTCTCTTAGTACAATCTTTTTGGTCCCCAAAGGAATAAAAAGACTTCAAAAATACCGCATCTGATGTTTTTTATCCTCAAACTAACCATCAGGGGCCTTGCCATAAACAACTTTTTATCTCTAGACCTCCCCATCTAGATTCGCCAACTGGGACTCTTCGACCTATTGCACCAGAGATGACTGAACATTCATATGAAAAAGACAACATCTTCCCCCAAATTATCCCATATTGAGATGTCATGCTGACAGTTCTTCCCATACTCTCCAATAATAACCAAATTCATGCACTGTATCACTACGTTACTTCTGGCCTAGCGCATTAGCTATGACATTCCCCTTTCCAAGTGAATTCATTATTTCGATGTTGTATTCCTGTAATAACTCCTTAAAACGACAATTTCATATGTTTACATCATTCTTAGAGAAAAAATACCTTTGGATCTTATGATCGGTTAAAACCTCAAAGATTCCAACTCAAGATCATGGGTGGAATTGTTACATTCATGGGGTCTCAACTACGAGACCCATAAAAAACAATTAATCTCAACTGCATTAGAACACAACTAAACCATACATGTGAAGCACTGTTGAAAACATCAACTTAAACTCCCTCTGATTGAAGACAATGAACTGGTGCACTTACAATGTTATCCTTGTGATACTCGAAGATTCCTCAAATTGATTATTCCACATGAACTCATGATCCATCCTTGTTAATGTCGTTAGAGGAGTCACAACCCGAGGTAATTTTTCTATAAATCTCATATAGTAGACTACGAGACCCATGAAACATCACACCTTTACCACTTTCATGGGTGCAACCTAGGACACAACTACTTTTATCTTTGATTTATCCATAGCTACGCCCTTTTCAGACCCAACTTGCCCCATGAAAAATACTTCTCTTTCCCATAAATCGCACTTTGACAACTTCCCAAATAATTGATAAGGATGGAGAACTCCCAAAATAGTGTGTAAATGATATGAATTATACTCATTAGACATAGAATAAATAAGGATTTCATCAATGAAAACCTATAAGAATGTATATAGGAACACACAGAACAAATCGTTCTACAATCCCCTTAACACCGCTAGATCATTCATCACACTGAACGACATTACAATGAACTTATAATTCACATGACAAAAAAAGTTGGCAGTCTTCATGATATCTTCATCCTTTACATGCATTAGAATACATCATGTCTTCATGTCAATCTTTGAGAAACAACTTGCACCCTTTAGTTGATCGAATAAATCATTAATCAATTAAAGAGGATATAGAATCTTCACTGTAACATTTATTAAGTGATGATAATTGATACATAACCTCAAACTGTTGTCAGCCATCATCACGAAAAATACTGGTGCACCCAACAGTGACAATTTAAGAAAAACAGAACAACACTGTAACAGAAAATCATTATGTATATGTATATCTCGTAACTCAATAATGTCCCATCAAATATTTATTATTTTTTATAAGAGAAATTTTTTGGTATAGCTCGATCCCAAAATAAATACCTTGTCGATGGGTTAATGCCACAACCTATTCTAAAAAGGCATCAGGGTACTCTTTTCTACCCTAGGAATCACCAACTACGGAACCTCTAAATAACTCAGCATCAGCCCAGCCATCATGGATGATAAGGATATAACACGGCTATAACCCCTCATATGGTATCACTAACCAATAAACACCACTAGCTCTCCACCTGCAATGAATCACACTACCTACCTCCTGATGAAATACATGATATCCTACGCTGAATACAACCAATCCATGAATATAATGAAAACATATGTTTTTATCCTTAAACATTGGAATTCTCCCCCTGATCATTGTTTCCCCTGCACTAGCTCACAGTCTCTACATACTTAGAAAAAGTTAGCTCAACCTCTAACCGGTGTAGTCAACTCCAATGGAAATAGAAGCCTCTCTACATCATATACCAAATCATGGAAAATGGTAGGTGATATTTATGATTCTATCTCTACAGAATCAAAAAATGCATACAACAAAGTAGAAAACACTCAAATTGTACATTGAACAATTTCATGCTTACCTAGTGCTTGTAATTCCATAGCATGAAGCCGACCATGACCACCTCCATGGCCTCTCTGACCCGGATGATGACAACCCCCATAGTTGTGCTCTGATCTCTATATAAGAGAATCATCCTAGGGTTTTCCACTTCCTTCCCAATCTACCCTCTATTAATCCAATGTTGGTGCAACTTGTTGCTTCTGCATTAGTTGTACCTGCCTCAATGGTGGAACCTAGAGTGGAACACCTAGTTCACGATGTCTACTATGAATGTTTGGGCACTCTAACTATTGATGAAATCATCCTCCATAAGAAATTATTGTTTTTGATTTTTGGTATTTGGCCTGAGATTTGCATCACCCATGAGAAACGTGATGCTGAGGGTTGGGTCCTACCCCCGACTGAATGAAACAATTATTCCCTGAAAACTAGGAACCACGTACCACATCTCAGATTCAAGAGTAATAATAACGACTCCCCTCTCATGATGTTCCAGTTCTGGAAAATGTCCTACCAAATACCTCTACACTCTACAGTACCTCAAGATGTGTCTTTAGCATAAATGGGTTGACCTAGTAGTAGACTTCTAGAGGAAATGCATCCTCAAAAGGCCTCTCCCTGGCCTCTTCATTCAAAGCAGGACAGATGAATATCGTAAAAGGTTCCTAAAACAGATTACAAACTCTTTCACATTGGATATCCCTTGACGAAGGGTAAGAAGCCCCTAGTGACATGACACCTTCACTATTAATGAATGAAACCTGACTCAAAACTTGTCTTAGAACTCATAACATGAGATCGCTGAATACCTCATGATCCTTGAGGAATAACGAACAACACTGCATCGCTACTCCATGCAACATCGTGAAAACAAAAGACACCAACTTCTTCTTCCGAGCATAGATCAAACTGAAGCCTATCTCGACCTCCTACAACATGTCTTCAGGGAATTCATCTGATAATAATCCCTCATATGTCTATAGACTATGGTGCTGAATCTCTAGTAGTGTCCTCCTCCATATGTCATCATCTTCAACCTCTACCCATAATACAATCTGCTAGCACAAACTGCTCGACATCTTCTATGCGAAGCTGACAAAGTTGTCAAGATGGAGCTATACATTAAAAATAAAAAATAGAGAGAGCCCCTAAACTTGGAATATGGAAGAATCAAAATTAATAAATTAATTTGTTTCCTTTATTCATTTTAGGTGGAAATATGCCAAGGTCTACCCACTAAAACACATGCACAAAGATGAATTTTTCATGATCCTTTCTTAACTATCTACCCTGCCACTACTATCCCCTTCTATAGTAGCAATTGTTAACATAATGTTTTGTTCATCAGATCAAAGGGGGACATAAATGCCTATGTATCAACTGGTCTCTGGTGCATACATCACTTTCTAAAAATGAGTGACACTGTTTCCCTACCGACCCACACAACTATACTTATTCCTAACACCAATATATATCATATCCCTCAACCATACATCTGATACCACTCTATCACGACCCTCTCCCCACTTGTTGTACCCATCCAAGTCCAAAAAAATAGATGAGAGATAATGAACCATGAGTCCCACATCCAGTAGTCCTCGGGTTGGCGACTCGCACTGAGTGTATAATAAACAAACAAATGGGTGGTTTTAACCCCTATTAGAACACATGCGAAAAAGGGAGATAAGACAGGCAAAAACAAACTCCCATATAGACAACAATATCCAATAAAATCCTAAGTACACAAATGAAGTGTCATGAAAAACAACTACAACTAATATAGGAAAACTACAAGTACCCAAAAAAAGGAAAAACAATAGTGACCACAAGCCCGAACAGCTCCTGCATCACAAGGCTTGTATTAACCATCCTGAACTCCAACAAGATCCTACTGACCTGAAAAAATAGTTTATGTATAAATAGGATGTGTATAATAGTATACTCAGACGAATCCTCTCTGAGACTCTCATGAAAAAGTAAAGAAACTATTCTAATGCATAATGAATAACTACTGAAACAAACTCATCACCTAAACTGGTATACTAATTTCCCCACCTCGTCATGGATACTCTCACCATTTATTTCATACATAAGTATATAATATAATAATTAATATCAAGTGTACCCCGCTACCACATCCCCACTAGTTTTCTACATTTCTGGAATGTCACACGTTCTATGCATCTCTCTTGAAAAAAGGATTGCAGTAGACACCTAGGAGAATCACCACAACATGCTCCTCAGGAAAAAATAACACCATATCCATATCTTCATAGTAAACATGTAGTTTCTAGGTTCCACCACAGCTTTCATAGCATGTATGATGCGTTTGGAAATATAATTCAATCCATTACAGCTTATACATTGAGTAAGGATCCTCAAACAGTAAAATCCTATACACATTTCACCTATAGTAGTCCATAAGAAACTGTATCCTGAATATATTTGTGTGTGTAACTAAAAGCCATTACACACCTCTAAATACATATATGGTGAAAACTAACTATTGGGCATGCCAGTAAATGTAACAATCATAATAAGCGGGTGTGGCCCAAGAGGGTAGTCCTCCATCCATCCTCCCACCTTATCGTTAGTGAAAACACCCCCAGGGCAAATAATCCCTATGGTGTTAGTTACCTTAACTAATGGGGTGGAGTACCGTATAGAAACCAAAAAAATATAGAATATACAATAGCTCAAAACCACAAAATGTTAATAACATAGTCTTTGACTCAACTGCAGCAAACGCCTTTTGGACTCCCGACTAGAATTTCTAATACTATGTACCCTATAAGCACACAAACATTTAAAGAGATGGATTAGATTCCATCATTACCTATTTATTAACTACACTTTATATTTAGTAATTCATTAAACATTAATTAGCATTATAAAATTTACACAATATAATTCATTAGAGTCACAAAAAATTCCACTATTCTTTTAAATTTCATCCTTAACATTGCGTCCCAGCAACATCGAACCCCATTAGTTAAAATTAATTACTAAATCATTTATTAACATCATTATTGCATTCCTATATTCAAAATCATTCTATAAATACATTGTAATATACTAAACATTAGGGAGATCAACACGGTGAGTAGATGAACTACCCATCGAGTCTTTATCACATATATTATGAGCATAGAGCCATCATCCCTCATGAATCTAAACATTGAAATAATGTGGCATACCCCCTATGTCTTCTCTCCTTTTATAATGAGGATAAGCAAACCATCTACTATGAGAATTGATAAATTAAATAAGATAAAAAACCAAAAAGAATAAAAACGTATCCAAACATACACATCCAATCTATTTCATCATTCCCGGTGTCCACCCCAACACCCACATGCAAAAAACGATGCATCACACCACTCTAGGCGTCAGCTGCTACCACAACCAATAAGCCTCCCCTATAAAACCCCAGGTAAATAAAGAATATGAAATTTTTATTTTTTTCCCTATTTGTGAATAAAATTTCAATATTAATTTAAAGGGAACACTATGCTCGATGGCTTACCCAATATGCAACAAAGAGTTCCTTTGAAATCATACGATGCACTCTAATAAAAACATAATATTATTTTAAATGGTAGTTAACACATAGTCGTTGTATTGAGAGGGACGAATATAAATAACTAAAATACTATTATATTTGTTTGTTAAATGATTTTACTTTTATCCAATAAATTTTATGGGCTTTAAATACAAATGAATCCAATCTTAAGCATTGAATACACTAGTATTTTTAAAAAATTGTTTTACTACCATTTGATGGAAACCCATTTTTAAATAAAACTTTTGACAATTTTATAAGCTCTATTTTCAAAATAAAAATATTATTTATGATTGGGACATTTAAATTTACCTTGAGTTAATTTTTGGTATTTTTCTGACAATGTTCATTTTTCAATGAATAGTGAAAAATACAGCATTTTACATCGAAACTGCTTTTTCATATAATTTAATTATATGGTTATATTACCTTTTTAATTCGTTTTAAAGTTTAATTATAATATATTTTTATCATGTAATCCAATGATGGTAATTGGGATTAATTTCACTTTTGAATTGGGCATAAACAAGTGCCAAAGTTTTCATAAATATTTTTTCTAAAAAACACGCTATTTGTTTTGACAACATGAATTATTTATAAATTAATTATTTCAATTTATGTGTTTGTAATTTGGTAAAATGGATTACATATTTGGAATCGGAAGGTCCAAATTTTTTAACTAAGACTCTTTTATTTTTGGACATTATGAATAGTAATGACAGTTATTATCTTTAATTATCTCGATTAATGAGTAATCAGGTAGTTAAAGATAATAAAATAATATCATAATAATATAAAATGACCACAAAATGTGTCCTAAAGCAACTTGTTGTCTTATTTCCGACCATGTGATTCCTTGTGACAAACGTTGGGGCCCCATGGAATCACTTTTTTGAGAAACTGACTTTCTATCTTTTTATTTTTAAAGAATGTTAAATGTAACAAAGAATGTATCACCTAAGTAAAATATTTTTAATTTTGTCTAATTAAATGAATATTTGGACTATAAATATTCATTGGAAAGATAAAACTATTTCCAATATCATAGTATTTTTTTTTTAATTTTAGACATTAAATAAATTAAATTATTTATGACATCATTATGATGCAGTGATGACCTCATTATTTAACGATTTAAATAAATTGGAATGATATTGTAAAATATAAGACCTAAACATGTCCAAAACCTATTGGATGGGTATATTTAGAACCCTTATCACCTTAGACTCGAATTATATCAATGTGGGACTTTTTAAATCCGATACTCATTTTAAAATAATGGAACATTTCTTTACATTCCAAGAGTGCCCCTCCTCTCCTGTTATAAAAGGCCCCCACCTCTACCTCCTTACCCACACTTCCAAATCTTTTGTCTCGGCCAACCCCTTCCCATTTTGTCTATACACATCCCTCTATTACTCTTTGAAGACTCACTTTGGGCATAAGTCTTCCCAATTAATCCATTGAACTCAAACCAAGGGGATTTACCTGATTTTAAGGTAATGACTTCACTTGTGTCCTTTTGTATTATTTTGCTTCTCCAACCCCCTAAAATCTTTTTATTCATTTATTTTGTAACACCTCCAGTATCTTCAATATAATATTATGTTGTTTTAAGTTGTATTTGAGCTACAATTACAAACACTTTCGTCTAATGGTTAATGAACATACGATTTCTATGGTCGGCGATTTTCTGCCTCACGAAACGATGATTGTTCAATATTCTTTTAACAGGTTTAAAGGTGGCCATTATGATGTCACGGTATTTTATATATGATATATATGGTATTTATGTTTACTATATTCTTCTGTATTTTATATTTAAACCATACCTTTATTCTTTTCATGTTGTGTAAATGCGATAATTTCATATGAGGAAGTGTGCACTACCGCCCACTCAAGTGATGTGACTCGTACATGCAATACATGGAATGAATAAAGAATGAAATTAATGAACATATGTGACCTATATAACACATATATTATAATGTAATTATAATATATATATATATTTATCATTTATTTTTAATTCCATTAATATGACAAAGAAAAAATGGATGTAGCGTTCATGCGTACGTACGGCCTACCATCTCCATGAATGGTGCTTTTCGTTTTTTTTCTCCAAATGATATGGAATAGTATAAAATGAATATTTACTTTATATATATTATATTTTAATCATTAATACTATTTTGGTAATTATTTAATTATATCTACATGGACAATCATTTTTCAAACAAGTTCATTTTTGACTCATGTACCAAACATCGGCAAAAACGTCTTATATGAACTAACAATATTAAACAATTATTATAACATTATAATATTTGATATTAAATGAATAATAATCTTTAAAGGAGGTCCTTAGGAAATTATAAATTGACCAAAATTTATTATTCAGTAATATAAAGAAATGAACAAGACAAGTCAGACTTGAGGTAAGGGATCATACTCTACTCTTTCTTTTTAAGTACACTCTTTTATGTCATTACTTTTAAAGCTCATCATTCTTGTTATTGGGATGTTATTTTATTTTAATCTTACTGTAATTTTTATGTTCATAGGATGAGACACCCTATTCTCCCTCATCAATCTATTTTGGAAGTTTTGAGTGGCGCTGTGAGGCTGCCGAATTTTCATAAGAGATCTAACCTCTCTCTTTCATTTTAAGTACTCTCCTTTATGTAACATATTTTAAGCTCCTCATTGTTATGTTGTGGGATGTTATCTTATATTACTCTTTCGGTAAACTTTATGTTAATATGATTAGAAACCCTATTTGATCTCATCAATCCATTTTTGTATGTTTTAAGTGGCACCGTTAGGCAGCCGAGTTTTCGTAAGGGATTTTTCATATCACTTTTATTCCTGTGAGTTTTATGCTACATTTGCCACAATTTCCCTTGAGTGGTTTATGTACTGTCTATTATTTTACTCATTGTGTAATATACGTTCATTTATGATTATTTACATCAATTTTTTATTGTCCTTCTTTCACGGGGTGTATGTTCTGAATGAAACCCATGTCGGTATGGGAACCTTTCACCCTCCCCTTTTTAAAAGTCTTATTTTGTTATGTCTTTTAATTCACATAATATTATGTTGGGATATGTTCTTATATATCCTTATTGATTTAAATTTTATGTCCATGTGATGACATACCCTTTTTATCTCTCATCAACTCATTCTCTGAATTTTGTAGTGATGTCGTTAGGCTGTCAAATTTTTGCAAGGGAACTTCTTAACCCAAATTTGATTCTTTTGGATAAACTTGAACTCCTTGAATATTTCGTTCTATGAATATGTGTGAATAACATCTTATTGTTTTACACATAATATCAACTTATATTTGGCGTGTTCTTTTGTCACACATAATTATGTAATTGATTTATCCTTAAACCAAGTATATTGTCTTTGTAAGGGACATCGTCTCAATCTCCATTCATTGAGGCATATTTAGTTTTATACACAAACTTATTTTATACGTTGTATAAACCCATTTTACTTTTACGTTTATCCAAAAAGAAATCTTTTTTATACGAAGCGTTTTACTAAATGACAAAAGGGAATGTTTTTGTCTTACGTATGCGGCAACAACGACTTCTCCGCCGTCGTGACCATTATTTGAGTTTCATCATCCTCTACAAGACATACCTTATTTTTAAAAGAAAAATAAATACCATGTTTTACTTTTCTTTTATTTTGGTATTGAAAAGGGTTTTCATAATGTTTTTATATAAATGTGTTGTATTGATATCTTGTTATTGAAAGGTGGAAATGTTATCTTTCCTTTATGCATGATTTATGTGATAAGATTATGTTTTGGTTCTTGGGAATTGTTATGAATATGGGTGGTACCATGATAAACTAAGGGCGAGTGAGCCTGATATAGCTCTCCAATGCATTGGGTAATGTGAAGTAGCGAAACATTAAGGTTTCTCCAAAGAGATTTAAGGAATATACTGTGGTGGGTATTCCAAACGTAACCAAGAGGGTTACTCCATACGTAAGAATGTTACGAATTCCTCATGTTACATATTATGTCTTATGATTTTTATGATTTCTTCATGATTTAATGAGGTATGTTAAATTTCTTATGTTTTATGAGTAAAGTATGATTTCAGTGATTCATATGTGTACATGTACTCATGTTTCCTTTCCATATATTTTTATATCCCTTACTGAGCTTTTTATGCTCATCCCATGTTTTTGAAATGTTTTTCACAGGTCAAGGGAATGGTACATGATATGATGATAGTGTCAAGGATGTGTCAAAAATGAATCCATTATTTATTTTAAATATGTTTCTGTTGATGGGAAAAGATAAATAATATCTTTTATGTAACCACTTTGTATAAATGTGGAATGTAATGCAATTTTATGATCTAATTCTATAAAACTCAAAACCTGAAAAGATCCTCAATGTGTAATCTTTTATTAACTCAAGACTAAGTAAGGTTTACATCTAGGGCCTTATAGTTGGTATCAGAGGTCGGTTTAGACAACTTTAGTGATTAGGAGTTTTTGTTAGACACATGATTAGTCCCTATATCTATTATTTCAGTTAAATACTTTTTTATAACATTTTTTCAGGTCATGTAAAGTTGGTTACGAATGGAAGGAGAAGGATCTCAAACGACATTCCTATCTCTTCCTGATGAAATGCTTGCAATAATTATTGCAAAGTCATGTTCAGATGATTGTGAAACTTTTTCTAGCATACAACTAACTTGCAAGAAGTTGTTTGAGATATCAAACACCTCCACTATACCTCGTTATCATCATGGATCATGGGTTGTTTTTAGATAAATACTATTTTCTCAATATTCTCATATTTTCATGAAAGGTATATATTATCAAAGTATTTTCAAATATTTTACCTTATCACAAGAATTTTAAGAATATTATGATTTTAAAATTGTTGCTGAGGAAGGAGACCCTTGCAAAACCTATTTATATTTGCTTTTAAAATATAGTCTCTCAGCACATACTTATGGTATTTTAAAAGTATTAATAATTGAAAGTTTCAACTCAAATTCTGTCTGACTATTTGATAGAAATCATGTTTTATCAGATGTTTTGGAATTATATGTCATACATGATTATTTTCCAATACTGTTTTTCTGTGAACACCCATATGACCCATGTTGTACATGGTGTATTTGGATGGAGGAAGCAGATGATTTTGAAAGATCTCTAAACCATTTTTGTAATGCATGGGACTTCTACCTACATGAGAAATATGATGATGAAACTGAGTGGACTCCATGATCAAGGTATGATGTGATTCATTTTGGGAATCGTTTTATTTTATCATATGTTGGTGAAATAAGACTTCAAGAATTAATATGTTGAGAGCATAACGAATTTGGATGAAAATGAGAGGTATAAGGAAACTATTGAGGTTAAAACATGTTAGAGTTATTTTTGGAGTTTTACAAAAAGGACAGCACGCAGACCGTGTGACAACCCGTCGCGTCGGACAAAGCTGCGGGAATCGAACCCACAACCAAAGTGCAACTGGTATTTATCACCTACCACTAGACTACATGAAGTCCCTGGTTAGTTTGACTGGTTTTTTTAGTTATATGATTTTATTTATTAAGAGTAAGTTTATTTTGGGTTATATATGGAAATTTATTAACCTATCATGGAGGATATGTGATTAGGTTAATTACTTTTCAATACGAGACATTAAGGGAAACTTATGTTGTTTGGAGGTAAATGTTACGATTTAACTTGGAAGACTATTTGACTAAATCCATCAAACATTTGGGTTTCAATCTTAGTTTGGTGTAATTTGAAAAATTTTATGGAAAATTTGTTTATTGAATGGTCCTCGTTGAACTTTGGGTTTTGTTGGACAAACTTTGGAGATTAAGAATAGATTTTATTTTTATAAAGGGTTATCCTTTTCTGGATTATCTGATCTGGTACTAACCTTTTTGGTTTTGGTTTTGGTTAGAGTCTAAAGTTATGGAATGTATATAGTTCTCTTTTTTGGATTAGGTGATTCTCTAGAAGTTTATTATAGTACTCTTAATGTGAACAAGTCTTCCTAAATACTCCTCATTTGGAGAAAATTTGAGTTTGTGTAAGGAATCAAATAAAAGTTGAAAGTCAACATGATAAGTGATTATGTTTCCTTATGAATAAATTCCTCAATAAAAAGTAACTGAAAACAAAAATATTTTCTATTAACTTTTCTTACTGGGGAATCGAATACCGTTTAACCCACCACAAGTTCGTGATTTTCTTATGTTTAGCTTTCTCCTAGACTTGTTTACTATCACTCTTCCTCAGAACATGACCCTATGTTTTCTCCTCCATGTCCATGTTTTCCTACATGGAATCCTAGTATGGGTTAACTCAGGTGACCTTTGTACTTCTCTTTCTTTCTTATAATGTTATAGTTTAATTTACTCTTTTTCCGATGTGGGGATTTCAATGATGTTTCTGAGCACAATTTCAAAATTGTGAGGACGCAATTCCCAAAACGGGGGAAGGATGTAACACCCCAGGTAAATAAATAATATGACATTTTTATATTTATCCCTATTGGTGAATAAAATATCAATATTAATATAAAGGTAACACTATGCTCGATGGCTTACCCAATACACAACAACGAGTTCTTTTAAAATCATATGTTGCACTCTAATAATAAAATAATATTATTTTAAATGGTAGTTATCACATAGCCGTTGTATTGACAGGAATTAATTCAAATAACTAAAATACGATTATATATGTTTTTTTAAATTTTTTTACTTTTATCCAATAAATTTTAGAGGTTTAAAATACAAATGAATCCAATCTTAAGCATTGAATACACTAGTATTTTTAAAAGATTGTTGTACCACCTTTTGATGGAAAACCATTTTTAAATAAAACTTTTGACAATTTTATAAGCTCTATTTTTCAAAATAAACATATTATTTATGATTGGGACATTGAATTTTACCTTGTTTTAATTTTTGGTATTTTTCTGACAATGTTCATTTTTCAATGAATAGTGAAACATACTGCATTTTACATCAAAATTGCGTTTTCATATAATTTAATTATACAGTTATATTATCTTTTTAATTTTTTTAAAGTGTAATTAAATATATTTTTACCATGTAATCCAATTATGGTCATTGGGATTAATGTTACTATTTAATTGGGCATAAACAAGTGATAAACTTTTCATAAATATTGTTTCTAAAAAACCCGCTATTTGTTTTGGCAACGATAATTATTTTTAAATTAATTATTTCAATTTATGTGTTTGTAATTTTTTATAATGGATTAAATATTTGGAATCAGAAGTTCCAAATTATGTAATTAAGAATCTTTTATTTTTTGGACTTTATGAATAGCAACGACGATTATTATATTTTATTATCTTGATTAATGACTAATCAGGTAGTTAAAGATAATAAAATAATAACATAATAATAAAAAATGACCACAAAATGTGTCATAAGGATACTGGTTGTCTCATGTCAGACCATGGGATGCCTTGTGCCAAACTTGGGGGCCCCATGGAATCAATTTTGTGAGAAAGTGTCTTTTTATCTTTTTATTTTTAAAGAATGTTAAATGTAACAAAGAATGTATCACCTAAGAAAAATGTTTTTAAATTTGTTTACACAAATGATATTTTGGACTATAAATATTCATTGTAAATCTAAATAGATTTCCTACATCATAGAATTTTTTTTATAATTTTTAGACCTTATATAAATTAAATTATTTATGACATCATGATGATGCAGCAATGACCTCATTATTTAACAATTTAAATAATGTGGAAAGATGATGTAAAATACAAGACCTACACATGTAAAAAACCTATTGGATGGGTATAGTTCAAACCCTTATCACCTTATCCTAGAAATATATCAATGTGGGACCTTTTAAATCCGAAAATCATTTTAAAATAAAAAAACATTTCGTTACTTTCCAAGAGTGCCCCTCCTATCCTCTTATAAAAGGCCCCCACCTCTACCTCCTTACCCACACTTCCAAAGCCTTTGGCTTGGACAAACCCGGCCCATTTTGTCTAATAAAATACCTCTCTTACTCCTTGAAGCCTCATATTGGGCATAAGGCTTCCCAAGGAAGCCTTTGTGCTCAATCCAAAGGGAGTTACCCGATTTTAAGGTAATGTCTTCACTTGTGTCCTTTTGTTTTATTTTTCTTCTCCAACCCCCTAAACTCTTTTTATTCATTTATTTTGTAACAAATCAAGTATATTCAATATACTAGGATGTTGTTATAATAATTATTTTAGCTACACTTACACACACCTTCGTCTAATGGTTAAAGAACATACTGTTTCTGTGGTTGGCGATTTACTGCCTCACGAAACGATGATTGTTCAATATTCTTTTAACACAATTAAAGGTGGCCATTATGATGTCACAATATTTTATATATGATATATATAGTATTTATGTTTACTATATGCTTCTATATTTTATATTTAAACCATTCCTTTATTCCTTTCATGTTTTGTAAATGCGATAATTTAATATGAGGAAGTGTGGACTACTGCCACCTCAAGTGATGTGACTCGTACATGAAATACATGGAATGTATAAAGAATGAAATTAATGAACATATGTGACCTATATAACACAAATATTATACTGTAATTATAATATATATATATATATATATCATTTATTTTTAATTCCATTAATATGACAACGGAAAAATGAAAGTAGCATTAATGCGTACGTACGGCCTACCGTCTCCATGAACGGTGTTTTTCATTTTTTATCTCCAAATGACATGGAAAAGTATAAAATGAATATTTACTGGATATATATGATATTTTAATCATTAATAATATACTGGAAATTATTTACTTATAACTACATGGACAATCATTTTTCAAACAAGTTCATTTTTGACTCATGTACCAGATATCAGCAATAACGTCTGATATGAACTAACATTATTAGACAATTATTATAACATTTTAATATGTGATATGAACTGAATAATAATATTTAAAGGATGTCCTTAGGAAATTATAAATTGACCAATGTTTATTAATCAGGAATATAATGAATCGAACAAGACAAGTCAGACTTGAGGTAAGGGATCCTACTCCTGTCTTTCTTTTTAACTACACTCTTTTATGTCGTTCCTTTTAAAGCTCATAATTACTGTTATTGGGATGTTATTTTATATTAATCTAACTGTAATTTTTATGTTCATATTATGAGAGTCCCTATTCACTCTCATCAATCCTTTTTTGACGTTTTGAGTGGCGCCATTAGGCTGCCGAGTTTTCATAAGAGATCTAACCACTCTCTTTCTTTTTAAGTATTCTCCTTTATGTCAGTTATTTTAAGCTTCTCTTTGTTATGTTGGGGGATGTTATTTTATTTTACTATTTCTTTAAACATTATTTTAATATAATTGGTGACCCTATTTGATCTCATCAATCCATTTTTTGATGTTTTATGCGGCCCCATTAGGCTGCCGAGTTTTCGTAAAGGATTTTTCATCTCACATTTATCCCCGTGAGATTTATGCTACATTTTCCACAATTTCCTTTGAGTGGTTCATGTAATTTCCATTATTTTAATAATTTTGTAATATACATTAATTTATGAGTATTTACATCAATGTTTTATTGTCCTTCTTTCACGGGGTGTATGTTTCGAAAGATTCCCATGTCAGTAAGGGAACATTTCACCCTCCTCTTTTTAAAAGACTTCTTTTGTTATGTCTATTAATTCATATAATACTATGTTGGGATATGTTATTCTATATCCTTATTGATTTATATTTTATGTCCATGGGATGAGATACCCTTTTTATCTCTCATGAACTCATTCTTTGAATTTTTTAGTGACGCCGTTAGGCTGTTAAATTTTTGCAAGGGAACTTCTTAACCCATATTTGATTCTTTGGGATAAACTTGTACTCTTTGAATATGTCGTTCTATGAATATGTGTGAATAACCTATGATTGTTTTAAACTTAATATCCACTTATATTTGGTGTATGCGTTCGTCACACATAATTATGTAATTGATTTATCATTAAACCAAGGATACGGTCTTTGTAAGGGACTTCGTCTCTATCTCCATTCATTGAGGTATATTTTGATTTATACACAAACTTATTTTATACGGTGTATAAACCCCTTTGAATATTACGTTTATCCAAAAAGGATTCTTTTTTATATGAATCATTTTACTAAATGACAAAAGGGAATGTTTTTGTCGTACGTATGCGGCGACAACGACTTCTCCACCACCGTGACCATTATTTGAGTATTGGCTTCCTCTAGAAGCCATACCACCTTTTTAAAAGAAAAATGAATACCATGTTTTCCTTTTCTATTTTTTTTGTATTTAAAATGGTTTTCAAAATGTTTTAATATCAATGTTTTGTATTGATATCTTGTTATTGAAAGGTGGAAATGTTATGTTTCCTTTATGCATGTTTTATGTGATAATATTATGTTATGGTTCTTGGGAATTATTATGAAGATGTTTGGTTCCGTGACAAACTAAGGGCGGGTGAGCCCGATATAGCTCCCCAATGCATCGGGTAACACGAAGGAGTGAAACGTTAAGGTTTCTCCGAAGAGATTTAGGGAATATAATGTGATGGGAATTCCAAAAGTATCCAATAGGGTTACTCCCTATGTAAGAATGTTATGAATGCCTCAAGTGACCTTTTATGTCTTATGATTTCTATGATTTATTAATGATTTGATAAGGTATTTTAATGTGATTATGTTTTATGAGTAAAGTATGATTTCATTGATTCTTATGTGTACATGTACTCATGTTTCCTTTCCATATATTTTTATATCTCTTACTGAGCTTTTTATTCTCATCCAAAGTTTTTTAAATGTTTTTCACAGGTCAAGGGAATGGTATATGATATGATGATAGTGTCAAGGAAGTGTCAAGAAAGAATCCATGTTTTATTTTAAATATTTTTCTATTGATGTTAAAGAATGAATACTATCTTTTATGTAACCACTTTGTTTAAATGTGCAATGTAATGCATGTTTATGATCTAATTCTCTAAAACTCTAATCATGAAAAGATCCTCAATGTGTAATCTTTTATTAACTCAAGATTAAGTAAGGTTTAAGGGTTGGGCCTTATATCCCCACCCCTAAATATCCCAATATCCTTCCAATATCACATCACAACTCAAGAAACAATAAAAAACAATCATATCAATTGGGCTCTTTGCCCTTAATAATGGAATCAAGCGTTCATACACAATGAGCTCTCACATGTCCATGCATAAGGATCTTGGACTAAACATGTAAGAGGTTAACTCGAAACCCTGCATGGCATAACCTTTTTTTCAAACTACCAGTTATTCAATTTATCTAGAATTAACCAGTTTATTATTTTTAGGATCCATCTATGGGTATCCAAAATGTAAAACTAACATAGCTATCAAAAATATATTAAATATGATTATTAGATCAATTTTATTATCATTAAATAAAAATGACAACATCAATGAGATTCATTATCTTGCATATTTATCATTAATCAAACAAGTATTAATTAATTTTTTACACTACGTTTTTAGCAATTTCTATCATGAGTGATGAGATAAACAAATCAAGACTAGATATCACACTATATAGAAAAACACGAGGAAATAACATATAATCAATATAAATTTATTTATCAGGTTTATATAATAAATATGTCATTCCCATTGTGATCTACTGGGATAAAACTTTTTATCTCTACATTTTCACAAAATATTATAGATAAGAAACAAATACCCTATATCAAACTGTTCTTGACATCATTTATATGAGAATTATCCACACACTAGATTACGATCCCATCACCCATGAAAATTGTATCCACATGAGGATGTCGTGGCATGACCGCACCATCTGACTGCCAATAATTCTACATTAGAGACGTGGAGATCACATTACACTGTATGGAAAAGTGAATATTGTGCATAAGGATTACTGAAAACACAAGAATAGAGGTAGATCATATATTTTATTGATGAAGAATCGAAGCATTCTACTTGCACCAAATAGAGTGAACATGTAGTGGTATGAATCATCAAGTGGAAAAAGATCTGATAATTATGGTTAGATCTCAACACTCATATGGTATGAATGAAAGGATTGAGCTTATTTCATGATAAAACAAGATGAAAAAACAATGGAGTATGATACATGATCTCTTTAGAAAACTTACGAAGTAGGTTTATGATTCACATGATTTTACATTAAATGTATATTGCATTAAAACATGTGGATTGTCCACGTAAAAGAACCTAGAGACATTACACAATTAATTATGGAGTTATTTACATTGAATCTATCTTAGAGTCTGTAAAAAAGCCTTTAAATTGATTTTTCTTCAAAGGAAACGTTAATGGGGAGAAACTGTAGGATGTTGGAAACACTGTTCATGAACTAGAAAAAATGAAAAAGAAAATGGTTTTGTTGTCAATCACCTACTGGACTGGAAACACTATTCCTGAACTAGAAATTTGGAAATGGAAATGGATGATGTTGGAATGATGCTATTAGAAGGGAGTTGTTGGAAATAGACTACTGTTCTAGAAACACTATTCCTTAACTATAAATATTGCAAAAAAATAAGCTATATATTGAATGATTTTTTTGAAAGGATGATGTTTGAAATATATTATTATTTTGGAAACAATGTTTATGAACTAGAAATTTCAAAAAAGAATAATGCTGCTGTTGGAAGGATGTAACTGGAAAGTTGGTTGTTGTAAGTAGCCTACTGTTCTGGAAATGCTATAAATGGACTAGAAATTTTGAAAAGGAAAACAATGATGTTGGAAGGCTATGGTTTGAAGGATGTTGTTAGAAGGCTGTTGTTTGATGGCTCTTGTTGCAAAGCTACTTTTGGAAAGCTGCTGTTGGAAATAACGTACTGTTCTCGAATCATTTTTTAAGAACTAGAAAGTTGTTAAAGGAAATATTCTTGTGATGATGTTGGAAATACTGTACTATTTTGGATAAACTGTTCATGAATTAGAAATTTGGAAACATGCTGGTGATAAGTCACCATGACCTCCCAGAACACCTCTAACACTAGATAACAACAATATAGTGTACATCGGGAGGTCTGGGCCATTACATGGTCACTATAGATGATGAAAAACTTATTAAATGAGAGACAATAAGAGGAAAATATATAGGAAATATAGATAAGGGATCAAATTATCACTAATAATAAACCTAGAAGTTCCCATGTGAAAACATGGTTTAATAGAATTATCAAATTTCAATTGGGTTCACATTGATATGGAATACATGGTCATAAATTTTCTTATATGTATTTTTTATATAAATATATATGATAATATATGAATAGTTTTTTTGAATAAATATTTAATAATATATATATATATATATTATTTATAAATAATTATATATATACATTTATTTGTATTCATGTAAATGTAAATATAAAAATTTTATATGTATAAATTATATAAATGTTTATATAAATAATTATATAAATTTATATTTATATATAATAAATAAATAAAAAAATTAAATGATTTATATATATGTGAATATATATATGTATAATTATATAGAGGTTATAACACTAAAAAATTGTGATTCATGAACATGTATGCAACATACTTGGAAGGGGGCAGTTTTGATATGAATTAGTCTCATCTTTACGTTTCATTTATTTTTGGGATAAATTTATGTATGACAGTCATTTTTATCATATTATTGGTTTTCCCTAAGTTACATTAGGTGTGTGTATGGGGCGTTATTGCCTAAATGCTTGTTAGTAAGACTAATCTTCGGGATTAATTTATTAAAAATAAAAATGAAGTTCATTTGTTTAAAAAACATGATGTGGATTTACATCCACCCCAAATTTATTATATTGTTCAACCTTTTATTTTTTAGTTGTTTCAAAAAATATATTAATTTATATTTAAAATATTAAAATAGTTTTATGTATAATGACTCTTCTCTAAACATTTCATAATCGTGAGTTAAATAAAAAATTAACAATTATGATCTTTTCGAGTTTAGTGTTTTATAGAAATAGGCCATAACTATTACATATTAGCTTGAATATTACAAGTAGACACTACTACTTAGTATCCATTTTTTTCATTAAATATAAAATCATAAAAAGAAACATGTCATGTTGCGTGTTTTAGACATCAAAACATTTCCAGGATCACATCCTTGTCCCTATTCCTCTTCACGTAATAGGAAAAACTATTCAATAACATGGGATGAGCAGAAAGCATAGTGAGGGATACACAAAAAAGAAAATTATTATTTTTTCAAAACAACATTTAATCCATGAATACATTATCATATGTAATTCCATTTACCTTTATGAGGTAGTAAATACTCTTCTCTAAATAAAATATAATTCCTTCCCTTTTTTAACCATAATATTACCATAAAACCCAAAGAAAGCATACAAAACATATACCGATAACATGGGATATAATCATACATAAAAAGAAAACCCATATGGTCTATTTCCACTTATATCACTAAATGTAATAGCCATATGACTGACTTCCATATCCAATGCCTTGGAGGTTAAAATCTAACCAACCCATCCTGGTTTATCAGGGCACCCCCTGTCATTTGGTTTATCAGGTAACCACCCGTCAAATGTCCAATACCAATATAAAATCACAACAAATAATATATTTTAAATATATACATTTCACTAATAACATTTCCACATTGAGACTTAAACATATCATTCCATGATATTGACATAATAAATGCTCAATGAAACCATTTTCAAAACCATTTAAAACATTTAATTAAGAGAATTTTGAATCAAAGTGTCCGATACCACATTGTAGAATTTAAAGGAATTAATGTTTTAAAACATTAATGTCCTTTTAATTAAATATTAAAAAACATTTTTAAATTATTTACATTAATGAGAAATATTCAGATGAATAATAAATTAAGCTTTTATAATGATGTTTTAGTTAAAGAGTCTTGTAACACATGAGAAACACATGACAAAACCTAATTGAAGAATAGAATGAAACAAAATTCATAATATAATGAGAATAATTATATAAATGAAATAAGATTCCAATGTGAAGTATATACATAATATAAATTATAATTGGTGAATAACAACTATGATTTCCAAAGGAAATGTATATTGAGATGATATCCCTTATAAAGGAAGTATCATTAGATTAAGGATAAATCAAATACATAGTTATGTGTGACTAATAATAATTCACAAAATATATGTTTATATTATGTGAGAATAAATTATAGGTTATTAAAAAATATTAATAACATTACACAATCCTAAAGTATATGTTTAAACCAAAGAATATAAATTGGGTTATGAAGTTCGCTAACATAAATTCGACAACCTAACTTCGTCACATTAAAATTCAGAAAAATAATTGGATGGAAGAGAAATTGGAATATATTCACATGGTTATAAGCTTTAAATAATTAAGGATATATAAAACATGGCCCAACATTAGAATATGTAAATAAAATGATATAACAAAAATAAGTCTTTTAGAAAGTGGATGTCAAAAGGTTCTTTTAACGATTTGGAATCTTATGAAACATTCACCATATGAAAGAAGGAACATAAAATAAAGATTTATTTAACAATTAATTAATTTATCTTATGATATGAATACAATAATTGGTAGTACATACACCACACAAAAGGATATAGTGAAAAAATAGCATGAATCTCACGTGAATAAGAAGTGAACTGAAAACCCCTTACCACATTGTAATCAAACAAATAGTATGAAAAGAAGTTAATAATCCCAAATTGAATAACATAATACCATGAATATAGAGAGAATAATGAAAATATATTTCAAATGTCTTTACACTATACACCATATGAAATAAATAGGAGGTGAACAATGGAAATATCACGAAATTAAAAGTTAGATAAGATACTCCTTACCTCAAGTCTGACTTGACTCGTTCATTCGTTAATATACTAAATAGTAATCTAATGATAATTTATACATTATTATGAACATTTTCAAGTTTATTATTCCTTTTAATCACTTATTACCATGTTATAATCATTATTTAATCATTTAAGTTAATAATTTTCATTTTGCCGATATTTGGTACCTGAGTCAAAAATGGACTTCTTATAATTACAAGTTGTACATGTGGTCAAAAGTTCATTTTATCAGGATTGATATTAATGATTTAGATATAATATATATCATATATATCCAGTTTATAAAAGTATTTATAATAGTAAATATCATTGGTAATTATGAAATGAAACACATTGTTCCTGGAGAAAGTAAGATGTACGTACGCATGAACGCTACTTCCATTTCTATTTCGTATTAATATGGAACTGAATCATAATGATACATATGTATATTATAATTCCATTATAATTTCATATATAATTTCATTAACTATACACATTATATGATCCACAAAAGTCATGAACAAGTCATATCACTTGGAGGGGCGGTTTTTCGCACTTCCTCAAATGAGATTATCATATTTACCCACTATAGAATCCACAAAGGTATTCTATAAATAAAAAATAATGAATTATAGAAGCAAAATAAATATAATATATATCATATATAAATATATTAACATAATAATGGACACCATGAATGGCGGTTGGAGGTATTTGAACAATCATCTTTTCTTGAGGTAGTAGTTCACCATCCACTGAAACAGTTTGTTCATTACCCATTAGAATGAGGTGTGTGTATCTGTAGTATAAATCCAACTAAAAAAACCTTTTATATTGAATATAATGGGTTTTTTATAAAATAAATTAATAAAAAATGTTTACTGTATGGGGTAAATAAAATAAAACAGAATAAGACATAAGAATTTAAGAGAAACTGCCATCATAAATTCAGGTAATTCCATTTGGTGTGGACCAAAAGGTCTTCTTGATGTGCCTTCAACCTATGTTAATGATTCTAGGTGTAATATAAGGATAATGAGAGCTAATTTGGGATGAGTTTGGATGATCCAAGGGGCTTTATAGGTGTTATGAATGGGATAGAGGTGCAGGCTTTTTATAAGGGGGAGGAGAGGCTCTTAAAGAATGTGTATAAATGTTATTTTATAATATAATAATTTTCCATTTATAAATGTCCAAAACAAATTAATGTTGAAGATAATATGAACCATTGACGTAATAAAATAATCCTATAATAATTGGAGAGGTTGTGAATATTTTTTATCATTGCAAAATTAGTTATTTAAATGATTTGTTATTGAGGTAAACAATTCACCATTATTGTTTAAAAAATAATTTAATTTATATGAAATCTAAAAATTATATAAAAAATACCATGATGTAGAAATATTTTTATAGTTCAATAGAATATTTATATTTGAATATATTACTTTCATAACTCTATTTAACAATTAATATACTAAAAGATATTTGTTTTTGTAATTTTTTACTTTAATTTTTGTTAATTGAAATAATGTATATTACCACACATAAGTGGCTCCATGGGGTCCCAAAACCGACCAATGGATGCCAATAGTAGTTCATGACTCATCCAATAATGTTATAACACGTTTTATCATAATTTCATATTATGATAATATTATTTTTACCTTGATTTATCCTATTTACTTTTTACCATGATAAATAAAATTCAAAAGAAACTATTCACCAAGAAATATTTTCATCTCATTGTACCATATTTGACATAATAATAACAAAATTTTATTTTTTATTTTATAAATTCAATTTACATATGTGGTGATATTTAATTTAAATGAAAAAATCAGCCTTTTCCCTACCACTTAGTTTTTACAATATTCATCAAAAATTGGTGTTTTTCAGTAAGATACCAAAAATTCAGCCTAAGATATATTTTATATTCTGAATTCAAAATCTAAGTATATTTTAAAAAATTCAAAAACTAGTTACTGGATAAATTAATTTAAAATTAATTCACATTGTCAAAACATAAGGTGTGTTTTTAAGAAATATTTACTATCAAAAGATTGACACTTGTTTATGTCCAATTTAAAAATTGAAATAATTCCATTGAACAATATTGGATTAAATGGTAAAAATACAATAAATTTAAACTTTTAAACCAAATGAAATGATAATATATCAAAATTAATATATTATATTAAAAGACAACATTTAATTAAAATACAATATGTTTCATTATTCATCAAAAAAATTAATTTTATCCGAAAAATTAAATAATTTAAACCAAAGTAAATTTTGATGTCCCAATAATAAAGAAGATTTCTACTCCATCACGTAGAACATATAAAAGTGACCAAAACTATATTTAATGAGGTTTCACCATCAAAATGCGTTAAATCTGCCTTTAAAAGTAAATTATGCATAAAATTAGATTCATTCACATTATAAGCCTATAACAATTATTAGAAAAATGTAAAAACATTTAAAAAAATATGTATAATCATATTGTAGTTAGTTCTATTCATTCCCTCCAATAAAATGTCTACAAATGAATTACCATTTAAAATAATAACATATTCTTATTTTTCAGTATGACTCAACATTGTTTGTAACATAAGACATCAGAGAAACACATTATTGCATGTCATATACACACTTGAATATAACATCCCCATTAAAATATAATTAATATTTAATTAAAAAATATTGATAAATATGAAAATGTCATATTCGTTATTTTCCTAGGATGTTGTTTCCTTCACCCCTTTTACAAATTGTGTCATCGCAATTTTAAAATTGGTCATGGAAACATAATTGAATGTCCCACATCAGAAAAAGAGTAAACATAACAATCACTTTAAAATAATGATATGTACAAAGGTCACCCGAGATAACCCATACTAGTTTTTCATGAAAACATGGATATGGAAGAGAAACTAAGTGAAATGTTTTGATGGAGATTGAAATAAAACAGGATTAAGAGAAAGTTAACAACACGAAAACAACAAATTTTTTATTTTTTAATCTGTAATTGGTATCACAGTAGAAAAATTAAATAGAAAACGTTTTTGTTTTATGTTCCTTTTCAGAACATTGAGGAATTTATTTATGAGCCTAACTAAGAACCTAAGTACACATACATACTTTTCATGTATACTTTCATACGTTACAAAATTTATACCACAAACACTTCATTTTTCATAACGATGATTATTCAATTTGAATTGGAAAAATCGAAAGCATGAAAATCATGTTCTATAGAATAACATGATCCAAAAAATATAAACAATATATTTCCCATATATTTATATATTAACTACAAATAATTGTTTAGAATGAGATCAGATAATTCATAAAAGGATGATACTTTATAAAAAGAAATACTACTCTTAATCTCCAAAATCCAACAAAAGTACCCAATGTTCCGGAAAGACCATTCAACATACAATTTCCCTAAAAATTCATGAACAAAATAAAAAATTATTTTGAACCACAAAAATCCGAAGGATTTAAATCACATAGTCTTCAATAGTAAATCTTTTTATTTAACACAAAAAACATTGACTACTCTTAATGTCTCATAATGAAGTGTAATTAACCAAATCATATATTCTCTATGTTAGGTTAATCATTTCCAAAAATATCCCAAATCACCGTTGTCCACATTATAAACATTGATTTTTCCAAAAAATTATTTTAACCATTATTCCACAAATTAAAACCCAAGTTATTCTATTTTCTTAAATCTTATAGTGATCCGAAAAGAGATAATTTCATCCAAAATTACATTTATCAATTAATCCCTGAATCATTTTCCTATACTAACGATGTCCATTTTATAAAACATATAACCCCAAATAAAATTATTCATGATTCAAATAATCATTTAAATAATTATAATGAATCATTCTAACCAGGGACTTCACGTAGTCTAGTGGTAGGTAATAAATCCCAATCGCACTTTGATTGTGGAATCAATTTATGATGCCTTGTCTGACACGATGGGTTATCACACAGTCTGCATGTTTTCCTTTTTCAAAAACATTACAATTTCACAACATTCAAAAAAAAGAGACAAATTCCTCACAAATAAACCAACCTTAATTTAATTGTAATGGTTATCTAATACGTTTCATTTTTCACCCCAAAATGTAAAAACCAATTATCACTTCTAAAGTAATTATGGCTCTTTTAATATGGTAAACATTATGGATATGTCACTAATGCTTAAATTACAATCTCACCTCTAATGTTATCTATAATAACTTCTCATACCAACTATAAGTACTCGACCTTAAACAATTCATAATCTTGAGATAAATCAAGAATTCACCCTAAGGATTTTTCAGGGATAGAGTTTTAGAGAATTATGCTACAACTATTACATATTAGCTTTAATATTACAAGTACACACTACTAATTAGTATCAATTGTTTTCCTAAAATATAATCTCTTAATATGAAACATATCCAATTCCATGATTTAGTCATCATGTAATTTCTTTGATCATATCCTTGTCCTAAATCCTCTTCATGTCTCATGAAAACCATTTCAAAAAAATGGGATGAGAAAAAATATGAGTAAGGGATACATAAAAAATAAAATAAAAATTATTTTTTCTAAAAAACATGTATTCCATTAATCATTATCACATGTAATAATTTTTTCCTTTATGAAGTATTGAATAATCTTCTCTGAATAAAATATCATATCTTACCATTTTGTTACCAAAATATTACCTTAAAACCCATAAAAAGCACCCATAACATATAAAGATATCTTGGGACATAAAAATTCATAAATGATATAATAATACGGCTGACATCCACTCATATTTCTAAATGTTATACCATATAGCCAAATTTCATACCCAATGCATAGGAGGTTATAACGTAACCACCCATCCTTGATTATCATGGCACCCCAGATCATTTGGCTTATCACATCATCAACCTTCAAATGTACAAGTGATATTATAAAATCATAACACATAAAATACTGTATGTATTAAAATTTCATTAATAAAATATCCACATTTCAATTATAATATATCATTTCATGATATTGATATAATCAATGTTTAATAAACCCATTTTCAAATCAAATTAAAACATTTAATAATGATATTTTTGATCAATGTGTCTCATACCACATTGAATCTTATAAAGAAATTAATGTTTTAAAACACTAAGGTATATATAAATAAATTCTACACAGCATTTTTAAAATATTGACATTAATGAGAAAATAATTAAAAGAATAATTCATTAATGGATTATTACAGTGATTCTTGAAAAAATGCCGCCAAGTGCTTATCCTTCATGATGCTCTAGACCCATCCCGTTGGGATCTGCTCACCCCTCCATATCTGAGGGAGGAGGTTCACGCCTTTTGCTTCCAGTAAGAAGGATTCCTGCCATGGTCCTTCTCCACTTTTTCCTAGGATCTCCATCTCCCCGAAAGTGTCGGGTCTCTTTCTAGAGGTTCCCCAGCTATCTTTTTGTCCATCAGAGATCAACAACGCAGCAGATCAGAGTATGTTCACTTTGATGGACCCATTTATTCCGTATAGGCTCTCGATGGATGCGTTTTTGCAGTTAGTTTCTAAATCATGTGATCTTTTTGAGCATGTGGTCGTCGGGTTGCTTGATAAGAGGTATCTCATGGTTCGTTTTGGTTCAGAGGATGATATGAATGTTGCCTGGTCATGTTCTCTGAGAAGGTGTGTTGGTTCCTTCTTTTATTTCTTCCGAGGGAGTTTTTATTTTCATATTTACCGTGAACCATCTTCGCTCGTGACAAGGGATAGCATCCCCTAGGTTCCTCTTTATTTTCAAAATCCCTCAATTCTCTGTGCAATTGGTAACATGGTTGGATGTTATCCTTGTTCTGATCAACAAACAGGTTCTGTGACTCATCCAATTTGCACAAGAATTTTTTTTGAGGTTGATGTCGTGAGGACCCTAGTTCATTGTTTTTGAATTTCTGATGAGCAGGAGTTCCATTCGATGAAAGAGGATATATTTGAATCATGGATGAATTTCTTTGTGAAATGTCATCAGTTTGGGCATCAAGAGGTTGTTTTCTGTAATGGTGGGAAGAGTGGTGGCTCGTAGGTGATGGAATGGCAGTCTGGAGAGGGTTGTGTTGTTCATGATGCTATGAGGCCAACTCATGATGTTGTGACAAATGGTTGTGCAGATACTGTCTTGAGTGCACCTCTAGAATCTGAGGTCGGTATCAGAGTTGAAGGTTTTTTAGGCAGGGAGGCCGGCTAGGCTCCTCTTGCAATGAATCTTGTGGCTTGGTCAATGTTGTACCAGTGCTTACAATTGGTGTGATGGAAATGAAGACACCCTGGAATCCATAAGTGATTCATGT
The DNA here is from genome assembly GCA_963277665.1 of Viscum album. NCBI lineage: Eukaryota > Viridiplantae > Streptophyta > Magnoliopsida > Santalales > Viscaceae > Viscum > Viscum album. The sequence continues at coordinate 1,929,662,410 of OY728127.1, read as the reverse complement.
TTTTGACAAGCTTAAACATGATCTTACAGTGGTGTCCTGGTCCGCTTTAGAGTGGAGTGCTTGTCACCTACATAGGGTTACTTCCCTATAGAGCAGTGTGCCATGGAAGTTGGTCATCAGAGGAAATTGAATATTTTTAAATCTGGTATTGTGGAGGATGATTTAGAGAATGTTGTTTCTGAGGTTACTCCATGATCTTTTGAGGAGTTTATGGAATCCATGAGGGAGGTATTGGAAATGCAGAGGTGGAGCAGCAGCAGGCCCCAATCCATCTATAGGGGTGAACTGTGATGTTGTTGTCCTTCTAATCTCTGGAAAGTCTGTGGATAATGATGTGGGGCATACTAGCCATGGGGACAAACTACAATATATGGCTTGCAACTCCTTGTAGTCAAAGCTGGTGATAGATTCTATTTTGGATTCGGGTGTTCCTGTATCAGGGGCTGTAGAGGATTGTGTTCTAGAATGGAATAATGGTGATGATAGGGGAGTGTAGATCATGGTCTCTACTGGTAATAGATTTCAAGAATTGGAGAATGTGGATGTGATGCATAAAAAGGTGACTGATGCGAGATAGAAAGGAGGTCTCTAGCGGTATGTTGTCGATCCAATGGTTGATGTAACCTAGGAGGTTGTGATGGCCCTGATGGATAGGTCACACGGTCTTGCTTTCATTGATGTCAACAGTCATGTCCAATAGGATTGTGGATTTAAGGATGGTTATCAAGAGGTGAAAATATTGTGAAACTGGGGTGATATCTCGGATAGTGTCAGGGAAAATGTTATTGGTGTGGTATGACCTTCCTACAGTAATGTTGTTCAGGGTTCAAGGATGAAGTTTCACAGGGAGGAAGGTGTGAACACCACCCCACCACATCGATGAGAGAAGAAAGACTATACTAATATTCCATGGAATGTTTCTATTATATTTATTATTAGAAGAGAAAGCTGGGTTATGCAGTCCTCGAAAATAATTTCTGGCCTTAGAGATACTGAATCTTAGAAAGAAATATTCCAAGTTTCTTACACACTATGATAGCTCAGAGTGGGAGACAGGTAAAGCAGGGGACTTAATCTCTAAAGGGGGTGGTGATGAGATTGATATATATGATATGTAGCTATTCTGTATTTCATGTACCCATTTTTATTTTCTTTTATTAATAAATGGTCAGAGGCTTGCCTCTGGCTGAGCGTTTCGGTAATAATTCATTAAAGATATTAAAATGATGTTTTAGTTAATGAGTCTCATAACATTTGAGAAACTCTTCACTAAAAATAATTGATGAATAGAATAAAAAAACTTATAATATCATAAGAATAATCTTATTCATTATATAATATTCCAAACGGTATTATATACCTACATAAAAGTGAATTTGCGTATAACAACATTGATTTCTCAAGGAAATGTAAATTTGAGATGAATCCCCGAATAATGACGGTATCATTAGATTTAGAAAAAATAAATTACATAATTATGTGTAAAAAATAATAATACACTCAATATATGTGGATATTATGTCTGCAAAAATCATAATTCATTCAAACATATTTATATAATGACTTAATCAAGAAATATAACTTTTACCCAATGAATTGAAATTGGGTTAAAAATTTCCCTTACAAAAATTCTAGAGCCTAACGAAATAACATTAAAATTAATAAAAATAATTTGATTAGAGATAAAAGGGTGTGTCATCACTTGGATATAAAATTTAAATCATTATGGACATTTATGAACATATCCTAATATTAAAATATTTAAATTAAAAGACATAACAAAAATATGTCTTTTAAAAAGATGAGGGTGGAAGATTCTCTTAGGGATTAGGTAACTAATAAAAAATTCACCATATGAAATAAGGATCATGAAATAAATATTTAATTACCCATAAAATATTGTATATTATAAAATTTATACAATTATGGGAAGTACATACACCCACATAAGTAAATAGTGGCATTATAGCATGAATCATACAGGAATAAGAAGTGAGATGAAAACCCCTTACCACATTGTAATCAAACGAATCATATGAACAAAAGATAGTAAAAACCAATTCAATAATATAATACCATTAATATAATGTGAATCCTGAAAATATATATCAATTTTCATTACAAAACACACCACATGAAATAAATAAGTGGTGAATAGTGGAAGTCTCAATGAATTAAAAGTGTGATAAGAATCCCCTTACCTCATGTCCGACTTGACAAGTTCATTATTTAATATCCTAAATAATAAACTAAAACTAATTTATACTTTATTAATAACCATTTACTAGTTTAAAATTCAATTAAAATCACTTATTACTATGTTATATTCACTATGTAATCATTTAAGTTAACAATCATCGTTTTTTCGATATTTTGTACAGGAGTCAAAAATAGACTTCATATAATTAAAAGATGTTCATGTAGTCCAAAGTTCAATATAACCAGAATTTTATTCATGATATATATCATATATATCATATATATATATACATTATATACATGTATTTATAATAGTACATAACATTGGGAGATAAAAATTGAAATGCACTGTTCATTGAGACGGTAAGTCGTACGTACGCATAACGCTACTTCCATTTCTATTTTGTATTATAATGGAATTGAAACACAATGATAAAAATATATATTACAATTCTAGTATAATATCATAAATAATTTCATTAACTTTTCCCTTCATACGTTCCACATAAGGAATTAATGAGTCATATCACTTTGAGGGGGCGGTAGTCCGCATTTTATAAAATGATATTATCGTATTTACCCTCTATGTAAACAAAAAAAGGTATTCTATAAAAGAAAAACAAATAAGAATAGAAAAAATATAAATATATTATATACCCTGCATAAATAAAGTTCCATCCTAATGGCCACCATGAGAGGAGGTTGGAGATATTTGAACCATCATCATTTTGTGAGGTAGTATTTCACCGTCCAGAAAAACAAAATGTTCTTTACCCATTAGACGGAAGTCTGTGTAATTGAATTAGAATGCATGTCATTAAAATATCCAAATATATTTAGGATACTGGTTTTGTTATAAAATATAGGCATAAAATTACTTTAGGTGGTTGAATATGTAAAAGAAAACAAAATTAAAAAAAAGAATTTAATAGAAAGTGTTACCTTTTATTTGGGTAACACCCTTTCGTTTGAACCAAAAGGACAACTTGATGTGCATTCTGCCTAAGGTAAGGCATTTAGTTGGAAGTGAGTTATCATTAGAGATAATTTTTATAGTGGTTATATGATCCCAGTGGCTCGAGAGGTGTGATTAATGGGTAATAAGAGAGGGCTTTTTATAATGGGGGATCTTTATGAGTGTGTGAAAATATTATTTTATTATATAAAGATTTTCATTTTCTAAAGGTCCAAAACTAATTAAATCAAAATATATTATGACTATTGGTTTAAATATAATAATCCAATAATAATTGTATATTTTTTGGATATTGTTTTAATATTTATAATCATATATATTTAAACCCTTTATTAATGAGGTAAACACTGCCTCATTTTTTGTCATAAATAATTAAATATATTTAATGTCCAAAAATTACAAAACAATTTCCTCATGTACGAAATATTTTTAGATTTAAAAATAATATTTATAGTCTAAGAGATTAATAAATAACACTATGTTAAAATTAATTTACTAAAAAATATTTGTTTATGTGATTTTTACATTACGTTAAGTTATTAAAATAAAGATTAATTATCACTCTAAAGTGGATCCATGGGGTCCCAAAATCAACCCATGGATTCCCATGGTAGGTTATTACAAATTAAATATGGTTAGGACATGTTTAATCATAATTTTATATTATTATGATATTATTTTTACCTTGAAATAACCTATTTACCTTCAACCGCACTAAATATAAGCCAAAAGTTACTACTCACCAAAAAAATATTTTAATCTTATTGATCCAAATTTTAATTTCTAATAACAACCATGTATGTTAGATTTTTGAAATTCAATTGACATAAGTTGTAAAATTTCATTTAAATTAAAAATTCGTCTTTTTAACTACTATTCAGTGTTTTCACTATTCATCAAAATTGATGTTTTTCAGAAAAATACAAAATAACCCACCTAAGAAATATTTCAAATTATGAATAAAAAAATATGTCTATATTACGATATTAAAAACATAGAAGTATGATTAATTAATTTAAAATTAATTCCCATTGTCGAAACAAATGACGGGTTTTTAATAAATATTAACAATCAAAATATTGACAATTGTTTATGTCCCATTTCAAAATGAAATTAATTCCAATGACCAAAATTGTATGAAATTGTAAAAAATATAACTAAACTTTAAAACATGTTTAAATGATAATATGACAATATAAATAAATTATATTAAAAGGAATTTCTGAAATAAAATAATGTATTTTTCACCATTCATCAAAAAATAAATTTTGTCATAAAAATTCAAAAAATTTACCCAAAGTGATTTTTGATGTCCCGATCATAAAGAATAATTTCATTTTCACAAATATAATATATAAAAGCAACCAAAACTAGATTTAATGAGGTTTCTCCATCCAAAGGCAGTAAATAAATATTTTAAATTTAATTACGCTTAAAATTAGGTTCATTCAAATTATTAGTCTCAAACTTTTATAGTATAAATGTAAAAACATTTAACAAATATGTATAATTATATTGTAGCGAGTTATATCAATTCCCTCTAATAAAATGTCTAGGCATTGATTACCATTTAAAATAATAATATATTATTATTTTTCAATATGACTTAACATTGTTTGCAACATAAAAAATAAAAGAAACCCATTGTGGCAAGTCAAGTACTAACTTGAATATAAAATTACCTGTAAAAATATAATAATTAATTATAAAATATTTAAAATATTAAAATATCATATTCAGTATTTTTTAGTGTTGTTACAAATAGGTTTTTTAAATATTAATTTATATGTCTGTTATATATTGAGGGGGTTATAACTACCATTAATATGAACACAACTAAATTTAACAAAAGGATTCTCCCTTTTGGTAACAACTACTAATCTGAACAGAATATTAATTTAATAAATTTTTTATATAAATATTAATTAAAAATTAAGTAGTTTTTATATACATATATATTTGAAAAATATGTAAATCGTGTAAATATATTTTGATAGTGTTTATGGATTCTTATCATTATAGTCATTAATGAAATTTTTTGAATTGTTTAAATATCATTTATCAAGACATCTTGATATTTTCATTCAATTTAATAAATTCCATGTGTCCTTAAAAAATTTTCAATCGTGAAGCAAGATCGTTATACCAGAATTAAATAAATGAATAAATAATTATCAATAAGCAATATATCATCCTTGGTTTCTCTATTTTGAAAACATTTAACTCCCTGGTTACATGATTTTTTGCTTGAATACAACTAAAAATATAATCTAGATTCATTAAAAATAACTTATTGTCGTTGATACATTTTTTAATTTTTTGATAAAATTTATTATTAGTTAAAAACATATCTTATATTTACCAATTTATGATATTAATGAATGACTTATATTTTTTTATTCTTTTCAGTTTCTTGATATATTTTTCCTCTGGAAAATTCATTGGTTTAAATGAGAATATATGTCTATTTACATGGTTTTTCCTATATGAATAATAAATGATATAAAATGACACAATTAAAAATATTCATCTACAATTATATATTATATAATATTAAATCATATAAAATCATAGATCAAATTCCCCATTAATTTCTAATATATAATTAATATATAAATTCATTAATTTATTATATATTATTTTCATCAGTATTATTTGTTATATACATCATAAATTCTATTTTAATCATTAATTCAAATCCATTTTCATGGGATCCTGTCAGTCTCCTCGAGTTTTCCAAATATTTAAATCCCCAAAATAATTGTACATTGATTAAAAATAATAATTGTTATTTTACGACATTTTATATAATAATTAATGAGTCTCCTATATCATATGCTATGATTGGTCCTTTGTAATGAGGTATTGTATGAATATATTTTAGTGTGTGTCCATTCAATGATATATACTTGTCATCACCAGTGACAAATGAGTCTCCTATTCACCCTAAATAATTATTCTATAGGACCTAAACATATTTCTTACTAGTTATAAATATTTTATCTCTTATATGATGAATTTTTCATGGATCATTAATAATACTTACACTTCCATGACCAACTAAAATTAAGTATCTCTATATAAATCACATCCAAATATAATTTATTCAATTATATTTTTATAGTAAAATATTATAATATTACAATATGAAAAAAGTGTGTAATTGATGGTTTGTAAAATTAACATGAAATAATTAATAATCTTGTCATTTATTTTCTTATTAATTAGATATGAGGAATTATTCATTATTATTTTAGAAATATGAGGGGCTGATGTTTTTTAATATTTTTATATTAGTATATTTTATTTTAAAACATTATATTGTAACAAAAACATTTTTTCACACATTAATACAATGTTCTAAAATGATATATTTTGTTAACCTACAATATATCCTGATTGTGTTGATGAGAGGTACACATTATTTATAAAGGTACATAAAACAATTTATATTCCATTTCTTTAGATAATAAAAAATATTTATGGGATAATCATTTATATGAAACGTAACAACACACTATTTTATCATATCCTCACTATCTTTATTTCATTATTCTTTGGGTGTGGTGATATAAAATTCATTATAATTTCACGCAACATTAAAACAAATTGAAACACCACATTTTTTAACTAATATTGTTACTATACTATAATTTATTATTCTTGTTACATCACTCATTATAAATTACTTATGAAAAGTAAAATACAACAAAAACTACCATTGTTGAAACCAATTTTGATTTTGTTGATATCTTTATTTAAATGAAAATATCTTTTACAACCATAAAGTACAAAAATGATAGATAATAGTATAATGAAAAATTTAATTCCTTATGTACTATAATAAGGGATTAATAATGGGTTTTAATATATTATTATTTGAATTAAAGGGAATTAATATATATAGTTTTTTTAATGAAATTACAGACCGCAAACATCTCCATCATAAAATGAATGATAGTTCATTATTATTTCGACAGAAAAAAATAAATATTCTCTTGAAAAAAATTAATATAATATTAATTAATTTTTTGACAAAAACATAGTAGGTTATCCCAAATTATGCATAATAGTGAACTAGATTATATCAATCTGACTCACCCATTTATGAAGAATTTTTTTTATTAATCAATAATTTATGTAATATATATTGAAATACATTACATTATATGTATCATAATCTTTTGTATATCATAAATTATTTTTTAAGTAATCATTAACCACAAAATCTCTTTTCTACAAAAAATATTTATCATGAAATGACTTTGTATAAATAAATTGAGAATGAGACATACATAAATATGGTTATTCAATTAATATGTGTTAATACCCTGATATTTTAATGTTGAACATAATCCCATATATATGACATGATCGCTCAACTAAAATTTCTATCTACCTTATTTCAATGGAATGATCATGATTAAAATGTTTAATTTATTTTTAATATTATATTTACTTACAATATTATGTCTAAAATGTTCAATTATTATTTAGTAATTAATACCTTTTTCATATCATTTATGTGGTCAACACACAAATTACTCAAAGACAACACTTACCTTACTACTAAAACAAATTATGGGCCCATACCATCATACTAATACATTAAACGACATATAATGGTTGAAAACCAGATATTTACAATTTCTTCCCTTTTCTAATGCTTTTGAGGATATTTTTAGAAATTGAATTTATAATCTATTATGATGGATGCTTTATGAAATGCTTAATTGGACATATGAAATATACCCAAATGTTTTTTCATTAATGTCTGTGGATACATTCTACCATTACACATATTATTACATGATTTTTTGAATAATTACCCATAAAATGAATAACATGGATCGTAATGCCTAGCTTTATTGTATGAAATGGTATGTAACAATGAAAATATGAAAATGGAATAAAAAAATACTTATATTAATCAAGTATAAATAGCCCTTAAATACCATTGAGATATTTCATCTACATTGGTAATCCAAGGGAATACATAGACAAAAGGGATTAACTAAAAATACTAGTAATGAAATAATCGTATAAAAAATGAAAAACACTTTAGTTATATGTAAGAACAACATGACATAAAAAGGCTCGGAACATGAATAAACATATGCAATAATAGCATACAGAACATGGGATCTTGTAATATATCAAAATATTTAATGTGGAAACTAAATATAAAATCACATAAATATGTGTGAGGTAAAATTTGAAATATTATATCACAATGTGGATGAAGTCCCATAAAGGGATCAAATTTAGATCCTATAAAAAATTAACTTATCATGAGAGTAACCATTACCCAATGAATTAGGGAACTAACTAAGTGAACCCATTATATCATGTTCATGAATATGTTCTCTAGATAATGAATCAAGTATAAGGTGTATTAATGGAAGGAATAGAGTACCATACAAATTTCATAAGGAATAACCAAATTAGCATTATAGTTATTTATTAATTGAATGGGTTTCATTAATACATGAAAATTTAAAAAGTAAATTATTTATATATCATGATAAAATATGCCAATCATAATTGAAAACTTTTTAATAGTGTGTTTATAATCTTTTGAAATGATGCATTTTTGTGTGGTTTAATAGAAAATATTAATGTGTCAATAAATGGAATAATGTATAATTTTTTGTATAAAAACGTTATTAAAAAAATATTTTTTCATGATTATATTACTAATTCAAGAAAATAATGGCTAGTTAACAAATGTTAAGGATTGTCCTTGAAAATGTTTATGAAATAGGGATGTTCCCTTTAACCGGACATTCATATCATAATGTATTTTAAAGGGAACTGTATAACACATGTATTTAACCATAATAGAATGAAATTATAATCTAGGTACATTTTATTCTGACATACAAAAAACATTTCGAGATGTAAATAAGGTTAATTATGATTTATTATTGTTAAATTAGAGAGAAATCATACCCCGAAGGAAAAAACTGAAGAATAGATTGATTCCCTTACATTATGTTTAAAAATGTTCTACAATTGTAAATAGGATTCCAGAAATAAAAATTAAATCCCCAAAGTAGACAATTCATATCATATTTTACATGTGTTTTATATTAAATAATTTATTACGTTCATTTATGTCTATATTATTGAGTTATTCTGTTAAAGTTCATCGTTTTAGGTTTGTTCATTTCGTGGTCGGTTCACATATGTATAATTAAAAAATTTATTTTCATATGGAAAAAAAAATCAATAAATATAGTGATATGGCATAAATTTCATTAATGAAATATAAATAATCCCATATATTATTTTATTTTTAACATGAGAATGATTTATAAGTAAAGATATTTATGATGAATATTATTATATTATATTGGAAATTTTTATAAATAATACGAATAATTATCATTTAATTTAATAATATGTTTATATACGAGTTCTAAAAAATTAGAAAAGTTATAATACACATATTATAACCTATTTTTTCCATAAAAATTATTTTTTACCAACCATGAATGAATTCATATATTATTAAAACATATCATCAATGAATTAAGTAATTCGATAATATATAAAATATTTTATAATTTTTTGAAAAAAATATATTAGAGGAAATTTAATGAAGGATATTCCATTTACATAATAAGAGTACCATATTTTCAATATAGAAGAGTTATCATGTCACATTGGATAACGAACAAAAGGATTATGTATAAGAAGTGAATAATTTAATAGGGAATGGTGGAGAATTTTACATTTAGAATAACATCTCCTTGAGAACCTCTTTATGGAACATTGAAATGATTTTGTTTGTAACCAAAAGACAATAACATGGGGATGGGGTTTTTGAGAGGAAATGTGGAAAATATGAGCTACTTCCATGGCTTAAAATGTGTTAGGAGAATAGGTGGTGTGTTGTGGTACTTAGAGTGGGATGAGAGGGAATTTTATTTTTAATTTATTCATTAGTTCATAATTTTTGTTTTATTCTATCCATAATGTTTATTATTTTTACAATTTAGAGTTTCTAGGGAAATTGAGTACTAGATAATTTCTAGAAAAAATCATCCATTAGTCAAAAATTCATTTATGAAATAATAATGAAAAAAATTATAAAATACCATACCTCACTATTCATCAAAAATTCATCTATTTTAGAAAATAATAAAATATATCTGATACCATTTTATGATTTATAGATTTAAAAAGTGGACACTATTTTATGAAAATAATTTTCTAAATATTTTATATTTATTTTGTAATTAAAATTAGCGTGTGATTGAAAAATACCAATTTTATTATTAAAACTGATTTTATGACTATTTGAAAAATTAATAAATGTCTCATAACATTTCATGATATGCAGAACAAATAAATAATATCTTATCAATATATTTTATGAAAAATCATTCAAATAGTTATATTAAATATAAAATTTAAAATATTCATCTATAGTTTACAGAAATACCATTAGATAATTAATCATTTTGAAATAATTATTTATTTATTCAATAACATAATTATATAATATATTCATTCATGATATTCATAAATTTTAGTTATAAATTCTCATTTAAGGTTATTATTCAATTTCCAGACTTACAATTCCAATTGGTCACATTTCTATTCCAATTTTCATGTTATTATTTCATTGTTCCAGGTTCCTTAATGTATATCTATCCTACTAATTTTATTCTGAAATAATAAATTTTTATTAGGTTATCTATGTGATGTGTGTGTTTTAAACAATATAATATTTTATTAACTTAAATTTGATTTATAAAATTCCAGTTTATTACATTCATTCCCTCATATGAAATTTTACAGTCATTTTTATAACATTATTAGTTAATAATATCAAGGTTTAGATCTCCATTATTTCATCATATGTTTCCCATGTTGCATAGACGTACATATGTTTTTTTAGTACATTAACCTAGTTACTAGTCTAGTTCCATTTAACTCTATCTCTATAATACATGATCTTCACTAGACTCCCTACATAAGAGAGGACATTCTACAATTGTAATATTTATAGATTTAGTATATTTTATGGATCCGGTATGCACTTTCCCCAGAGATAAATGTGAAATAAATCATTTTAATGAGGTATAGTAGTTAGGAGTGATATTCAATATGCCAATTCTCCAACATGGAAAAAATCATGTAGGGGCTGACATACCATGGACTGGAAATTTCATTCTTCCTCAATATCATGATCCACTTCCATGGAGATATGTAGATGAATACCATGTATCCAAACATAAAAAACATTTCCAATCTATTATTGAATGTATAGATCCATTTTTACATTTTCTATACACAATATAATTTTTAATGGGTTTCACCATTTTACCCATTTATTCTATAATTTCATGTTCTAGAAGCTTCCCTTCATAGACTTCATCCCAATATATAAGTGTCCTAAATATTTTCCCATCACTGGATTCATATGCATCATTATTGATTCATGAGTGGAAAAAAATGTTTTATGATAAATAGACTATAGAAATATAATTGTCTCATCCTCCATTGATGTCAAAAGAACATGCTCTCAACATGGAATCCAATGTCAGAATATTATACTCAGATTGGCTATTTTTGTTAGTTTTATTAGCCGTATAGAGGTTATTATAAGTAGATAGATTATAATGGATACTTTTCTAGAGTTCGAATCTAAATCTCGAATCTCAATCAGATACAAATTATAATGGTACTTCGTGTATACTAACCAATTCCTTGTTGTATATTAGTGAATGTTGGTTGATTGAAAAGTCCACTCAAATTGCGACAAATTGATTTCACATTGTATGATGGTCCAAAATTTCCTATATTGAATTGATTTCCCCAAAATGCTTTAAATGTCATGTGAAAAATTCCATAATGATGTTTTCCCATTTCCCTCCATGTATTGGAAATTATTTTATCACCCCTATATAGTACTAAAAATATTTCTCTCAGATATCGTGACACAACAATGTGCTTCTGAGGTGAATAGAGAATGTGGACCTATTTGAAAAATTTAGTATATATTTCTTTATCCACAGATTATTTGGTAATCATAGTCATGACCCATATAATATTTCTCTATTCTCATCAATTTTGTTTGCTGATAATTTCCCAATTTTGATATCTTTTATATTTTTCTGAATTTCCTCATTATTTCATTTAGAAATAATTATTTTCTCTATAAGGGATAGTTGATTTACCATTTGAGAAAGGATTGATGTGATCTCTTCATTAATAAATCACATGTCCATACTTTTCTTGTGTTAACAAATTTCATTCTTCTCAAATATCACCATTAATAAAGTTGTTGGGTCCATGCTACATAGAGCATCATCATCATTATTTGATTTACATGGATGTTTGTGTATTGGGAATTCATAATTAATAATGTGAAATAACAATAGTCAATGGTTAAATTTATTCTCTTTTAATTTGAATATACATTTTAGGCTCTTATAATCATTGTTTATCTCACACATATCCCCAATTAGATAATGCTACCAGACTGTAGATGCAATGATACCAGACATGGACTCTATATCTATCATGTTCTAGTTTCTCTCATGAGAATTCTATTTTCTAAATGTAAAGGCTATAACATTTTCATTTTTCTTTAATCCATACACTAAACAAGATTTTTATGCATGTTTCTATACCATTGATAGTTCCCCAATTAATGGTAGTGTGAGTACTAGTGTAGAGATAAGATTATTTTTCAAAACATTGATGTAGTCTTCACATTCAGTGGTCAATATTTACAATAATTAATTATATTTATGTATGGTTTTGGGTTTTAAAAATATGGGAATTTTTTCACAAATCATAGATAATACCAAGCTAGACCATGAAAAATATGGATCTCCATTTCATTTGATTAACTTGTGACACACTTCGATTCCCATTATCTAGGAATGTTTAGTATTAATAGATTTTTTTGGTGATAATAGGCCTTAAAAATAATACATCCTCTATCCAGAACTCATATTTGTTAAACTTTTCATAATTATTCACCCATACCAATGTGTTTATAAAATTATTAAAATTATCTTTAGATTCCACCATTATTTTGGAGTATATTGGAATATAATTGATAAATACTACCACATTTTTATTAATGTTAATTGTAATGAATATATTCATAAAATCCTTCAAAATTTCTAGATATTAACTTTGTACACACGGCTTAAATATGAACTCATGGTGTCTATAAATTTTTCTTAAGTTATTCTAGGGAATATCATCCTTCTATACGATTAATTCATAGTATCTAAACTAGAGTTCCACATTAGATAAATATATTTCACCACATAGTTGATCGAAAAAAAACATCTATTAATTAAAGGTAATTATTATTCATTGTCCTGATATTTTAGATCATGATTATCGATAATGAGGTTGATCGATCTTTCCTTCTTATTGATTAAGTAGATTGGATCAACGAATGGTGAAACAATAAATAATAGAATACCCTTATCTAGAATCTCTTTTAAATACTTCTTAATTTACTCTAACTCAATGGTGGCTATTCTATATAATGGAATCATGTATGTAGAGTTCCAATAATATGTTCAATTGAGGAATCAAGATATCATTTAGTAGTATGAAATGGAAATATTTTTATGAACACATCAGTGTAGTCACTCTTCATTATAACGTATTCGAGTGTGATTCAATAACTTTTATCAATCATTTTACCTTTTTATTATTTTTTCTTAGAAGATAAAATAATCAATTTGGAAAATAAATCTAAATTTGATTCACCCTCTTCATTAAAATTGTACAGAATTATGGGGTGCCTCGTGATGTGAAGAATGATCTCCCATTTTTTATAGATGATATTGGATTTAAATAATGATAACCAATTCATTCCCAACAAATGATCAATATCCACTGAATTTTGTATGAAACTATTTTTAGGAAGTTGATCATATAATCATTAATCAAGGTGGAATTAAATACATTGTGTGTAATAGTTTCCTCATTTAATATTCTAACTAATAACTCATCCTCCATTTTTATGGTGGTTTATTAAATAGATTATAATAAACCTAAAACACATTAATGATTATATATAACAAAAATTTAAGAGTATGTTTGATATTATTGAGTGGATAACTACTATACCCATCACCATATCATTGTTTGAAACCTCATCAGTACTATTGATATCATATTAAACTCCTTGTTTCCATAGAGGGTTTGTTTTCGATTAACTATAACAATAATAGTATTATAAAAATCAGTTGAATAATTATAATGTCACTAGTTAAAACACTTCACTAGATGGTTAATTTAGCTTAGAAACATACATTATTCATCCATATTTTCGGTATTTATAAATTTTTGGAAAAAATCTCTCAAGGTAACATTGCAGTGTTTTTGGGATGACTGTGTTTGTTGACAAAGGAGGTTTCCATGGAGAATTGTCGAGTTCTTGAGAAGTTGTTGATAATCCATGTTGACAAAGAGAGATGACAAAGGAATAAATGATCTGAAGGCGGTACAAAAGAGCAGTACAAGGTGGCATCGTTTCCAGTGTTTTCCAAATTTTTGGGGTCCAAAATTTGGAGGTTGGTGAGCATCGAGAAAATAGGTTTTCCATGAAGATAATAATTAAATATGAAAATGGCATGAATTTCATGAAGAGAGGCTTCAGGGTTCGGAAAATTTCCATGGTGCTTCGCGATTATGATATAATTCTGGCGGAAACATCGGAGCTTCGTGATTGGTGATGAAGTGGTGCTGACTTCGCGTGGAAGGGTGGAGGGTTGGTGGAATTTCTTATAAATAGAGGTCGACCCCCTCGAGAGAAGTAGAGAGAATTTTTAGAGAAAATACTTTGCTCTCGGTTCGCGAAGGTAGTCCGCAAAGGCAGTTTGCTTTGCGAAAGAAGAGCTTCCCGATGGCTATTGTAGCTCCATGAAAGTCGTGTGCTCCACGTTGGTTCATTGAGCTTCGCGAGGGAAGGCACTTTGCGACGACTTGAGCTCTGCGATGGCCTAATAATTATAAAGGATTGAGCTTTTCAATGGTCTGAGCTCTGAGAAATTTTGAGCTTCGCAAAAAGGAAGCTGCTTCGCGAAGGCTTGTTTGAGATTCGCAAAATTGGGAGCCTTGCGAAGTAGGGTGCTATGCGATGGTGATTCCAAAGTGAATTTCCTAGTGGATAAGAGGCAAAGGGTTATTAATCAGTGGATGAAGGATTGAATTAAATAGGGCATCTATAAATAGTTGAGGATGCCTATATTCATGAAAATGAAGAGACCTACAAGTCTATAAACTGTGAGTGAATCCTTTCCAAATGTCGTGAGCAATGAAAGAGGAAGAAGGTGATCCTCTCCGCCAGTAGTGAGCTAAAGAGAGAGAAATAGGGAGTGACCCTTGGGAAAGCAGTGAGCTCACCCTGAACATTGTAAAGACAGTGAGCATGGCCATTGATGTGATCTAGCCCGAACATTATTGGTAGTGAGCCTTAGTGGATTTGGTATAGTGGCACATCGTTGTTGTATGCTCCTTGTACGTATCCCAGTTTCGGTTAACCAAGTAAAAAATCTTTGTGTCTAATTGCAAGCTTCCCTACATTGCATCTGAATCATCATCATCAGATAAAGAAGAAAATACATGATCATATTAAACACACAAGTTCAAACAATGTGACCCTTATAATAAAGAGGTCAAGATCTAGTGGGGCAGAAAGAATTTTGAAAATAATATCCATAAGCTCATTCACCCCCCCTATTAGGGTATATGGGCCCCTATTGGTACTAAAAATTGGAATCAAAGGGAAGGTTTTGGTTATCATATTTGTTTGCTCCGACATGGTGTAATCGATCTATGTGGTTAAATAATCAGTCTGCTCTTATCTCGGTGTGAAATGGAAAAGGGAATAACATCAAAGAAGAAGCAGAATGATGGTGGAATTACCCACTGTGGAAGTATAAATGGAAAGAGTGCGATTCAGTTAAAGGATTCATGTAGTGAACAAATAAATGGTTTGGATGAATCATTCTATGAAAATACTTACCCATTAAATGATGCTAAAGGAATGAGTGTAGAATCTGATTTTCCATGTGATGATGGAACCACTGATGATGAAGAAACACCATGAAGTCAAAAAGTGGATGTTGTCCACAAGGCAGTGAATTGGATCAGAAATTTGATGAAGAAGTGAATTCTAAACATATCTGGATCCAGGTATTGGAAATTGAGGTCAACAAGCTATGAGGATTAAATCAAAAGCTTATTGATTTGTCTAGTGACCTAATGGTGAAGAATGATTCTCAAGACGAAGAACTACAAGATATGGCTAAAATGAATGGAAAAAATGGGTGTTGATTATGAAGAGAATCAAAAGTCTAATGAAGTTCAGAATCTGAAATCTAGAAATGATGATCTAGTAACAAAGTTGTCTGAAGATGTTCGGAAGAATCAAAGGCTACAAAAAGAGAATATGTTGCTCAAGAAAAATTGAAGGTGAAGGCGAGAAGTTGCATGGCGGAAAAGCTCACAAGGGAACGTGAAGATGAGTTGAGTAGCCAGAAGAATATCAAAAAAGATCTTAATGCCCAAATTGAATCAAGAGATAAGAAGATTCAAAAATTTAAGTAAGTGGAAGAAAAATCCATGAAATAAATAGA
Source organism: Viscum album (assembly GCA_963277665.1). Classification (NCBI taxonomy): domain Eukaryota; kingdom Viridiplantae; phylum Streptophyta; class Magnoliopsida; order Santalales; family Viscaceae; genus Viscum; species Viscum album. The sequence continues at coordinate 1,929,645,607 of OY728127.1, read as the reverse complement.
GATATCAAAGGAAAAAAGGAAAACCCATGTTGAAGGATGAACTACACCAACTATTTGATTTTCCATAGGAAGGGGATGATAAAATGAAAAGGAAGTATGATATTTATGAGTAGAAACAACAAAATATTTTCTTTGCTCAAAGACCATATATCTTGGGAAAATCTGGCATTGGATTTGATGAATCCCCTCCCGTGTATGATAGGATGTGAGCCATTAATAGATCCAGGAGTGGAGAAAAACATATAGGTTCTAGAGATAGGCCTAAAGGGGCAGTTACAAAAAGAAGTGATGACATGTGTTATTTCTGTGGGATTCATGGAAACACGTCAGGCTTTTGTTCAGAGGCTCTAAAATACATTTCAGGCAGTGAAAATAGAAACATTACTAAATCTAAGAATAAGATGAAGCATCATGAGAAATCCAAGTGAAGAGTCTCTAAATGGAAAACATTAATTAGATGTTATTACTGTTGAAGAAAGGGACAAACAATGAGTATTTGTCAGGAATCTCAGGAGATCAATGTCCGTGGAAGAACACAAGATGTTTCAACATCTCGATAGGGAAATGATGAAATGAGGTATGCCTTTAATGGAAAATGTTTTATATGTTCTGATTATGGTAATTTGGCAAGGCATTGCAGCAAGAAGAATGAAGGAATGGGAAAGGAACATGAATGGAGATTCACGACTCCAGTGGTGTATAATGAGAAATCATACATTATGAGATAATGTGGTAAGTTGAAGAATATGATTAGAGTCCTTGGAGAATCAAAAGGAGCTGAACGAAAAGTGTATCAGTCATACTCACAACATCTATCATGGAGAGAATGTGAAAAAACCTATAAGATTAAGGGGAGATCTACTCCAGCTATGAGAAAGGATAATGCACGCTCAGTGGAGGACTCACCAAAAGCACAAAATTTTGTGGTGACTCAGATATCTGATAAAAAAATATAAATAAAGAATGTAATGAAAACTTCCATGTCATGTGACACAGATAGATGTGGAAGAAATATGAAGATCCCTAAATTGGGCGAAGAAGAAAGTGAAGATGCCAAACAAAGAGATTCCTACCCAGAGATGGAATCAAGGGAAGTGGAATATTGGTAGTACATCAAAGACAGAAGTGTGTACAAGTGAGTTTAAACCCCATATTTTGATATATTCCAAGCCTGTAGAATCCACATATCAGAAAATGGCTCAGAATGTGGGTAAAGATTGCTTAGTCATATGGCCAGAGCAATTGATGTTGACTAGGCAGCTAGAAGAAGTAAGGAAAGAGTATGAAGCTCTTCAAGAAATAATCCAAGGGTTGCCCATCAGGATCAATCAGAATCCTCATCATGAATATTCCAGATGCACCCGTCTCCCAATGTATAAAAATGCTATCAACTAATAATTCATGTGTTTCATGTTTTAGGGTTATACGATCCAAGGGGAAGTGGCATATGAAGATTCAAAATGGAGAGGTGATATGCATCATAGGTTCAGTTGAGTCAAATCTGGTACCAAAGATGAATATGAAATGGAGAAACATAGCGCAATAGGAAGTGGTTGTGTTACTAACTTTGTCTCTTGTTTCCTACACCATGTTCCAACTCAGTAGGATTAGAAATTTTGTTAATTGATTATTTCAATGTGGAAGATGAGAAAAAATGATTCATGAGTCGAAGAATGATTTTTAGTCTAAATAATGTGACTAACCCCAGGATGTGTCTCATAACATAGGGGGAGCATTCAATAAAAAAACCAGATGCAAGAGCCATCAATGTAATAATTGAATGACTCGACTTAGGTGTCATCTATGAAGGAAAGAAGAATAGGGAGAAGCAGCAATAACCTTGGATTTCATGATTATTTACTTTGCTCTAACAATGTGGTATCAACTGACTACTTTTTGGATACCAAGAAGCTGCGAGAGAAAATCAACGGTGTTTCATAAAAAATCTGAGAGATGATGTTCAAAGAAATGAAGCCACCGAAAAACGAGTCAATGAACAACTTCTTGATGAAAGTGTTGAGGAAGAAATAAATACATGGATAGAAGATGTGGCTGATACTGATTTAGAATAATACACTGATGATGAACAAGAATGTTTCAAGTATGTTTCTACAAGGAACCCAAAGAGCTGAGCTGAAATTAATAGACAGAATATCATTTCTAAAGATGAAAAATGTGTCCAGGCCATGAATGAAGAGCTAGATCAGAATTTAGAATAATCAGACATGGGAGATTGTTTCGAGGCCAGAAGAGAAGAACACCATCATGATTAATGGGTCTATTAACACAAGATGAATGAATATGGCATAGTGATTCGGAATAAAGCATTACTGATGTGGAAAGGAGACTCCCAGATAGAGGTAATTGATGGTGATGATACATTTTCACCGGTTGCAATGCAAGAGACAATCAGATTATTCCTAGCCATTTAAGTGCAACGAATGTTCAAAGTATTCCAGATGGACGTCAAATCCGAATTCTTGAATGGGATTATATTGGGAGAAGTTCGTATTGAGCAACCATATGGTTCTCTTACTGATGAGGTTGAGAACAAGGTTTTTCAGCTGAATAAGGCATTATATGGGCTGAAACAAGAACCTAGAGCACGGTATTGTAGGCTCGATTAGTATTTGAAGAATATTGGTTCTCAACATGGTGGATTTTCTTTCAATATATATTTCAACCCCAACCGTAATCAAAGGATATGGGTACTGGTTATGTCGATGACATAATATTTGGCGGATCAGATGAAGCACAGTGCAGACAGTTTTCTGAATTTATGAAACATGAGTGCAAAATGTATATGATTAGTGAGATGATGTTTTTCCTCGGTCTATAGGTGACACTAGGAAGGAATGGAACATAAATTTCTCAATTTGAATACGTCAAGGAGGTTTTGGAAAGATTTTGAATGGACGATTCAAATGAGATAAAGACTACGGTTGGTACCCGGATTAAACTGTCCCATGATGAGGATGACAAGGCAGTTAATATCCCTGAATACAGGGAAAATATTGGAAGTTTCTTATACTTGAGGGAAACAAGGCCTGATATTGTTTTTGCCAAATTCTATGTAGTGAGATATCAGAGTAATCCCAAGTAAAGCAACATGCTTGTAGTTAAAAGTATACTTTGGTATATCAAGGGCTCAATGGACTTCGTCTTGATGTATAATGGAATAAATCAGTCAGAATTATTGGGATATACTGATGTAGATTGGGCTGGTTCAGCGGATGACAGGAAGTCAATGTCATGAGGTTCTTTTTATCTTGGCAGATTGTGTGTTTCTTGGCTAATAAAGAAGCAAGATTTCATTTCATTTACCACCACAGATGCTGAGTACATTGGATCCACTCAAGAATGCACTCAATTATTTTGGATGAAGCGGCAGCTTGATGATATGGGAGTTGAAGTGAATTCCCCGATCGGAAACCAGTGTGATAACTCAAGTGCTATCAATCTCATCAAAAATCTCATCCATCACTCAAGGACAAAGCACATTGAGATAAAGTACCATTTTACCAAGGATAAGGATGATCATAGAATCATGAAGTTGTAGTATGTGCCAACAGATCTATAGGCTGCATACAATATTACAAATTCCTTAACCAAGGAAGAATATGAGAGGCATCGACTGGCATTAGGAGTTCAGTCGACTCCCCACACATAAAAGAGTGTGGATGGCGAACGATACCCCCCACTCTCCTTGAGGTATGGTGTATTTTTCTATGTTGTGCTAATGTGTTTTATTATCAATGTCTCAGACCGCAGGGGAGTTCCATATGAGATCGTTGACAAAGGGGGAGAAATATTGACTCCTCAAGGGGGAGAAAATGTGGATCTTAATGGGAGAAAATGTGTTTTTCAAAGACACAGGGAGAAGCTAACATGTGGAGTAGCCAGATATGGGGATTTGAAGGAGAAGATAGATATGGGTAGTATTAAATATGATGATTCTAGAAGTGATCGATCAAATCCTAGATATCATGACATATGAGGATCGTGATAAAATTAGAATAGTGATTTTTGAAAGGTGTATGAAGGTTTCCAGTTATCACTAATTGGTATCAGTGTGGTTCAACAATTGGTATCAATTTAGAAATTGGTATTAGTATTGAATCGACAATTGGGGTCTGACATGAAGTGATTTATTGATGATCTTTTCATACTACTCTTGTTTCTCATGCCGAGAATTGCTCATGTGGGATTAGAGTACGTGGTAAGTGAATCCTTGAACGCTATCAGAATCACAAGAGGTGAATGGTGCTAGCATCTAGAAGAAGACTTAGTGAGGTATCAACGTGCAGAAAATCATTCTGAGAAGAGTTATGAAGAGTTGTCAACAAACCCAAAGGTGGAGATTTTTGGGAAGAAATCCCTCAAGGTAACATTGCAGTATTTTTGGGTTGATTGTGTTTGTTGAAAAAGAAGGTTTCCATGGAGAAATGTCAAGTTCTCTAGAAGTTGTTGATAATCCATGTTGACAAAGAGAGGTGACAAAGGAATAGACGATCAAGAGGCGGTATAAAAGTGTAGTACAAGGTGGCGTCGTTTCCCAGTGTTTTCCAAATTTTTGGGGTCCAAAATTTGGGGGTTAGTGAGCATCGCGAAAATAGGATTTCCATGAAGATCATAATTAAATATTGAAATGGCATAAATTTCACAATGTGAGGCTTCAGGGTTTGGATTTCATGAAGGCCAAAAGAATGATGGTGGTGATTCTTTGTGATTACGTCAATGATTTACAAACGGCAGAGTTGAAGCGCATCATTGCGGTGAAGGGCTTTGCGAGGGGGATTCACGGCGAAGGCGCGAAGGAATTTTGAATGTGATGCTCCACGATTACGATGAGCTCCGTGATCGGAAAATTGTCGTGGTGCTTCGCGCTTTAGACAGAATTCCGGTGGAGACTTCAGAACATCATGATTGGCGATGAAGTGGTGCTGACTTCGCGCGTAAGGGTCGAGGGTTGGTGGAATTTACTATAAATAGAGGTCGACCCCCTCGTGAAAAGTATAGATATTTTCAGAGAAAAAAATTTTCTCTTGGTTAGATAAGGTAGTTCGTAAAGGAAATTTGTTTCGCGAAAGAAGAGCGTCGTGACGACTATTATAGATCCGCGAAAGTCGTGTGCTCCGCGTTGGCTCATTGAGCTTCATGAGGGAAGTTGCTTTGTGACGACGTGATCTCCGCGACGGCATAAGAATTGCGATGACTTTATCTTTGTGATTTTCTGAGATCCACGCAATTGTGAGCTTCACGAAAAGGAAGGTTCTTCGCGAAGGCTTTTTTGAGCATCGTGAAATTGGGAGCCTCACGAAGTAGGGTTCTTTGCAAAGGTGCTTCCAAAGTGAATTGCCAACTGTTTAAGAGGCAAAAGGGTATTCATCTATGGATGAAAGTTGGACTCTAACAGAGAATCTACCAACAATTGAGGATGCGTGCATTCATGGAAATGAAGAGACCAACAAGTCTATAAACTGTGAGTGATTCAAGTGCAGTGAGCAATGGAAGAGGAAGAAGGTGATCCTCTCCACCGATAGTGAGCCAGATAGAGGGAAATTGGGAGTGACCCTTGGGAAAGCAGTGATATGACCCTAAACACTGTAAAGGTAGTGAGCTTGGACATAGAAATGATCTGGCCTAAACATTATTGGTAGTGAGCCTTAGTGGATTTGGTACAGTGGCACATCGTCGTTGTATGCTCCTTGGACGTAGCCTAGTGAGGGTGAACCAAGTAAAAATCTATGTGTTTTCCTGCAAGATTCCCTACATTGAATCCGAAGCATCATCATCAGATAATGAAGAAATATGTCATCATATTAAACACACTAGTGCAAACAAAGTGACCCTCGTAATAAAGAGGTCAAGATTGAGTGGGGCAGAATGGATTTTGAAAAGAATATGCATACCCTGATTCACCCACCCCTCAGGGTATATAAGCCCCTATTGGTCCTAACAATAATTCTCCACAAGACTTTTTTTATCAAGATACCCCTCTCATCCACATTTGAATCGTCTCTTATTTACTATTATTATGTTACTATGATTCTTCATCCCAACACCTTTTACAAATGGATTTTTTCCATAAATATTGGGATTTGTCTATTTCTCCTACATATTGATGTCCATTTTAATATTTTTATCTTTTGGTTCATGATACCACAGGGAGTCTCCAATCTCAAATTTTAATAATAAGGGTACCACATATAATGTCATCGATAATTTTATTGTATTTACATTATATGACTTTCCATATACTCTACTTTATTCCAAAAAATAAGAGTTACACTTTTCATTTTATTGTCATTATAAATATAGAGGAATATAAGGATTCCTTGTAATGTTTTTATTTCATTCCAAAAATGTATCAACTTAATTTTGCTTCAGGATAAGGATTAATGTTTCAATATTTATAGGAGTGGTTTAGGGAAAATATATTTTGAAAAGAAAATTCACTAATGCATCCAAACAATTAGAATCAATTTCATCCAATTTACTTAACTGGTTAGCTTCACTATAATTTCAATTGAATTCCAGAAAATAATTATTTTCATATGAGCACTAGTGTAAAGATAATACATTTTCAATGGAGTGAATCACTTGTTTTATATTTTGGGGATAAAAATATCCACTAACGATATGAGTCCTTTATCACAAAAATAATATGATTTCATCTTATTCATTCATATGAAGTAGTGATATTTAAACATGATTAAAGTAATTATTCAAAAACTGAGATAGTTTTTAAAGTACTATAATGATGTTTTGAACATTTGTTCGTATCATAATTGGAAATTCATTAGGGATGTTTTCACATTTCCTATCAGAATGATTGTTTTCTTGGGTTCTCCAATTTCCCACCATTAACTAAGAAAAAGACGGTAAAAATAATGTGGATTCAACACATAAAGAATATGCATATAAAAAATGAAACATTGAACATATATGGAAGTATTTTCAAATGAAATATATATTATATAATGTGATTCCATAAGTATCAATATATATTATCTAAGGTGGTAGAATTATAAAAGGGGTTATAATTAATGTTTTCTAGTAATAATCTATAAAAATAACTATACTATGAAATGATATAAAATTTAATGACTGTATCTATTTAAACATATTATTACATGGTTTTAATAAAATTTAGACATTATATACAATCCAAGGATCATAATATATATTTTATATTGATGATTAGGTGTGGAAGACCCAAAAACATTGGATTAGAATAAAAAATAATTATATAAATCATCCATAGTTAGTCCCTAACATTTTTTATTCTCTTACAACTATAAAAGATAACATAGGGAAAACATAGACTAAACAGTTTGGCTAAAAATCCCAATTTAGGAATAAACATGGAAATAATGAATACCATAGGGGGAAGATGGAATAACATGAAGAGATAAATAAATGGACCATGAAAAAAATTATTTATTACACATTGACCATGTGATCATTGTATCTTGTCCACGTTGTAATGCATTGGTAACATATAACATGGCATAAACATGTGAAAAGGCTAACTTCAACGATTTTATCTTATGGGGGGTAAAGTATCAAAAAGGAATAAGGTTTAATCCCATTAAAAAAATATATCTCACGTGATTAAACATTACACAATGTTTTGATATGAAATTTGGTCTCACCGATCATAAAATATTCATTCATATGTGCCCCACATGAATAATCATGCATAAAGGTTACCCATTAAATATATTGGGTATCATAAACATTTTATAAGGTATAACCAAAAGGAGTAACATAATGTATTAAAATAAATAATGAGTTTAAATCATATTTGTAACTTAATAATGGAATATATTTATATATAATGATAAATTAGTTACAAATGAAATGAAAATATGAAAAAATATTGTTTTAAAATCATTTAAAACTCATATGTTATAGTGCATTATATGGGAGAATATTTTAAGAGGAATTAAGAAGGAAAAACGAAAAATTATTTATATAAATATTAAAATAAAAAAAATTATATTTTTTCAAGAAATAATGAAATATTTTACAAAAATAATTTTGGTTTAGAATATGTAATTTAGTGTTCATGGAAGTGAGTGTGAAATTGGGATGTTCTGTTTAATAAAACATTTTTATCATAAAGAATTGAAAAGGGACCCACACAAAACATTTATTAACCCATCAATGATTTTTAAGCGTAAATAACAATAATTAATATCTTCATTGGGGTAAAGATAGATAACGCATATCCTAAAGGAAAATCACTGTTCGGAGATATTACCAAAACATATGTCTGAAAATGTTCAATACAAAAACATAATGTACTAGATAATAAAATTAGATCCATGAAATATTTAAATCAATACCTATTATACAAGTATTTTATTTATTATAATATTATTGGTTCCTTTATAATCATTTCATTGATATATACTGTTTAATTTTTTCATTTTAGGATTGTTTGTTTCATGGTTTTATGGTTTGATCGGTTGTGTATAATTAGAAATTTTCTTTTCAACTCGCATAAAAACACTTTAACATGAATGATATTGTGTTAATTTATAACATGAAATCATAATGGTCTTATATATCAATGTTTTAAATGAGTATAAATAATTTTGATAAAACATTGATGAAGAAAATGATTAGTTTATTTTGACGATTTTTTTGACAATCACAAATTAGTGTAATATTATTTGATAATATCATTATTTAGCAGTTAAAAAACATATATCAAATTTAAATGAAATATTATAACATAAATTAATAGTAAAATGTTTTTATGACCATACATGTAGGTGGAAATGATTAAATAATACTCATCGTCCATGAAAGTTGTGAATCTACAACTCATAGATGATGTTTTCATATTTAGAAAAAAAAATTGAGTGAAGAAGGGATTTGATGATAGATAATCCATTAAAAAAATTACATTATATTAAATGTATTTTATTTTTGTTATATTATACTTTTTGGAAGGGATAAATGGATAATTTATAGTATTGAAATTGGTTAAAATAGAATGACATAGTATTTTACATCATGATTATTGACACCTTCAGAACCTCCTTAGAGAAAATGGTAATTCTAAATTTTGAGACCAGATTTATAGAACATGTCAATGAGTATTAGAATATAAAAATGTTAAAATATATGAAATATCCAATGATTATAATGTGTGATGAGAAGTGGTGGTGAGGGTGCATATTTATAGAGGGAGAAGAGGGTTGTGTTAATTATACAATTCATTTATTAATTATTGTGGATCAGGACAATCAATAGTGATGATGAGTTTAACTAATAATATTAAGTTGAGAATAAATGATTGAGAAAATTGAAATGTACATCTTTCTTGACTCATATATGACTCAATAGTTAATTCATATTTTTATAATGTAAGGTAACATAAATTGTCATTGTTCAATATTTACAAAAAAGTCAACTATTTTATGAAAATCCCAAAAAATCACCCAATCCTTTTTAGGAATTTTTTATTCAAAATTGTAATCATTTTTATGAAAATAATTTTTATTATACGTGTCATTTCATTTTTAATTAAATTCATCATTTTCTAAAAAAAATATTGATTTTCTTATTATAATCGATTTTATGGCTCATTAATAATTTAATTAAGGGATAATAACATAATATTATAACATTTAGATAAAAAATATAATTTATTAATATTTTTTGTGAAAATAAATATTTTTTTAATAATTTTTTTAATTATGAAAATTACAATAAATATTTATGTTTTGTAAAAATACAATCACATAATTTATAATTCATACAATAATTACATTCATGTACCATGAGATGGAAATATATTATTCTCATTCATAGGATACGATATTTTTATTTATATATTCAGAGGAGAGGTTACTATTATATTGGATTATTTACTAATCCTAATAGAACCATTACTATTCAAATGGTAATGTAACAATTCCATCAGTATAAGTTCTTTACTATCTAAAATTATAATTATTTCATTCTTAATTTATGAATCTAATGTATTTATTAGGATCACTATTTGATGTTTTTGTTTTATACTATATAACGTGATTGTAAAAATTGAACACAGAATGATGAAATTATAGTTCATTAGAAGGCCTATTGAGATAATCCTAGAATACATATCAACCAGTCTCAATGAATCTTAATTATAATGAACTAATATGAATTTCCCTTGTTATTATTTTAAAATCAATCACTATGAAACTATTTCACCTCTTATAGAAAACCCTTTTAAAGTGACTAATTAAAATTTCATCATTATATTGAAAAACGAAAATCATTTCACACCCTAAAATATTATAGTATATATAATGATTAATAGTGTTTGATTTAAATCCTATTGAATAAATAAATTTGTGGAATCATACTTACTTTTCTTAGGATTCTTATTTTAAACTATAGATATACCCTTTTCCTAATCACTTCAACTTCTCACCATTATAAGAGATGAATCAGTCATTATTTATTAATGTAAATGTACTCACAATGAGTAAAGTATTGAAAATATATATTCATGTTTATTGGTAACATTTTGTGTAAATCAATTCTCTAATATATATAGAATTTATGAAGATTTATATTTTTCATTCAACAGAATATACCAGTATAATCAATCACAAAATTTTAGTGAATCTATTAAAAACATGTTATGAATTGTAGAATTCAACAGTTCATTCTTAATTTATATTATAATTGAATGACAATTTTTGTCTAATCTGATTTACAATAATGAAAAAATCAAAAAGACACAAAAAATTATTATTATTAGTGGCTATCAGCTCCACTATAATGTCATCATGCATCAATTTTTTCAAATTATAATTTATTCCATAAAATAATATTTGATGATCATTCTAGTCTCAAATATTGCAGTAGTATTCTTGAATATATATTATTCAATCCCTAACAAATAATTGAATTTTCATCATTATAGACACCCAAATATTTTTCAATTACTTTTTTATGAAACAAATGGATATGATTGTTTTTAGGTTTTTATATTCATTGACAACATTATTAATAATTTTATTATAAATAAAATATAGAGAGTTATTTTTTCGTGAGCCACTTTTTTAGAAATTCATTTTTTGTTAACCAAATGTTTAATATGGATTTATATTAAAAAATTTCAATCCATAAAATGTAGTAGATTTATAGAGTTCATAATCTAAATTATCCAATATAATATTGTATTTCTCTAATAAAACATGTCGTATTCTATAAATTTTTCATTTCACTATTAAGTTTTTTTAATATTAATATGTTTAGGAAAAATTGTACCATTTAGTATATATAGATTATCATTTTCATGGATAATAATGGTACATGGATTAAACTTATTTTCCACTAGTATTATATATTAAAGCCATGAGGGTATCCAAAATTATGTATATGTTGAAAGTTATTTAGGATGATATTAAATAACCCAAAATGATCATCTAAATAAATATTTTATAAATCATTACTTAAAATTTTTGATATAATTTTAGGTGACCTATTCCACAAGAGTTTAGTTAAGATAATGTTACTAAGACTACTCTTAATGATTACCAATAATGTCCAATTTTTTCTATTTTCTATTCAATATTAGTATGGTAAACCTTTTATAGTATCTCATTAATCATTCCTTTTAATGATAAAAAATAATATATAATCCAGTAATTTACCATTCTCTTTGTATCATAAATGATACTCTTCACCTTAATATGAAAATATAATATTTTTTTAGGAAAAAATTCTTAATATCAGCTTCAAAATATGTATGGAAACAATTATCATTATATTTAATATGTAGAATATAATGAATTTATATCATGAAATATCTATTAAAATTAATTGAAAAATTGATGTCTATAAAAATAAATATTATAAAAATATATTTGTTTATTTTCAATTTCCAATATTATGTTACTTATATTTTCATCTTTCATTGACTTATTGGATTTATATCCCTTAATAAAATCCACATACGTTTCAAAATTTATAACATTAAATAATTAAACAAAACATCATGAAAAATATATCAATTATTTAGATAGGGATAATTCCAAATTATGGTTCTATAATTTATTCATATTCACATTTATAAAAGTTATTTTTATATAATGGACATCAAAGTAATCATTAAAAATATTAAATTTCAAATAAATAGACTAAAAAAATCCATTAAATTTTAATTTCAAATAATATATTTTTCATATATTACTGAATAATTTATATTATATATAATTAACATAAAAATAAATAGATTTTTTTAAATACTGAAATAATGATGATAGTGAAAGATAGAATATAAAATCTATTTTTAAGATAAAAAATTATATCTAGAGGATAACACGAAAATACATGTCCATAACTCACCCACATGTGAGAATATCTTTTTTCCTGAATAGTCACCATGGTTATTAAACAATTTATTCCATAAGAAATTCTTTATTTATAATATTATTTAGAAAAAAGATTTTATAACCAAAATCAATTAATTATGTGCTAAAATTTTTGTCACCCTTATTATTTTCCATACATGGAAATGTTATCAAAAGAAAAAACATTTCATTCCAGTAAATAAATTTGTGATATATTTTATTAAATATAATTATTGTTATTTTGAAGAATCTTTTTAGCTTCTTATTAATGTTTGATTCGAAATGAAATATTCCTTATCATTTCAAAAAAATTACATTTACTTATATTTTTTTAATAAGAGTAATATTTTTTTGTAATTTTTAATTATATTTTTTTCATACAATTTTACCAGATGATTTTTCATCAAATAAAAACCCGATATTATATTCATTAATAAGTCATTAATTATTACATGTTTTAAAAGATGTTAAAAAAACCAATAATTTTATTAAAGAATATTTAGAAAATAGTTCACATAAAAGATTAAAATTCATCAAAATAAATATTAAGAAATTTAATAATTATACAAGATTTTTTATATAATTTTTATAGTGATACCTTTCATGGTGATCATTCTAATTGATGATAACTTCATGATTGATATAGTTATTAATTCTTGATCAAATTTTATGAATAATTATTCAACATACAATAACATGTATTGAACATTATTATTCAAATTTAATAAAAAATTGATGGATAACCATAATTTTTGTCTCATAAATGTTACTCTTATATAGTTCAAAATCATCCAATGTTAATTAAATTTTCTCACATAAATTGGGTTTTGATTATTTAATGTAGGTGTATTGTCACTCTAAATAAAAAAATCAATATCCATCCATCCAATGAAAACAATTATTCTCTTCATATCATTATAATTTCTTCATTTTATTTAAGAATTCCACAATGAATCAAAAAAATGGAATGGTATAAATGAGAATTAAATAAATTCATATATGATTATAATTTTACATATATTACAAACTGGTTTGAATATTTGAAATTTAATTTTCATGTTTGTGAAATATTATTTACAAAAGATTAAATTATTTATTAAAAAATTTGGAATCACCAAATTAATTAATAAAAAATAACTTCTTAATTTATAATAAAATAAACCAAAAAAAATTTATTAATTATTTTTTCCAGAATCAATTTACGTTAATTTTTATAGTAAAATATTTAATTTCATTTAATTGAAATATAATAAAAATTTAGGATAATGTTTTCTATATTAAATATAAATTATATTATATAATTTATTTTTAATTAATATTTATGATTTTATTAATTCTGAATTTATTACAAAAACTTATAAAACAATATTCACCGAAAATTAAATTTAAATAATTATTCTTTAGAAAGAAAATTAAATAAAATAATTTTATAATCATATAATAACAGAAAATGTTTACATGTTGAATCCATTAACATTTATAACTATTATATAAAATTTCAATATGAAAATTTTCATTGTCCTATAATATAAATATATGATAATGATATGTTCTTGTTGTTTTTTACTATATTATCCTTTAAAAGAAAAATATTTTATTCATTTTTTATATATTATGCTAGAAATATTCAAAAAATATATTTAAATAAATGATTTTTGAAAATATTAGATTGAAATCAGTACTAGATAATAATATAAACTAATTTAATTAATAAAATTTATGTCTTCAAACATAAACATGTTTGAAAAATAAATTCATTGTTAATAATATAAATATTATTATTAATTAAATGAACATTTTATTAATGAGTTAAAAGTATTATTTTGACTCTTCTATTATTATTTGTTTTGAAATCAAAAATCACTTTTAAAAAAGAAACGATCTGACTACAATTTTAATTAATCTCACTATTATATGTTCCATCATACTCAATAGATACAATATAACTTTGATTTTTATCAATCCCGCTATTATGTATTTCTTCATACTCACCGATAAGTCCATACTACCAAGATAATTATACTCATTGATTCAAATAGATATAGTCATAACAATTTATTGTTCAATGTTGTGTTTTATCTGATAAGAAATATTCATTTGATACTCACTCTATCGCATCATGTAAATAGTATTTATTAAAAATAACAATCTTCAATCAAAACATTGTCACATATTTTGTTTTGAATTTTATTAAAATTATATCATTATTACGGTTAAAATATTACTGTTGGAGAGAAACATGTCAAAGTATCTCCATGATTTAAGGGATATATCCAACCATTGGAAGATAATATGACTTTTGGAGAGAATTTCAAGAAATAATAGGCCATTTCAACGATGTGGCCACGATTGATTTCTGAATATCCTATGACTCTTATAATATTATTTTTTAAGAAAAATCTGAATTGATATATTTATGAAAATAATTCTTTTTTACAATTTTCATCATCAATTTCTTTTTTTTCTATGAATGATGCTGATTTTCATGGATTAGAAACTAGGGATTCAGGGGATAGGAAGCACAAATGTGCTGAACACTGTTGTGATCGAGGGCATTCTAGGATAGCTAGACAGACTCTGATAATCTTATCATGGGATTACCATGGTGTGGGTAAGACAAATTTTCTTGAATAGAAAAATAATTGGATCATTATCCAAGGTTAGTGGATAAACATCTCTTTGGGATAAATGAATTGTAATCATTTACATGTATTGTTTTACAATCCACTATCTATAATATAATGTGTATTATTCACCTGTTCAATTTCTATTTTTTGAGATTTACATGTTAATTTCACTAATTACGATCAATTACACTAATTACAATGAAATTATCTTATTATGATCAATTACTCTTTTTGTGATCAATTACTCTGACTATGATCATTTTAAGAATTCTATCTTTTATAATTTGTGAATTAATATTCTCTATACCATATAATATAATATCATTTTTTTCATTAATATAATAATTGTATTTATTGTGAATGAATTTCATTAATTTGCAATCTGTGACTACAATAAATTATTGACCTACATAATACTACAATAATCATCATATTAAATTATAATCTAGCCCATGGGACCATTTCATTTTTTTTATTGTAATAGTGGTTTCTATTCAATTATTTTAGTTCTATTAAACTAGCTTTTAATAATTTTTTTAATTATATTATTCACCCCCTTCTTGGAAATTGTGTATCCACAGCTTAATTCTAATCATAAAATTTGTATCAGTTGTGGTTTCAATAATACTAATAAAATCATTCCATATCATATTATGATATATTTTCCTTATTAATTTTCACTAAATTTATTCCAATAAGTCATTATACAATTTCTATAATAAATACTTTTATTATAAATACATATAACAAAAATGTGTGGAGTGGAAGTGTTTTGTTTAGTTAAATGGAAGGAATCAATGTTGAATATGTTGATAATCTAAATCTAACAAGTTTAATTATTTTTTATTGTAATTACTATGAGTATTGGATATATCATATGAAGACAGTTGTTATTATTACTATAGTATACTATTTTGAGATTGTCACAAGAGAATACAGTATACCCGACAAATAAGTCATACTATTAACTAATAAAGGGAAACAATAATTTTCATGCACAGATTTTACTACCATGGTTTTTTTCATATAGATTATCCATATTTAATGTTAAACATATGATTATGATAATTTTTTACAAGCTATAGTTAGTGTGTGAGATATTTTTGGATAATGAAATTCTCGTTGATAAGATCGTATATATATTGAAAACTAAATGTGAATTTCAAAAAACAGAGATTGATGTATCAGAGAATGTTTCTGATCTAAATCATGATGATCTATTTGGAACTCTTATACATCATGAGAATAGAATGAAACATAATTATTATATTTCTATTAAAAATAATTGAAAATGGTGTATTACATTTATAACCACATCTAATAATATGTTATCCAAACCCATTAAAAGAATTACTGGTTCATTGTCTTAGAGTATTGTAATATCAGATTCATGTTATAGGTATCACTCAGAAAATGAAGTAGAAAATATTTCCCAAATGAAGAAGATAATTATGGGAAATAAATATTGGAAATGGAAATATAAGAATAATGACTAAAAGGATATGAAAGAATCTGAAAAAACCATTTATGAATGCAATAATTAAGTACATATCATTCTGTATTATCCTGATCTTATGAAAAATTAAAGAGATGATAGATATTCATAAAGGAATAAGAAAAACCACTACAAGTATAAATGATAGAATGTAATAATGGAATATGGTTTTTAGAGTTCATGTGGATTAAATCATATGATTATTTTTAATATAATCAATCTTAAAGACAAAATAATATTTTTCTTATTTCCAAAAAACCTAATGAATATAAATGTTTAAAGGATATGGTGCAAACTGTAGAATCCTTAACCAATATTTCATTAGACTATAAATATCCCTATAATTATGGATATATTTCATCAATGAATATTCTTCCTTAGAAGTCAATACCATGCCTTATTTTGAATAAGTGTCAGGTTTTTCCATATTTCATGAAAATTAAAATAGTATGATCAATAAAAGTAACGACACATAAAATTATATACATTAAATTTTAACAAAATATGTGACATATCATTCAGATTACCATTATAATAAAACCCTTTACATTAATAATTTTCAAAATTCACAATAAGTTATTTCGGAGAAGGATAGTCTTTCTAAGGATCTAGTGAAATCTATTTGTGAAAAATATATTTTAGAGACCAAGAATCATTTTAAAACTCTTAATCATTAAGATAATAATTTAGTCATATGACAAAAATATGAAATATTTTCCAAAAATATTTTTTTCAAAACTAAATTCTTGTAATGAAAACATTAATTAATTTTATTAATAATTTCTTACCAATAATAATATTTCGGGATTCTGCTATCTTCACAATAAAACCATTTTTATTAATAAATATTTTGTACCACAATGTACCCTTTTTTCCCTAAGTTATAAGATGGTGGTTATTGGGAGAAAATTTGATCATTAACTTAAATATAATCTAGAGGTTTTCATTAAGCAATAATTTCAATGAAAATTTGGAAACCTATGATTTTACTTCTAAATAATTCCAGATCGAATAATTTTTATAATTCATAGGTTGATCTATTTTATTATTTTAAAAAAAGGAGTACCAACAACAACATATGATACATGGATTTTGGAGTTTTCTGAAAGATGACTGGTAACAAAAAAATCAATAGATTATTATGATGAAATGTCGAAGTGTATCTTTTAGATATAATTCTCATAGAGATACTATTGGTATAACTAATAATTTTCTCCTTGGAAAATCATTAATTTCAAATGTTCTATTAGTAAAAGGTCATAAGAACAACCTTATAATAATAAGTTAATTATGTGATGAATGATACATTGTGAGCTTTATAATTGGTAAATTTTTAGTAACCAATTCCATGGATGAATTAATTTTCTCTACTCAAATCATGATAATGATTAGACACTTATCTTAGAAAAAAATAGGATCCAATACTTACCTTTCCTTAGTACAATGAGAGAACAATCTTGGTTATGGAATGGAATACATGGACACATTAACCTTATGAACTTATGATAAATACCTTAAAAGAGTATTATTAATGATCTACTAGACTGTATATTTGATTTTTGAAATTTCTATTACCCATTTTAATAATGAAATAAACAATAATATAGATTTTAATCAACTAGTGATGTATCAACTACTACTGCATTATATTTGGTTAACAAGGATATTATTTTCCCACACAAATTAGAGGTATTGGTGTAAAATACTATGTATTTGTTATGGTTGAGGATTACCCTAGATTTTCATGGATCTATTTTCTAGAAATGAAATATTATGCCTTTTTAAATTTAAAACATTTACATCCGAATTAAAAATTTATGAATACCTACCATTGATTAATATTCATAGTGATCATTGTGGTGAATATGAAATCTCATATTTTTATACTTCTTCTAGTAAGAATGGAATTACTCAAAATTTATCACCTCCTGGAAATCCATAGAAAAATGGTGTCGTTGAATGAAGAAATTGTGTTTTTCTAGAGATAATAAGAACCTTTTTCAGTGAATACTCAATTTCTAAAAATTTGAGGGTTGAAGTTATTAGTACTACTTGTTATACTATAATTTTATTTTTAATTATGGTATTTCATATTAAAACCACTTATGATTTGAGGAATGGATAAAAACTAATATTTCATACTTATATGTATTTGGATGAAAGGAATTCATTCTTAATACTGAATATAACATACATATGTTTATATATTTATTAGATGAAGTCATATTATTAGGCCCTACCACAAACTCTAAATCTTATATAGTATGCAATAAACAAATTTCACAATTGAGGGAAAAATACATGTTAAATTTTATGAATTAAACCCTTTTTTATTCAAACTACACATACCTAGTTCTTTAGATGGGTCTTCCAAAACTGATTATCAACCTCTATTAGAATTTTTTTTTGATATGTATAATTATAATGAAATTATTTGTGATGTATTTAACCAATATTATTTCTACATTGGGATAATGAATATGCTTTACAAAACCCAAATAATTTGATTAATTGATACCATCCTAGTTATAATATCATTCGTTATGTAAATCAACCAATCAGAACTGGATGTTCTTTATGAAATGAAGTTAAACACCTATCATTTCATTCTCAATTATATCCAAAAAGACCTAAGGATTCTTTATTTGATGATGATTTGATAAAATAAATGAAATAGGAGATAAATGAATTCAGAAGGAATAATTTATTAACCTTAGATGAATGACATAAAGATACTATTGTTATTGGAGTAAAATATGTCTTCAGTTATAAAATGTGATTAAAATAGAATTATTTTAAGAAATAATGAATGATTATTTTCTAAAGGCTATAATCAATATGAAGGAATTGAATATGAAGAAAATTATACTCCGATAGCATGAATTTAATCTATTCTAATCAATCTATCCATTGTAATAGTATTTTATTTCAAACTATTGCATATGTCTATAATGTGGGATTTTCCTAATGAATATTTTTATGTTGATGTTTTCATACAAAAAATCCAGGTTTTTATGATACAAAACATCTTGAATATGTTAAAAAAATAATAAAAAGATTTATATAGACTTAAAGAAGTCCCTAGGGCCTAGAATGATAGAAGTACAATACATTAATGCCCAACCATTATTTTAAGAAAACATTTGATTGAAATATTTTTATAAAATTTTATTAAAAATTTTATCTTTAAAAATTATGATGACAAGATTATATTCAAATAAACTTAGCAATCATTAACAGATTCTTTTGAGAGTCATATAAAATTTTAGTTTTAGAAGAATATGATGGGGTATTTAACATTCTTTGTTGGTTTTAAAATATCTCAACAACCAAAAAGAACCAATATATCTCAACATAATTATATAAATGCTTTATATACAAAGTATGGATATTACAATACTAATAGTATTAGTACTCTAATCAGTACATCTAATAGCTTTGATCTTAATGAATCTAGAAAAATAGTAGATCAAATTATATTTAGTGGTTTGGATTGAAGTTTACTATACATAAAAGTTATTTTTCCAATCATATTATTTTTATATGGATTATGTGCATGATACTTAGAAAATCTTAATGAATCCCATTTAAAAACAATGAAAATAATTTTTTTCTATTTAAATGATACTATGGATTTTGGACTATTATTTTCATCTATAATTGATGAGGTTTTAAAATGTTTCATAGATGCTAACATTGACAGTTTAAGAATTTATAAGAATTATACATCTACAACCTATCATTTCAAAAGAGTTTCATTAGTTTTTTGGTCATGTAAGAAACCAAACTTAGTAGAACTGTCCACTGGTGAAGCCGGATACATGGTTGCAAGATACTATTATGCTCATGTGAGGTGGCTACAACACATAATCACTGACTGTGAAATGATTTTTATAAAACATAAATATTATGTGATAACAGTAGTTCAATTTACCTAATAAAAAACCCCTATCATAACTCAAATGAAAAACACCAAGATATTAGGAATAACTTTCATTAGGATCACACACAAAAATTATATATCATTTTCCAATTAATCGAAATGCTTAAACAACCTAATGATATAATGAAAAAACAATTATATTTAGATATATTTGAAAACATTAATCAAGATCCTGGAATGATAATTGTAAATTAATAAATTATATCTACTTCTTTTATAAATTATCCACTTACATTTAGAAATATATTATTAAAGGGGGGGTAAATTATTTCATCAATCTCCCATTTTTTATCAATATCTCATTATTGATCAATATCAATAAAATAGATCAATCTATCATTTTTTATCCATCTTAAATTTTTTTATCAATATAAAACTTTTTATCAATCTCACAAATTTAATCAATATCAAATATTTTGATCAATATTTTTTTTCACTATCAATTTTTTTCTATATGACTTTGATTTTTTTTTGTGAAAAAATATATGAAACAAAAAAAATCTATCCTATGAAAATGAATGGTTCAATTATTAAATCATTTCACTTTGTTTTCAATACATTCATATCTATTGGTAATTTAAAAACATTATTATGAAAATTAACAAAAATATGATTCAATTGATCCATTGATTATTTTTCATTTTGGTTATACATAAACCTCAAGATTACAATAAATTTCAACCATTAGATGTCCTTGATCTCATCTGGACCGTATAATTACAAAGGTTACTTGTCTACCCATTTAAATTGTGAACTCTCATACTATCCGCTAACTGAAATTTCTATATATCATGGAGAACCACTACCCACCTGCAACCAGCCCAGTTTGATTATTTCCAAAGACCGAGTTACTCTTGTACATTTATTTCAGAATCTATAGTATCCATTCCATAAAAATTCCACCAATGTAATTTTCCATGTTAATGATATTTAATGAATGACATAAAAATATTTCTATGATAAGTATGAATCATCTCTTATAAGGGTTTTAAAATTTCAATGTTGTGAATTAGTATGTTTTGGGAGAAAAAAATATTGAATTCTGATAATTACATATGTATCAATAAAATTCTATAAATCCATGGAAGTTTATATGATAATATTAAAATTTCATTTCAAATATATGATATAAAATTAAGACATTAAACTAGTGAGGTTGTGAGTATAATAAACCTTCCATCTGTAAGAGATGATTTATATCCATTGCTCCAACTATCATATAAATTTGGATGTTTTATCAATTAAAAGGAAGAGAAATATTTTTATGATTTCCATGAAGAAAAAATATAAATGAATCATTTATCAGTATTCAATATGTTATTTACTCTATAGATGAAAGGATTAATAATAACCTGAACTTGTGAATGAAATAATTTAAAGTAATATACTTTTTTTACTCATAATATCCTTTCCAATTTGAGAGAAATCAAAATTGTGTGCCTGATAATCATAAGAATAAAAATATCGAGTATCAACCAATAAATTCACAAATGATGATTCTTCAAACAATTCAATTTTTTCAAATTTATAAAATAATATTGTTTTCAATCATCTCTCTTGCATCACAACCAATAGAATTGATAGTTATGTGGAATTGTTTCGAAACAAAAATAATGATAAATGTATGTTTTCAATCTGATTGAAAAATGTTTTTTAACATTCCAATTGACGAAACCCCATAAGAAACAGTTTCTGAATATGATGTATGATACACATCAAAAAATAAAATAAAAACCATGTATGTTATTCATCCCATACTGAAGAAGAAAAGTGTTTATGGTGAATGTATTTCTTAAGAATGGAGGAAATAATTGTTAATAAAAAATAATGATATCAAAAATTTGTAATCAATTCATTTGAATATTATTCCGAAATATGAGAGGAGATAAAAAATCAATGATAAAAAAAGATAAATAACCTAAAATGTGAAAGAATTTTTTTTGGGATATTATTTTTTCATTGAGGTTTGTAGATAAATACACTGGAAATGTATATATAAAGAATGCGGTCCCCATTAACATAGTAATGCAAACCAATGAATACAAAAGGAAAAAGAAACAGATTGTTAAGGATGAATTAGAATCAAATGTTGAAGAAGAACCAAAAACGCAGTTCATTAATGAATACATGAAAGAATAATAAAAAATAATTAAGGAAAGAAAAAAGTATTGAAGAAGAAAAAAGAAGCGAGGAATAGAAATATAACTAGAAAGTGAAGAGTTATTCAAAACAAATGGGAGATGTTGAGCCTCAAAAATCTCAACCTGATATAATACACAAATGATCATCTGATGCAACCTAAAATAATGTTTCTTCTATAAGAATTAAATCATTATTGAAGGATAAACATAGAAACCATTCAAATTAGATGATCCAAGTCTCAGATAGAGAGAATATGTTAGATCCCAATGAAAATTAAAATCTATTAATTGATGATTTGGCTATAGGACCTCACTATGGTGATCATCTAGATTACAAGGTTTCCACAATATTTATTATAACAGTTACGATAATCAGAGTTCAATAAATTGAAAATCAATTGATAATAAATGAAATTATTCTTACCTACATTCCAAATATGGATGCGAAGATTGGAATTATTAAAAATTGTCATATTGAAATAATAGACTCAATGACTGTTTTGATACCTAGTTTTTTAAAACCTGAAGATAAATTCAATGAATTTGATGATTGTTCTATAGTACATATATAATAATAAATAATTTTTGTCAAATAGACTCATAAAATTTTTAAAAATATGATGAACAATGATATTACTAGAGAATACATAAGGAGATTGGAAAAAAATCTCTCAACTTCTTCTAATTTGATAATTAATGAAACCAATGAGAAAATGATGTCATTTAAAAAACCCAATTTTTTAAATGTAATCCCCTATGAAGTGTTTGAGGATCTCAATGTCAATGTGTCTAATATTTATTATGAAAATAAATTTTTGTTGAAATAATTATAAATATTTGGAATGTTCTCAGAATCAGAATAGATGAATTTCATGCCCAAGAAGAAAATATCAAAGCACAAGAAGAGATTAATATGAATCAAGATGAAACAATTCATTATCAATGAATGATGTTATCAGAGCAATAATAAAATAATAAAACACATAAAAAATACCTTGACACTCTAATGAGAGATATAAATATATTCAACAAGATATAGATAACTATTTTACATTGGATAATGAAAGTAAATGAGAATGAAACTGATAATGAAATAGAGTTCAAATAAAAATTCTATGGACTCTTATTGTATTTAAAAAAATTATGAATGTTTATTAACATCTTTATATTTTTTATTGAATTTTTTTTTTAGGATGAATTTTCTATTATTTATTAAATGATCAAATAATTTTTTTCTCTACGTATTTTTTGTTTCTGTTTCCATTTTATGGTATTAGAATATATCCCCTATTCCATTTTGTGAATCAAAAATGGGAGAATTTATTATTAATGTGCATATTACAAGATGGGGGATATTAAATGATGATATAAAACAGGAAAATTTGTCAAAAAGGAAATAATATTAGTAAGGGTAGTGTATTCTTATAGAATACAATATATAGGGATAAGATTATGATAATATGGAGGTTAATCATATAGAAATATTATTTAGAGGTTTTGGTAAAAATTAAAATGGAGATAAGTATAAGAATATTCAATACAATGTTTATTTATATTCACATTCCATTATAGGTTTTAACATGTAGTTTTCCCTTTACCAAAAGGGGGATATTATTGAGACAAATTTATTATTTTGACTCTTATAAATTGTTTGGATTAAAATAATAAAAAACAAATTAAATGAGAAAAAATTGACTAAAATATTTTTCAATATCAATAATGTTTTTTCTATTATACTCAATAGATATAATCTAACAACATTGTTTTATAAATATCGTTGTAATTTATTTCAACATAATCACTGATAAATCCATATTACCTAGATAGTTGTACTCATTGTTTACAATAGATATACTAATACTTGTATATATTTTAGTCTTTTATATTATTGAATTGGCCATATTATTCTCATACAATCTCTGTCACATATATAAATTTGTATTTTATTTAAAAGAGTAACCTTTTATAAAAATGATTTTGTTAATTCTGTTTTGATTTGTATAAAAACAATGTCAATGTTTCAGTTACTACATGAATGTAGGATTGAGATATTTCAATATCCCAATAATATTTAACGGATAAATAAAACTATTAGTGGATAATATTATTGTTGGGGGAAACACATATGAATACTAGATCAATGGAATAAGGATGCATGGGTTGATTTCAGAATGTACTGAAATTCTTCCAAAATTACTTGTTTAAAAATTATATGAAGTGATATAGTTGTGAACATTTTCATTGACACACCTTTCATATTAAATTTCATTTATTATCATAGTGATGTGTTTATTTTTTTTTATTACAATCGTGTGCATGTGGAGATAAAAAGACTAAAGGCATCGATTCACGTAGTTGTTGAGGGGTTTTGGTGATATCCAGAGAGACTCTGATCATCTTATCAAGGGATTACCCTAATGGGGGAAATACATAATTTCTTTAACTTATAAATAAGGGGATCATATACCATGTTTTTGGAAACCATTGTATTTGGGTAAAAATATTTTAAAACCATTAATTGTTTTTTACATTAATCATTTGTAATAGAAATTGTATTATTTCCTTGTTAATTTTCTATTTTATATTATTTACTTTGTAATTACTATAATTATTATAAATTACTCTAATTATGATAAATTACACTGATTATGATAAATTTCCATGATTATGATAAATTACTCTGATTATGATAATTTACTCTAATTACAAACTGTTTATATGAATACGATCAATTACTCGGATTTTGATCATTTTGTGATTATGATTTCTTAAAATACGTGAAATTTTATTATATACGCTATATGATAGAATCCCATTATTTTAATTATTATGATTATTTTATTATTTTTGAACACAATCCATTTCCAATCAATCTATGGCTACGATAAATTAGTGACTTGTGGAATACAACTATAATCATTTTATTAACATAATAATATGACCTAAATCCATGTACATGTTATATTTTTAATTTAATAGTGGTTTTAAATTCAAATAGTTTAATTTTATTAATTCATGATTTCAAAATATTTTATAAAAAATACATTTCACCCCACATTGTATATTGGTAATTAACATATTAATGGTGATCCTACATCTATTATTGAAACCATGATATTATGTTTAATATATAAAATAATTTTGATTAATATAACTTGTTTCAATTTTTTTGTGTTTGAACATTTTTAATGTGACTAAATAAGTTAATTACATTGTCCAAACATTTTAATACCTACCTTTTAATGTAACTTGTTTTCAAAATAATGAATAATATAATAGTCTTAAAATAATCATACATAAATTACTGAAATCATTAATATTATGAAATTGAGATATTAAATTTCTATGAAAATGTATCTATGTAGGGAATGATATGATAACATAAATATATTCTATACTATATATATAATGAGGGAAATAGTATAAAATATAATAAGAACATAAAATTACATTTCGATCTAAAAATACAAACATGTTTATCAAAAAATTGGAATATAATTTTATGATATTGATTAGTTATATATTGAGTTTATATATATTTAAAGAAAAAAATTATATTAAAAATAGATCAGATTAATTTATTTTGTATTTATATCAATTTATACTATTGGAATAACAAGTTGGATAACACTAAATATTAAAAAGGTTTTTTAGATTTGACGAATAAAGAACTCTATTCCTTTTATACTCCACATGAGGGATCATCTAGTGTAATTTTCTTATATATATATATATATATTTAATCAATGTATGATAGTAAATATAGTGTGGATTTTAATTAAGAATGTACACAAACCCTCTAATTCAATGTACCAATGTCAAGGGAAGAATCGTTGTCCTTAAGAAAAAAAGTTACCATAATTTATTAAACTATTATCGATATTATGGACCATAATAAATATCAATTTAAATAAATTTTTTAATCCTAATTTCTTATAATATATAGAGGTGTGTTAATTAATCATCATATTATTTAACACATCACAATTTATTAATGCATTTTTTAAACCTAATATAATATTTTAAATCTTCATTACTGAGTACTTCAAAAAAATATTAATCTAATATTTCAATATCAAAAATAAATACATTATATGTGAAAAATTACAATAATGGTACATTAACACATATTTCCAATATAACAATGATCAATTTTATCTGATAAAAAATACGTACCACCCATAAAAATTAAACATTGACATAAATGATAAAAACTAAACTAATAAAAATATAATGAGAAAAGTATAAAACAGTTTATGAGAAACTGGACTCCAGGGGTCTAAAAATCACCCACATGGATTTGGATGTGAACCAACTATACTATATTTTACATATGATATATATAAATATTTCATGATTATAATTTCGTAATTTAATATTCAAACATAAAAAATCAACATTCCAATAAAAATTAGACTTATATACACAAATGTTGTAATTTATCAAACAATATATGTAAGCATACTTAGGAAAAAATTTTAAGGAAATAAGAAATGATAGTTTATGGTCCATTCAAACTATTCACAATTTTTTCATATTTATAATTAAATATATATTAATAATTATTTTCTTATAATTAATCAACATATAGAAAAGGGGTTTCTAGTGTAATATAAAATTAGTAGACCATAATTAGTTGTCCAGAATATAGAAAAAAACCACTCATAATTGTGTCCATAAATCATCAATCATATGTTTTTGAATTTATTTTCCTCTATGTTAATTTTCTCCGTCAATAATCTCTACCCCTTCCCAACTAACCCATTCACATCTAAAAACTCACTTAAAACCCATAGTCACTACCATTTATACCACCCACACAAAATGTTCCATTGTATATCCCTTATTATCATTACAACTATTTATAGATAAACCTACATAACCCCTACATTACCTAAAAAAAATAGAATGAAACCCTAATCAATTTGAAAGGGGAAAAGAAATGGACAAACTTACTTGAGAAATCTAGAATGAATCTCCACAAAACACACGTATCTGAAATTAAAAAAGGCCAAAACTCAGGGGATGTTCTCACAAGAATTATTAGGTCATTTAGGAATTGGAATGGATGGAAAAGAGCATGAATTGAGAGAGTAATGATAGAATGAACATACCTCATCAAATCTGTCCGATTTTAGAAACCCTAAGATTTTCTTCCCTATATCTCGATCCTAAGAGCTCCAAAGAGGGTGGTAAAGAGGTTGGGGGAGCGGCCGGGTGTAAGGGCCACATATGAGGCTTGGAATAACCGAAAAATACTAAACATTTAATAAGTTATTAAATAAATAAAATTAATTTTTAAAACTGTATATTGGCTTCCGGGCAGGCCCAATACCTTAAATTAAAACCCAACTAATCCATGGTTATAAATTTACAAAGGCTCCATATTTTAAATTTACTGTTAATATATCAGGGTATGACATTTAGGAGTTGGAATGAGTGAAAAATATTATAAAATGAATAAGTTATAAAATAATAAAAAATTATTTTTTAATCTGGAATTGGGCTCACGGTTTGGCCCAATTCACGAAAACTCACCTATTCTCCATAAAACCATTGGAAACCCCCAAAACAAAGAATTAATGGAAAATTAAAATAAAAATAAATTTAATATAAGCTATGTATGTGAAAACTCTCCCCACCATAAAAACATTCCGCCCCGGAAAGTCACAGCAAGACCAAATCAACTACCAAACCCAACTGAGAAACCCAGAAGTACTCCCTTGCCAGGTTTCTTCCCCAAAGGCCAAAACACCTCCAGTGATCAATGAAGGAAGGAATGCTCTCACAAATCAAACTTACACCACTTTCATAAAACCATCAATATCTTTCATGCTTTATCCCAAATAAAAACTCCTCAAACACAATCTGAACAATACTCAAGTAATTCACCCAAACGAACAATAACTTTGAACAAGGTTACACTTACCTTACTTTAACTAAACCATTGTGTGCTCTCCAGTCCCAATGTTTACTCAAGAATGATATCTGTAGCTAGATAGATCTGAACGAGACTATCTACACCAAGCAAGACCATGGAAAAATATAAGTTACTGGTAAGGGGGGACACAAATACGCTCCCCACCATAAGAGACAACCAATATTTTTTTGAGACATAATCAAGAGACTAACAGGGGGAGGACTAAATGGAATCACCATTACAATGGATATAATTCCATTAGAAATTTACAAAAGAAATTATATAAGACTCATAGTGGGTCTCCCCACCATAAGAACCAATCATCTTAACCAACCATCACTGGCCGGTAAAGAAAGACCCCAAAATTTAAAGAGTTGGGGCGACCACATGGTTAGTTTGCACGGTTTGGGAAGCCATTCACTAATAGTTGGGATCCTTCTTTCCGCATGGTTTTCTGGGGCATGGTCACTATTATCCAAGTGAAAACTATGTTCACAAACAGTGTAGACAAACTTCAAACCTTTCTCTAAAGACTCAGTGGAAACCAAAAGGGGGAGGGAATAACATTGGGTGATGACATGGGCACACGACCCTCCACCTATTTCCACCGAACATGGACAAAAGAAGAATGATTATGACACCATAGGTTTAAAATCTTCCTAACTTTCATACTGAGGAAATGACTTTGTACAAGGGTTTAAATGGCCCTGTGATTTCCCCTGACTACGAGCTAGCTTCTCTCCGAGACCTATGGCTGGAGCTCAAATGATTGAAGCATCTTCGGCCTCGCAGTTAGACTTTGGAAACCCCATGAACAATAATTCTTCTTTCAATGAAACCAACAACTACAACGCAATCCTAGATAAGTTTTCCAGACGTAACACATTCCAAACTCACTTTACCTGATCCCGATATTTCACTGAAACAAGGGCTAAGAAGATACACACACATCACACCTTGTTTCATTAGGTGAGAAACAATAGAAGTAAAGAACACCAACACTCACCTTCGTCTAAAATGGAAGATTTTGATGTTTTTTCAAGGGAGACATTCTCACAACATAACAGGGACTCTCATAGGATTTCACGACATTTACCTCTATGGTCAATCGAGCACATGACATCATAAGGTGTAACACCCCAAGATTTCATAGTGTGTTAGTTCTTCAAAATAATTCAATAACTTTCACTACATGCAACACCAAGTTCAAGCACACCATGACTTACCAAACAAGCCATTCAAAAGAGGTTATGAATAGTATTAGATAAATTTTAATGTTTATATAATCCTTATAATTTTAGAATCCATATTATGAGTTTCTTAGATATAATGCAAGAACAAATTCATTTTCAGTATTATCAAATTTAATAGTGAACCCTTTTTAAATACAATATTTTAAACTTTTTGACTAAATGGGGACATCAAAAATTTAAAATGAAACATCCCAAGCTTCCACGGTACACTTTCTTTGAATAATATAGTAGCGTGTGTTGTACGCAACCTTGAGTTTTAACACACACCACAACCAATCAAACTAGCCGTTATGAATAGTAATACCTACTTTTTGAAATTATATATATTTTATATTTTAAAATGGACTTCATTTTTGGTTTCGGAATATCGAATTTAGCCTAAGGTGAAATTTTGGTACATTTCGGATAACTTTCATATTTTGATGAATAGTGAAAATTACTAAATTTTAATTAAAAACAACTTTTTTAATCAAAATAATTAATAGTGATAAATTATGAATTTGAGTGGTTTTGAAGTATATTTAGAATATATTTTTACAATTTAATATAATGTTGGTCATTAGACAAAATTTTACAATTAAACCGAACATAAACAAGTGTCAATCTTTTGATAGTTATTATCTCTTAAAAACACGCTTTTTGTTTTGACAGCGGGAATTAATTTTAAATTAATTTCTGCCACTTCTGTGTTTTGAATTTAGAAAAATGGATTCCATATTTGGAATCAGGATGTTCAAACTGTGTAAATAGGTAACTTTTATTTTTAGACATTTTGAATAATTACTGCGGTAAATATTTTATTTACCATGGTTAAAGGGTAAATCCGGTAAATAAGGGTTAAAAAATAATATTATAATAATACAAAATTACCCTAAAACGTGTCCTAACCTTATTGGTGGACACATACCCGACCATGGGCATCCTTGGGTCAATTTGGGGACCCCTTGGAGCCACTTGTATGTGGTAGGGACACATTATATTAATAAAGTTAAAATAAAAATAAAAATGGCATAAGCTTACATCTTTTATAAGAACAATTTTTACATAGGGTTATACATGTTGGATTTTCGATTATAAATATTCATTAGAAAGCTAAAACGATTTCCTACATAATGATGTTTTATTTATAATTTTTAGACATTAAATAATTTATTTTATTTATGACACAATGATGATGCAGTAATTACTAAAATAGTGAAAAATAAAAATAATTGATCTTATAAATACCCAAATAATTATAATATGAAACTTTTAATGAATTAAACTAATTTTCTATGATAATATGATATATTAGGATTGATTTAATTGACTTTGTTCGAAGTAATCAATCTGTTAGGAGTTTCACAAAAATCAACTATTGAATAGTGTCAAAATTGACATAAAAGAGTTCTTAAAACAAATATTATATTATTAATTGATATTAAATTCCTAAAAATCTAAGGTTCGGCCAAGAGACTTATATTATGATAGGTTCCTCATTAATGGACCACTTGGGGGTCGCTTGGATGTATATAGTAAGTTTATTAATCATATTATATAAAAATACAAAGAGACATTGTAAAAGTGAAACTAATTAACTTAGAGTTAATACTTAAAGATAAGGTTAATATAAGTACCCAAACCTGTCTAAATTCTATTGGATGAGTTGTTTTCGACCTATCCACACCTCATCCTTTGAATAGTCAACTTTGGAGCCTTTGTAAACCGAATATGAATTTATTATAAATTAATATTTCTAACTTTTCCAAAGGTGCCCCTCACCCCTCTTATAAAAGGGCACTCCTCCTTCTCATTTATTCACACCTTCAAAGCCTTTTGGTTCGGCCAAACTCTGCCCAAATACTCTCCCAACATCCCTCAATACAACCTAGAGGCCTTAGTTTGATCAGAAAGCCAACCTAAGGAGCGCTTTTGATCAAATCAAAAGGAAGAACCCGAAGAAGAGGTAATGATTTCACCACCCTTTTCTAAGTTCATTTCTTCTTCCACATCTTCTTCCTTTGTTCTTACCATTCTGAAATAATAACTCCAGTATCTCACATATACTGTGATGTTATTATAAATATGGTACAATCATATTAAGTATTCTATCCACCCTTTGAATAACATGTCACCATACGTGCGTACGTACGGCTTACCGTCTCCACGTCGTGGTGTAATTGTTATTCAATATAATATTATTTGGATGGGTATAATAATGATGTGTAACTCATGTAAATAATAAATATAACATGTTAATGATTCTGTATATATGATATACCATCCATTTATATATTATTTTAATATCAAAAGAATGATATTGTCGCTCGTGCGTACGTACGGACTACCGTCTCCACGAACGCGATGAGATTCATTCTCCATCGTAACCATTAAAGCGTAATTATCATTTTATGATTTAAAAATGATGTTTAAGGACTTGATATCATTCTGGATATGAATAATATACAACCTATCCTTTACAATCATGTCTTACGTAACAAAACATATGAAAGAAAACAAGTAAGTTAACACCCGAAACAACGATAATACTAAGATATTATTATCAAATCAATATTAAAAGATCATATATGATATCATATTAATGTATATGAATCTTGTATAATTTAATAACAATTATTTCACCATTATACAGGAGGTTAACCTACCACAACCAAGGAAAAGTACAAGGTAAGGGTTATTTCACAATCTCTTCATTATCCGAGGTTGTTTATACGTAATAATCTACTGGGATATCTTTATCATCCACATCCATGTTTCTTAAAAATGTATTTCAAAACATTTTTTATGGGTTAAAGTCATTTATACCCTTGTTTGACTTTTTATAAGAGGTTTATAAAGGAATCTTTCCGTCGTTTTCAAAACAAGGTCCTTTTTAACCTTTTCGACTGAATTGAGGTAAGAATGTTCTTTTTAACTTATACGGCGGGTGCGGTTATTTTCCGCCGTTATAAAATCTTCGAAGCTTTCCATACAAGCTTATAAGAATATTTTCAAAGAAAATGTTTTATTTTATATGGATCTTAAATGATTTCAAAATAAAAGGAGATACTTCTTTAAAATGAATTTTGATTTCATCTATGTCAACATCCTTTGATGGATTTTAAGATTATTTGAAGTTGATTTATTATAATACAAAACTTCTATATTGTATTGAAGTTTTTGTGATATGTTTGACTGTGGATGTGCTATTTTTATACCATTCATAGTTTATGGTGAAATTATTGACATTTCGTATGCTAGTTTTAATACGAATGTTTATGTTATGTTTAAACCTTTTCATATGGGAATGCATTGGACTTAATAAGTGACGGGTGGAGCCCGCTATAGCTCCTCGATGCATCGGTAGGTCTCATGAGACAAACTAGTGTCTTGGCACAAGGCCTTGACAAAATCTTATTTGTAGCCTTGGCACGAGGCCTTGGCTATGTGGTTATGATAGTCTGGCATTATGCATTCCAACATTATGAAAGTGGTTATTGATTTTTGCATGTGATTATTCGATTAGTAGAATGTCCATGTGAATAAGTAAATGGCATTATTTCATTTTACTTTTGCCATACCATGTTGAAGTTCAATTTTAAAAGGCTTTTGTTTTAGTAATGCATTGCCTTAAATTTTTATTCTTATTTATGAAAGTTTCCGCTATATTGTTATCCTTACTGGGCATTTGAGCTCACCCCTTTTCTATGTTTTATTTTTCCCCAGGATGTGAAGAAGTAAATTATGAATGACCTGCAGGGATATTATGAGGGGATAGTAGTGTGGATTATGGAGACATTATGTTGTTGTAGTAGTTTTTCATTTTATGATGTAATGTAAAACTTATGAATATATCTAGTGTTTCCAAGGCTACTAAACCAATCGGTCTTTCGAGATTTGATCTTTCTTGTGATCATGCCAATGTTACGAAGTAATGCACCGACTCTAGGCAACTAGGGTCGGGGCGTTACAGTTGGTATCAGAGGAAGTTTAGTACAAACCTTGGAAGCTAGATTTAGATAAACTCTGATTAGAGCACGTAGACCTAAGATGAACTTTGAGGATTAGTATAGAAGAACTTCCAAGAATTTTGGTATTGTAGAGATTTTGTGAGTTTTTCGAGCAATACATCCCTGTCTGGATACGAGCAGGTAGAGGCGGCTCTGGCACAGATGTACCTAGGGGTAAAACCCGAAAACACCGCTTTGAGCTAGACTCGAACGGGAACTGGT
The DNA here is from genome assembly GCA_963277665.1 of Viscum album. NCBI lineage: Eukaryota > Viridiplantae > Streptophyta > Magnoliopsida > Santalales > Viscaceae > Viscum > Viscum album. Next base: position 1,929,611,646 of record OY728127.1, on the reverse strand, counting down.
GCACGACAACGGGCCTTGCTGCACTCTTGGTTACGACACTCCCGGGGGATATGCTTAGGATAACTCTCATTTTCTCTGCAAATCATTTTGAAGGGATTATGAGTATATAATTCCTCAAAGAAAACATTCTTATGGATTATATCCATAAATAGATCAATTTATGTTAAGTGTTTCATAATTATGGGATTATGTATTTTGATTCATAAACTGATCTACTGTATGCCATTGTTTAGAAATGGCGCCCGGTAGAAGGAATGAGAACTCCAGAAATGCACATGATCCAAAGAGAAGGAAGGATCATATCTTTCATGGTCTTAAGATAGAATTTATAAGAGAAATAGTCTCCCATGTATTATCATCATATGAAGAAATAATATCATGTGTTGATAAGATAAGTAAAGAGTTTACTGAGTCCTATGGATTTGAAGGGAAGCAAGAGAAAAAAAGGATGGAAAAGAGAAAGATGGATAAAGGGAAGAGGGAAAAGAATAATTTTCACATATGTGGTAACTGTGGAAAGAAACACCCTGGAACTTGCCTGAAAGGAATGGGAGTTTGTTATAAGTGTGGAGGAAAAGGGCACAAAGTACGTGACTGTAAGGGTAAGAAAATGGTTTCAAATGTACAATGCTTCATTTGCAAGGATTTTGGACACTACGCGAACCTATGTCCCAGTCATCAGACTATGCCGCAAATGATGCTATTGGATAATAATCAAGTTATGATACTACCAGAGATGAAGAGGAATGATTAGAGTTCTTATGTTGATTATGTTAATTGAGTGTTGTATCAACAATGTACTTGTTATAATAATTATGGAGTATATAAGGATTGTACTGCAGTACTATTTCATTAAGGACTTAAGATGGTGTGGAACAAAGAAAAGTGACTCAGTGGCAGGTTAAATGTTTGGAAAATATATGGTTGAGAGCAAGATAAACCATAATATGGTTCAGATACTGAGGTGGTGATTTTAGAATAATACATGATTGATTTGGATTAATTATATTGGATATTATTGACTACCTTGGAACTGATTAATGATTTGTATATTCCATCATTGTTGGGGTTTAAAACATTTTTGGATTAATGAAGTATATCCAGCATTCTATATGGAATAAGGGAGCATGAATGTAATCAATAAGGAATATGGTAATACATGATGAAGGTATTCATATGCTATTACGGGGTAAAAAGGATCTATATTATGTTTACCTTCCTTATAAATGTTGGACTGTGAGTTTGGACAGAAGTATTTTGGATAGTTCTAGTTTGGATTATTTTGGATTGCCAAAAAAACAACCCGGAGGTCGGGCGGCAACCCGTCGCGTCCGGCAAGGCTGCGAGACTTGAACCCGCAACCGAAGGGCGACAAGGGTGTATCACCTACCACTGGCCCACGAGATGTCCTGGATTAAATAATGTTGTTTTTTTAAAGATCTGGTAGATGAATTATAAATTCATTTATTTTGGAACCCTGTACGAATAGTATAAATAAAAAAATTACATTCTATTATCTTTTAGAGTGAAAGATGAGTTTGTGGTAGAAATTTATTAATGGATAAAACTCTAATTATAAAGTAAGTATATATCCTTATGATCTTAGCCAATCTCATAAATATATTCCTCAACATTAATAAAAGGAACTTAGAACAAAAATGTTGTCCTAGATGGTACCTTAAATCATCACTAATTCATGGCTTTGGGATTGTTGGCCTTTTCATAGCCATGTTCTCTACCACTCTCCATCAGATAATTGATGGTTAGATTTCTCTTCCATATCCATATTTTCCTACATGGAACCCTAGTATGTGTTATTTTCGGTAATCTTCATACTTTCCACTCTTTATTTTAAATAAAGACCTCATTAATTCATTTTTCGATGTGGGATTTCAACTAAGACATTTTGAAACGTCAAAATGTGTTATCCTAATACCCTATGTTTTGTTGAACCGATGGTATTTCAAATCATCATAGATTGATGAGTTTAAGTACCTCAATTTTATACTTGTTTGTGATTGATGACCTCAATCACTACCTATAAATATTTACGTTTTTCCTCCAATTATATGTCTCTAATTGCCACCAATGTTCTCCTAATCGAGATCATAATTTGGTGGTGACCCTTTCATTTCTCTTTTCCTCATATTAAGAATAAATTTTAGTAACCCAATTTCCAATGTGGGTTTTCCCACAAATATATTTTCTACTTTCAACCTTTTATTTTTGAAGAAAAATTTCAAATTGCGAGGACGCAATTTATTGAAGGAGAGGAGAATGTAACACCCCAAGATTTCATAGTGTGTTAGTTCTTCAAAATAATTCAATAACTTTCACTACATGCAACACCAAGTTCAAGCACACCATGACTTACCAAACAAGCCATTCAAAAGAGGTTATGAATAGTATTAGATAAATTTTAATGTTTATATAATCCTTATAATTTTAGAATCCATATTATGAGTTTCTTAGATATAATGCAAGAACAAATTCATTTTCAGTATTATCAAATTTAATAGTGAACCCTTTTTAAATACAATATTTTAAACTTTTTGACTAAATGGGGACATCAAAAATTTAAAATGAAACATCCCAAGCTTCCACGGTACACTTTCTTTGAATAATATAGTAGCGTGTGTTGTACGCAACCTTGAGTTTTAACACACACCACAACCAATCAAACTAGCCGTTATGAATAGTAATACCTAATTTTTGAAATTATATATATTTTATATTTTAAAATGGACTTCATTTTTGGTTTCGGAATATCGAATTTAGCCTAAGGTGAAATTTTGGTACATTTCGGATAACTTTCATATTTTGATGAATAGTGAAAATTACTAAATTTTAATTAAAAACAACTTTTTTAATCAAAATAATTAATAGTGATAAATTATGAATTTGAGTGGTTTTAAAGTATATTTAGAATATATTTTTACAATTTAATATAATGTTGGTCATTAGACAAAATTTTACAATTAAACCGAACATAAACAAGTGTCAATCTTTTGATAGTTATTATCTCTTAAAAACAAGCTTTTTGTTTTGACAGCGGGAATTAATTTTAAATTAATTTCTGCCACTTCTGTGTTTTGAATTTAGAAAAATGGATTCCATATTTGGAATCAGGATGTTCAAATTGTGTAAATAGGTAACTTTTATTTTTAGACATTTTGAATAATTACTGCGGTAAATATTTTATTTACCATGGTTAAAGGGTAAATCCGGTAAATAAGGGTTAAAAAATAATATTATAATAATACAAAATTACCCTAAAACGTGTCCTAACCTTATTGGTGGACACATACCCGACCATGGGCATCCTTGGGTCAATTTGGGGACCCCTTGGAGCCACTTGTATGTGGTAGGGACACATTATATTAATAAAGTTAAAATAAAAATAAAAATGGCATAAGCTTACATCTTTTATAAGAACAATTTTTACATAGGGTTATACATGTTGGATTTTCGATTATAAATATTAATTAGAAAGCTAAAAAGATTTCCTACATAATTATGTTTTATTTATAATTTTTAGACATTATATAATTTATTTTATTTATGACACAATGATGATGCAGTAATTACTAAAATAGTGAAAAATAAAAATAATTGATCTTATAAATACCCAAATAATTATAATATGAAACTTTTAATGAATTAAAATAATTTTCTATGATAATACGATATATTAGGATTGATTTAATTGACTTTGTTCGAAGTAATCAATCTGTTAGGAGTTTCACAAAAATCAACTATTGAATAGTGTCAAAATTGACATAAAAGAGTTCTTAAAACAAATATTATATTATTAATTGATATTAAATTCCTAAAAATCTAAGGTTCGGCCAAGAGACTTATATAATGATAGGCTCCTCATTAATGGACCACTTGGGGGTCGCTTGGATGTATATAGTAAGTTTATTAATCATATTATATAAAAATAAAAAGAGACATTGTAAAAGTGAAACTAATTAACTTAGAGTTAATACTTAAAGATAAGGTTAATATAAGTACCCAAACCTGTCTAAATTCTATTGGATGATTTTTTTTCGACCTATCCACACCTCATCCTTTGAATAGTCAACTTTGGAGCCTTTGTAAACCGAATATGAATTTATTATAAATTAATATTTCTAACTTTTCCAAAGGTGCCCCTCACCCCTCTTATAAAAGGGCACTCCTCCTTCTCATTTCTTCACACCTTCAAAGCCTTTTGGTTCGGCCAAACTCTGCCCAAATACTCTCCCAACATCCCTCAATACAACCTAGAGGCCTTAGTTTGATCAGAAATCCAACCTAAGGAGCCCTTTTGATCAAATCAAAAGGAAGAACCCGAAGAAGAGGTAATGATTTCACCACCCTTTTCTAAGTTCATTTCTTCTTCCACTTCTTCTTCCTTTGTTCTTACCATTCTGAAATAATAACTCCAGTATCTCACATATACTTTGATGTTATTATAAATATGGTACAATCATATTCAGTATTCTATCCACCCTTTGAATAACATGTCACCATACGTGCGTACGTACGGCTTACCGTCTCCACGTCGTGGTGTAATTGTTATTCAATATAATATTATTTGGATGGGTATAATAATGATGTGTAACTCATGTAAATAATAAATATAACATGTTAATGATTCTGTATATATGATATACCATCCATTTATATATTATTTTAATATCAAAAGAATGATATTGTCGCTCGTGCGTACGTACGGACTACCGTCTCCACGAACGCGATGAGATTCATTCTCCATCGTAACCATTAAAGCGTAATTATCATTTTATGATTTAAAAATGATGTTTAAGGACTTGATATCATTCTGGATATGAATAATATACAACCTATCCTTTACAAACATGTCTTACGTAACAAAACATATGAAAGAAAACAAGTAAGTTAACACCCGAAACAACGATAATACTAAGATATTATTATCAAATCAATATTAAAAGATCATATATGATATCAGATTAATGTATATGATTCTTGTATAATTTAATAACAATTATTTCACCATTATACAGGAGGTTAACCTACCACAACCAAGGAAAAGTACAAGGTAAGGGTTATTTCACAATCTCTTCATTATCCGAGGTTGTTTATACGTAATAATCTACTGGGATATCTTTATCATCCACATCCATGTTTCTTAAAAATGTATTTCAAAACATTTTTTATGGGTTAAAGTCATTTATACCCTTATTTGACTTTTTATAAGAGGTTTATAAAGGAATCTTTCCGTTGTTTTCAAAACAAGGTCCTTTTTAACCTTTTCGACTGAATTGAGGTAAGAATGTTCTTTTTAACTTATACGGCGGGTGCGGTTATTTTCCGCCGTTATAAAATCTTCGAAGCTTTCCATACAAGCTTATAAGAATATTTTCAAAGAAAATGTTTTATTTTATATGGATCTTAAATGATTTCAAAATAAAAGGAGATACTTCTTTAAAAAGAATTTTGATTTCATCTATGTCAACATCCTTTGATGGATTTTAAGATTATTTGAAGTTGATTTATTATAATACAAAACTTCTATATTGTATTGAAGTTTTTGTGATATGTTTGACTGTGGATGTGCTATTTTTATACCATTCATAGTTTATGGTGAAATTATTGACATTTCGTATGCTAGTTTTAATACGAATGTTTATGTTATGTTTAAACCTTTTCATATGGGAATGCATTGGACTTAATAAGTGACGGGTGGAGCCCGCTATAGCTCCTCGATGCATCGGTAGGTCTCATGAGACAAACTAGTGTCTTGGCACAAGGCCTTGACAAAATCTTATTTGTAGCCTTGGCACGAGGCCTTGGCTATGTGGTTATGATAGTCTGGCATTATGCATTCCAACATTATGAAAGTGGTTATTGATTTTTGCATGTGATTATTCGATTAGTAGAATATCCATGTGAATAAGTAAATGGAATTATTTCATTTTACTTTTGCCATACCATGTTGAAGTTCAATTTTAAAAGGCTTTTGTTTTAGTAATGCATTGCCTTAAATGTTTATTCTTATTTATGAAAGTTTCCGCTATATTGTTATCCTTACTGGGCATTTGAGCTCACCCCTTTTCTATGTTTTATTTTTCCCCAGGATGTGAAGAAGTAAATTATGAATGACCTGCAGGGATATTATGAGGGGATAGTAGTGTGGATTATGGAGACATTATGTTGTTGTAGTAGTTTTTCATTTTATGATGTAATGTAAAACTTATGAATATATCTAGTGTTTCCAAGGCTACTAAACCAATCGGTCTTTCGAGATTTGATCTTTCTTGTGATCATGCCAATGTTACGAAGTAATGCACGGACTCTAGGCAACTAGGGACGGGGCGTTACATAAGGCATCACCGAACATGACCATTGTGACTGATATAAACAATTCATGGATATGGACCTTATACAACATCCCCAAAAAACACACAATTCTAGAAAGTGGCCACAATATATTACCATGACCATATTTCCCACACCGGTGGTTTACCATGAATTAATGCATCAAATAAACTTTGAAGAACCCAAAGGTCCTCTTAGACCCCATCGAGACACTCATCCACACTTACAACCCTAGAACACATCCACCTTCGACGTATCAGGAAACATAAGAAACATAGGTCTCTGTCAACTTTCAATGAGCACTCTCCTGTTACAATAGGATCTAAAAATCAAATAAAGGAAAGTGTGTAGACTCAATCTAAAAATCTCAAGAAAAAATATTGCTTATATTGATCAACTGGAGGGTCTTCAAAAGACAAAACAATACGGGTTGCACTTTAGTTGTGCACTAACCATTAATGGGGTGTACATTATCCAACAATTGATCCAAAGGACCCAACCAAGATGGTCTATTGGTTACGATATAACAAAATATAGATCCAAACACATGAATGGAACCACCACAAAGTCATCCCAAATTTTTTTTCAAAAGAGGCCACTAATCGTCCCTACAACATAGCTCACCGACCAAACACAAACCCAAAACACAGTTCAAACAGGAGGGGTTCTTGGACTCAAAACATCCCACAACATCAACATTATCAAAAACCCATAATACAAACTATACCAAACTATTCATCAATACATCATGTTTTTCTTTAAAACTATTTCTTTGAAAACAAACGGTTTTGCAGTAAGCGTATCCACCAATGGTACCCCATGGGCCTCACACATGCATGTTTTTGTGTCACACCGGGCACCCTCTTCATAACCATCCCAGAACTCATCCAGTCATTCCATCAACCATCCATCGTCCCATATAACCCCATGCATGTGGTCACTCATGGAAATACCAAAGGGTAAAACAAAAATTCCTTCCACTTTTCAAAAACAAAATGCTCAACCAACCCATCCTTTTTCTCAAAACTGCTAACAATGAGATCAAAATCCCAATTCACATCTTACAAAACTTTTCATAAGGACACAAACATAAAAAAAATAACTCACTTTCAAGTTATTCACATCAATTTCAAAACATCTCATCCCATTAAAACACCCTTTAATCGTTTAGAAAACTATATTGGAAAAACTTTTGAAAACCAACTTCAATATGGTTTTGGCTTTCAAAAGAGGTGTAAGCATACTATTTTCCATTTCAAAACAATTATAAAAATTCAGTTCCACAATTCCATAAATCAAAACATTCCATATTTATCTGAAAATCATTTCACAAAAACATTACAATTCATAAAACCAAGTCAGGTTAAAACCAAAGTTCCAAGATTTCAAAATTAAAGAACAGAAGACAATGTGAGAGGAAACTAGTTTCAGTGGGTGACTTGGACATATGGTTGACAGACATATTCCAATCACTTCACTGTCACAGAGAGTGTTCTAGGAAATATCCCCAGCTCCATATGGCTTGCCAGGCCCTGCGAGCTTACTGAGACCATTAACCCAACTCTCTTTTCATTTCCACTAACCATCATTAAAACAAGAAAACCAAAGGACTTAGATAAATCATGACTTCCCTAGGAAACATGAATCCTGTCATGAGGTGTGGTGATCAGGCACACTACCCATAACTATAATACCAAGTCCCTACAATCCTAACTCTATGATATGCTGACTCTTCCTGAAATAACATGACCCAAAGAGTTAACATGAACCTCCTCTCAGACCATTTTGTCACGAACCGAATCTGGTCGCCGCCAAAACTGGCACCAAACCCAGCTCGTGACATGACCCAAAGGGCGTTCCCTATCCCCACGGGCTGGTACAAGTGCTCGAGTATCATTTATTTATGTTTTGGAACGATTTACCCGAATATGAAGGCATAAACCATTAAAAACAATCAATAAACTGAATCTAAAAAATTTATACCAAATGATGTTTAAAGAAAAACCAGAACTGAATACATAGGTTTATAGTCAATACAAAAGGTCCAAAGACACATTGTAACAGAAAAAAAACTGCCCCATTGACTCCACATGAAAAGGTGTCATCACCCCCAAGTCGTCTCCACTACTCCGCCCCAAGGATGAGGACTAACACCTCGAACCGCCATCCCCCTTAGCCTTTCCTTTACCTGGGTCAAAAACCAAAAGGTCTACTTACAACCAAGGGATGTAAGTTGGGTGTGAGCCTATTCCCAATAGGATACCACCCTATGATTCCAAGGTTCATGCAATACAAGGTGAAAAAGCAAGCAGTTTTGATATGCAATTAAAAGCAGTGACAAATTCCACGAAATGAAACATTAAATTGAAAACATTTTTCAAGATAAAACATTCAGAATGTTAACACATTTAAATAGGAATATTAGGTACTGAATTATAATTCCAAAGACACCCAAATACAAGGGAAAATACCACAAATCCACTGAGCAACAAAACCGGGAACACCCCTAGGCACTAGATAGTCTCAGGCCCCATGTACCTCGTACCTCAGTGTAATGTAACCATAGTAAAATCCATTCTCGTGCACGAGACACTAGTAGGGAACATACCCATAACCTAGTGGTCCCTAATCATCATCCACATAGTTTATTTAGAGTTTTCGTTATCCAAATTCTAAGTGAAACAGGGACAAAACCCATCCGGTCCACTAGCCGTACTAGTACAAATCGACCCCACCTAGGTACCCGGGCTTCCCCCTTTGTACTCAAACAATTTCAGGATTTAACACATATCCATTTTAATGTAAAACACCACTACTGTTACCATACACCAAATACAGTAGCTATCTTATTTTATACCACTTAAAGCACACAAAAAACTCTTTGATTTTGAATAAATCAATTTCTCAAAATCTCGTGTAGTTTTCCACACAAAACCCCTTAAGAAACCCACTTGTACAAGATGTTCACAATTGTAAGTTACCAAAACAGTAAAGGCATCCCAATAAATATCAATTAATACAACAAATCAATTTTTTGGGCATCCCCATGTTAAACAAGAAGTGTTATCTTTGTAAAACCTTCATTTTCACACAAAAGTGGAACCAAAACATCACTTTCTTTACAAACACAATTAAAACCCATTTTTTGCAGAAATTACCAAAGGGGAGAAACATTATAAACAGTATTTTATTCCTTATTACAGATCAATAAAAACAACTAAGTATTTATAGGTCATACCCAAATAAACAAACAAAACACTTCTTTGGAAAACCCCCAATTTCACACCAAATTGGCATTTTAAATTCAATTGCAATAGAAACATCATTAGAACCAATTTTTTCAGCAATAATAAAATTATATAAATATGAAAATATGATAGATATAGCATGCTAATACACAAAGATTGCATCAACATTGGAATCACCTACCAAATCAAATGAAACCATTGAATCCTTTGTGCTAAAACACAAACGCACCACCGCCGCACCTCAAGAAGGGTAGATCAAACCTAAAAATAGAAAATTTGACCAAGAAAACCCAAGGGTAAACCTTAGGTTCGTACTCCTACCCAATGGTCATTGTTCACTTCAATAAAAAGGGAGGAAACCCTAAATAAAATAGAATGAAACCCTAATCAATTTGAAAGGGGAAAAGAAATGGACAAACTTACTTGAGAAATCTAGAATGAATCTCCACAAAACACAAGTATCTGAAATTGAAAACGGCCACAACTCGGGGGATGTTCTCACAAGAATTATTAGGTTATTTAGGAATTGTAATCGATGGAAAAGAGTATTAATTGAGAGAGTTATGATTGAATAAACATACCTCATCAAATCTTCCCGATTTTAGAAACCCTAAGATGTTCGTCCCTAAATCTCGATCCTAAGAGCTCCAAAGAGGGCGGTAAAGAGATTGGGGTAGCGGCCGGGTTTAAAGGCCGCATATGAGGCTTGGAATCACCGAAAAATACTTAAAATTGAATAAGTTATTAAATAAATAAAATTAATTTTTAAAACTGGATATGGGCTTCCGGGCAGGCCCAATACCTTAAATAAAAACCCAACTAAACCGTGGTTATAGATTTCCAAAGGCTACATATTTTAATTTTAGTGTTAATATATCAGGGGAGGACATTTAGGAGTTGGAATGAGTGAAAAATATTAAAAAATGAATATGTTATAAAAGAATAAAAAAAATATTTTTTAATCTGGAATTGGGCTCACGGTTTGGCCCAATTCACGAAAACTCATCTATTCTCCATAAAACCATTGGAAACCCCCAAAACAAAGCATTAATGGAAAATTAAAATAAAAATAAATTTAATATAAGCTATGTATGTGAATTTTTTTTTAATGAATGGCCAAGGCCCACAAATATTACTGAGATTTGTTGTTTGAATTGATTATTTGGTTATTAATAGAGGTTTGTTTAATCTTTTACATTGTTATCTAGCCCACTGACAATGTTAACACCAGAACTATTTAAGTTCATATTGATAAAAGAATGTGATTATTGATTATAGGAATTGAAAAAAGATTGGTGACTGCTCTAGTTATTGCACTGCCTTCCAGAAATTGTGAGATTATTTTCTACAATGATGCTTTGTTGAAATGTCTTTCGTGTGTCCTTATGTAGAATGATTAGGTAATTTCGTATTCTTCATGTTAGTTGAGACCTCTTGAGTAAAAATACCCTACGAGTGATTTTATTTATATTCATTTGTTTTTGTTTTATCAATTTGGATAAATCATCTATATGGATTAAAATGTGAAATATATACTGATCTCAAAATTTTTAAGTATATATTTACTCTGAAAGAATTGAACATTATGAAGAAGGATCACTCAAATTAATTAGGGATTATTCTTTCATAACTCATTACCATCTAGGAAATGAAAATAAAGTGGTTGAAGCTGTAATTAAAAAAATATAATGCTACATTAACCTTGATAATTTTGGAATGATATTGTTTTGTTTTTTATTAGAGGAACTTTGGAATAAAATTTTTGGTGCCAGAAACTCATCTGTTTTTTAGGTGTCAATGAAATCATCTCTATCATACTGAATAATGAAAGTCCCTCAAGAATATAGTGCATTGTAGAAAAAGATAGTGTTGGTTCATAACAGTATGTGGCCTAATTTTAACATTGATAATAGTTGTGTTTTGAGGTTCGAGATGATATAATGTGTGCCTTGTGATTCATAGTTGAAAAATTATTTATTATTTGATTCTCATAGTTCTCCATTTTAAGTTCATCCTTGCAGAACTAAAAATTATAGCGATCATCATTTGAATTACTAGTGGGATGGAATGAAAAGATATGTTGTTTATTTACTATGAAGTGTTTGACTTGTCAACATGTTAAAGGGGACTGGAAGTTACCAAAATGGATGCATCAGTATTTACTGTTACTAGAGTGGAAATTGGAAATATATCCATGGACATTTTTGTGGGATTACCAAAGGCATCTCGAGATAATAATGCAATATGGGTTATTGTTGACTTATTGACTAAATATTCTCATTCACATCCTGTTCGAGATTATTTTCCTCTAGATCAACTTTATTAGTTGTATGATGAAGAGATAGTCACATTCCAGGGTTTCCCCTCTCTATTGTATCTGTTCGTGGTCACATGTTTACTTATAACTTTTTTAAAGGACTTCCAAATATGTAGGCTACTGAATTAAATTTTAGTACCTATTTTCATCCTAAATCAAATGGGATGTCAGAATGAAGAATTCATACATTGGGGGATATGTTAATTTCTTGATAAATGGATTAAATGTTTCTTTAGTTGAATTTTCTTATAATAGTAGTTTTCATTATAGTATACATATGGAAACATTCGAGGCATTATATGGCAATCCATGTCAAGATATTCATTTTTTGGATGAAGTGGGTGAAAGGAAACTGATGGGAAAACAATTTGTAGAAGAGATTGCTGAAAATGATCAGGTTATTCAGAAGAAAATTAGAACTACATAGAGCTACCTGAAAATATATGTGGATAACTTATGTAATGATATTTCTTTTGAGGTCGGTTACCATGTCTTTCTCCAAATTTCATGATAGAAAAGTGTGATACTTTTGGAAATAAAGGAAATATGTGTCTGAGGCTCATTGGTGCTTATGAAAACCTAGAGAAAAATGGATTAGTTTCTTATTGAGTTGATTTACCTCCATGTTTATCCCAAGTTCAAAATATTTTTCATGTTTCAATGTTGAGAAAGTGTATTCCAGGTCCATCTCATATTTTGATCATATAGGTAGTTCTGTTAGAAGATAATCTCTCTTATGTGCAAGAACCAGTCCAGATGCTTGACCGAAGAGAGAAGATATTGGGGAATAATATAATTTTTCAGGTAATGGTTTTTTCGAAAAACCATATGGTTGATGTGACAATGTGGGAATCTGAAAATTCTTTGAGGGATAAATATCCCCACTTATTTTATATGTTAATTGAATTGTGGGAACACAATTCCCAAAAGGGTGGAAGGATGTAACATCCCAGGTGAATAAAAAATAAAATATATTCATATTTATTAATATTTGTTATTAAATATTAATTTCTTATTTTAAAGGAGATTCTAGGATTAATGGAATACCTAATACACAACTACAAGGTTCATTGAAATATTACTTTTCACCCAACGTTGGGTCATACGAAAAAAAATATTAATATAATATTATTTTAAATAGTAGTTAATGTCTGGCCATTGTACTGGTCAGAATGGACAAACCTATCTTAAATATGAATATAAATGTTTTTTTAAATTTTTTACGTTTATCAAAATAATTTTAGAGGTATAAAATAAGAACGAATCTAATTTTAAGCATAAATATTAAAATATTCATTAAAATGAAGATTTTCCACCTTTTGATGGAGAACCCTATTTAAATATAATTTTGGACCGTTCTATTTGTTATATTTGACAAAAATAAAAATCTTTGTTAGATTCGAGACATAAATATATAATTTCAGTATATTTTTGTTATATTTCTGATAAAAGTTTTTTTTAATGAATAGTGAAAATTTCTGTATTTCAATTAAAAACAGCCATTTAATCTAATTTGTTTATAATGATGGATTGTCTATTTAATTTTTTTCATTGTATTTTAATATTATGTTTTTACAATTTAATCCAATTTTTGTAATTGGATTTAATTTCACTTTAAATTAAACTTAAATAGGAGTCAATCTTTGAATAGTTATTTTTTCTTAAAAACATGCTTTTTGTTAGTACAGTGGGAATTAATATTAAATTAATTTCTGCCACATATGTGTTTTGAATTTGTAAAAATATATTCCATAATTGGAATGATTATTTTCAAATTATGTTAATAGATAACTATAATTCATAGACATTATGAAAATTAATATTAGTAAAACTTTTATTTACCATGGAAAAATGGTAAATCAGGTAAATAAGGGTAACAAAATATTACTATAATAATATTTAATTATCATAACATTTGTTTTAATCCTATATTTTGATAAATTTACAACCATGGAAATCCATGGGTCTATTTTATGACCCCATGGATCCACAAGGGAGTGATAATGAATCATTGTATTAATTAATTTAATGTAATGACAAAAATGACTTAAACATATAACATTTATTTAATTAAATCTTACATGGGTTTATATAAGTTTTCTATTTCACTATAAATATTCATTTAAATTAAAAAATATTTCCTACATCAGGAATTTTTTTTTAAATTTTTAGACATTAAATTAAAAAAATTATTTATGACACATTAATTATGCACTATTTAACTCATTAATGATTGATTTAAATAAATATGATTAAAATGATTAAAACAATATCCAAAAACAATCCAATTCATATTGGATAATATTATTTAGAACACGAGTTATGTAAGAATTGACTTTAATATTTTTTGTACATTTAGAAACTAAAAATAATTATATAATAAAATATTGTCTTTAAGCATTCCAAAAGAGCTCGTACTCCACCTTATAAAAGTTACCAAATTATAACCAATTCCTCACACATATCAACCATCTTGGATTGTCCATAATCTTCCCAACTAAGTTCCCTACATCTCCCTCCACATCCTAAAATCCTTTCCATAGGAAGAATGAAATTCAATTAATCCTTTTGGATCATGCCAAAGGGAGAAACCTAATTTAGAGGTAACATCTTCTATTATTTTCTTTTGTTTTATTTTACTTCTCCAACCCCATAATATATTTTTATTCATTTATTTTATAAAAACCCATTGTCCCCAATATACTTGGTTATTGTTATGATATGGATTCGAATTAATCTTACAGAATCCAATGTCTTATGGGTAAAGAACATACTATTTATATGGACGGCGAACTACTACCACATGAAACGATGATTGTTATATATTCTCATACCACCTCTTATAGTGCCTATTATGATGGAACTGTATTTATATGTGATATATATATATATATTTATATTGTTTTTGTTCTTATATATTTTTAATATATTGAATTAAATTATAGTTTTCATAGTGAAAAAATATGACAATTTCATTTGAGGAAGAGAAAACTACGGCCCTCTCAAATTGATACGACTGGTTTGTGCCATACATGGAAGGTATAATGGATGGAGTTAATAAAAATATATATGATATTACACATGAATTATAATATACCTATGTAACATTATTATTTCATTCCATTAAATATGCATTAGAAATGAAAGTAGTGTTCAAAAGTACGTATGACTTTCTATCTGCATGTACGGTGCATTTCATTTCTTATCTCAACATGTTATGTACTATTATAAATACACATATATATATATATATATTCTGTATATATATGATATATATGATTTCAAAATCATGAATATTATTCTAGATATAATGTATTTTCGACCATATTAATAATTTATAAATATAACATGTTCATTTTTTACTCAAGTTCCGAACATCGAAAAAATATCTATTATGAACTAAAATATGTAAATAATACTTATATAACGGAAAAAATTGATATAAAAGAAATTAATAAAGAGTAAAATGTTCTTATGTATGTAAAAATTAACAATAGTTTGTTATACAGTATATTGAAGAACGATCGAATCATGTTGGACACGAGGTAAATGACTTTATCTCGATATCCTTTAATTCAGGTATATTATGTTTCATACATGACAATGTTTTATATTCATTACAATAAAATTTTACATTTCATTTCAATAAATTGTTATCATTTTATTAAAAGGTGTTTTACTAAATGACATAAAGAAAGGTTTCTTTTTAACGTAAGCAGTGACAACAACATTTTCTACTACAATGAGTATTATTTGATATTGGGCTTCCTTAACAAGACAAAATGTTTTTAAAATGAAAATAAATACCTTATAATCTTTTACGAATTATGGTATTGAAAATTGTTTTGTTGGAGGATTTTTTATTTCAATATATTTAAGTGATATATTTTGATTGAATGTAGAAATGTTATCATTTCTTTATGTTCGTTTTAGTTGTAATGTATATGTTATGGTTCTTCGAGAATTGTTACATATATATGGGTTTTTCTGTGATAATCATAGGGAGGATGAGCCCAAGATTTCTCTCCAATGCATTGGGTTATGTGACAGAGGTAAATGTGATTTTTCTCCTAAGGGATTTAAGGAATATATTTCTATGGGCATTCCAAATGTAAATCCCTTCATAGTTGTGAAAACTACAATGTAAGTATGTTATGGATGCCATAAGTTACCTTTATGATTTAGTTTTTTAAGTGTTATTAATAAATCATATTATTTAATGAAGTATGAGATAATTCTAGGTAATTATTTATGGACTAATGTTATCTGCCTTTATCATATAACCCGTAAAGATATTTTTATGCTCATCCCATGTTTTGAATTTTTTTTTCACATGACATAAAGATTAATAGGGTCAAGGATGGGATCCTAGAAAAGTTATGGTGTCTAAATCATGGAACTAGACATGAATATTTTTATCAAGAGTTTTTATTTAATGAAAAAAATGGAAACTGAGTATAATTGTCTACTTTGTAATATTTAAGATTAAATGTAACAATAATGGGATAATTCTCTAAAACACTAAACCAGAAAGGATCCTCAATGTGAATTATTAATTTAATTGATTATTATGAATTTTTTAATGATGGGATCCTTTATAATGTAATAAATCAAATATATTATAAAATATATTACATTAATATATTATTAAATATATTTTTTCTATATTATTTTTTAAATTTTTTTCTTTTCATATCACATTAATTGATTTTTGTAATCCGAAAAATATTATTGTATAATAAATTAAATTATTAATCATTCATTTATTCATTATTTCATATTAAAATATGTCATTAATTTATTTATTAGTTTTTATTTTTATTTACATGGTATATTGTCTAAATTTCATAATCGAGCTTCATGACAGAATATTATTGTTGCAATAAAAATAACCTTTCATCAATTCTATAATCTTGGAAATAAAAATGGACTCTATTAATCTATTTATGATATCGGTGTGATTCAATAATTTAATTTAATAATATTATTAATTTTCATCAGTTTACTATTATTAATAAAAAATGTTTTATGATTAAATTGAGAAATAAATTAAATTTTTGTATATAATTAAAATATAGATGTCTCATGAAAAATAAAAATAGATTTGTGAAATGGTGATTTTTTTATCTTAATAATCTTATATTGACCTTTTTTTCTTGTTAATGTGGTTATTTTTCTAGAAATTATTAATAATACAAATCAATATAATAATCCTACATTATTATTCTTTACATTGAAACCCCATTATTGTATGGGAGATTTGGAAACTCTAAAATTTGAGAGATGGGTCCGTTATCTTGTAGACTGATGAATCTCATTCCTAGGGTTTCTTATGTTCCACCATTATTTTGAATCTCCTTTGATCACATGCATTCGGGAAGCTGATATAATCTGTGGTTGGATATGAAGGCTATAAATTATAATATTATTCATTGTAGACATCCCCCTCTTATATTTCTCATCGATTTCCCTCCTTGTCATCGTTAGGTTCATTCCATAATGATGGGACCACACTAGATACACTAATCCCATGATTTATCATGTGAACGTGGCTCCCCTAGGATGGATTGATGATCACTAATGTGGTGACAATAGTTCAATGCAATTTTGGTGGCTATTCAATGAACGATGTATATTGATACCACTTTTGAAAGGTGATGTATGAAGTCTAGGATATTATTTTTTTCTCTTGATGGTGGTTTGAAGTCTTCATTAATCTTTGGAGTCAAAAAAAGAGTATGGGATACAATATGTATTGTTCTTTATGAAAATTGTTGAAATATTGATTTGTTGGTGGTGTGGGGGTCATGGACATTGGTGGTCTCTTATTGATGGCTATAATGTTCCATGGTTTTGGTAGACCATGTTGATATTTTGATCTATAGTTTAATATTGGTTTGGTTGATGACGTTCTCTATAGCCATTTAATATCTTTAATTACCTTTTTTTTGGTTCATCATCTTTGTTATCTTTAGCTGATGAATAATAATTTCTAGTTTTTTGAGCTATGTTTTTGATTTTTTTTACAAAAGAATGGATTTATGATGTGATGTAGTATTAATTATTGGTACTGGTTTCTTATTATTTATTAATTGGAAGTAAATTATTAACTATATAGATATTGAAGGGTGGGATGGATCGAAATATGGAAGGGTGTGGTGACAACCATCATTCATCCATGAATCATCATCGAAGGTAATTTCTACAATGTTCTCCAATAGGGGGGGTGAAATGACTTTTCAATGGTATGTTGTCTAGATTTATGATTCATATTGGTACATTAAGACCATGTCTTGGACTTTGGGTTATTTTTAAAAAGTTTTTTTCATCTATTCCTCATAATTTGTTCTACTATTTCCTAGTTTCTAAAGGGTTTATCCCTTTTTTTATATTTAATAAATGCATATTATCTATCAACATTTTCTGTAAAAACCATTGGGGTGTGAAAATAATATTCATATTTGTAATTTAATCCTTCCATTAAATTAAAAATCAATTTTTATTGTCTATTAGATTCTAAAATTATTGGGGCATGTAAATAGAAAAAGTAATATACAATTAATTTATTATTGATATAGGATATATTTAATTAATGAGGAGGCTTAAATGGAAAAAAATTATATATGAAAAATGTATCATTATTGTATTTAATGAAGTTATACTCTATAAGTATGAAATAACAAATTTACTCTAGAATATGGCCTTAATAAAATTATTTGATGATTTAATTTACTTTAGCTATTTTTTTTTAAACTCAGGAAAAAAAATATTTAATTACATGCACAGTTGGACCTTGTTAAAAAAATTATGTATAAAAATATAAATTAAAACCTCAAAGAAGATTTCATTTTCATATTATAATTTCTCAAAAATGAATCCCCAAGTTGATAATATATAATTTTAGATTCCATTAGAATAATAAAAATATGCTAAGGGTTATATAATATACATTCACCTAAGGCTCCTAATATTTTCCATTGTTGATGAATTAAATTAATATATTTTGGTGGATAATTGTTAATTTATTTAATTAAACCATTATTATGATAATTAATCCCAAGACGAATATGTATCACCAATTTTACCTCATTTTATCCAAATTCGTGGATTATCTTCATAATCTATGGGTTTCGAGAGAAATTTTGTGGGATAATGATTGTAATAATCATAGATTCCATGTATATATGAAATATAATTGGTATTTGAAATATATAATGAGGACTAACATAATATTTATCATATTGAAATTATTATTAGAACTAAATATAGGATTTTTTTAATTTTTCATTTGATTTGGTCTGTTTTATTATAATATTAAATCTTATTTGTTTAAACAAATGATCATTATATATAAATCAAGGTAATATCTTGTACTAATTTTGTCTATAATCCAATGAGGATTTATCAAAACCCCACTTCGTAGTTTAAAATCCTAAAAAATTTCCAAAATAGAGTATAAGATTTTAAACCATAACATTGTTCATTTTGAACGTTTATAATGGATATCTAATTAATGTATACTATTTTTCTGATTGAGGCGTCATTGTGATATATCCATTGAAAAAAACCATCAATATATAAAAACTCATAAAATTATTCTATATGATCTTCCAAACGATAAATCAATATAACAAGGATATCTATGAACCACATCAAATATGGTGAGTCATCTCTTCCTCCTATTTCGATCCTATAATGGTCATAATTCCTAGTAATACATAAGTTCAAAACATTCAAAGAAACATTTATGTTCAAAGTAATAAATAATAAAAAAAATTAAATAGACAAAAAATACATCTAAAATCATTTGGATAATTAAATAACACATTTATTCAGTTTATAGATGATTATGAAGGTAATTGAAACTATCATTATATAGAACATTACGTAGAGAAAAAATATATATTTGAAAAAATCAATTTGGTATCTTCATCTTCCAACTCCCTCCTACCCATGTTCCTCCATTTCAGACACATCCTCCAATATTGGATATATGGGATCCAACTCATTGTATGAACCAAGAACAACTTCCACAAAATGCAAGCCTCGTATGAATTTTTTGGGCCCTGTCAGTGCTGGATATTCCAGATAAAAAATTTTCACTTCATCCAGTGTAAAGTCACAATGTTTATATGTTCCATTAATTTTTTATGAATTTCATTTCTCTATCCAATAATATTCATAGTATGATTTTAGAAACTATTATAGAAAATCATCTATTAAAGTTCATTAAAATATATCTAATATTTTTTTTCACTATCTACTTATCTAACATGTTTTCTATATCCAAATAAAATTGTAAATGTGAATTTTTTTCATAGGTCATGTAATCCAATCTACCTCTCAGTGGATAATTTTATGATGATGCTAATTAAAAAATATATCACACATATATTCCTTGTGCATATGTAATTTTTCATGTTTCACCACTCTATGCTTCTTATGACACCCATGATCCTATAGAAGATGCATGTCTCGAGTATTTTATAAACACCATTAGATGATTTCACATGGTCTATGAGACTCACCTAAATACATCCATGTAATGTAACATGAAATGAATGTAGAATAAATTTTTATCCTAGGATATTTTTGATAAAAAAAATATGATATGATGTTCATTATGTTTATGAAATGTGATGATCATATTTCCACTAATTTTCAATGTCACCTCTATCGATATTCCACACTAAACAAAAGATTTTTACTACACTAATCTTTCATGAAGCCATCTGAAATAACATAAATTTATTAATCATAGATTCCATAAATTCTGATAACATCATAACATTGAATTCCCACTGAAACATCCATAAGTGAATCCATGAAAAAATTGTCCTTTACTCCCCTACTTAGGACTCTCTGAGTTCCAAAAAACAAAATAAAATTTCCTATATCATATAAATAATCCATTGAATTATCATTACCATGTAATTAAATTATGAAATATCCTTTAACTATCGATAATGTAATTCATAACATGAGAACAATCCATTGGTTCAGTTAACATGAATAGATAACTAGAATCTTCATATAAATCCTCATTCTTAAAATAAGATAAATTTAACACTTGATATCAGTATCTACTATAATACTAGACTACATTTTATCATGGCTGTTCACATTAACTCCCTTGATTTTAGCTGAAATAACAATAATTTAATTTTCTATAGGAATCTACCATTATTTGAATGACCTCTAATGAACATATCACATCTTATGAAACCTAATGCAATGAATATTTTTGATATTATTGTAACACTATTAATGAAATTTAAAATATTTGGGTGAAATTATTCTTGTTTGCGGTTAGACCTCCTAACCTATGTAACCCAATATTCATCGAACATAACTAAAATATTAAACAAAAATGAAACAATATTAAATACCTAATCCTACAAAATTGTATTCTAAATATTATTGAAACATCTATAATACCTCTGTTATCTTATATTATCATTTTTTGAGTTCATGATTAAATAGTCCACAATACTCATTGAAGCCAAAAATTTCCATTATGTTCCAAAACCATCCTCTAAAACTATTTTTTAGTGATTGGGGAATCCTATTAATTAATAATTTATAAATAAAATGTCAACCGAATGTAATAAAAAATTATTTCTATTAAATATCACCCATGAATTCATTTTGTGGAAATGGTTGTTCAATGATCCACATCCAAAATTCAATTTTATCCTTCTCAATGGGTTCTCATCATCTTAAGGAATTTAATTATTGAAATGAACAAGTAGTCAAAATTAAACCAAAAAAAAAAAAAAACCATAATTTCCAAAATGATTATTTAGTTGAATCCTTCATATAATCTCCATGGTAGAAAAAAAACTACATGTTATTAATTATAATAGAATTATATCTGTCAAATAAAATTAAATAAACTAAAAATATTTATATATCACAAAATAATGTTATAATGACATTTTCATGTTGGTACATCTTCCACCACCTTCCATCCAGTCCCCATTCTTATTGTTCATGTATCACCCCAAGCTTGCACGGTACACTTCTCTTTGAATAATACAATAGAGTGTGTTGTACGTAACTTCAAGATTCTAACACGCCGCGACCAATCAAAGTAGCGTTTATTATTAGTAATACAAAATTTTTGAAATTTAATAAATTTTATCTTTCAAAATGGACTTCATTTTTGGATTTGGAATATCAATATTATCGTAGGATGAAATTTTTGTACTTTTCGGATAACTTTTATAATTTGATGAATACTAAAAATTACTAAATTTTTATTAAAAACGACTTTTTCAATCGATATAATTAATAGTGATAAATTATGAATGTGAGTGCTTTTAATGTATATTTAGAATATATTTTTACCATTTAATACGATGTTGGTCATTTTACATAATTCCACAATTAAACCGGACATAAACAAGCGTCAATATTTTGATAGTTATTATTTATTAAAAACACGCTTTTTGTTTTAACGATGTGAATGAATTTAATATTAACTTCTGCCACTTCTATGTTTTGAATTTGGAAAAATTTATTCCATATTTGGAATCAGGATATCCAAATTGTGTAAATAGGTAACATTAATTTTTAGACTTTTTGAATAATTAAATCGGTAAATGTTTTGTTTACCACGGTTAAAGGGTAAATCCGGTAAATAAGGATAATCAAATAATATTATAATAATAATAAATTACCCTAAAACATGTTCAGACATTATTTTTTGATACATGTCTGACCAATTTCATATTTGGGTCGATTTTAGGACAACATGGAGCCACTTGTTGGTGATAAGGACACTTTATATTAATTAAGTTAAGATAAATACAAAAAAGAAATAAACATATATCTTTTATAAAACCAATTTTTACATAGGGTTTTGAAATTTAGACTATAAATATTAATTAGAAAGATAAAACGATTTACTACATAATGGTATTCTACTTATAATTTTTAGACATTATATATTTTAATTTATTTATGACACAACGATGATGTCGAAATTACCGTATTAATGAAAGATTAAGATAATTGATATTATAAATTCCCAAATAAATGTAATTAGAGACTTTATATAAATTACAGTAATTTTTAGGTTAATATGAAATATTAGTATTATTTATATAAATTTTTCTCGAAGTAATAAAGCTGTTATGAATTTATCAGAAACAAAATACCCAATAGTGTCAAAATTCACATAAAAGTGTTTTTAAAACAAATATTATATTATTAATTGATATTCAATTCCTAAAAATATAAGTTTCTGCCAAAAGACTTATATCATGATAGGTGTATCATTAATGTACCTCTTGAGGGTCTTTTTGAGGTATATAGTAAATTTATTAACTATATATTATAAAAATACAATGTGACATGGTAAGTGTCAAACTAATTTACTAAGAGTCAAAACTAAATGATATGGATAATATAATGACTAAAACCTATATATATTCTATTGGATTAGTGTTTTTAGAACCATACCCACATTAATCTTTAAATAATCCAGATTGGAGCCATTATAAACGGAATATGAATTTATTATAAAATAATATTTCTAGACTTTTCTTTAGGTGCCCCTCCTCCCCCTTATAAAAGGACACCACTTCTAACCAATTCTCCACACCTTCAAAGCCTTTTGGTTCTGCAAAAACCTGAACAAATAGTCTCTCAACTTACCTAAATTAATCATATAGTACAATGTTTGAGAATAATTCCATCCTAATGAGCCCTTTTGATCAAATCAAAATGGAGAACCCAAAGAAGAGTTAATGTTTTCACCACACTTTTTCATGTTCATTTCTTCTTGGACTTCTTAATTCTTTTTTATCCCATTATAAAATAATAATTCCAGTATATTATATATAAGTAGATGTTATTATAAATATGGTACAACTATATTCAGTATTCTATCCATCCTATGAATGACATGTCACCAAAAGTGTGTACGTACAGTTTACCATCTCCACGTCGTGGGCTAATTGTTATTCAAAACATTATTATCTGGATGGGTATAATAATGATGTGTAATTTATGTAAATAATAAATATAACGTGATATTGTTTCTTTATATATGATATACCATCCATTAATATACTATTTTAATATCAAAAGAATGATATTGTTGCTCGTGCGTACGTACAGACTATCGTCTCCACGAACGTGATGAGATTCATTCCCCATCATATCCATTCAAGTATAATTCTCATTTCACGATTAAAAATAATGTTTAAGGACTTGATATAATTTTGGATATGAATAAGATACAAACAATCCATATAAAACGTGGCTTATTTATCAAAACATGTAAAAGAAAACGAGTAAGGTAACACATTAAACGACGATAATACTAAGATATGATTACCACAGAAATTTTAAAATATCATATATGATATCATATTAATGTATATGATTATTGTTTAATTTAATCACAATTACTTCACCATTATATAGGTGTTTAACCTACCATCACCCAAGGAAAAGTACATGGTAAGGGTTATTTCACAATCTCTTCATTATTCGAGGTTGTTTATACGTAAATATCCACTGAGACCTCTTTATCATCCAAATCCATGATTCTTAAAAATGAATTTCAAAACATTCTTACAATTTTACAGAATATGGGTTAAATTCATTTATACCTTTTTTTGAATTTTATAAGAGGTTTATAAAGTAATCATTCAGTCGTTTTCCAAACAAGGTCCTTTTTATCCATTTCGACAAAATTACGGTAAGAATTTTTTTTTAACTTATACGGTGGGTGCGGATATTTTCTCCCATTATAAGATCATAAAAGCTTCCCCTACAAGCTTATAAGAATATTTTTAAAATAAATATTTTTTTTATTTGACTGTTAAATGATTTCAAAATATAATGATATATGTCTCTCTAAAAAAAGGTTTTGATTTCATATATGTCAACATCCTTTGATGGATTTTAATTTTTTTGGACGTTGATTTAATATGAAACAAAACTTCCATATTGTATTGAAGTTGTTGTGATAAGTTTGACTATGGATGTGCTATTTTTATACCATTCATTGCTTATGTTTAAAGTATTGACATTTTGTATGCTAGTTTTAATACGAATGTTTATGATATGTTTAAACCTTTTCATATGAGGAATGTATTGGACTTAGTAAGTGACGGGTGGAGCCCGCTATAGCTCCTCGATGAATCGGTAGGTCTCATTAGACAACTAGACATAGAATTGGGCGAGGCCCTTTCCCAATAATGATTTATTGTTCTGGCCAAGGCCTTAAACATTTTAGACATCTTGACTGAGGCCTTGACAAATTGTTTCAGAATGTCAGGAATTATACATTCCCTCATTATGGAAATAATATTGATGGTTCAGTTGGTCATTATTCTAGTATAATACCCATGATTTTGTTTTATTATGGAATTATTTACTCATCTCATGTTCTTTCTATAAATGTATTCATGTATATTATTGGTATGGGAATGTGGTTTCAATTATTTACCATGATTAATATTTATGTCATTTTCCGATGTGTTACTTACCCTTACTGAGCATTTGAGCTCACCCATTTCAATGTTTTATTTTTTTCCTAGGATATGAAGAAGTTTGTTATCAGTGACATTCAGGAATAATCTAGGAGGTTTGGATGTTCCAAGTGAAATATATTTTTGTTTTATTTCTTTTCATGATTTAAAGTTGATCATCTGTATGAATATTGTTTCCAAAAATACTAAAAGGGTCAGTCTATTGAAACATTATTTCCTTGTGATCACGATAATGATATGTAATAATGAACCGAATCTAGGTAACTTTGGTCAGGGCGTTACAGTTGGTATCAGAGATAGTTTAGTACAATCCTTGGAAACTAGATTTTGATAATCTCTGATTACAGAACATATCCCTAAGATAGATGTTGTTGATTAGTATAGAAGAAATTCCTAGAATTTTGTTATTGTAGTGATTTTGTGAGTTTTCTGTTCAATACATCCCTATCTGGATACAAGCAGGTAGAGGCAGCTTTGGCACAGATGTACCTATGGGTAAAACCTGAAAACCCTGCTTGGAGCTAGACTCAAATGGGAACTAGTGCACGATAACGGGCCATGCTACACTCTTGGTTACAATGCTCCTGAGGGATATGCGTAGGACAATTATTATTTTAATTACAAACCATTATGAAGGGTTATGAGTATATACTTCCACAATGAAAACTTGTTTTTATGATTATGGATTATATCCATAATCTATTGATTTTATGTTAAGTGTTTTAGAAGTTTGGAATTATATTTTTCATTTCATAAACTAATCTAGTTTATGATATTGTTTAGAAATGGCGCCTAGTGGAATGAATGGAAACTGTATCGATGCATGCAATCCATGTATGGATTTCCCTCCTACTCAAGATAGTTATAGTGGAGCTAGTGATGCAACAGGTGTTGATCAATTTATCACCATACTAGGACAACTCACTCAGTTTATGAATAATTTTCCTTAGCCGTATGGAGCACCCAGATCCACAAAGTGGAGGATCAATGTTAGATCGTTTCATGAGGAAATAACCATAGACATTATATGGCAGTACAAATCCCATATTATCTTAGCAATGGATAAATTACATAGAGAAAATATTCCATGCCTTGGGGAGCAGTGAAAGGGAAAAAGTTGTCATGGAATTTTATCGCCTCATTGGAGATGCTGATCAATGGTGGTCATTAATACAATATATAAAGGAAGATGAGGATGTATCAGATATGGAATGGAGGGAGTTCAAAGATCTATTCATAGAAAAATAATTTCCTCGAGACCATCGAGCAGATATGGAAAGACAATTTCTGAGTATGTGGAAGAAAGAGGATGATAATGTCTCAATGTATGAGGCTAACATTACAAGGTTATCGAGGCATGCTTCTGATTATATACATAACCCAAGGATTAAGATTGATCATTTATTTGATGGGTTAAAACCATTTCTCCGTCGAGCATTAGTCTCGTAAACCTTCTCGTCATATGAAGATATTTTCACGTGTGCTATCAAGAAAGAAAAAGAATTCTCTATGTCTTATCACATTAAATCAAAGCAAGAGAAGAAGAGAATTGCTGAAAAAACTAGGATAGGAAATAAGGAAACAGGGAAGAAGGGTAGAATTGAATTTCCACCCTGTGATAATTTTGGAAGGAAGCGCCCTGGTGACTGTCAAAAAAGAAAATGAGTATGCTACAAATGTGGACAAAAATTCCATCTGGTTGGGGATTGTAAAGGAAAGAAAGATGCGGTCTATGTTCAATGCTACAATTGCAGGTAGATGGGACATTATGAAATAGAATGTCCTAAGCATTAAGAAAAATTACCTCAGAAAAGGCCGAGGGATCATGGCCAAGCTTATGAAATCACTATTGCTGAGGTTCAAGCCCCGAAAGACGTGGTGGCAGGTAATTTTATGGTTTCCTCAAGTTTTTAAAATGCATTATTTGATTCTGGATCATCTCCTTGTTTCATATCTTTCCAGTTTTCAATGAAAATTAGATATTTCAAATTTTATTTAACAAGTGAGTTTTCAGTTAAAACTCTTAAGGGAAGTATCATTGCATCGAT
Organism: Viscum album; assembly: GCA_963277665.1. Classification (NCBI taxonomy): domain Eukaryota; kingdom Viridiplantae; phylum Streptophyta; class Magnoliopsida; order Santalales; family Viscaceae; genus Viscum; species Viscum album. The sequence goes on along the minus strand of OY728127.1, from coordinate 1,929,584,177 downwards.
GTTCTATGAATGAGTCCCCATTAGAGCACATAAATGTTCTTTATCCGCTGATCTCATCATCATACCTATGATTGAATGTGATATAATCCTCTGTATGGACTGGCATTCGAACCATGATGGGAAGATTTTTTGTAAGAAGGAGTTGGTTACGATTCTTGATGATGATGATAAGGTAAACCATATCTTTAGAGCAGAATCATCTCCACCTAATTCATATCTAGATCCACCCCAGTAGCTCAACTAAATTGAATTATTGGGGAGGAAGAGAATGAAATGACTATGGGTGAGGAAAGGAATGTTCAAATAGGTGATGTACCTATTGTGAAAGAATATGTAGATGTGTTTCCCAAAGATTTACCTGGACATCCTCTAGAACGAGAAGTTGATTTTTCCATTGATTTAATTCCTAGATCAAGGCCTATATCGAATACCCCTTATAGAATGGCCACTATGAAATTAGATGAACTAAATAATCAATTACAGAAATTGAGTAATAAGGGATTTATTCTCCCTAGTGATTCTCCATGGGGAGCCCCTATCCTTTTTGTTAAGATTAAATATGGATCTATGAGGTTGTGGATTGACTATAGGGAGATCAATTCTATAAAAATAAAGAACAAGTATCCCCTACCTCACATTCTCCCCTCCCAGCATTCACTTGTTGACAATGTGGGAACCCGAGGAACTTATGAAGAATAACCACTCGAGTCTTTTTATGCAGTAATATTCTAGAAAATTTGAGGATGAAATTATTTGAAGGAGGGGAGAGTGTAACACCCCAAGCATCCACAGTATGCTTCTCTTTGAATAATATAGTAGCGTGTGTTGTACGCAACTTCAAGATTCTAACACGATGCGACCAATCAATGTAGCTGTTATGAGTAGTAATTCAGTTTTTTGAAATTTTATACATTATATCTTTCAAAATGGACTTCTTTTTTGGATTCATAATATCAAAATTATCCTAGGATGAAATTTTGGTACTTTTCAGATAACTTTTATATTTTGATGAATAGTGAAAATTACTATATTTTTATTAAAAAAAAATTATTCGAAATAATTACTAGTGATAATTAATGAAATTGAGTGTTTTTAATGTATAATTATAATATATTTTTGCCATTTAATATGAGGTTGTTCATTGATCATAATTTCACAATTAAACCGGACATAATCAAGGGTCAATCTATTGATAGTTATTATATCTTAAAAACACGCTTTTTATTTTAACGACAAGAATTAATTTTAAATAAATTTCTGCCACTTCTGTGTTTTGAATTTGGAAAAATGGATTCCATATTTGGAATCAATTTCTCCAAATTGTGTAAATATGTAACTTTCATTTTTATACATCTTGAATAATTATTTCGGTAAATATTTTATTTATCATGGCTAAAGTGTAAATCCGGTAAATAACGGTTAAAAAATAATATTATAATAATAATAAATTACCGTAAAATCTGTCCTAACCTTATTGGATGATACATGTTTGACCATGGGCATATTTGGGTCGACTTTGGGACCCCATGGATCTACTTGTTGGTGATAAGGACACTTTATATTAATTAAGTTATAATAAATACAAAAAATACATAAGCATATATCTTTTAGAAAAACAATTTTTACATAGAGTTATATATGTTTAAATTTCGACTATAAATATTCATTAGAAAGATAAAAATAATTCCTACATATTCTTAATTTACTTATAATTTTTAGACATTAAATAATTTAATTTATTTATGACACAATGATGATGCAATAATTAATGTATTAATGAATGATTAGAATAATTGATATTATAAATAACCAAATAAATGTAATATGAGACTTTTTATAAATTTCAATAATTTTCATGGTTAATATGACATATTAGGATTATTTATATAAATTTTTATCGAAGTAATAATGCTTTTATGAATTTATCAAAAACAAAATACCCAATAGTGTCAAAATTGAAAAAAAAGAGTTTTTAAACCAAATATTATATTTTTAAATGATATTCAATTCCTAAAAACCTAAGGTTAGGCCAAGAGACTCATATCATGATATTTTTATCATTAATGGACCACTTGGGGGTCTCTTGGAGGCATATAGTATGTTTAATAACTATATAATATAAAAATACAAAGTGACATGGTAAGTGTCAAACTAATTAACTAAGAGTCAATACTAAAAGATAATGTTAATATAATGACCCAAACCTATATAAATTCTACTGGTTGAGTGGTTTTCGAACCATAACTACCTTAACCTTTAAATTATACACTTTTGATCCACTACAATCCGAATATGATTTTATTAAAAAATAATATTTCTAGATTTTCCTAAGGTTCCCCTCCCCCACCCTTATAAAAGGACAACACTTCTAACCAATTCTTCACACCATCAAAGACTTTTGGTGCGGCCAAAACCTTCTCAAATACTCTATAAAATTTCCTAAATTCAACATAAAGGACATATTTTGATCATAAATTCAACTTAAGGATCCATTTTGATCAAATCAAAAGGAAGAACCCAAAGAAGAGTTATGTTTTCACCACACTTTTTCAAGTTCATTTCTTCTTCAACTTCTTCTTTCTTTGTTATTCCCATTATAAAATAATAACTCCAGTATCATCTATATAATGAGATGTTATTATAAATATGGTACAACCATCTTCAATATTATATCCATCCTATGAATGACATGTCACCATACACGCATACGTACGGCTTACCGTCTCCAGGTCGTGTTGTAATTTTTATTCAAAACATTATTATTTGAATGGGTAAAATAATGATGTTTAATTCAAGTAAATAATAAATATAACATGATAATTATTCTATATATATGATATACTATCCAATAATATATAATTTTAATATCAAAAGAATGATATTACTGCTCGTGCGTACGTACGGACTACCATCTCCACGAACGCGATGAGATTCATTCTCCATCGTATCAATTCGTGTATAATTCTCGTTTGATGATTAAAAATAATGTTTAAGGACTTCATAAAATTCTGGATATGAATAAGATAAAGACTCTCCATAAAAAACATGGCTTATGTAACAAAACATGTAAAAGAAAACGAGTAAGTTAACAACCGAAACGACAATAATACTAAGATATTATTAACAATGAAATGTTAAAAGATCATATATGATATTATAATAATGTATATGATTTTTGTATAATTTAATAAAAAATATTTCACCATTATACAAGAGGTTAACCTACCATCAACCAAGGAAAAGTACAAGGTACAGGTTATTTCACTATCTCTTAATTATTTGAGGTTGTTTATACGTAAATATCCACTTGGACATCTTTATCATCCATATCCATGATTCATAAAAATGAATTTCAAAACATTCTTACTATTTTACAGAAAATGGGTTAATGTCATTTATACCCTTGTTTGACTTTTATAATGGGTTTATAAAGGAATCTCTCCATCGTTTTCTAAACAAGGTCCTTTTTAACCTTTTCGACAAAATTCTGTTAAGACTTTTTTTTAACTTATACGACGGGTGTGACTATTTTCTGCCATTATAAGATCGCCAAAGCTTCCCTTACAAGATTATAAGAATATTTTCAAAATATAAATTTTCTTTATGTGACTCTTAAATGATTTCAAAATATAAAGAGATATGTCTCTCTAATAAAAGGTTTTGATTTCATCTATGTCAACATCCTTTGATGGATTTTCAGTTTATTTGATGTTGATTTATTATGATACAAAACATCCATATTGTATTGAAGTTTTTGTGATATGTTTGATTGTGGATGTGCAATTTTTATACCATTCATTGCTTATGGTTTTTGTATTGACATTTTGTATGCTATTTTTAATACGAATGTATATGATATGTTTAAACCTATTCATATGAGGAATGTATTAGACTTAGTAACTGACAGGTGGATCCCGATATAGCTCCTCGATGCATCGGTAGGTCTCATTAGACAACTAGACATGGAATTGGCTGAGGCACTTTCCTAATTTTGATTTATGGTATTGGCCGAGGCCTAAATCATTTTAGAAGTCTTGGCCGAGGCCTTGAAAAAATGTTTCAGAATGTCCGGCAGTATACATTCCCTCATTATGGAAATAATATTGATAGTTCATGTGGTCATTCAACTTGTAGAATACCCATGAATATGTTTTATTATGGAATTATTTACTCATATCATGTTCTTTACATAAAACTATTCATGTATATTATTGGTAAGGGCATGTGGTATCAACTATTTACCATGATTAATATTTATGTCATTTACCTCTGTATTACTTACCCTTACTGAGCAATTGTTCTCACCCCTTTCAATGTTTTATTTTTTTCCCAGGATATGAAAAGGTTAGTTATGAGTGACGTGCAGGAATAATCTAGGAGGCTTGTATGTTCCTAATGACATATATTTGTGTTCTATTTCTCTTCAACATGTAAATTTGAACATATGTATCAATCTTGTTTCCAAAAATACTAAACTGATTGGTCTTTCAAGACATGATTTCCATGTGATCATGACAATGTTATGTAACAATGCACTGACTCTGGGTAACCAGGGTTGAGGCATTATAGGTCATGACCATAGCCTTTGGATCTGGTTATGATTGCAAATTATTTTAACCCAAGTTTAATTCATTATAAGGTGATGAAACTACTATTTTTTTCAGGCCTACCATTTTCATTACACATACATAAAAAATCACTGCATCTATTTATTTATACACTATGTTCATATATCCACTTAATGCTTTCGATATTAATTTTTTCCATCCATTAATATTTATTATAACTCTCAATTATTTTTTGTGCAAGAATAAAATTAATTTTGAGAAAAATATATCCAATAATTATTTAATCACTATCTCCAATAATGGTTTTGACCTCTTTCATTTCCAACTAAAAAAATTGTGTCCCAAGATGAGCCCACTAGAATGACAGTCTTGATTTAATTTCCCCTCTTTTCTATCAACAAGATTATCCCGAATTTCTATTTATCATTCCCTTGTATACATTATTTCTCTATATAAATTTTAAATTAAGGTATGTCAAACCAAAAATATGACAGAGTTATTGTGGAATTGTAGTGGGGAAGGCCAAATGGTTAATGATGTGGTGTTATTGTGGGAAAGAGGGAATCATAGTGTGTCATCTTTTAATGAGTGATGGGTGTGAAAAAAATAAACATGATGATTGGAAGAGGTTGTGGGTATGTCACTAATGACAATGAGAGCTCATAGGTACCGTGTAGTTACTCCTATGACCAAATTATTTATTTTGAGGCCCAATTTTTTTTTGAGTTCTGGAATTATATTATGATACATTAATAGAGTAGGATACGATATTCAGATGTTAAATATGGATATTAATGAATATTTTTATTTGATAATTAATAAATGAATATATATATATATATATATATATGTATATATATATATTTGACAGATAAATAATTAGCAACATTGAGGGTATATGAAAAATGAGAAATCATCTACATATACCCTAGTATTTTTAAAATTACATATTAATAATATTAATATGTTTATGATACAATTATAATTATAATTCATAATAAATTATTAATTTAAAAAAATTCCCATTACATCATATTCGTGATTCTTATATTCTACTATCTCAGATAAATTGAGAGTGTGTAAATCTAGATCCTTGAGCAATAAGTAATTTCAATATATAATTTGGTCGAATGATTAAGTCGGGATCCTGATCACTGTATAGTATTTAAAAGTATACAATCACATTCTATAGAATCTGTGATGTATACAAACCCACTAGTGGAATGTTTTATCCATAATATAGTATTTTGAAAGGCATTCACAAGTAACACTCAATTCCTATAGGATAATTTAAATGACCCTCTCACTGAGTGTGTATTTCAGGATAATTAAAATCATATGGTGAGTTTTTTATAACTTATATTCCAAATGTGTAGTCTATTTATGTATAGGGGAAATTTTCATGGTTGTATAAGATGATTTATAATTTCACCTTTTATTTATAAGGATAAGAATAATGAATAATGGTCTTTAAATTATCATCCTATAGTTACAATTTTTGTATCCATGAGGTTTAACTACGGTCTTGGAACCGCTCTATTTATGTAACATTTGTAGAAATGTTTTTGTATCCCCTAGTGTACAATAGTATAGTATCATTTATGTCCTATATATAGTTTATGTTATCCCCCTACTTTAAAGAAGTATGAGATCCTCTATCATTGAGATAATTTATATAATGGTTTATATTTCTAACCTCTATACACCCGAGAATTGGTATCCTTAATCTCATCCTACATGAAAGGTAAGGTATCTGTATAATTTAACATGTAGAGGAGATACCTTATTTGTAGATAATACTCACAATTTTTGTGTGTCTTCTAGGGTGTCACATTTTTCACATAATGATTTCTATGAAGAAAAAATTGTTAATTGACATTGTTAATTAGGATACATTGTCAATGGAGGTGTATTAATTGGTCATTGGGTGAAGTGTTGTGTAAACTGAGAATAATGTTATAGAAATAATAAAGAAGGCATTAAAAATTATAGTGAGGGTTTAATAGTTACATTGTTAGAGTAATTTATTTATCGATTGGGATTCGAACTCTTTAATATGCAAGGTGAATTTTTGGGGTTGTGGAATATTTCCAATATTAGTTATCATGATTTATAGACAATCAGTAATACGTACATCCCTGTTTTTTTAAGAAATTTATAATTTTAACGATTATAGATGATATTTTTTTGATAATACATGAATCAAATAAAATTTCATTTTTTGTGACTATTATGATTATCCATTATTTCAGTCTTTTGAATACTATATATTCCCATTAATTTTGTGTTGATGATTTTATTTCATTACCCATTAGTTAATTCAAGTCAAATTATTGAGTATGATTATAAAAAACATGGTATGGTCCTTCTATTTCCATGTGTTGTGTCGATGAAGAGAGATCATTGGATTAGAAATGTTCTTGATAGACCTTTAGTAGGTGTGGATTATTTGGAGCTGATTCCCAGTTACTTGTGGAAATTCACACTACACTATGGGAGTTATTTCAGATGGTGGAAAGAACCAATATTATATAAAAGTACAAAGGTACATTCAAAGAACATGATCATACCAGTTTCTTGTATCTTTAATATCATATTGTTTTTTTGATGAATATTTCCTTTGTATATTTTTGTTTCATTTTACCTATATATTGGGGACTCATACAAGTTATTTATAAATTTATTTTTATTTGGTGTGTATATTCTTCTCATGATGTTTTCTAATTTTATTGTTTGTATGTATCATTTATGATATATATGTGTCTTTATTATTGGTTACTATAGGATCAAGACTCTGATACATAATGACAAGCCTACTTAGGTCCCATCACATCATTTGAATAATTATAGGATAAGTTTGTGTGTAAAAAGGCCCATAAACACCACATGGGTGTTCATTAATATGGTCAAAATGACCTGAATTGCATCGACTAAATGAATTTTGATGGATATATATATATATATATGTGTGTGTGTGTATTATTGTATGGTGTTACTGTAGGTCACCTTTTTGAAGAATTCATGAACACATCCTCATTAACAAAAACTGAATTCCAATCCATGAACATTGTGTGTAAAATTAGGTTGAACATATGATGGTTAACTATATATAGATTAGTGAGAGTGATTTCTTCTTTCAAAACCAATTGTAATCCACTAACCAAGAACGGAAGGACCTACGATTACAATTTTAATACACATAACACAAACATGTTATATAATAAACCCAATATATAATAAGACAAATAACCAATTATAAACTCATTATCCATATATTTAAATATTACGATGTCCTTTCACATGAATAGTTGAGTGAAAGGAAATTTCTAACAGGGGAAAATCTCTTAATTGCAACTGTCTAGGTTTGGGATAAAATAGGGTCTTCGTGTCTAGAACATATAATTAATAAAACCAAACTCTCACATTAACCATTTGGTAAAACAGAATTCAAAAAGGAAACATTAACTTGTTTGAACAATATTTTCTGATTCCTTACTATAGCCACCCATCAATCACATCTTCTTATAGACAAGACCATATACTCTGTATGTATGACTAGAGCTAATTGTGGGTGTTGATTGAGAGTAGAGGAATTATGTTTCATCTATCATTATCTAATCTAAAAAAACTATTCCTCATTTAAAAATAATCACTTCTATGTTGCAAACTCCATTAAGAAATGTAATTATCATTGTTCCACAATTTAAATGTTTATCTAATAAAAAACCACTGCATCTATATTCCATTAAAAAATTATTACATTATCCCACTTACATGGTTATTATATAATGAAAATAAATAATCTATTATTGATCTCGAGGTATTCTCTTAAATAGGTATTCATAGGAGAAAATATAACAATAACATGATATTTCTTCTTCTGAAGTCTATTAAAAAACATTGAACAAAACTAGATTATTAATAAAATCATTTGGGAAAAAAAAAATTCCTAGAATCATTCGATAATATTTTTCTTTATCCTTTGATAAGATCCACCATCATTGGATGAAAATCCATCCAGAGTGGAGACAATATTCATTTAATGATACCTATACCATTTCTTGTAAATTTGATATTTATGAATGATAACATCACTTGTAATGCCTTTTTATATTGTATATGAAGAGGTTTTCGATGTGTTTTGTGAATATTAGTCATATAATATGCGTAATCATTGTTCTTGAATACATGATAGTAGGATAAATTGAACATCAAAGACTATCAACTTCATATTATGATAGATTGGGTCTCTTGATGGGTACTGTTGTGTTATTGATCAATTTGAAAAAGTTGTTATTATTTAAAATGTTGCCATTAAAAAATTTTAAGAAAGGGAGATAAATATTGAATTGTTATATCCTTTTCAGTAAAGAAATAATTAATCATAGACAGGGGGCATAAAAAATAATTTGATGATAGTGATTTGTGAAGAGATTTGTAAAGAAGACCCTTGTTTCTTTTATGGTTCAATAATGTAAAAATGGACTTTCATTCATGATGGAAGGAGTTGATATAGAAATTGAAATTAGATTGTGGAAACATACATCTTTTTTTCTTAATTATAATTAGTAAGGAATGATTTATTTTTTTCTCAGTTGTGGAGTGAAACATATATGGGTTTTTTCTTTTGAAAATAATTTTATGTTATCAATAAATGTGGCATGTGAGGTGATCCCAATAATGATAACTGTATAATTAGATTCATATTTGCTGGGTTGTAACAACACATAAGGATACAGTGTAAAATAAATAAATGATAAAAGTCATGTCTATCTGCATACCCTTTGTTTTAGGAGGCCTTCTAAATTAGAAATACACAATTACATATTCTTGTTTGGGAGTAGTGTCCAGGATAGGTGACCTTTTCGGATGTTTTATAGGGTGTGTTCGAGTGATGAATGAAACATGGGAAATAACATGGTTTGGAATATGGGGACTTTTATTTGTCAGGTGACCAGTTCAGGCACATGGATGGGCCCTTGGATAGGGACCAAATGTTTGTAGGATAACTGGTGAAACCTGGTGTTCAAGGACCTGATGACCATGTTAAGGTGGGGGACTTTCCTGTCAATGGGTTACCATTGTAACATAGAAGAATTTTTATTATTATTCATTAAATAATACATTGAAAATAAACTTTTCCTGTGAAATGAAATTTATGATCCTTCCATTCCACATCATTCAAAACATCCATATTAATATTTCTAAACTATATCATATATTTAATTTTGAGTAAAATAGTTTTTTAGGATATGTTACAATGTTCTCATGTTCCAACAGAATGTTTGAGGTTCAAAAAATAACTAATAAAACTCATCCATTTTCAAATAGACAATGTTACATTCCAAGAGGCTTCTATGTGGCCCTAGATCATCATAGGTAGAGTATCATCATTAGTATCTTTTTCAATTTTTAATTCATGAAAATAATGATCCCATAAAGAGTATTATTTTTATTATGTTTTAATTATGTTTTTTTTCATTAATTAATATTTTAGCAGATAGATAGGTAGATATCAAATATGTTCCCATAGGATATGATTGTGTTTGGGAATGTGGTGTGAATAATTCTCATAATAAATATTGGTTTTGGTATCCCTTTATTTAATTGGGGTATAGTATACATTATATATAGGAGAATATTATAGACATGGTATGTTATCCCAAACATACTACATAATAGTTCGTTCTGTAGATCAAACATGAACAATACATTTGATTACCATATTTAGTATAATGTAATATATACATGTCATATATTTACCATTATATTATATATATTTCTATCCAATATAATTAATTATAATGTATAATGATAGTTGTTTTCATATAAAATCGTTATAAATCAACCGATAGAAAAATGAGATCTTTGAGATACAATGGAATTATTCATAAAAAAGTATTATGATATATATAAACTTCACTGATTAGACATAGTTGATGTTTTAATGTGAATTATTAGAGGATTATTAGCATTGAACCATCTTCTCATTATGTTTTCTCTGGGTGGTCTCTATTAGTGAGATCATCATGAAACACCCACGAATAGTTACAACAAATGTTTTCGGTGTCATTGGTTGTTAGTACCTATAGAAATATGTATTATAATCCTAACATCATATCCTTACTAGTATGTTCCAATAGATCACATCCATTAATGAAATGAAAAATCCATGATAATGAAATATTTGAGAGGTAGCATGTGTTGGGTGCTTCATTAGTGTTATGACATGGGATGAATGGTTAAAAAATTATTTTAAACTTATTGGCTGGGAAAATAATATATCAAAATAATTGAAAATCATGATGGTAGAACTTTTATATGAACATATACGTGGAAATCAAGGGTAAATAATTCAAGTTAGATCAAAAAATAAAAATGAATGTAAAGGATGATAAAACATGTATGTATTCTCCATTATGAGATATCTAGAGACCATGAAATTACATTACATTGTTGTTGTTATTTTGTTGTTGTGGTCATTGTGAATTTCATTATCAATATAGGTTCCTTGATGGGTTTCTATTTTATTCTCTTGGTCGAGGAATATTATTCAATGATATTGATGTAAGGTCATTTAGGGTCACAAAAAATAGTGTATTCATGAATATTCAATATTCAGTTGAATATGTATATTAGAAATTTTCATACCCATCAGGATGTCCAAGTTTTGTCTAAGATATCAATAAATGATAAATAAATATTTTTTTATTATTCAACATATAAATATTGTGTTGAATTAATGTAATTTATTAACACGTTACGTAAATATGATTAATAAAATTAATCAAAAAAAATTATTTTAATATTCAGGTTGTTTTAAAATAAAACAAGAATAAAGAGTAATGTTAATATCATATTTTTATCGAATAATGTGTATTATATATTTTTGGTATGTGATAAATTAGAATCAAAATTTATGATTCATTTTATTTTTTTATGATTATTTAATTACAAGACGTCAACCAAACAGGGGTTGGGGAACCCATCCGGGTATTTTCAAAATCCACTATAAATAGATAGAGAGGCTCTCAGGAAATGTATAATTCATATCTGATATTTATAGACCCTCTTTATCATATTAAACTTTATATAGATGGAATTCCTCTTTCTTTGTGATCCTATCAATCTATTATCTATGCATATATGGAACTTCAATTTTTTGATATTTAGTATATTAAATTTTTCGTAGGACGTCCGTGATTTCACCCAGAATTCAACGATCAACGTTATAGAGTATTTTTGAATCACAGGTTTATGATCTAGAAGGGTTCATCTTTAGATACATTATGCAATTATCTCTAGTGAAAATAAAATTATTACCACAACTTAATTTATGCAATTAAATTATTTTGGATTACATTTTGTTGATTTGTATAGTATACATAGGATCCGCAGACATATTGTGGCTCATATCGTTGTAGATAATAATTCTCATCATCATGATGATAAATAAATTTAATATCATTGCTCATCGACTTAAACATATAACCAATTACCTTTAATTCATATCATATCAATTACATAAATTGTCTGGTAAAAGGAAAAATTATTTTGAAATAAATTTCAGTTTACGGATAAAAAATGTCATAATGGATTTGACCCCAATTCAATATGATTTTGGATGTCGAGGTTATGGTAACACTAAAAATATTATAGAGATCAAAAAAGGATGGTGTTTTAGTAATTATAATTTTAAGAAACAATTATTTTATTTTATTTATACCTAAAGATGGCTAGTTGAAGGTGTTTTTATGACTTTTTTCCTATTCTAATGGTGATAAGGTTTCCCTAATAGTGTTTTCAATCCACCATTTTAGATCCACATTATTAAGGAATACGAATATATAATTATTATTATTTTTGTTGTTGCTTTATTTTTTTTATTAAAAAAATTATTATATTACTAATAAATATTAATAGCCTCTGTAAAATTGGGTGGAATTGGTACATGTCATCAAAAAACCAAGAGAAATAATTTAGTTGGGGAAATTGTTATTTTGACTCATAAAAAAGTTGCACTATTGCCTTATCTTCCTCGAGGGAGGGTTTGCCTCCCACCACCACCTATCCATTTCATCCATATAGTTCATCATCTAAACTACCTACAATATACTCTCCTTTCAAGACACCTTGGTGTATCCTCCTCTTAAAAAAATATATATAGGTCAACATAGGACCCCGAGACCTCCCGCGGTCCCAGTCATCCGTTGATTCCCCAGGGCACCCTCATCCAGACCACCAATGGGTGGTCTCCCAACTCCCATATCCATCTAGATCCTAATGTATCTCATCTGACACATTATTCTATGTGGTTATCTACCTCTAGAGTAGAACTCAACACTACATCTATGCCTTCCTCTCAGTATGGCCACCAATTGCTCAATCTTATCCTGATTGCTTATCCACCAAGAACCGACCACTATATGGTACCATTAGAACTGCCCTCATACTTCAATAGTGTTTCCGATCAACGACCACCATCAACCGACACATTCCTGCAATAGTTACTCCATGGATGAACCTTTCTTCAATCGATCCAGAATTTACTATGGTTGGAAATGAAAGCCCAGTAATACGAGAGGAATAAATTGGAACAAAATTTAGAAAATGATTTCTAGATTTTTATTTCACAAATATTTCACTTATATTTCACAAACTACAATAACATCAATATATAAACAAAAAACAACACATAAAATTTATGAGGGGAAAACATTAAAGATATGTATTGGAATAAAAGATGGACGCAGATGTGTGGGGAGGAAAGACACTGGGAATGTTGTGGGATTATTGGGAAGACATGCATAGGGGCATGTGGGTGTTGTTTTCATTTCCAACACTCACCTTAGAACAAACACCAACTTTATTTAGATCATCGTTCTGGGTTTTTTTAATGCACCTTTCAATAATGAATTGTTGAAAATATTAGCCACTAGATCCATAGTATGAAAATATTCAAACTTTATCTTTTTCTTCACCCCATGATCTCATAAAAAAAGGTATCATGTACCAATAATATTCCTTTATAAATGATTCATGGGATTTTTTGAAATTTCAATTGTTGACTAGTTATCCTCAAATATCATTAAGGATCCCTCTAGGGGATTCATTATCTCCATCACAGATTTCTCAACCAGATTCATTCACAAATTTTGGATGATAACTCTATATACACTACTTTACATGTGGATAAAGAAAACACTCTCGTCTTCCTTGAATACCACATAAAAGTATTTTATCTAAGTAAAAATACATACCCAGTCGTGATTTTTCTTTCATATTGGTCACATCCCCAAAGTAATATCTATGTAACCTTATAGATTATTTTCATCATTGTGTGGATAAAAAGGAAAAAAAATAAACCATTCCATGGATTCAAATAAGGATTATTTTGGTATCCACATAGTATGACTCTTTCAGTTCTTCCCTGAATTATCATAGAATCCCAACACTATATACAATATCAAGCCTTGTGATTGTGATATAAAAAATGATTCCAATAAAAATCAATAAAAATCAATTAAATGATTCATTCCTTTATATCTTCTTTTATTTCTAATCATGTTGCAACATGAGTTTTTAGAGTGTATCTGTTTTCCATTATGAAATTTTCTAGCAGCTTCTTAGAATACCAAATATGAGATATATAAATATGTTAATGTTATTGGTTTTCATATATTACCTGATAAAATTCCAGGAAACCTCTAACAGTCTTCTCAAACTACTTGAACATGAAAACCCTGATTTCATGAAAAATATGTCGACTATTTCCAATAAACAATAGATCTTCAACATAGATGAATGGAAAATGAATAGCGCCACAATCATTCTTCTTGATGTTAATGGAATACACATTTGGAAATTGGTTGGTGTCGTTCACTCAATGATAGATCACAATACATTAATTAGAATCAATTAGTGTCTAATTCAACCCATAGAGAGATTTCCTATGATGATGCACCATGACTTTATCACCTCTGTTATCCATGCCATTCGGCTGGTCAATATAGGCCCATTCCTCAAAATTTCTTTTAAGAAATGCATAATTCAAATCTTGTTCGTAGATCATCCAATTGTGATTAATTACAAGGCATATAATCATCCCCAATGTGTCAAGGCAAGAAACAGGAGAAATGTCTTCATCATTGTCCACCCCATACTTCAATTTCTACCCCTTTTTAAATGAGATATTCCTTGTACTGATCATTCACATCATCATCATTTGGATATATGATATACACCAATTTGAGAATGATTATCTTCTGAAATTTAATAAGTATATTCAGCTCCCATGTGTCATTTTTCTCTGTGGCTTTATTTTCTTCTTCTATATCAATTTTCCTACATTCTACTTTTATGTATTCCTGATAGTTCAGTGGTTCAAGATCAGCATATAGGAAAAAATTACTTACCTCTTCAGTTTTCTCATAGATGTTGTTTAAGAGTGTCATTTTTATGGTCACCATGAGTGAGGATGAACTTGACAAATTTTAACCTGATGTATACCTGTAAAGAATGTTCGAACATACCCTTGAATTTTTATTTTCTATCAATGCTCATTGGGATGATTTAGTGGGAGTTTTCTCCCAATGATTAGGTCATTCTTAAAAATAATATGTTTTGACTAGAATTTCATTTTTTTTATTCTTAATAATTAATTTTTTATGTTTCTTCCTCATAGTAGACCACATCTCTACTCAGCAATTCATTACTAGTGAGAGGATTGTTGACCATGAAGGCTCTAGATAATCCATTTTTTCTGATGATGATTCAATTCTCACCATGATCATTAATATTCAATATATTTACTTATAGAACATGATAATAGGTGACACACCCAAATATTATTAGTTGTGCCACACTAGATTATTATCCACATCATTCCTCATGTGGTGTCAAATTTATAAATCACTTAGCTGGACAAAAATTTAGCAGGTCGGTTGTACATTCCACTACCTCAACCCACATGCTCTTTGGAAACCCTTCCTCATTTAGAATATTCTTCTTCATGTCTTGGATTAGGCAGTTCCCTCTTTCTGAAATTTGATTCTGATGTGTCATGTAGGATTTACTGTATTAATTCATAACACCATTATCCCTTCAAAAAACATGAAATTCATTATCAGTATATTCCCCAACTATATAGGATCTGAGTACATTTATTTTGTAACCACATTTTAATTATATATGTGGTTTAAAAATTCTAAAGACCACAACAATAGATGTTATTTACATTAATGCAATACACTCATATTTTTCATTCTAAAATCAACAATGAGGTTAATAAAATACATATTACAAATAAGTGAGGGTGTTTCATTTGGATCGAAAATACTAGTGTTAACCAATAGAACTGATTCCATTGCTCTTCTGGTCACTCCACATTGGAAGGAGTTCCTTTTTTCCTTGACAATTGTACACTACTCACACACAAAACATGAATTGTATATAAGATTAATCCCATTAAAAGGTATATTTCAGTATTAAAGATAAATTATATATTAGTCATTATTAACGATTCTAAAAAGACACTCTTTGATTTTCATGTTGATATATAGAGGAATCTTGTGATTCTTCACTATTTGGACTTTAGAAACAAGTCTTCTGTGATCATCCCATAGGGAAAAAGAATAAATATCCATGTGTATAAAATAACACTTATAAAGTAATTTTCATAAACTAATGATAATTATTATCATGTTTGGTATATAATACACATTGGAGATGTAAATTGGCTCAACATTCAACTGATAAATTTTTATTTTAGCTTTTTTCAATCATGGGTACCTTTGAAGAGTCTCTGAATTTCATGTCATCATACAGTTCTTCTTGGATTTCCAGAAAAGTTCTTTGTTACCTTTTGTGGAGTTTCATTCACATGTGTCTAAATACCACACATCAATCCATTGAATCTCCTTTTCTTGTAGGGGGAGGTGTTTGGTGCCTTATTCTTCATGGTGAGGTTCTTCAAAATAGTGGGATTCCTCGTTTTGACTAATATTTCTCCAAAAATATGAATCATACTAGTTGAATTTATTACCATTGTGGCATTGATATTTTTTTATATTTCTACGAACACACTTGAATCAGCCTACTCCAATTCCTCTTTCACAGAAATTGGTAATATTTTGATTATTTTGTTTATTTCTGGGATGATATCCATGCCCTCAACCTCCTGAATGAAGACTGCCTCATTGCTATTGGCCATTATGAGGTTCTTTTAGTGTAATATTGGACTCTAATACTTGCTCGAGCATTGATCCTATAATCATTTCCATTTTTTGTTCATTCTATTGAAATGACCACATTAGTTCTTGAAATTAATGATTCACTAAATCATTTGATTCTTCAATTTCCAAAATAATATGAACAAACGTGGTTGTGAGAGATTAAAGTGATATTTGATTAACTCAAATTTCATCCACGTTTTCATAATTAATTTTCAAAATTATAAAAATAATAATCAACTGTGAAATGTGTTAAAATAAAATATAACCATAATTCATGTGTTCCACTTTGATCCCCACTATTAATGTTTGATGTTGTACCAACTTCACTCAAACTACAACCTTAATGATGGAAAAAAATTTATCCAATTTTTTCATTCATAATGTTTCTTCAAAAATATTTTATAATGATGATTCACATAACCCTTGATAGAGGAGGAACAATGCCTTTTTGTCTTTCTTCCATGGATTTTTGAGAGCCGCCATTTCTTCCTTTGTGAAGAATGCATCTTCTTCCATAGTGGGTGCGTCATACTCATTTTCGACGATCTCCCATAATTATTTTCTTCATAATAATGACATAATTTGGATGAACCAACTCCTATTGAATTCCATATACATCATTAGAATATGTGGTTGTATTTCTATCATCTTCAAACAATTTGAGAATTCCTTCATAATGTGGCTCATATAAGAATTTGTTTTATATAAAAGCCGAAAAATAAGAGGTATAAATTCGAACACAATGAAATAGATGATTTTAAGCATTGTATTTCACATGTAATTCACGGAATACAATTTCACCAAATATATTGACCCAAAATAATGATTAACATTGATGAGGTGACAAACATTAATGTCATGTAATGAATAAAATAGACAGATGCAGAAGCATGGAGTGATAAAATGTGGAGAAATGATGTGGGTTGCTTGGGAAGACACAGGTATGGACACATGGGTTTGATTTTCATTTCCAATAGAATCTTATTGTGACTTTTCACATCTAACTACTGACCACATCTTTTTCTATCCATCTACCCCAAGGGTAAACAGTCCTTCCACTAGAAAACAATCTTGCATGACATAGCTCCCCATCTGCCACCGTAGTTCACAACCCAGCTCTATCATGTGAGCACCTGTGGTACACCACAAACTACATGCCCTTTAACATGTTTTGTTGGACCTGAATCACTTGACAGTGGAATGGGTGTGTATTCCAGTTCTGGAATGGAACTAGGAAGACCTTCTAGAAACAAAATTACCATGTGCGGCTTTGAATGGCATGTCTTGGATCTGTAGGGGTTTGGCATGACCTGCAATGAGCTAGTAAAAGGTTTTGGTGCCCAATTAGTTTATAAAATCAACTATATGAAAAAAATTATTATTTAATATTTAATATAATATTAATTTAATTAATATATTATTTTTAGGAAATAATTTTATTTTCATGGAATAAATAATTTAATTTGGGTTTTAAATTAAATTATTATATTAAATTAAATTTCAGAATAGAAAATAAAATAACAGTGAACTGAGATTAATTTATTTATTTTAATTAAATAAATAATTTAATTTAATTACTGAGGATCTAATTTGTTTATATCAATTTAATTTTCATCATACATTAATTTTTACTCATTCACTAGTCTTGAGAATTATTCTGAAACAATGTCTACCGAGTTGTTTCTATTTAATTAAGTAGTTTTAATTATTTTTATGTTTGTAATTAATAAATATATACCATATGTGTATTTTATTTTTAGTCTATTTTTATAAGAGAACATGTATCCAAAGTCATCTGATGTATATTGCACTCATTTGTTTCCATTTCCTTCTTGTGTGTATTTTGATTATAATTGATAGAGGCGATGAATGTATTTTACCATGCTTAGATGGAGTAAACCATGATGATGATAGTGTAAGATGAATACAACGCCAAGTCAATGAGAAATCCAGATGAAAAGAATACACATTGGATGGGAACAAGCTACATTACGTTTCAAGAAAAGTATCATGTATGATACTTCTTGGTCATGATTGATCAATTGAATTTTTCCTTGGATCAATTTGGGATAGATTCTCTAGATCAATAATGTCAATCATTTCAGTTATGAATTTTTTAAATATTATATGAGTTTTTAAATATTAAAAAACACATAAAATAATAAATAATAAAATGTAAAAATAATTATTGAATGTTTCCCTATTAATGATTACTTGTGACCATGACCACATTATATGAATAATAAGATCAGAAACTAATTACAGAAGTCAAGTGACAAAAATAAAATAGTCCCTCAAATAAATAATTAGACATTAGAAACCATACTTCATTATAAATCTAAAAAAACTAGTAGTTTGGGGATCCCGTTAGCTAAGGTTAAATGATGATCATAGTACCAGGGATTTCATATGAGAATGATAAATTGAATTAATGTACATTTCAATAATGTAGTAAAAAAACAATTCTTGATCTAATTTTAGAATCAAGAATTGATTAAATCTCTTTCATGACATTAAAATATCAAAAATCAAAAAATATATCAAGGAAACACGATTTATTTTAATTTGATTGTTAAATGCATACCATGAACCCTAAAAGTTGTAGATAGCCAATGCTTGTAGACTATGAGGTGAGTTATATGGTTATTTGACGCATGATTAATAAAGACACATTGTATTCTAATTATATTATATAGGGTTCCTATATTTCGAAAAAACGGTATGATACATTTAGTGATTTAATTAATTAATCTATAATTTCTAATTCAGTAATAATGAAAAAAATTATAATCTGCTAAAAATTTATTTTTTAGAAATTGGAATGAAATACCAAAAGAAACACAATGATAATAATTAAAAAAAGGATAATGTCAAACATTCATAAATTTATAAGTGTAGTGTAGTCACTTGCATACTATAATATTGTTTTGAACAATCAAGGTGTTGTTGAACTCTAACATCTATTAAACTACCTCCATATAAGATGGTCTAAAAATTCACATCGGAGACTCATGTATGCAATATATAGTGGTTATGTGATAATTATATCATCAATTCCTGATTTTTTTTATTAGAACATTAGTACATGTATGATTACACATGTTATATCATCCTTGAGAACATTAAAAGTAAAATATAATCTTCATAAAAATGGTTGATAACCACACTGGTCAAGTGTAAATTGAATGACTGATCTTGATTTTTCAATCAATACCTTTTTCATATCATTTTCATCATTTAATTTAGTTTTGTTTATGATTTTTAAATAAAATATATAGATGAAATTTCATCCTCATCATATAGGTTTGGTTTTCTATGATATGATTACTTAATGAATGTAAAATAATTAATTATTAAGATTAAAAAGATGATAGAAATGTGTAAATGACCATTAAAAAGATTAATTCAAAATGAAAATTCACAAAATACATCGAATAAATTTGATTTAAAAAGTTATTTATTCACATCTCATATCATGGATAAATTATTATATAAGTCTAAAAGAAATGGACTGAATTTAATAAGCACGTACTTTGTTCTTCTTCGGTTAGTAGTCATCAATTTTGATTATTGTTTCTGAAATACTTGTTCATTAAAGAGATTATTTCAATACAATATTATTATTTAAATATAATAACAAATTATTTAATAGAATCTTTATAATATTTAATGTGTACTCTCCAATTAGTGCATAATTGTTGATTCTTAATGTTGATGTGATAGACACATAACTTATTAATTAAAAGTGAATAATGATAGTGAAAATAAAATTGAGTAGAAAAAAATTATCTCACAAGCCCTTTTGGAATAAGGGGAATTATTACTTATTTTGAAATGACTGTTGAATGTGGTGTTATATACTAATAAAAGCGTTTTTTAATATTTTATTCACACAAACTACAAGATAAATAAAATATTTAAGAGTTATTTACATTGTTGATCCACGTTAAATCATTTTTATGTATATGTTAACTTGGAATACAACGATAATCCTTATTTTGTATTTCATATAAATAGAACTAAAAACAATTGGAATACTTTATTTTTATACTCTTTAGTATGGAAAAATAATCCTTTAGCAATAAATTTGTTCCACAATGATTTCAGATTTAGTACAACAAGAGAGCTTGAACTATTCAATTAGTAAGATAGTAGGAAATAAAATTCATAATATTCATTTAATAATGTATGGAATTTTGTATTTATGTATATATATGTTTGAAAGATATTATTTTCTTCCAGATGAATTTTATGAAAATATATGTATAATGTTTGTAATATGGAGTAATTCATAAATTAATTTTATCTTTTGCAAGTTATATAATTGATGATAATAAATAGGATCGATCATAAATCATACATGATAAAATTAAT
The DNA here is from genome assembly GCA_963277665.1 of Viscum album. NCBI lineage: Eukaryota > Viridiplantae > Streptophyta > Magnoliopsida > Santalales > Viscaceae > Viscum > Viscum album. Next base: position 1,929,563,002 of record OY728127.1, on the reverse strand, counting down.
AAATAATATATATTGTGGAGTAATTCATACACACACATTTTATACATCATAGTCATAATGTAAGTAGAATCAATGTTACCATTTTTAGAATGATCCATTATATTTAAAAATGTGGTTTGAAAATAAAAATGATATCCCATAACGAAATTTCAACTATAATTACAAATGGATATCATATAAATTATAGTGTGAGGTAAATCCACAATTTCATAAGAAAATGTGCTATGATATAAATAGTTTTTAGGATATAAATAAAATTCTGTCAGTCTAAAAACATTTATCGGCCATGTATGTATCCTAAATGTTTATTATGATATTACATAAATATGTTAGATAGAAATTTGGGAGTAATTTGATATGGTAAATTTAAAAAAATAGTCTAAACCTCTATTTTAGATAATGGTAGAAATATTTAATTTGGTTGATTCAATGCTAATGTAGAACAAAATTCTTATAATATGAATTCGTTCTATAAGTTCATGTGGAACATGAATGTTTCAGAGACACATACAACATAGGATGGTTAATGATTGTTTCATATTCACCATGGTCGATGATATATTATACATTGAGATTAAAAATTACTATATGTAAGAATTATTTTAAAATTATCCAAAATTTACAATGTCAATTAAAAATCCATATTTTATTCCACAAATAAATTTGAAAATGGGTCTGTTAATTTGAATATTGTGATGGGTATTTAGGTGGCTCGATACATGAATAGATCATGCATGAAACCAATAACACACATTTGGTAATAAAAAGATGGCATGCCTAAATCCATTATAATTTTCATTTTCCAATATATTTTCTAATATTTTTTAATATAAAATTTGATGTCAAGACCGACATTCGTGTAAGGTGTCTATATGACCCAAATAGAATGTGATAATGACACCATATGATGTCAATAAGGGTAGCATGTTATTGAAATCTTGTACATTGATAAATTTAAGAAACAAGATCCTATAGAATTCATTTGAAAGGCATTTTTTGCATGTCTCTACCCATGGATATTGGTAGAGTCATTGTATTCAAAATAAAATATTTTTGAAGCATATGTAAAAAATATATTTGACTTACCATTAATTAAGACATGGTTGAAAGTAATTCCTCATTGATTGACTTAATATAGATACTTCTGTTATTGGTAATAGGATCTACTGAGGTAGAGCTGATATTTTCCTGGAACTAGTCAATCCTACAAAAACATACATTTATTGATCATTGAAAATTGAATAATTAAAAAGAAGAATTATTGAGAGTGTCACATGGCATAAATCTCTTCATGGAGATATGGAAAGACATATAAGGAGAAAATGTGGTAAGTTATATTCAATATTACTTCGAAAATCATTAATCTTATAATCTATGATCTGTTCATGAATTGATATTACTAGTATATACATTATATTTGGAAAATATTAGATATATCTAGTTGAAAAATAATTAATTCAATCCGAACAATATGATTACACATGGAAATGTACAGATGATATATGTCTGGAAAATGAAAAAGATGAGATTTCAGTTATGAAGTGAAAAATTAATATTTAATAATTAAATTTGATATAGTGTCATATTTTGACTTAGGTGTTGACGGAAAGAATATCATAAAGCTAGTTGTGGTCTTACAAACATATACTGACTACATTTCTATTTTTTTAGAATCCAAGAAGTTGTGATTAAATGAAATAAATTGTTCTAGTTATTAGAATCAAAATAACTATTTAATGATTTACCATAATGATAATTTATCTATTCGTATGATCATAGAGTTCATGTTTTCATAACTAAATTAAGTCATATTCGTGTATAACATCTTTTGATATGTTTTATTCAAGGAGATCAGGTCATATATTACTGAATAGAAACAAAACAAAAACATGGAAGATCTGACAACTAAAAACATTACTTAGGATAAACATAATACCAATCATATTAGTGTTAACAAAATTCTTTATATTGTTGGATTTAGTGCTTTTGGAATTTTAGTAATAGGGGATTCTCTATCCCCAACACGAACATAAATTTTCATAACCATATTTTGTATAAAATTAGATATAAATGTTGTACACATACCATTATAGTAAATATACTTTTTAATCCCATACTTAATGGTAATGTACATAAATTAATTATTGTATAAAATGGTTATAATAATTTTAATGATATAATGATAACCATAATATTCTATTTAATTAATCATAAACCAAGTTCCAATGGTCTAGATACATCATACAGACTAGACATAGTTTAATTTTGAGAATCAGGTTATATGGGATTATATGCATTGGGACTTCTTCTTTTGATGTTCACACATACTGATCACTACTCGTGAGATCAGGAGGATAGACCTACCTATATAAACACCATATGTTTTGGGTGGCATTGGTTGTTCCAAAATAAAGACATGTATATCATTCTCCTAACTTCAGATCATTTCCATTGTGTGAAATTATAACATATACATTGATGAAAGCAGAATACCATGATAATGATATTGGGGGAATGGTATTTTGTGATGGGTTTGTTATTGTGGGTATGGAATTGGTTGAATGGTAAAAATGGATTTTAAGTGTCACGAACCATTTCCAAGGGGTCGTGCCATGACAACCCCAAACCCACCTCTGATAGGACAAGGGTTGGCTACAAGCACCCCATTGTTTTATCCCCCAAAAGAGAAGCATTTTCCTAACAACATGTACACACGCACCCAACACCAAGACCAAATTCAAGAGAGTGATAACAATATTAAATGAATAATGAATGCATACCACTACCACCCACCAATAGATTATGATAGAAGGTAAATTATTTAAGTATAAATATTATAACTCCCCAATCATTTTATGGTACATTTTTCTTAAAGAAATTATTGTCATAACCAATATTTCATAATGCACTGAGTTTCATTGATAAAAAACTTTGTAATTTATGAGATAGTCATATAATTTTCATTGAACATAAATTTTCCCTTTTGTGTCTTCTATTATGAAAATCTAACATACAAAATTGTGTTCAGGGTGATATTTAGAGTGTCATTGAATTACCTTAATATTCATTGAATAGTAATCTTCCTTTATGAATAGTAATGTAACCTTATGTATAGTAAATTATGATTATTAATAGTAATATTACACTTATTAATGATATCCATACCCCTGAATATATAAAAAAATTTGGATCCCTGGAAATGTTGAAGAATGTTTTAAGTTATTATATTTTTAAATTAACTTATGTTTTAAATTAAATATTTAATTATTCATATATAAGAAATTATTTGGGAAAAAATGAATTCATTTTTGGATTGTACACATTGTGAAATGTATAGGGTGATTTTTTTGGTTTTTTCATAAATACACGAATTTTTTAGGAATAGTAAATTATGATAATGTACGATAAATGTTAAATATTTAATTTACAACATCGTAGGGGATGAAAGGATGATGTATGCCCAATTGGTTTGAACTCAAATGTCATTATTACTATTTGGGATCACATTAAACAAAAATATTCAGAGTCATGATCAAAAATATTAAAATAATAATTAAAATAATATAAAATCCCTAATCCCTTCCGCTATATAAACCACACCTTACCCCATCTCATTCCTACACCATTCAAGCTTCAATACCTACCTAAATTTTGAAAAATATACATCCCAAGCCATCTCCCCACGTCCAAGACCTACTGGTCACACCAAAAGGCCAAAAATAAAGGACTTAACGAAATTTTCAAGGAGGATTATTTAAGAGTGTAACCCCTCGTCCCATTTCATTCAATTTCTTTTAGAGGTTCCATTCATTTGACCTCTCATCTAAACTAAACTAATTAAAATTTCATGATAATTACAGTAAATGAAATGTACTAGATTTTCATTATTCTAATGGAATATTTCATATTCTTCTCTCTTTTCCCCTCCATTTATAATATAAATACAATAACCGTCTGAGATGTGTTAATTTGTCACACCCAAGGAAGACTTGTTTAAAATTTCAATTACTGTCATCCAGAATGGTTATGATACAATTTTAATATTTGAACAAGATATTAATATGTTGATTTTACCTTTTGAAATGTTTTTTAATCCTTACACACTTACGATACAAAATTATAATACAAAACAAGTTCATTATGCACAAAATGGGCACGGTTAATCCAATCATTTATCAATATCATTTATCTAATGAATAATACTCATGTATATAACTCAAAATAATTATAATATAATTTATAACTACAATAATAAAATATATTTACAATTCAGGATGTTTAACCTCATTTTAAATGAGCTTCCATTCATGAACACAAGTAAACATGTCATGAAAACTAAGGAAGAAAATGATTCCAAAACAATAAAATTGAATCTCTTAAACCCATAAAAAATGTCATGAATGAAGCTAAAAAGAGTATATCATATCAATTAACAATTTTTATGGTTTTTTAATTGTTAATTATTGAAGCTATATTTCATTATTCATGTTGTTAACAATATTCAAGATCACCTTCAAGCATAATGTAAGAGATATCTTAACTCAATTTCCATTGGTTGAATTAAACATCAATTCCAATGGTTTTGTATTTTCCATAATAAGTGTAAAGGAGATATTATTGTTCAATTATTCATATCCACTTTTATTTTATGTTTTTTTGTTTGTCACACAGAATTTTTTCATTTATTTTTTTTATCTAATGATACATTCTTGCTAAGGGATACTTTCTCAATTTTATTCTAGAATTCCCCCTATGTTGTGTCCTTTTATATTTAATTACTAATGATGGGGAATGTTATCTCACCTCCCCTATACATAGTTTATTATATATAAATAATGTGATACCATTTATCTTCTCATTAATACCTTACAATAACACTTGTATCCTTCCAAAATGGTTGTAAGGGGTTTTCCCATCACGCTTTCATTTTTGTGAGATTTCCATTGTTCTCCACTTATATCATGTATTTGTTTTATGTGTTCTAAAATTTCTAATAACATATCATGTTAAATTTATATTAATGTTATTAAGTGATTTATTTTATGGTTATTATTTTTATGTCATATGATTCGACTGATTTAATTTTGTTACGGTACGTTGCATCAACATACCTTTCGTTGTGACTTACTTTGTATTTTACACAAATTAATAATTAGGTGTCGTAACTAATTCTCATTTGATGTATATTTTAATTTGATAATATATATTTATTAAATTTTATTATTCTCATATCATGGATATGATTATTTTCTAAACTGTATAACATTTTAGAAATGATTTTTATTTCGAATATTCATTTAACTATTGAAATATTAATGAATTTGTATCATTCACTCTATAAAGATTGTGAAAATGAATCATGATAATGTTTGAAATCAATACTTATCATTTTATTTGTACGTTCAGATGTGGGTGGGGCCCCTATTTCCCCTTGATGCCTCGAAAGGTCTCATGAGACAATAATTTTTGGGACAAACCCTTCAAATTTGTTTCAAAAGAATCGGATGGCTTACTACCCAATGAAATAAATAGTTTTAACGTATTATGGTTTCATGTGACAGATACATGACATCCAATTAATAGTCATTCTATTTATTCATTATAAGTTATTACTACACATGAGTTTTACACTATGAAAAAAATATCGATGTAGTTTCATTATCAGTTTATTAAAGCTGTGTGTATTTTATTTATTCACCTTTCCATAATGGAAATGCCTATTTGTTTATTATTTAGTTATTATAAATTAATTATCTCAGTTATTTTTAACCCTTAATGATAATTTGAGCTCACCACTTTCTTTTTTTTCATCAATAGGTTAGTAAGAAGAGACCATTTATGGTGTTCTCAAGGATGCAATGCATTAGTTTTTGTTTTGTGTTGTATTTTGTGATCTTTCCCAATGTAATAAGAGTAACATGTATGTATCTATTTTCTCCATGTATAATAAAATATTTGTTCCATCGGGATTTCTTTCCATCAAACCATTCCAATGTAACAAGTAATGCACCCTCTCTGGTCTAGTGGGGTGGGGGTGTTAAAGTTGGAATGAGAGATAGTTTTATAGAAAACATGTGAACAAGATTTATAAAATGTAGGTTAGGGAACAAAGACCTATGATGGAAATTGAGGATAAATAAATAAGAAAATCATATAATTGTTATAAGGAATATATTATGTGGATTGTTCTAGCCAATACATTATTTTCTAGATACAAACAAGTAGATGTGGCTCTAGCACATATGTACCTAGGAGTGAAAACTCCGACAAGGAGTTATGATCAAGACCTGGGGAATCTTATTACACAACAATGGGCCTTGATGAACTCTTGGTTTGAAACTCTCAGGGGACATGTTTAGCATAATTCCAATTTTTATTTACCCACAATTATTAAGGATTTATTCCCCCTATGTGAATAATGAATATGGTTCTAGGATTTACGATGCTTAAATTTATGATATGTGATATACCATATTTAGTGTTATAGAGAGTTCATAATTTTATTAACTTATGTATAATATAGAAATTGATTACAAATGGTACCTACAAGAAGGAGTAAAAACATCACCAATGCAGGTGATGCGTTGTGTAAGATGGATCATATCTCTAATGTTTATAAGCCATATTTTAAAAGTAAGATTGTATCCCACATATCCTAATAATATGATAAAATAATATCATGTGTAAACAAGGTATGTAAATGAAGGTCCCGAGCGCTGGGAAAGATCATGGGTGGATGTTACCAAATGGATTTTTGTAATTAGAAATGATCAATCCAGGATCAATATGATGATAAATTGCAGACTCCATAGATCGAATCATAGAAATAGACAAAGAAGAGAAATAGTCCTAGATCCCCAAATGTGGATCATCACAGGTTGATTATAATTAATTTTATTATTTGAAAAGATGTTCCTTTTATGGCGTTCTTTCAACATTGATATTTCTGATCACGTTCCAATGTGATTTATCATTGCATCGTAGAATCCATGTGTAGACTTCCTCTAGTGGTGATCAATGCATGCATCATGTATCTATGGACGTTGCCAAAGGAGTCTATGGGTGTTATCTTAGTGAAGCATTTTCTTGTGTTGTCCGCCTAATATTACATTGATCCAATGGATGAGGATCTCTGTTTGTTTTGAGAGCGTTCTTAGAGGAAAGTGTTCTTTCGGCCTTGATTGAATTCACCATAATTGTTGTGCACAATCATTCATAGGAAAAGGTATGGGGTTGTGAGGATATTTATAATCAGGTTTGAGGTTTTAGAGTTATTAATATAAATAAATGCATTACACCTATTATTTATTTCATTAACTATTTTGAAAACCCCATGTCGAATCATTAATTCCCTTACATGCACCCATGATGATTATAATAAATATTATTTAATTAAATGATATTATTTTTTCAAAATACAGACTAGAAAAACTACACAGCGTGTAATAATAAATACACGATGTATACTTGTTTTCATTAAAATATACATGGAATGTACATTCAACATACATAGTGTGTATATATTGTATTCATTTTTCATTTACATTCCTAAATAAAAAATACACGGCTTGTTCATTCAATAAAACACAGTGTGTACATGTTTTCAAAATAAAAACTACACGACATGTAATCATTAATATGTGGCGTGTACTTGTTTTCATTTTATTATTCCTCTAGGATTAAAACTATTTATGTTTCAATGAATAATTATTAAAACTTGTATTGGAATAAATGTTATTATACATGAGATACTATAATACGCTTAGTGTGTGACCCTCTAGGCCTCTTTCTCATTGGTATTAGGTTGTCTTGCCTACTGTCCAAGATTACTGTCTAGCAATGGGTCAAGGCACCCAAGAGAAAGAAGTCGACGCCACATTGACATGTCACCTCATATGAACACATACTGTTTAATTTAATCCCTTTGTCTCAATATCTCCTCAAGCATGTTTCATAGTATTGTCATAAACCTATTTGCTTGACCTGTCATTCTTTGACTTCCATAAATTAACTCGCCGTCTCACCATGGCCATGAAATTTGTTCGATAGTCCTATTTAAAACAATGGGTATGAGATATCTATATCCACAAATATGGAATGGAAAAATCCTTCATCAACATATCCATTTACCAATAGGTCATTCGTGACGCACCCAATGAACCCTACTTCCTTCCTACAGTCTTTGTGTTAGTTTTCGTCTCCAAATCTAAGTTTGTGAGTCATGACATTAGTTAATGATAATATTATAGTCTAAGGACCATAAACACTCTCATAGATAGTAATGGCTAATGACACAAAAACATGTGGAATTACTACTGGCCGATCTGTTCTCATAATCTCCCATCATCGAGATTACCGAGTCTGAACTCCCTAAGAGAGAGTCTCATCTTCTTACGAGTACTCGCACATGATAGTCTGTACATTATGTGTCCCGTCACAGTTTTTCATCCAACTGCAAAACATTATTTAAGAATATTGTTATATAATTTCAAGGTTCTAATCATAGAGGGGATCTTCCATGACCTTATCTATGAAACCAATATTTCATGAAATTAATTTATTATAGTAATGAAAATCAATAAACAATATGTAATAAGTGTACATTCATGTAATCAAAGTACAAAACAGTTGGTTCTTAGGACACCAACCCTTAAAAACTCTAACATGGAATAGAAACAACTACCTACGACCTTCATTCCACCAGACCTCACATGATGATCATGTTTCTGCTGAGTCATGGATTTAGTCAACGGGTCCACCACATTGTCTTCCGAGGAACCACTGCTCAATGCAACTTCACCACTCTGAGAAAAAACCCTCAAGAGATGATACTTTGAATGTATTTTCTTTTTCTGCTGATGTGACCTTGTATCTTTTTCAAGTGCCCCGCTGTATTATTATCGCAATCAAGTGTGAGGGGATCATTACTTCAAGGTATTGCATCCAAATTTTGGACAAAGCATCTCATTCATAATGCATCATTAGATGCCTCAAAATCTGTGATATACTCATAATATACTGTAGATTCTATGACCACACCTTGTTTTGAGCTCTTCCAGCTCACTCCAGCACCATTCAAACTGAAGATGTATCCAGTCTGCGACTTCATGTCATCTTGATCAGTCAAGAAACTAACACCTACATATCCTATGATGACTAGTTCCTTATCGCATATATAAACAAGGAACATATCCTTAGTATTACTTAGATACTTAAAAATAGTCTTGACTGCCATCCAATGGTGGTCTCCTGGATCTTCTTGATATCTTCCTACCACACATAATGCATACACAACATCTATCCTTGTACATAGCATATCATACATGAATGACCCATTCACAGAAGTGAATGGGATCATTTCCATTTTCTCTCTTTGCTCATGTGTTTAAGGAAACATTTTCTTGTAATGATGAATGCCATGTGACCCTGGAAAAAATACCCTCTTCTAATGTTCCTTACCCAAACTCTTTAGTTTCTTATCAATGTATTTACATTGACTTAGGCCCATCATTCTCTTTGATCTATAATTTTGGATCTTGATCCCAAGAATATATGTTGCCTCGCCCAAGTCTATCATAAAGAAACATTTATCCAACCACGCCATAACATACAATATGACAGGTACTTCGATTCCAATTAGTAATATGTCATCAAAATATAATATTAGGAAAAAAACTGCACTTCCACTAAACCTTTTGTAGAAACATGGCTCACTTTCATTCTTAAAAATTCCAAATTCTGTTACAGCTTCATCAAAATGAATGTTCCATGAACATGATGCTTGCATTAATCCATAAATCGATTTATGCAACTTTCATACCTTGTTGGTATACTTTTGAGTCAAAAACTCTTCAGGTTGGGTAATGTAGACATCTTCATAGAGGTTCCTATTATGGAATGATGTTTTGAAATCCATTTTCCAAATTTCATAGTCATGGTAAGCGGCAATGGCCAATAAGATTCTAATGGATAACAAAATTGAAGCCGGTGAAAAGGTTTCATCATAATCAATTCCTTGACACTGCCTAAAACATTTTACAACCTGATGTGCCTTATAGGTGCTGACTTTCCCCTCCATGTCCAGTTTTTTCTTGAATACCCATTTATTACCAACATGCATTACATCACATGGAGGATCATCCAAAATCCAGACATGGTTTTGGTACATGGAATCCATTTAAGAATTCATGGCCTCTTTCCACTTGGTAGCATCTATGACTTTTACTTATTCCTTTTAGGTAAGAGGATCATTATTGTCAACCAATAATGATTCACCATCCTTGGTGACAAGAGAACCTTATTGTTCTGGTTCTCTCACCTCTCTTGTGCTCCTATGTAGTTCTTCTGCCTCTGGAAAATATTTTTTCCACAAGGCTTTGTGGAATATGTTCTTGTACCAACTCTTATGTATCTTGATCCTTCACTTCATCGATGTCTATCTCTCTCCCACTATCTCTTATGGAGATGTGGTCCCTCTTAGGGAATATGGTATGTCTTTCCACTGTTACCATTTTATCTGAGTGGTTGTATAGGTTATTTCCCATTGTTTCCTTTAGATATCCAATAATGATACACTTTGTGCCTCGGGGAGCAAGCTTGTTATTTGAATAGGCCTTAACAAATCCTTCACTACCCCACCCATATAAATTTCATAACATGGAATTACATCCAATAAATAATTCATATGGTATATAATTTTTCGATTTAGATGGTACTTGGTTTATTATGTGTGCTTCAGTTTGTAATGCATATCCTTAAAAGGATATTGGAAGACTCGCATGACACATCAATGATCTCACCATGACCAACATGGTTCGGTTCCTCCATTCTCTTACACCATTCCACTGAGGCGTGTAAGTAGGAGTGAGTTGAGATATAATCCCAAATTCCTGTATAAAATCAATGAAGTACTGATTAAGATATTCTCCTCCTCTGTCTAAGTGGAGTTTCTTAATATTCATACCAAGATGGTTCTCAACATTATTCTTGTATTCTTTGAACTGATCAAAATAATCTGACTTATAACTCATTAAGTAAATATATCCATATCTACTAAAATGATAAGTAAATGTTATGATGTACAAGAACCCACCCATTACTTCAACTATAAACGGTCCACACACATCTGTTTGAACAAATTCTAGAAGATCTTTAGGGCTTTCAACTTCCCACTAAATGGTGCTTTGGTCATTTTTCCTTTTAGAGACGCATGACATACACCAAGTGGTTTTAGTTCGAAAGAATCTAAATACCCATCTTGATATTATTTTGTCAAGAGTTTCTCATTTACATGACCTACCCTGTGATGCCAAAGGTGGGTGTGGTATGAGTCATGTTAATTAAATTTGTCATCGATTTCCATTACTTGGTTTGTGTATTCTAACACCTAAATGCCTTTATATAAATGTTCCCTACCAAAACAAATGCTATCTTTTTAGATGTAGAAACATTCATATACTAACATGAAGATGAATCCATCATTATCTAATCTGGATACTGATATAATGTATTTAGTAATCGGTAGCACATAATAACAACCCTTTAACATCAATATCATTCAATTTTGCAATGTGAGGTGGTAGTCCCCGACAGCTAGAACAACAATTCTGGCTCTGTTTCCTTCTCGTAGATCTACATTCCCTCTATCAATATTCTGGAATCTACATGGTTCCTATATTTGGATTCATGTGTGAGCACCACAAGCTGTATCTAATACCCAATTTTTAGATACTAATAGATTTCCTTTGATGAAAAAAGCACATGAAGCCTCCCCTTGCTTCCTTGGCTGGGTGCATTTTTTCTTCTTGTGGCCATTATTGTTACTTGAGATTAATAAAAAAATCATGTTTTCTTGCCACCACATTGATCTTACTTTTCTTGGAAGTCCTTGAAGAAGCATTCATCTTAAAGGTATTTTCCTTCCCGTTCCTTTTATTCACCATTAGGACAGACTGCTTTCCACTCTTCATATCATTTTACACTTGGCGAATAAGGATAAGGAGATCAGATAGAGACTTCTCAATTTTGTTCATTTTAAAATTTACAACAATGTTAGAGAAGCACTAGGGGAGTGATGTGAGAATGAGATTGCTACCCAGTTCTAAAATGATTTTAAGCCTTTGAAACACCAAATGCTCAATGTACCCAATGATCTTGACTACATGAGGACTAGCTGGGGCATGCTAGCAAAGATTACTCTGAAATAGATCCTTGGAGATCACAAACCATTCTTTTCTTTCTCTCTCCTAGTATAGACCACAGAGGTTCGCGAGCATTCTACCTGCATCCTTGTCTTAATGAGACTTCATGAGCTCAGTAGACATTGATAATTTCATAAAACACTGAAATTCATGTGAATTGTTCAAATGTGGATCATAGATTATGAAATCTTGATCACTCACCCCTTGGGATGGATAATTAGGATGTGAGGACTCCAACACGTAAAACTTTTGTTCATGGAGTAGGATAACTCGAAGGCTTCTAAACCATTCTTAAAAGTTAATGCTGGTGACGATACTGTATTTTTTCAGAATTGATCACAGAGAAAATGTGGTTGACGAGCTTATCATATTGATTTTACAAAGATAAAGATCATAATTATTTGTACATTCGTGATTACATTTTATGAGAAATAATAAATTTTATTAAATCCCCCAGGATTATATCAAGTCCCAATGGCCCTCACCATTGATCTTGGAATATCCAATTTTTTTAACATTATAGTTGCAAGGGTCCATATTCCCCATCGCATAACCCGAACAAGGGTTGTTCAAGCTATTTGATGTTATTTATGTAGGCATGTCTTTTCCAACTGTGACAATAGAGTTCCCTGATCTGTTGAGTGGACTCCCCAATCCTAAAATCATGACTTGTATTTCCTCAACACATGCCTCTATTTTACAACAATTCTAGAACGGGTTACTCATCTTGATGTAAAATGTTTATGACACCCTGAAACATTCATAAGAGCTTCCATTAAAAAATACAGTTTCCCAACAAGGGTTGGTCAAACACATAATTTTACTGAGTCTTTCCCTTAATCATGTTATGAATGGATTGGTCTGACATAATATTGTATTTGAGGGATCTTATTCATTATGCATTGTTTTTTATTATCACATGCATGTTAATATTATGTGATGCTTTCTTATGATATGACCATGTTCTGATAATGATTACACATAGTCCGATTTTTTTTCCCATATTTTCCTTCTTGTTTATTTAATTAATAATGTGAATGCGAAAACACATACATAATAAATAAACCGTCGAATCCGATAGAAATAAAAAAATATGGCATGATCATGTGATTTTATTGGTTAGATTATGTAGGGGTTTTGATATGCTAACCTTGACCTATGAAAAACACCTTAAACCTAATTTTTCGTGTTTTGCATCTCCCTTCTGTCCACCATTGCATCTTCTTGGTTTGGTTTTTCCTCAACTTCGTATTTTTGAACCGTATCCACTAGATTGGGAGATCCTTCATTACTTGGGGTTTGCATTAAATTAACCATGGGCACCAAGGCCCTACATTTTTTTGGAAGAAGGCTCGCATGCCAATGGATTTAAATTATATAAATTTAAATGAAACAATACACAATCCAAAGGGTATTTGTTCCAGATCATGATCATCCATAGAATGAAATGACATTTACACATATTTATCATTCAAATTCATTTATTCGTTCTATTTATTATAGATAAGTTGTGCTTGAATTCAATTAATTATGATCTTATAATTAATAAATTCTTTATCTTAAATTTGTTTCTGAATATCTTTGAGATTCATCTCATCCATATTCCTTGTACAAGTCTTTGTACTTTTGGAGGAATCTAAGAGAAATTCTATTTCCGGAATGTACACAACATGTAATATATCCTACACACCATGTAATTTTCACCCTTTATCCAATGTACATGCCATGGGCATTTGCGTATTTTTCATTACATTAGAAATTTTGGAGTACACAGTGTGTAGATTATTCTAACATGGTGTGTACTTCCTTGTTACGTGGTTACCAGCCTAGAAATCCATAGTACGTGGAACACGGCTTCTCTATGTACGTGGTTTGACCTGGGCCGGATCGGACTACACAGCGTGTTGATTCAAAATACACACCGTGTATTCCGGTTCCAGGCACCATTAATTTCTAGTCAACATGGTGTAATAAATACTTAGGCATACTCAATTCACATGGCATGGTTTGGTAGACTAGTATCGCTTCATTGAACCTAAGTATACAATGTGTAGTTTTCACAACTCGCTGTGTATTCTTGTGTTGTACGGACAGAAAGAGAGGCTCCTCCGAATGAGTTCCTCATTGTTAATTTAATAAAAATTAAAATTAAAAGGTCATTTTTATGATGTGAATCGAGAAATGATGGAGGAAGTACAGATCTCGTTCATTCAGTTTATAGAATGATTTTTCTTGATTTGAATCAAATATAAATTGTTATATTATAATCAAAATTTAAATAACTATAATAAACGTTGTATCCTCCATTTGATAGAAATTGATGGTTCCGGGTGAAGCAGATTCTTAGGGGTGGATTTTCCCATTTGAATTTTTTATTATTAGAAATGATCAATCCGAGATCAATATGATGATAAATTATAGACTCCACCGAAGGAATCACAGAAATAATCAAAGAAGAGGAATAGTTCTGGAACCAAAAATGTGTATCATCACAGGTTGATTATAAATAATTTAATTAGATGACAAGATGCACCTTGTATAGTGTTCTTTCTTCCATGATATTTCTGATCACATTCCAATGTTATTTGTCATCGTGTCGCCAAAGCCCAATGTAAAATTACTATTGTGGTGATCCACACGTGCACCACTTATATATTGACGTCACAAAATGAATCTCTGGGTGCTTGCACGGAGAATCCATTTCTTGCATTGTCACATAAGATCGCTTTGATGTGATGGAGGGGGATCTTTGTCGGTCATGAGATAATTCATGGAGAAAGGAGTTCTTTCACCCTTGAGAGAATTTTCCAGAGATTTTGTGCACAACAATTATTTTGAAAAGAGTTGGGGTTGTGATGATATTTGTAATCATGTTTGAGTTTGTAGATTTATGACAATAAAGAAACTCTTTAAGCGTTTTTTCATTAAATCTTTTGAAATCCCCATGATGAATCATTAATTCCATGACATGCACCCATGCTGATTATAATAAATATCATTTAATAAAACAATATTATTTCTTCAAAATCCGGACTGAGAAAACTACACGTTGTGTAATCATAAATATATGGCGTATAGTTGTTTTTCATTGAAAGCGACGCAGTGTGTACATTCAACATCCACTACGTGTATATCTTGTTTTAATTTATTCATTTACTTTTCGAAATGAAAACTATATGGCGTGTCCATTCAATAAAACATGGCATGTACTGGTTTTCAAAAAAAACTACATGGCAAGTAATCATTAATACCAGAGGTGTACTTGTTTTAATTTTATTCTTCCTCTATCATTAAAACGATTTTTTCTTCATTGAATAATTATTAAACCATGTACATGAATATTCATTAATCTACTTGAGATACTTGAATACACTTAGTGTGTGATCCTCAAGGCCTCTTTCCCATTGGCATTTGGCGGGCCTGCCTAAATTCGTTGATTACTGTCTAGCAACGGGTCATGGAACCTTAGAGAAAGAATTTGACACCGCATTGACATGTCACCTCATACAACCACTTACTGTTTAATTTAGTCCCTTTGTCTCAATATATCATCACGCAGGTTTCAAGGTAGTGTCATAAACCAATATTCCTGATCTGTCATTCATTGACTTCCATAAATAAACTCATCATGTCACAATGGCCATGGAATTTGATCAACAGTTCTATTTCTATCAAAGGGTCTGAGATATCTACCTCCATAAATATGGAAGTGAAAAATACTTACTTGACATATCCGTTAACAACATGTCATTTGTGATGCACTCAATGTTCCCTACTTCCCGCCAACTATCATCGTGATAGTTTTAGTTAGTAAATCTATGTGTGTGGGTCATGACATGAGTTTATGATAATATTCCAGTCTAAGACCATTATGAGTGCTCATAGATAGTAATGTCTGATGAAACCAAAACATTCCGAATTACTATCAGCAGATCAGTTCTCATAATCTCCCATCATGGAGATTACCAGGTTCCTGCTCCATCAGAGAGAGTCTCGTCTTCTTACGAGTACTCACACATGATGTTATGTATACTGTGTGTCCTATCATAGTATTTCATCCAACCATCGAAAATTATTTAAGAAAATTGTTATAGCATTTTATGATTCTCATCACAGATGGCATCTGCCATGACCTTATCAATGCGACAAATATTCCTGGACATTTTTATATTATAATAATGAAAAACAACAAAAAATGTATAATAATTGTACATTCTTTTAATCATATTAAAAAAAGTAGGTTCTCTGGACACCAACCCTTATAGTAAATACATGTCTGGGTTCTATGGATTTCAAGGGAAAAAAATAATGAGAGGATGACAGGGAAATACGGGGATAAAGGGAAAATGGGAAAGTAGATTTTTCCCACATGTTATAATTGTGGAAAGAATCACCATGGAAAATGTTTGAAGGGGAGGAGAGTTTCCTATAAGTGTGTAGAAAAAGGACCCTGAGATAATGATTTTATGGGTAATAATATGGTTTCCTATGTACAATGCTTCAACTACAACAAGATGGGACACATTGTGAATCAATTTCCCAATCATCAATGGAATTTACCACAAATGTGGATTTTGGATAATGATCACGGTATGATGATACCCCAGATGATGTATAATGATTAATATTCCAAGTCAAAAATCATTACATTTCAAAAATATATTGGTTGTACAAATTATGTGATATATAAGGATTGTACTGTAATACTCTATCATTATGTATTTTTGGTCGTATTATGAATTGTACAAAAGAAAATTGATTCAGAAGAATGTTAAGATTTTTATTCAAAAATATGATTGAGATAAAGAAATCCCACAATATATATATTTGATGATGGAATAATGAGGATTAAATGATTGATATAGATAAATAAATAATACCTTGTAACTGATTATTGACATGTCGAGAAGAGGTATATGTTATCATTAAAGGATTTTATAATACTTTTGGTTTTATGTAATTTATCCACTAAAATTTATAGAAAAAAAATAATACAAAATAATTCATGTTTCCAATAAGGTTTTTATGGTAATTCATTTTTTGAAAATATTTAAATAGGATACATGATGATGTTATTCACTTGTTTGGAATGTGAAATTTAGAGTTGCATCATGTTAATTACTAGTTAATTATAAGTTCATCTTGGAACTTTTGAGGACATTATTATACTATGTCGAATGATTATACTTTATAATTTTTAACAACTTATGATATGGTTTAAGGCGATCATTGTTTTTTCTTTCTGAGGTTAGTGTATTAATTCACCAAATGGTGTAACCCATGCTATGTGATGAGGTATAGATAGTTCAAGTGCTAGGAAAGGATGTGTTTTTATGTAAAATGTATATTTATAATATTATAGTATGTAATAATTCCTCGACTCAAGGAAAATAGTCTTAAATAATATGTTTCCTAATTATTAAAATCGTTGATAAAATTTTAACAACCTGACCCCTCTAGGAAAGAGATAGTGCATTACTTGTGATATTAGTGTGGTTATAAGGATTGATAATTTGGAAGGAATGATCATTTTAGTAGTTTTGAAGAAACTAGATACATATACATAACACACATTACATTTGAATGTTTACAAAATACAATACATAACAATAACTATATACTACAACCATATGAACTCAATAAACGATCACCTATTCATCACCTATTGATGGAAAAAAATGAAATGGGTGAGCTCAAACACATAGTAAGGGTTAAAAATAGTGGATTCATGAATAAAATAATAATTGAATTATAATCAATCAATCATAATCAATACAACATGGTGAAAAAAATGAAAAAATCACACTGTTAATAAACTATAAATGAAACCGCATTCATAGATTTTGTCATAATGAAATATTCATGGATAATAATAACTGATAATGGATAAAAATAATTTTTATTAATTGGACATCATGTATCTGGCACATGAAACCATAATACTGTTAAAATGTTTATGTTCTATGTGTAGAAACCGGTTTGATTTTTGGAAACAAACTCGATGGGTTTGTCTCCAAAATGATTGGTCTCATGAGACCCACCGATGCATCGAGGGGATACAGTGAGCCCCAACTGCCACTTCATGACCAAATAATTATTAATACATTGATTCAATACACCAGTTCAATGCCTTTTAAATATCTATATATAGTAGGTTATAAAGATTCATCAATATTAAAATAACTTTCCAAATACACATCGTATGTAAAATGGTATATAGTTTAGACAAAAAAATTGTTCATGATATGAGATTATGGATATTTAATATAAAGATAATTTCAATTTAAATGTGATCTCAAATGGTCATTAGGTACACCACATATAGATTATTGGGTGCACAATACAACATTAGTGACATCAAAATAGTAGTTGAGACAATGTCTCTTACCACAATGTAATCAGTCAAATCATAAGACCAGAACCTAATAACCCAAAAATAAATCATTGAATAACATGAATATAAATAGAATCATGTAATTTTATATCAAATGTATGTAAACATATACAACATAAATGAAATAGGTGGCATAGAATGAAAATATCACAGAAATGATAGTGATATGAGAAACCCCTTACAAACATTTTTACATGGTAACGAGTGTTATTGTGATGTCTAAATGAGAGGTAAAGGGGAATTACATTATTTATATGTCAAAAGGGAAGTATGGGATGGGATTTAAATCATACCCCATCAATGGGAATTAGAAATAAAAGGGCACAACATGGTGTAGATTCTTGAACAAAAGTGAGAGAGAGGATCCCTTAACTTATGCATGAAGGCGTTCTTTATTTGTTATTATAGATCTAAATAAACAAATTAGGGTTATTAATTCATAAGTCCATAACCTCTAAAATATTTAAATTATTTTTTATAACCCTTTTTAGTTAATTGAATACATTTTTGATTAGTTATAATGTTCAATTTCATTGTTCATGATCGTTTGATTACTTGTTTTTAAATGATTTGTTCACTTATATTCAAGTGTAGATAAATATGAATGATGGTACTCGTTTGTTCAGAAATGACATTATATTCCATTTTTTAACATCCATGATATTATATTTTTTTATACATAATTTGGTTACTTTGAGTGTGGTCGAATTATTACATATATATGACCTTAGTGACAATCGTTTTGGTTAAATAGTTTGTTTGGTTACGATGAACAAGTTTTATTTTATAACATAACACCATTTGTAAAAAATTATTACAGAACTAAAAATATATTATATTATATATATAATAATATGGTTCGACCATAACACAAAAAATTTCCTAAAATTATTAAATATTATAATATATATTTATAAATCATTGACCTTGAATGTGCTAAATTAGCATTTCTCAAACAATGCTTTCATTTCATCCAAATAAATGGTGGGGAAAGGATAGAAGATTATGAAATATACCATTAGCATAAAAACATTCCATTACATATATGTTACTAGATTTATCATAATATTTTGGAGAAGGGAGGTGAGGAATGAATCAAAAAGAAAAGAATAAAAATGAAATGAAAGAATTGGAATGTGGAGATTACCTCTTGAGAGTTCCTTCTTTGAGAACCTCTTAAGGGGATAGGTTTTGGTATTTAATAGAGGATAGGAGCTTCTGAACGTGGGGGGTATTGGGGAGATACATGTGATGAATATTGGATAGTCACATGGCTTGAGTGGTGTGAAGAGAAGAGGGAGTGAAGGGGGATTTTTATATTGTATGGGAGAGGAGTTTTCATAATATAAAATTTATTAATTTATCATTTCTCCATAAGACAAGGAATAGTGAGTCTTCATTTACCAAGAATATTAATTTTATCATGTGAATCCAAATCTATTGATATTACATCAGCATATCATCATCAATGACACAATTAATTCTTTATTTAGCATTTTTTTTGAATTATCAGATTTTACTGTTCATAAAAAATTCAAGTATTTTAGAAAAATACCAAAAATTCACCCTAACCATTTTTCGATATTTGGAATCCATAAATGAAGCCCATTCTTCAAAAATATTTTCCAAAATATGATGAATTAAATATTTTATTAAAATCATTATTTAATAGAAAAATATAAACGCTTAAAATATTCATCTACATTTTATGGTTCCTAAAATCACTTATACAGTCAAGGGAATGGATTATATTTTTAAATCTAATATTATAATTCATAAGGGTATGTTACTATTCACAAGGGCATGTAACTAATCATATGGGTAGGTTACTATTCACCAAAAATTATTTTAATTCTATCATACTCAAAATATCATCTTGAACACAACCGTGTATGTCAGATTTTTAAAATTGAAATCGTGGAGTTGAAATAATTATGTTTAATTGATAGGTTATGGATATTTCTTATATGTAACCATGTTTGGTTTCATAAAGGCTTATTGATTCATGAAATATAGGCTATAACAAGAATTTATTTAAAAGAAACATAGCATAAAATGTTTTGGCTGCTGCATTATTCCCTCCTACATAAATTGTGGCCTCACATTTTTATGTATGAAACTCACCAAAAATATGTGGTGGATTATTTTTCATCACATCCTCTGGTTCCCATGTTTATTACTCTAAATTCGGGTTTCTCCATAGAGCCATTACTATACAAGTTGTCTGATATCTCAATACCTAGTCCCTTGTGTCTTGAATCCTGATATGCTTTTCCCAATATGACAAATCTGGTTCTAGTTCAATTTCATTATATGTGAGTACATGCGCTGGGTCTGGAATGTATTTATTTAACAATGACACGTGGAGTAAATCATGAACTCTGGAGAGATTTGTCGGCTTTTATAAACGGTAAGCTACAACACCGATTCATTCCAAAATTTCAAATGGTTTGATGTACCTTGGGCTCAGTTTCCCTTTCATACTGAACCATAAGACACACATCCATGGAGATACTTTAATAAATACAAGATCACCCACTTGGAATTCAACGTCCTTTCTCCGGTTGTTAGCGTAACTCTTCTTCCTACATTAGGATACATAAAAAGGGGCTTTTATTTTCATCACCTTTGTCGTGGTCTCTGCAATAAATTCTTGTCTTATATGTTTCCTCACAATAACTTCCTCCCAACCAAGTTGGAGTTCAACATCTCTATCCATATAATGCTTCATATGGAGCCATTTGAATACTAGAATGACAACAATTGATGTAAGAAAATTCAACTAAAGAAAACTATTGATCCAACATAACTTGTAATTGAAGAGGGAATGTCCTTATCATGTCTTCTATTGTTTGAATAGTCATTTCTGACTATCCATCAGTTTGGGGGTGATATGCAGTACTCATACGAAGCTCAGTATTCAAAGCATTATGGAGACATTTCCTGAATTTCTTATGTAATATGGGGATCTCGATCGGATACAATTAATAGAGGTGCCACATGATGTCTTACAACCTAATTAATATATTGTATTGAAAAGCGTTCAAGTGGAAAATCATCTTTTATAAGAACGGAATGTGGTGATCTTTTGAGACGATCAATAATTAACAATATTGCATTATTATTTCTAGGTTTACTTGGTTGTCTTGTGACAAAATACATTGAAATGTGTCCCCACAGCCAAAAAATAATAGAAAGAGGTCTCACCACTCTTTTTGAATGTTATCTCTCTGATTTCACGTGTCAACAAACTAGACATCTTGACACATAGTCTGCGATTTCCAACATTATATTTCCACACCAAAAATATTCCTTCATATCTCTATACATCTTGGTGAAACTAGGGTGTACAGGGAAATTTTAGCTATGAGAATCGTCTAATAATTCCATTTGTTTCTCATGTATTTATGGAACATTTAAACTCTTCCCAAATTTCCGAAATCCTTATTCATACATGAAGTCATCTAGTCTCCCATCCTTGACAGCGTTAATTTTCTTATGAAGATTCTCATCAACAGAATGAGATCTTTTTATCTTCATTAATAAATATGGTTTAGAAATCATTTGAAAGATGAATGATGTTTCCCATTCCATAAAAATTTCCATATCCATCTTTATTAGATTAGAAAATATAGGATCTCTCTCAATACTCATTTGATTCAAATGTCCATGATCTTTCATTCTTAATGCATCTGCCACCTTATTCTCATTTCCCAAGTGGTAGTGTATTGAATAATCATAATCATTGTGTAAATAAAGCCATCTCATTTTCCTCTTCCTAACTTTATTTTGTGAGAAAATGTATTTCAAAATTTCATGTTTGTAAAAATATCATATCTCCCTCCATAGAGATACTTCCTACATATTTTCAGAGAAAATATTAGGGATTCTAACTCAAGATCCTGAGTAGAATAAATTTTATCATGATTCTTATACTGTCTTGATACCGAAGAAATAACTATATAGTTTTACATAAGGATACAACACAGTCCATCCTTTTATCCATTGTAGTATATTACAAATACACTGGTACCAGATGGAAATTTCAAAATTGACGGAATGACCAATATTCATTTTAATTCTTCGAAGAATTCTGTACATTCTTTTTTTCACTGAAACCTAACTCTTTTAGGTGTGAGAATGGTTAGTGGGTGATCCAGTTGGGTAAAATTCTTTAAAAAATGCCGATAGTAACCTGGTAATCCAATAAAAATACATACCTCCTTTATGTTTTTTTTTTGTGTGGGACATTCTTATATTTCCTTTGTCTCTGCAGTATATACTACGATTCAATCCTTAGAGACAATATGGACTAGAAATGAAACTGATTTATGTCAGACTCCTCACTTGCTAAACATCCGATATAATATATTTCTTCTAAGAGTTCTCAGAATAACCAGCAAGTGATACTTTTGGTCTTCATATATTTTTTGATTAAATGAGTAAATAATTGATGAATAACACAAAAATTTTTTCAAAATATTTCTAAAAAACATTATTCATTAAATCCATGAAAATATAGGGTGCATTTATCTGTCCAAAAGGAATTACTATAAACATTTAATGCTCATACCTGGTCTGAAATGTTGTCTTAGGAATATCTTCCAACATCACACACAATTGATGATATCTTAATCGAAGGTAAATCATCGAAAATGATTGAGCTCCATGAAGTTGATCAAATAAATCATCAATCCTGGGATGATGATATATATTATTTATTGTAATAGAATCCATTTCCCTTTAATCAATACAAATCCTCATGGATCCATCTTTCTTCTTGAAAAAATGGATAGGGGCTCCCCATGGAGAAACACTAGGTCGAGTAAATACCTTTTCAATCAATTCCTCTAGTTGTTGCATTAGCTATAAAAATTCCGAAGTGTTCATTCTATAGGGAGTCTTTGATATAGGTCTGGCACAAGGAATTAAATCAATAGAGAACTCAACTTCCCACTCAATAGGATGTGAATGTAAATCCAATAGAAATGAATCAATTTAGTATTTCCCAATGTGCACTTCCTCATTTTGAATATTTCTTGCTCACCCATAGATATTGGTTTATCATCATCTCCATGTATTTCATTCTGTAGAGCTATAAGGGGTGGTTCTTGATAAGAATCAGGTGTCAAAGTTTTTCCCCTAAAGACAAGTGATTCTATTCCATTTTAAAAAATTGTAACTTCCTTTTTCTTAATATAAATATTTTCAACATAATTTGACAATAAATTCATAATGAGAATTATATCAAAGTCAATAATTGGTATGATGAAAAGGTTATAAACTGAGGAACATTTTGGTGTCAGGATGGGGGCTAGTCGACATGATTTTGTTGTAATGATACATCCCCTATGAGTTTTTACTAACAAATACATTATTAAATAAAATTGGGCTTATCAATTTTTCGTGGAAAACTAAGAAGATATAAATAAATATGATGGTACAGAATCAAATAAAGTGTTGTATATGTTTTAATAAACATTTAATTTACATTCCACCACATCATTAGGAACATTAACCTCTACGGAGGTAATCACAAAAGCTCTCCCTTACTCTATTGGCCTTTTCTGTGTCATGTTTTTGTGGCGCATAGGACACTCATTTTAATAGTGTCTCATATCTCTATAATTGTATCATTGAATATAATTGAATAGTTTATTCCCCTTCCACTCATCATATCGATGACCCTTTCTCAGTAGTTATAGTTGACTCCCTTGCCTTTCAAGCATTTCTTGAGATTATTCATTCCATATTTCTCACATACTGGGAATAGCTTTGTTGAATTTCCCTTATTTGGTTCTTCACCTTTTCCTTTGTTATCAGAGCACCACTTCTTCTCATGGTTTACTTTGAAAATATTTGATATAGAAAATTCCTTCATTGTTTTGATGGAACATGATTCAATTTCATCATTTCATAAAAATGATTGAGAATTCACTACCCTTCGAAGACATGGCTTAAGAACTTCAAATAAATTATCAATATTGTATTTAGGTTCACATATGTATTCTACAACATACCTGGCCGACCTTGTGAAGGTAGCCTCATACTCTACAACACAGTCTCCTCCCATTTGATTTATGATAAGGGATTTCATCTTCATTTTAGTTTGTTGCTAATGAATGAAATATTTTTTGAATAATAGATCCTTAAAAGTCCTCCATTCCATATTATATATTTCATCTTATTCAGTGATATTTTGTATCAAATACCACCATTGATTTGTGTCACATTTAAGACAACAGACTATCAGCACAAACTTCTCATTTTCATCACATCTTAATTCCATGAATATCATTTAATGTGACATGATCCAATACTCTACTACTATAATATTGCTAGTCCCACTATAATATGGGTCCATCATCTATAATAAACAATACAACACAACTGTAGCATTGTTATTCATCCTGATCTGGGTAACTTGTCCCAATATGGTAAAAATCTGATCAGCTCCGATATTGACTATGTTGACTAGCTCAGTGGGGCAGTCCATACATTGTCCACGAGTATAGATTCCACTTCTTCCATTAGGTGAAATTTCTAAATAATTGAATACACTATATCAGTTTATGAATTTAAAACAGAATGAACTTAAAATTGATTGAAATTCACTGCTTATTTAAACTCATAAACATGGTTTCTCTATGGAAAAATTTACATTTCAATCCTTCATAATTACTTGTAAATAAAATATGATTAATCCTATGAATATTACCTAGTAATGTTGTATCCTAGAGTGCCGCAAGGCCCGTTTTCATGTACCAAGATACCTCTGGTCAAGCCCGAAACTCCTTATTGGAGTTTTCACTCCTATGTACATCAATGCCAAAGCCATCTCTACCTACTTTTATCAAGACATGGATATATTTTCAAGAAAAATATTCACATAATGTATTCCTTACAAAAATAAAAAGACATTATTTTAAATTTATCCTCTAATACTACATTATGGCTTCGTTCTATATTATATATTTCCTACTCTAGTTTCCCATATTCCTACCAAACATCCTCTGATACCAACTATAACACCCCGACCCCTATAGGCTGGAGCGGGTGCATTACTTGCGATATTGGAATGGTTAGATGGAATGAAAATCCCAATGGAAATATCTATTTGGTAGTGTCATAGTAACTAGATATATATAGATGTAACTCAAATTACATCCGAAAGGTTACAAAATACAATACAAACCAAAAACCAAAAATTGAAACCAGAAGAACTAAATAAATGATCACCACATCATCACCTGTTGATGTAAAACAATGAAATGGTTTAGCTCAAATGCTTAGTAAGGGTTACAAATAGCAGAAGCATGAATACAATAATAATTGAATCATAATCAATCTGACATAATCAATATAGAACGGTGTATAAATAAAAAACTCATGCCATTAATAAACTGAGAGTGAAAGAACATCCATATATTTTGACTGAGTCAAAACCTCAGGGATAGTAAAAACTAATAATGAACAAAGGGAATGATTATTAATTAGACATCATGAATCTGGAAAATGAATCCATAATACAAATAAAACGATTTAGTTCTATAGGTTGAAACACATCTGATTTTTGGAATGAAACTCGAAGGGTTTTTCGCCAAAATGATTTGCCTATTGAGACCAACTGATGAATAGAGGGGCTATATCGAGACACACCCTCCACTGCATGTACAAAACATTATTAATAAATTGATTCAATACAATAACAATATTCCATTTCAATATCCATAAAGTGTATATTATAGAGATTCATCAATATTAAAATAATTTTCCAATTAAACATCGCATGTAAAATGCTATAAGGTTTAGGAAACATCAATATCCATGATATGAGATTGTGGATATTTAATATAAATATAATATAAAATAAAATGTGATCTCAAATGGAATGTATGTATACCACATAATGATCATTAGGTAGATAATAAAATGTTAGTCACAACAAAATAGTAGTTGAGACAAAGTCTCTTACCACAAGGTAATTTGTCGAATCATTGTAATAGAACATAATAACCCACAAATGAATCATTTAATAACATAAATATAAATATAATCATGTTATTATATATCAAATGTTACTACACATATACCATATAATGTAAATTAGTTGTGAAGAATGAAAATCTCACAGAAATGAATGTGACATTAGAAACCCCATAAAAACATTTCGGCATGGTAACATGTGTTATTACGAGGGCTTAATGCGAGATCAAGAGGTATTCCATTATTTATATGCCAAAAGGGAAGTATGGGGGAGGTGTGAAATCATAACCCATCATTAGGAATTAAAAATAAATGGTCACAACATAGGGGAAAATCTTGAACAAAAGTGAGAGATAGGATCCCTTGCCTAATTTTTGAAGGTGTTCTTGACTTGTAATTGAAGACATGAATAAACAAATTACATTATTAATTCATATTTCCAGAACCTGTAATATATTTTAATTATTTATTATAACCCTTTTTAGTTCATTCAATGTCTTTTTTATTAGTAATAATGTTCAATTTCATTGTTCAGGCTCGTTTGATTACTTGTTTTTAAAATATCAGTTCACTTATATTCAAGTTAAGATAAATATGATAGATTGAATTTGTTTTACATAAATGAAGTTATATGAAACTAATGAACATCAAGGATATTATATAGTTTTAAATTTAATTTGGTTATATAGACTGTGGTCGAATTATTACATATATATGACCTTAGTGACAACTGTTTTGGTTAAACGGCGGGTTTGATTTCTAGAAACTTGTTTTGAATTATAACATAATACCACTTGTATAAAATGATTAAAAAACAAAATATAAATTATATGAAATATATATTAATATGTTTCAACCATAAAACTAATGGTTTCATGACCAGAATTACTCGTTTTAATAGAAATCATTAAAATGTTATCCTTGAATGTGCAAAATTAGCACATCTCAAACAGTGCTTTCATTTCTTCCAAATAAATGTTGGGGTAAGGAGAGAAGAGAATGAAATATCCCATTATCATAAAAACATTTTAGTGCACGTTAGTTACTGGTGTTATGATACTATTTGGTTGAAGGAATGTGTGGAAATAAACAAAAAGGAAAGAACATAAACGAAATGAATGAATTGGAAAGAGGAGTTTACCTCTTGAGACTTCCACTTTTGAGAACCTCTTAAAGGGAGAGGTAATGGTATTTCAAAGAGTCCAGGATATTTCGGACGTGGGGGAGGTTCTTGAGGAGAGTTTTGGGCTGAATATAGGCAAGTCACACGTCTTTAGGGGAGTTAAGAGAAGTGGGAGTGAAGGGGGTTTTTATATTGGAGGACCGATGAGTTTTGTTAATATAAAATTAATTAATATATTATTTATTTATAAGAAAAGGAATAGTGAGTCTTCCATTTCCATGAATAGTAATATTATCATGTGAATCCAAATAAATTGGTCTTAAATCAACATATCATCATCAATTAATCAGTTAATCCATTTTTTTCATTTTTTTGGGAATTATTGGATTTTTCTATTCTTCAAAAATTCATTATTTCAAAAAAATACCAAAAATTCAACTTAACCATTTTTCGACGTGTAGAATATAAAAACAAAGTCCATTTTTCACAAATAAATTCTTAAATATGATTAATTATATATTTAATTGAAATCATTATTTAATCGAAAAAATAAACCCATAAAATATTCATCATCGTTTTTAAGGTGCCTAAATTAACTTATACACTCATGGGTCTGGATACCATTCATAAATATCATATTAATATTAATAAGGGTATGGTAATATTAATAAGGTTATGATACTATTCATAAGTGTAGGTTACTATTCACTGATAATTATGTTAATTATATCAGACTCTAAATATTCTCTTAGACACTACAGTGTATGTCAGATTTTTAAAATTCAAATCGTAGAGTTAGAAAATTTATGTTTAATGACTTGTAATGGATATATATTATATGTAACCATGTTTTAATCCATATAGCCTCAGTGATTCATGAAATATAGGATATAACTAGAATGTATTAAAGATAAACATACCATGAAGTGTTTGAGGTGCTACAAATATTAATCATTTATTTAATTTATTGTTTTGTAGTAATCATAACTCATCTGAACATATCCACAATCATATACCAGCATAACATCATAGTAATATTTTTCATCCATGTCCAATTAATTTTTTACTTCCAGCTAATGTCACCTCATTTGATAGCATTCATTCTAGGGTGACCACCACATATCCCTTAAAAAATTTTAGGAGGATATTTTATTAAACCTATTTCAAATGTGGGTTTTCATTAGGGAATTTTCCAGTATCAACCATTACTATTGAAGATCGATTTAAAAATTTGAGGATTTAATTTCTATGAGGGAATAATTTCACACCAAAAACATTTTATTGTATGTTTGTCATAAATAGATTCAATTCATTGCCTATATTCCATAAATCACAATGTTTCATTGAAACAAAAACTTGTTATTTAGGATATTGTCATAGTCTAGCCATTGAACATAAATTCTCCACCCGTGTGTATTGAATTTAGAATATCTAATATACACGGTAGTGTTTAGTATGATATTTAGAGTCCAACAGAAATAACATTATTATCATTGAATAGTATCATATGCTTTTGAATAGTAACCTAAAATTGTGAATAGGTACATACACTTATGAATAGTAATATTACCCTTATGAAAGGAATCCTTATCCATGAATATAAAAATAGATTTATGCAACATGAAAATGAAGATGAATGTTTTCAGTGTTTATATATTTCAATTAAATATTGTTTTTAATTATATCTATAATTAATCATATTTAGAAAAATATTATTGAAAAATGGATATCATTTTTAGATTCTACAAGTCTAAATATTTATAGAGTGATTTTTTGGGATTTTTCCGAAATACGTGATTTTTTAAGAATAGTAAAATACGATAAATTACGATAAATACTAAATATTTGATTTACTGCATCATTGATGATGAAAGGCTGAGGTAAGAACACTTGGTTAGAACTCAAATTTCTTTTATACAATTTTAGATAACATGAATCACGAATAATCATAATATTGAGAAAAAATAATAAAAAAATAATACAAATAATGTAAATTATTTCCACCCCTCCACTATATAAACCACCCCACATTCCATCATTCTCCCACCCCACTAAAACATCATGGCTTGCCTAAATTCTTCAAAAAAATATTCCCAGAACCACTCCCCACGCCCAAGACCTTCTGGTCATACCAAAAGGATGAATATACAGGCTTTAAGGAGATTCTCATGGAGGAGTACTCAATAGGGGAACCGATTTTCCAATTTCATTTAGTTCCATTTACATGTTCCATTCTTTTGTAATCTCATCTCATCTAAAATCATCTAAATGACATGATTATTCAATAAAATTATGTGTAATTGATTATCATTATGATAATTTAATATTTCATCATCATCTCTCAGTTTCCACTCATTTTATAATATAAATTCAAACATTGTCGAAGATGTGTTAATTTTTCATACTCAAAGAATACGAGTATTCAATATTCTGTACGAACCTGTAGAATGGTAATGATACCTTTCCAATGGTTGAACCAGATCTTAATATAAGTATTTTAACTTATTCAATGTTCTGTAATCCTTACACCATCATAATAAATAATAATAATACAAAAGAAGTACATTATTCACAAACAGGGAAAGGTTAATCCAAGCATTAATAAATATCTTTTTACTAATGAATTATCCTCATGTATATAACCAAAAATAATTCTAAGATATTTTATAATGTCACTAATAATATATATTTACAATTATGGACGTTTAACCACATTTAAATGAGCTTCCATTCAAGAACACATGTTAACTGGTCATGAACACTATGGAAGAAAATGCATCCAAAACAATAAAATTTAATCTCTTATAACCCTTATAAAGATCATGAGTAAACCTAATAATGTTATACCATACCAGTTAAATTTTTATGAAGTTATTGAATAATTAAATAGTGAATATAAATTTGAATATTAGGGTTGTTAAGAACATTCAATAACAACTTCATGCATAAGGTAAGGGTTATCTAAACTCAATTTCTATTCGTTGAGTTAAACATCAATTTAATTGGTTTTATATTTTCCCATAATTTGTGTGAATAACCCGCGATTGTTTTATTCTATATATCCACTTTTATTTTTTGGGTTTATGTTTGTCAAACATAATTTTTTCGTTGATTTTTCCTCAAAATAATGATATGTTCTTGGTAACAGATCCTCTCTCTCACTTTTATCCAAGAATTCTCCTATGTTATGTCCTTTAATTTTTTATTCATAATTATGGGGTATGTTTTATCACTTTCCACATACTTCCCTAATTATATATAAATATTTTTATATCCTTTACATATCATATATCCCTCACAAGAACACCTATTACCATGCCGAATGGTTTGTAAGGTGTTTTCACATCACACTTTAATTTCCATGAGATTTCCATTGTTCGCCACTTATTTCTATTATGTGGTGTATGTGTACTAACAATTTTCATATTATATAGTGATTTCATTATTATTAACGGTATTAAATTATAAATTTTATGGTTATTATGTTTTGTTCATATGATTCGGCTGATGACATTTTGATAAGGGACATTCCCTTAACTTCCATTTCATTCTAACTAACATTATATTGTGAACTTATTAATTATTATGTCTTGTTCCTACTACCCATTTGATATCACATTTCATTTTAAATTTTATTTCTATTAAATATCCATATTCTCATATTAGAGATATGATTATTTTCTAAATGGTATACCATTTTACATATGATGTTTATTTGAAATATTGTTTTAACTAAGCCAAAATTTATTAATCCATATCATCTGCTCTATATAGGTATGAAAAATGTATATTTCTATTCTATTAAATCAATATCTAATGACTTATTTGGGAATGAATAGATTTTTGGTTCCTGCTATAGCCCCTCGAAGCATTATCAGATATCATGAGACAATAAATTTGGCAACAAACCCTATAATTTTGTTTCCAAATAAACAGACCGGTTTCTACCCACATAACTAATTTTTTTAATGGTATTATAGTATCATGTGACAGATACCTGACATAAAATTAATATGAATTCAACTTACTAAAATTCCGTTATAACTATCCTTGACGTTTAAAATATTATAATACATTTGGACGTAGTTTAATTATCAGTTTATTAAAGGCACATGTTTTTCATTTCTTCATCATGACATATTGACTTGGCCTAATTATATACGTTTCAGTTATTTATGATATGTGATATAAGTATTTTTAATCCTTATCGATCATTTGATCTCAAACCATTCATTTGATTACCTTCAAAAAGTTATGAAGAAGAGACCATTTATTGAGTTCTCATGAATGCAATTTTTATTTTTTGTTATGTGTTGTATTTTTCTTCCGTTCCCTATGTATTGTTAGTTACATGTACGTATCTAGTTTCTTCATGAATACTAAAATGGTTGTTCATTTGGGATTTATTTCCATCAAACCATTCCATTTCAACATGTTATGCACCAGCTATAGTCTAGTGGGGTCAGGGTGTTACAACCATACCAGAATACAAGACCCCTAAAATAATGACAACTACAAAGTATGAATAATAAAAATGGGTACCAGAGAGGATTTTGGATGCTGATGAAAACACCATAGCTCTTCTGATCTCATAAGGAACCATCTGGTTCTAGTCATAGTCCTACTCAACCAAGGACTCCACCGAAGCATCTGTCGACTGCACAAGACGTGAAAGATGTGGGAAAAGAATGTGCAAGGTTGAGTAAAACAATACACAATAGGGGACCCCAAAAAACACAATGTAAAATACCATTAAGGAAACTCCACCAAAAGTTACTTTCAGCTCAACACAAGTATATTTAAAAAAAATAACAAGAACATTTTGGTATAAATTTTATGGATTCCAAGAAGAAACATAAGATCCACTACCATCTATATGGATATGCTCATAGTACACTTGATTAAAAGACATCCCAGTCCTTGAGAAATATGAAAGAAATAACATAAAAAATATATACCAAATGTATCAAATAGAAAATATAGTCTTAATACTTCTCTATGAATCTATGAGACATCTGATATCACTGAAACATAGAGTCTCAATATCACAACCATATCCTTGTTCCTATGATTCTTCACAAGGGATGATCATTCTGGGAGAACTATATCCATGAGATATGAAGTCATCAGAGACCCTCTCCAGAGGTACCTCTTATTTTAACCCCACCCTAAGAGTTCACGTTGAGAATTAACTGATGTACATTAATCAGGTCATGTCCCAAAGTATGGAAGTATGTAGATACACATATTGGGGGTCGTCTGACTAGGGTTTATTTGGGGGCATCATGACCCTAAAGGAATTGTCATCTCAGATATGGGTATTTTACTGTGTTAATATTGGATTCACCTTGTCCAAAAAACCTATCTAAGGTACAATGGATATAATTGACGATCAACTGGGCCACTAAAAGCAATACATGATCCAGCTCACTCAATTAGTCTCGAATCAGGGCATAGACAACCCACATATATGCATACTGCATCCTCTATGATAGGGACTTGATCCGGTATCAATCCTTTTTAGAAAATCCAAATTTTATTATATAAAACTCTACTTTCACCCCATATTATGGGATCTTTATCTTTCATCAATCCCACATTGGAAATTCAGAGAGAGCACCACTATTCCTTTCTAGTCCAACTTAAATTTCAGTAATCCATTTCGAGTGGAGTTCCACATCGTAAGGGTCCGAACATCATAGATGGCCCACCAATCGGAATTACATTTTTATAGATATGGGGGTTTTTGTTAAAAGGGTCTAGTTGGTTCCGGGATTGATCAATGGCCCCTCATGCACTACACATGACCTCCTTCTATAGGACTCGTCAGTTTTGTGTATTCGGACAGACCGAATGCATCTTCACATGCCCTCAGATTGAGTTAATGTTTCTTCGCACAACTGTAGCCAATGATGTAGCCTTGTATTGCTCGGGTAGGTTCAAATAGATGGTTGATTCCGCACTGGCACATACCCTCTAGCATGTTGGAGACATCATCCACCATCCACTGACATTTTATTAGTACTCTAATATTCATCGTAGAATAGGTTTTGGAAGCCTTAGGCCACACTCTGCATTTCCAGGGGTTCGAATCTGTACCACGATCCCATCCAGAGATATGTCGCTATATTTTATATATCTTCCACCCCACCTCGATCCATTAGTCGCCACCATCAATAATACTTCATCATGTTGTGTCCATACCAGTCCTATGATACATGATCGTTGCATTAGGTACTGAATGTGTAACGATCAATTGATCACCATTGGTCGAGACATGCGTTGATCAAAGAATACCTGTGATGAATGACAATCAGAGGGGTAGAAGAATGAATTATAAAGGATGCACATACATCGATCGATTTTCATGTTGATCGAGGTTCATTCCCTTAGAACAGTTAACCAACAATCACCCAGATAATCACATATTAAAACAACAATGAGTAATCAAATCCCACAACCAGGGTAGATCTATAAACCAATTTGTTTTTAAATTCGTATTCTTCCATCGTGGATGATCAAGAACATGGAAAGGAGAATATACTAATAAATAACAACCCCTACCTTAAGATGGATCACTTTCAGACGTTGATTGATGTCAGGTCGCCATATTGATCCTTGGTCAACTAGCGTTCATTGATTCATCGCCACTTGATTGAATCTCAAACACCAATCCACTGTCTCTAGTTAGTTAGTCTCTTATAACATTAATTAGGGAAACTCTAGAGGAATTCTCTCTAGTGATAGGAATTTTAATGTTGGAACATGTCACCGATTAATGGAGGAAACATGTTTGATCCATTACATGTTTTATTGTGACTATTTCTCTTTGAATCTTTATCGACACACTACATCATTTATGAAAAGAGTCAAGTATATCTGTTTTTACAGTACAACATCACCACAATTCAATATGTTTAATGGAAATAAAATAATCATATTTATGATTATTTTAATCTTTATTAAAAAGTGTAAAAATAAAATTTTACCGTTATGCCATGAATGTCAATGTTAGTGTCTTCCTATGAAAAGAACCAATTCTAGAGATCAATGGTACTCTTAGATTTCCAATTTATGATATCATTTATTATTTATAAGGATTTAAGAAAACTAAAAAAAGTGTTTTTTTAATTATTTTATTTACAATTATGATTTTTTCGGTTTTTCTCACTAGAGACCCATGTCTACTAAATATTAGTTTCACCTAGGGTAAACCGAACACTCTAAATTCAACAGTACGCTTACATTTCTAATCTGGGCTCCCAATTGAATGTTATTCCTAATTTTCATAAAATTCTCTCACTCACATTACTGAAAAACAAATTATTTTCTGACAGATCCTTCAAGGCACTATGGGTAATTGAATCACATGTTGTCTCAATTCCTTGTATCTTAATTTTTCAAAGAATTTTCTAAATATAGAACATTGAATATCTGAGTAATTACATCCTTCCAACGTAAGCCTTCACATCCTTGGAAAGCACTCCAAGGTCTCCTCAAACAAAAGGTGAGTAAAACGAGAACAAATCTGAAATTATCACTTCTATGTGCTCCTCTTATGATCTTCATGATGCTTCTAGAGACACTCCAAGAGAAAATATGGTAAAATTCATCCTTATACATCATTGGTCAGTTAACCCAAAACACTCCAACATCGATGCCCAGCTCTCCCAAGATTACGATGTGCTAAGTGTTTAGGACCAAATCTCATCAGCCAAGACATGCCGAAGACGATGTGTACCTAGTCCCAATATGGAGTGGTGGAAAGTAGAATTATACAATGCAATCTCTACGCAGTACAACTATGAGTGACACTTTACCACTAGGATATGTTTCCACCTCGGAAAAAATCTCTATAAGCCTTCATGGTGTGAGACCTATAGGAAGACAAGGAATCATTCATTGATCTCTAAATCTCTCCTCGGTCTCGATGCCCAAAAATTTGGATGGAAAAACACATACCTCATCCACTATAAGATTACATGCGCAACCAATGAAAACACATTCTAAAATCTCTTTGACATATTTTATGAAAATAAAGATTCATGATTTTAAACAATCATCGATGAAACTATATAGTTTCGAACTAAATTTAGTATGTAGATGTATTGTGAGCATTCTATTAGACTCGGCTCTTTGGTAGTGTGGATGTTGGCCATCTCACTGAGTCAATCAATAATCATTTAGATGGTATCGCCTCTGATAGACATACCCGGTAATCCCATTATTATATCCACCAATATACCATCCTACATTCTTCCTCGTACCTAATGAAAGATGAATAACAACCCACAAAACTGACTCAATCTGTCATTTTAGTTTTATCTCACTAGGTATTTTGAAATTAAACATATTCCATTACTATTGGTTTCTTCCTTGACTAACACTTGAATTCACCCAACGCATGTCACCACTATAGGTGTCACTACTAAAAATTTGTGTTTTCTAGAAAGGATATCATGATACCAACATTTAAAATGTATATAACTAGTATTCTCAGTGGAAAAATAAGCACGTTTAGACTTGAATTCAATATCACCGCATTTTTCATCTTAGAATCATTTAAATGTGGACGGCTAACAAGACAAAACTGAATATGAAGTACTCCATCTCCTTACATTAATGATAACTACAATGAGTCCACTAGATCTAATGCCTCATTCGGTAATGAATAACAAGATTCATGTCGAGAGAATCTACATCCCCATTCCTCCTACCAAGAGTATAGAAAAAATCTATGTAATAGATATGTAATATCATTAGGTACCACTTATATATGATTCCCACGTACTTTGAAGAGAAGATAGTCATCATAATCATGAGGTTGAAGTGGATGATGTATCACTCTCTCCTCATGTATTATCACCACATATTCAATTCAATGTACACCACTTCTAACTCATGATAAAGAGTCACACATTTCTACTCGTTAAACTCCATTTCCACACTCACTAGATTTTCTACAACTCATGCATCTAACGTGACGTTTCCTAAAAACAGAACACCTCTCATATGCAATGAAAAAATTTCATGAGCTCTCCATGTAGTGGGTGGTCTCTATGAGGGTCTAAAACCATCCTCATCTCTCGCATGTTCTCTTCCTCAGTCGCCGAGTACACTATGATGTAATCAATGAAAATCACATGAAGCTCTGAAGGGTGAAACAATGGGTCATAGTAATCCCTTCATATGTTGGTCCCCTATCTTCCCCTTAGCTCATGGAGATCTTTGGGATCCATTCGATAAATTTATGTAATTATAGGAGCACCCCATGGTGTACACTAATGGATATATCTTACTCTTGAAGGAGAGGTAAACAAAAAACATCATCAAGGAAGGAATTTTCATACTATGTTACCATTTAGAAACCTAAGGACTAATTACATCCACTACACAAAGTGTCATTCAACCAACTGAATAGAAATTTGATACACTCTTATGTATTAGACCATCAATAGATTCATGGATACCCCTTTTCCGATAATGGGAAATATAGTTCCATCACCACGGAAAACCCACATCCTTTTCTGAAATCGATCAATCTGAGTATGAACATGGGAGGTATTCCATACCGAACATGATATCATAAGGCCTCGATGACACTATCATTAGGTCCTAACCGAAACTCTTGCCTCCAAGAGACGGGTAACATTTTCGGCAAAAATATGTGGTGTTCATTGGTTCTACTCTTATAGGATTCTCTATACGTGAGGATAATGTCAATGGTTTTACCAGAACAACTAGGTATCAACATGAAAAGTTAAAGGAATGGAAGTCACTATTAAACTTCTCTGTCAATATTGTAGCAAATTTGGAAAGAAAGAGTTCATACCTTGAAACATATTTGGAATCCTAGGGTCATAAACCTCGAAAGACAATTATTGTCTCTTCCCATATCATTCAGCTCCCAAAGTATGGTATGGACCACCTAGAGGTGGTGGTGGTAAAACGTCAAAATGATAGCCAAGTCCTACTTCTTCAACTTTTCTCTTGCCACATATGATGACTGAATGATCTTTATGCTCTTATCATTGCGTCTTCCTTGGTGGTTTAGGAACTACCTCTCTGACTGAATCCTAAATAGTGGTAAAATCTCACGCGAGATACCACTTTTTTACAATAGGTATAAAAAATCATTTTCCTCTAGGAAAAAGATCATCCCCAGAAGTTATGATGAATCTTTTGGTTCAATGGATTTCATTGTGAACCATTTATCAGTAGGACCTACTGACCTAGAATCCTTGATGATCGTTTCCTCAGATGCCTATGATACACCTTCAAACCCTATGCATCATCATTTTATGCCAAAATAGTCATAAAAAACTAGTCTAGAGAGTTTTATCCTCTTGATAAACTACCGGTGGGTCTGCTAAATGATCATTAGAATAAATAGTCACCTTCTGGAGACCTTGATGAGAAACTCCTCTTCAACTGTCTCCCATCAGGGAGACCTCATCAAGCACTGAGCCAAACTCTCGATATTACAAAGAAGCCTCACTTACTGGTGTTGTGAAAACATATTATAGAATAAAATAAGTATCACAGTTAATATAGTATACATGTTAAGAAGAATTATGAATGGAATGGAATGGATAAGCCATTAATATTGGATACATGAACATTTATTTCCCTATTACATGTATTTTCTTGTACCGAGTTAGAAAAAAAGTCCACAGAGTCCTATTTTATGTATACATTAGATGCCACACCAACACTATAGTCCCTAGCTGGAAAGCCAAACTCAATATACATAACACTATTTTCACATTCCAAACTCACAGTCAACCTATACAAATGTGGAAATGAACCGCCACTGATACCACTATGTCATGACCCATCCCATCATGACCATGTTATGAAAACCCCATTCAAAATCTGATTGAATATGGTATGGGGAGTAGTTCCATGTGAGCATATCCCACAAATGGGATGAGTTTTCCTAAGAACCTATATAGCCGAACCAAACTCCATGTCACTGGCTAGAATCTGATATCAGTAAGAATAAAAAAACTCTTTCTTTCCACTACAACCCAACATATATTGTACGAGAGAAGGTAATGTTGTAAAGTACAACTAGGCCAAAATAAAATCCCACTAAATGAAAGACAACTGAAATTTTCATCACGTAAACGCATGCACTGATGGTGTTTTATAAAGATACTGAAAACTACTCATATCGTTTGATCTTATAAGTCATCATACGATCTTAGTCATAGTCGTACTCTGTCTAGGAATCCATCAAAGAGTCAGTCGACTGCATAAGACATGAAACCTTCGAGAAAATCCCACGTGGGGGAGAGTAAAATAATACTCTGCAGGGGACACTTAAAACTAGAATGTAAAACCCCATGAAGTAAACACAACCAAGAAGGTAAAGTTAGCTCAATATTTCTATATGTAAACAACACTTATAATATGAACATTCTAGTATAACCATAAAAGATTTCATGATGCTACATCTTATCCACTTCAAGCCACAGGGTTTTACTCATAGCAATATTAATTTTTGTATATGCCACTATTTCAGATAACTGAAATCATGAACATAGAACAAGTCTACAAAAAGTACCATAGAGAACATCTGTTCTTGATACATTATGAAATTTCCTTGAGTTTTCTGGTCTCACTAAGACAAGGAGTATTGATATCATTACAAAATCCCTGGTCACAAAATTATTCTCATGGCACACATATTCTGTGAGATGTCTCTCCTTGAGATATGAAGACATCTAAGACACTCATAAGAGTTCACAATTAATTGGAACCATACCATAAAGGACACACTAAGAACTACCTAATGTACACAAATCAGGTCATGACTCAAAGTAAGAAAAGATATTGATACATGGATATGGTATCATGTGCCCCGTGCTCACTGGGGGACATCCTAACCCTACAGGTATTCTCAACCAAGATGTGGTGTAGTTTCCTTTGTAAATATTGGTCACACCATGTCCACAAACACTATATATATTACAATGAAGAGAAATTATGATCAACCAGACCTCTCAGTGCAATACATGATCCATACCACTAATTCTCTATCAATGTCGTGTTGAGACAATCCATTTAAAAAAGTGGTCATCCAATATTACAGGGATCTGATCCGGCTATGATCATTCACAAACATTCACATGGATATCATCTCAACTTCTATAGTCACCCCCTTTAAAGGGAAACATGACTGGCCTCGATATGTCTTATGATAGAAAAAATGTACTCCACCATCCCCTTATAGTCCAATTAAAACTCCACTGATCTTTTTTAAAATGAACTCTTCTTACAAATGGTCCCAACCTCCAAGACGACTCATCAATCAGACAAACAGCTTGATATATATGTGAGTTTTAGTGAAAAGGCACTGCATGGGTCCAGACATGATTTGACCCGCGATCTGTGGACCCGATATGGGATCTGACAACCTGACCCATATCCACAAACCATACTCGACCAGCTAGGTGTGACCCAACCTGCCTGTTTGATCCATCCCATTGTAGTGGACCCAGTCCAGGGATGACATGCATGTCCAACCAGACATACTGGAGCGGTCCGGTCATCTCTTCACAAGACCCAACAAGTGTTAAGTCATTACCCAATCAATGATTCTGTCAGCCAACCGACCGCTTACCCT
This sequence comes from Viscum album, assembly GCA_963277665.1. Lineage (NCBI taxonomy): Eukaryota > Viridiplantae > Streptophyta > Magnoliopsida > Santalales > Viscaceae > Viscum > Viscum album. The sequence continues at coordinate 1,929,522,668 of OY728127.1, read as the reverse complement.
GCATGGGGTCACGTGGACCGAATGCTAGCCCACACCTACGGCTATGCCACAGGTTCCTCTTCTAATCTACACCACCACTCCCTTCAACACACTTCCCCCCATGAACCACTTATATATAAGGATATCATGCCACCATGACACGGCATTGGAGCATGCTGGTGTCTTCTATTACAGTCTATGAGCATGACTCTGATGGTCCTATTTTTGAACTAGAATTTGTTCTGGAAACCACATGCAGCATTATCCTTCTCCATTGGTTCGAAGCCATTCCACAATCCCTCTCAGAGCATTGTCATTGGAATGGATATATATCCAACACCACCTCGGTCTATTTTTTTGCCTCTATCATCGAACCTTTCTTGTTTTGTCTCTATCTTGGACCTGCGATTCTGGATCGTAACACCATGGATCAATTATTCAACGATAGATCTATCTCTCTAATAAATGTCATGGTCCGAATGAATAATTCATTTGAAGAAATAAGATAAGAGGTATAAAACCCTGAATTAAAAAAATAGAAATAGGCATTGATTGGTGTTCATGTCAATCGAGGTTAGTTGTCACTAGAACAGTTAGCCAACAATCACCATGATAATCTCCCACTAAAACCCAAAAATGTAATCCCATCCCACACAACGATTGATCTACATGCCAATTTGTTTCTTAAATTATTTGCATCCATATTAGAATATAATGAAAATATAAATAAGTATATTCAATGAAATAAAATCACCTTCTTCAAGTTGGATTGATTCAAGATGTTGACTAAAGTGGTGTCACCACGTCGGTCATTGTTCCACCAGTGTTGGTTGATTCATCCCGTCTTGATTGAATCACATCCTTTAATCCATCGTCTCCAATATGAGAGGCTCCTCCTCCATTCTATAGTGATAATGAAGAGCAATTATCGGGCATTATGAATTTTAACACTATACTATGTGTCCGATTAGTGGAGGAAATACCTTAACATGTTTACAAATTTTAGCGTTACTATAGTTCTTTGAAACAACATCACCACATTGCTTCATTTATGGAAGGAGAAGATGTTTCTCTATTGCTAGATGAAAATATTTCCATTCTACAAAATGTTAATAGCAGATAAAATATCTTTTGTACGTTTATTTTATATCTTTTAAAAATTCCATAAATTATCATTTATCCTTGTCATGTGCCAGTAGAGGTTAGGGTTCTCCTATGGAAACCACTACCTCATGAGATAAGTGGTATTATCAAATTCACAGGTTGTGTTACAGCTTATGAGTTATAAGTATTTTAATAATAAATAAATGTAATTTTTTAATTATATTTTTACGGTTATTCAATTAGCATGATTTCTCACTGGAGACTCGCACTGACTAAACATAAGTTTCCCATATGGTAATCCTGCTTCTCTAAACACAATGGTACTCATATATTTCTAATACAGAAGGAAGTTTATATGTTATTTCACCTTTTCCAGAAAACAACTCACACATGCAATTTAAAATGTTAAAAATTTTGGTTAGATAATTCTAGGCACTTTGGGCATTGGATTCACATGTAGTCTCAGTGACTAGTTTAAAAATGATTCCCTGAATTATATAAAAATTATAGCGTTAAAATTCAAGTCATTGCATGTTGTGTCTAGATTGAAGAACTAATATATATAGGGCCAAGTTGATCATGATTGAAGAAACATAATAAGTCATCTCACAAAGAAGTCATGTGTAAATATTTCTAGTCAGATCAACCAATAATATGAAAAAGGATGTGGTTGGAGTGTTTTTTGAGAATTATGAGATATCCAAAGAAAAAGATATTATATTACATAGTGGGTGTTCATAGGTTTTTTTTGTTACTTTGACATTAAAAATTTAATTAGGGGCCATTATGGGTTCCTAGACCTCTGTCTTGGCATGTGAGTAAAATTAACTACTATCAAGATAAGATTCTTGAGGGCCACCAAAAATATATTATTCATGAATCCACATGATTAAATTGAATGTATATATTGGATATTATGGGCCACACAATGAGGATAGAATATTTTCTATCTTCATGATCACCAGTAAATAAATAAATCCATATTTTTCATGTTATAATTAATTTCGTATAATTTATTTAATGTATTTACATGTTATGTAAAAACTAAGAAAAATATTTATCGAATGAATAATATTTTAATATTCTAGAATCTGTTTATATTATGTGGGAATTTATAGTGGAGTTAATTTCATAGTATTATCTTATTATTTAATTTATATATTAATTTTATTTAATAATATAATATATAAAACATATTACATTGTTTAGTTTGTTATAATTTTGGTTATAGGATGTTAATAAATAGGGGTCAGGGAACCAAAAAAGTATTTCGAATATACACTATAAATATAGAGAGTGGATATCATAGAATATAAAATTAATTTTTTAGATATATAGAATCACTCACACATCTTTTATATTATATTGAGATAATCTTTAGATCCTTGTGATCAAATTTACCTTATATCATTGCATCGATGAAACGTTGATGTTGTGATAATTTTGACATCAATAGAATCATTAGATAACCATACTAGCACCTAGAATTTGATGATAGAAATTCCAGTAGATTTTTTATGTAGATGTTCATGCATAGATTGATTAGGCTTATGATACATTAGGAAATGTTCTCCTTCAATATGAATATTTAATACATGGTTTCATATTAATTTTTTACATTTTTTTATTTTTTATCCACAACAAAATTAAAAAAAACTCATTGGACCGTATTGGGGCTCAAATCCTCAGATACAATAAAAATAATCATCCCATAGATTAAAAGTTTTAAAATTACATTACCATCATCTTACACTGGGTTCCCTGGTACCTTCACAAACAAGGGCATGAGACCCACAATATCATCAAATTGGTTGGGATAGAATTCCAACTATTTAAATGTGGAAATTAATGCTCTATATATGGATTGATTTATTGAAAGGGTTACAAATCCTCATCGTATACAATAGGTGTGTGACCCTCAATCTCATCATATAGGTATGGTCTTTTATCCTCCCCATTTAAAATTGACATTGGATCCCATAGCCCTAGGTTATACTATTTAACTATGGTTCCTTCCATTGATATAAAAATTTACAATTATGAAGTCCATGAAGTTACATATGTTACATAGCATTGTTTATTATTATATTTTATTAGTGGATAATTTTTGAGCGACCTGATGGTGTGGTGATCCTCCAATCGAGGTGGATGCTATAGTGATTAGTAGGTTCTTCTATACGGGTAATAGTGGTGGTGTTATAGTTTGAGGGTCAAAGAAGATAAAACATCAATGTCGATTGTAAATAATTGGAATACTATGGGTTTTATTTAAAATCTCTTATATATAATGCAGCCAAATGAGGATATGCGGACCTATGGTACTGCATGTGCAACTACATTCATCTGAGATAATAATTGTTTAGTATTATAGGTGACATGGCTATGATATTATATTCGCCATTTATATTTATTTTACTTATGAATATGAATATTAAATATTATAGTATTATATTATTTCACCCACTCTTACTAGGGATTTTGAGATTATAGTTTTTCTGTTGCATAGTGAATTTTTGGGGTTAATGCTATGTTAATTTATTGTTACCTTTGAATGGTATTGTGCGTAATTTCTTTATTAATGTGTAGATTATATATAAATTTATATATGGTATTTTTTAGACTAGAACTAAAATTTATAGTTCAGATATAACACATAGTATTATTCGCTGACACAGGATGTCACATGGTGATTCTTGATGGTGTTGGTGTCTTTTATAAATAGAGGTATTAATCATAGTATACATTGTGTGGTTTAGGTTCTTCTTCTTATATCTATTATATTTATTGGCCTATCATGTAATCATTTACCCTTTATTTTTATATTATTAAATTTACCAACATATTAATGTCTGGTGAATGTGTTTTTTAGAGTTCATATGTTTATTGTACACATAATGATGGTGTTGTTTGTTATTTAATGAGATTGAGAGATATTATGTGTTGGTTATATGTTATTGTTTCATGTTTACATATAAAAAAATCTTATACACTATATGAAATGTCAACTCGGGCATATACACAGGCCCCTGACATATTGTTACTGGGATTAGGGTCGTACTTGTAGCTAACTGTTTGGTTGAGAAAGGGTTTGATGGGTCAATTCATCTCATAGGATTCACAGAACGCAAAATTTAATTGAAAAAATTATAAATTAACTTCAATAAATCATATATCACTTATAATTTTCGATTAAATATATATATTAAAATTGTATCTTGTTAAAAATATAGCACATAATAAATAAGATTTTTTTATGAAATATTTATAATATAATTGTCAAAATATTAAATTTAATGTGGAAATGAGGAGATAGGGGATTTAAATCTAGGGGTGGATTCAAAAATTAAAAGTATTTCATATTAAATTAAAAAAATTGGAGATATCATTCAGCTTCACTGAAATATAATTAATAATACATTATACATTTATATAAGTCGATATTTTTAATTCGATTAAATGTATTTTAGTAATTCATGTATTGATTTAAATGTGTTAATTACAGTGTGGGTGTTTATATGTTCATGTGTATTTGAACATAATTAATAATTAAAATTTTTATATATATAGGTGGATATTGTATTTATAATATTAATGCCTGAGAAATATTATTGTACTATTTTAACTAGGTCACTATAAATATACTAATCATGCATTACAATATGTTGTATATAATTTAATTAAAAAATATAAACCAAAAATTTTCATTTTTAATTATATTTTCATTTTTTTGAATTAGTATTTAGTACAATTAATCATATAGGATTCTAGTTGATGTCTGTATATGTGTTTTTTTAGATATTAATATAATATTTCAATTAATTTTTGTAACTTTAATTATATTTCATCTTATATTTTCTAACTATATATTACAAAACCTCTATAAAAATTATATATATATATATATATATTTGAAATTAACATGTTCAATTATACACAATTGAGGTTTTTGTTTCCTTTTATACTATTCACATTCCATTATCCTAGCTTATGTCTTATTATTTCATGATATGAATTCTATAACATTGAAATATATATATAAATAATTTATCCAATAGAAAAAATCCATAAAATATAATGTTTATTGATTTCTTATTTGAATCAACTTATAGAAAATTTCATCTATATGTGGATCCTATTTTATTTCTCGTGGTATTCACCTTGATATAAGTGTATTTTAAAGTTCGTATTCCTTACCCATGGTAAATATTACAATATATGTGTTGTTCATAATTTAGAAAACCCTTAATAAAATAAGTATTTAATTCCATAAGTATACTATTTTTTTGTAATAATACAATTTTCTATTAAATCCTATATTTTGAATTTACAAAATCCCTTTTCCTAGTTTCATAATTTATAAAATTATGTAATTTTACAAAAACCAATATTATGATTTTGGATAATAGAACCTTATTCCTCTTACTAAGATTTTTTTTAAAATGTGTGGGTTTTTTATGTTTTTTAATTTTTTGGGAATCATGTTTTCATGAGATTGGATTATTGGTACACGTTTTTACATTTTATACATTTTAGGCCATATATTTCTTGTTTGGTGTTTGAAATTTTCGAAATATATATGTTTCAAAAATATAAATGTTTTAATTTTTATAATTAAAAGGTTTAGAAAATTTAATTTTTTCCCTATATATATTTTACATGTATCATGTATTGATGTGAATGACTATATAATGCTTCAGTTATCATATGACATGTTCTCAATTTATGAATCACTGAATAAATAAAAAGGATAACATTCCATCCCAAATTAATATCATTAAATATATATATTCATGTCACTTCTAAAGGATTCCAAATAGTTATGATAACATATATAGGTCTATGATAGTATTTTTTATCAAATCAGTCACAAACAAAAAAATTGATAACTAGGTAGTCAATATAATGCATTCTAAAAATACTTTTGTGATTTCAAATTCATAAAATTCTATAGGATATCAATCCTTGATTTTTTATTGTTAACAAATGTCAATTATAATTCATATTAAGATAATAATATGTACCATATATGAAAATATATAATCCAAAATTCATGAAACTTAAGCACTATATCCTATGGTAGTGAGGAACAAAGCCATTTATTCATTATACTTCTCACAGTGAACATTAAAATTCTCTAATTTTAAATGAATACAATTTTATCTCCCTTTATGATGTTATATTCTTAATCTATTTTTTCAACCAATGAATTCTATCTTCCTATTATGATGTAGATGGGTCATTATTCTAAACCATAATTGTTTTTCCTTGGAAATTCTAAGATTTTAAATAAATATCAAACTAGTAAAAAATATTTATATCACCTAAAATTATTTTTATGTTCTGAAATTAAATAGTCATTTTCTATCACATTGATCATTTAATCCATATGCACAATTGATGATCCCCTTAATAATCATCTAGTAAAAATAATTTTTGTATCATTGTTGTATTGTGATGGGTTCATATTTATGAAATAGTAATTCCTATATACATTATCTATGAATAATGTTGCATTTTTTCATAATTTTAATCATTCAAATTTAATCATTTATAAGATTTATATTTTTCAATATACGGAAACTTTTTTTAGTATTTTAATCACCCATATTTATTTCCTTATTCATTTGAATAATTTTTTTTCTTATAATCAATATTAAATTATGTAACACCCCTAGATTTTATGAGAAATGTTATTTTTAATTTATGTGATGTCTTGTGTTGTACATTACACCAAGATTATCTTGCTCTATACCCGACATCGTATTAGCTTGTAGAATACACAACACTATTCTTGGCTTGCGTTACACGCAAGAGTAACCTTCCTCGATATATTGTGTTGTACGCAATATCGAGTTTCACTAAACAATGATATGTTATTAAAATATTATATAAACTATCTGTTATGAATAGTAATACCCACTTTTGGAAATTATATAAATTTTATCCTTCAGAATGGACATTATTTTTGGATTTGGAATATCGAAATTAACCTAGGGTGGATTTTTGTTTTTTTTTACTTTCAATTTTTTATAAATTGTGAAAACACTGAGTTATTGGTTAAAACGGACTTTTTATAATCATTTATTTTATTTAAATTTATTTTGTTCAAAATAGATACATAATACTGATATAAGATCAATGTAATTCATTGGATTCATTTTATAATAATTTTAGATATATAAAAATTTTATTGAACTTTTTACCGTCTTTTACCAACCTCTTAGGAGCATTTTCAAATTTATATAAAAATTAATTTTACCGCTTTTGTGAGTTGAATCTCAAAAATCCAAGAGACACAATTGATATCAGTATGTAAAATGTGCTTCAATGAGATGAAAATAATATTTGGTGAATAGTAAATATTAACTATTATTTACACGGTTAAAATTAAATATTGTAATTAAGGGTAAAAATTATATTATTATTACCCTAAAACTTGTCCTATTTCTATTGGATAAGTTTAATTTGACCCAAAATAACGTTAGGAATAAAATATTACTCATTAGGTCCACATAGATTAGATTAGGACATTTATTATTATTTTATTTAATGAAGGGTTAAAATAGATTAAAATCAAAGTTTAATAACTAAATTTTTTTAATATAGGGTTATAGATAAAATAAATTATACTATAAATATTAATTATAATGATATGAATATTTACTATATAATTGTATTTTATTTATATTTTTTAGACCTGAAATAAATTAATTTATTTAAGACACAGTTATAATGCAGTAATTACCTTATTAATGTAATATTAACATAATTGATATTATAAATACTCAAATAAATGTTATATTAGAATTTATTTGAATTTAACTAACTTTATAGGTTAATATAACATATTAGGGTTGGTTTGAAGAATTTTTATCTCAATAATGATGCCTTTATGAATTTAGAAAAAATACCAAATAGTGTCATATTTGACATAAACGAGTTTTTTAAAAAAATATTATATTATTAATTAATATAATAGTCCTAAAAATCTAAGGATATTCCAAAAGACTTATATAATAATATATATGATATTAATGAAGAAATTTGGGTTATATTTTCTTTGTATAGTATGATTATTAACCATATAGTGTAAGAATACAATATGACATGGTAAAAGTTAAATTATTTAACATAGAGTTAAATAAAAATGATAAGGTTAAAATGGGAACCTAAACGTTTCTAAAACCTACTAGATGAGAGTATTTCGACCCATAATCACACTATACTAGAAATAAACACCCTAGAATAGAGTTCTTCCATTAATTATAAAGTCATCCTATGGATCCATTTTGATCAAATCAAATGGAAGAACCCAAGGAAGAGGTTAATATCTCACCACCTATTTCATGTTCCATTCTTCATTACCTTCTCCTCATTTGTTATTTCAATTATAAAATAATAACTCCAATATCTTCTATATACTGTGATGTTATTATAAAAATGGTACAACCATATTATTTATTTTATCCATCCTATGATGGAAAATTTTACACACGTGCATACGTAAGGCTTACTGTCTCCACGTCGTGGTGTAGTTTGTTATTCCAACATTTTTTCATTTGGATGGGTATGATAATGACTATAAATTATATAAATATTATATAGTAATTTATTATTATTCTTTATATATGATCTATCAACCAATTATATATGAATTTAATATCAAAAGAATGATATCATCACTTATGCGTACGTACGGACTACGATCTCCATGAACGCGATGAAATTAATTTTCCATAATTAACCATTCAAGAATGATTATAAAGTATATATAACAAATATTAATTAATAATATTACATAATAATTATACTACATTTATGTACATATATGTTTCAATTACTTAATTCCATTCAATTCAATAAGGAAATGAAGACATCGTTCATGCGTACGTACGACCTATCGTCTCCATGTACGATGTATTTCATTCCATTTATCTATTTATCATATATATTTATATGATGAATATATAATATATATAAATCATGTTTTTTATTCTGGAATTATGTAAATCTAGATATAAGTAATAATATCAAGAACAACAAGTCGAAACTTGTACGATAAATTAAACGATTTTACCCAAAACGTTGCTTTAACATGGAATTTAAAAAAGAACAGGTAATATAAAGTCATAATTGAATCATATATGACATCATAAATATTTTTATGGTTATGTTATAGGTTAATGATATGTTTAAAACCACTATACATGACTCTTGGACACATATGGAAGAAATTGGATGTAAGGTAAAAGATAATTATACCAATCTCGTTCTTAACAGAGAATGCTTATTCGTAATTATTTAATGGGGTTATGTTTATCATCCATGTTTGTGTTTACTAAAAATGTTTTAATAAAATGTTTATTATTATTTAATGTATGTTTAATGTCGTTTTTACTCTTTTTTGACTATTACCACATTGTAAGGAAGGAATCTTTCCTTTGATTACCATATAAGGTACTTTTTGACTTTTCTGGTAAAAAGTAGGAGGAGAATGTTTTTTAACATATACAACATGAATGGATTTTTATGGTTTCATAACACCTTATTTCCATAAATATTACTCTACAAGATTTCATAATTATTTTAAACAAAATTATTTTCATTTAAAATTGGACGGCTTTTGGAGAAAATAAAATGATTTTGAAGAAGAAAGGATATTTTCCTCAAGAATTAATTTCCAGTGTTTATTCAAAACTATTTCCCATATAAAATGAAATTATTTAGTATGGTTATGTTTCAAGTATAATTTCACTATTATATACATGTTTTGATTATTTTTTATGAAATTATAAAAAAAAATTTATATGGATTATGTCACGATGAGAAAGATGTTTATGAAAGACATTTTATTCATTGGGATGTGATGAATGATTTATGTTTTTTTGTGGCACAAGTATGAATGATTTCATTGTGAGCTAGGTGGGACCAATATTTCCCTCCAATTCATTTGGTAAATATTTATATCTTATGAGATATACATGGTTGGAATGTCATGTTAATCCGGTTTAGTGATACAGGACTGGAACGAGGAGTGAACTCGCTTCAGTAAGGGACTTTTTACACTAAGATGGTCAGGAAAGCAATTCTTTGGCTACTATTGAAATTATATCATTATCTTAATGTTATTCCACAATTACATGTTTTATTGTATCATGATTAATGTTCCTTTATGATCTATGACTTATGTACTGCCAAGATTTATGTCTTTACTCAAGTTTTTGAGGTTTGACGTTCATGTTTTTAACATTCAACTATTTATGGATTGTTTTTACGTTCCTCCTGATTACCCTTACTGAGTATTTGAGAACACCATTTTAATGTTTTATTTTCCCCAAGATATATAGAATGGATTTAAGTACGAAAACAAAAGTGGAAGATCTTTATCGGAGATGTTGACGATCATTCCCCATGATTAGAAGATTATGTTCCCAGTTTCCAAGGACACAAAACTAATATGGTCTTTGGGCATATGTTTTTTTCATTTATTAAGTATTCTACCAAATTAATGTAATGTCCATGTACGTTATGGTTGGGTATCTACAATTGGTATCAGAGAGAAGGTGTAGTTAACCTTTGGAAACTTGGATCTGAGAACTCTAGTGAGATCCCTAGAGAAATTTCTAAGGTATGTCTAGGGATGTCCCTAATGTTATGTATAAGTATAGGTTATAGTCCTAGAAATATGATAAAGATCCTGAATAACCTAGAATTAAAACTATTATGTTAGAGATTGAGAGTACTCCCCTTGATTATGTTTTTTTCCTAGTATGATATTTAACTGTCACAGTATTATTTTCTGGGCTTTAGAAAATGGCTGGTAATACGATGATTCACGATAACGGAAGATATGATGCACAATGGGATGATATTTCTTCATGAGAAACCAAATGAAATGGGATTTGTAAGTCCAAACATTGTTATTATGAAAAATAAAAATTTTCAAAATATGATCAACAATCTCAACTTCGGTATGTTTCCGGAATCAGCTAATAAGAGAAAGAATAGTTTTTATTATGATAATAGAGGAAATAAAGTTCAATTTCCATCATGTAAATCATGTTGTAAGAGAAATCAAGGAGAATGATTCAAAGGATCTAGAAGATGCTTTAGGTGTGGAAAAAAAGGACACAAAGCCAGTAATTGGAAAGGAAAAGTTTAGTTAACACCATGGAGAAGGATAATGGTATTTCTAAGACATCAACAATAGTTAAATGTTTTTAATGTGGAATGTACAAGCATTATGCAAACCAATTCCCTAAAGGAAATTCTCATGAAGAGAATCAACATGGTCGTATGGGTATTATTTATGTTGATGATGATGAAGAGAATAAAAATGATATGTGAGATGAAATAATTGTTGAATCCCAGTCAATTGTTTAAGAAGGTATTAGAATGATTTATGTTTATCAATAGTTATGTTGTATAAGTAATGATACTATAAAATAAAGACACATATAAGGATTTTTACACTATTGTTTTCCTAAAGTATTTGAATATATATGTTGAACGGTACTAGTAACCATTGATTAATATTAAGATATTTTTGGAATGAAGATGATAAGTGCATAATGAAGGGATATAGAGAAAATGATAGTATTAACAATCTCATGACTAATATAAGGACAAAGTGACATAATGGATTGAGTATATCTAAATTTTGTGATTTTGTTATGTAGAAAGATTCAATGTTTGATTGCATTCATGTTTTCACTATGGTTCTACTGTAAGAATACATTATTAAGGTATTCACATGTTTTGAATCTGATCAACATGATATATCTTATGATATATGTGGGATAAATGATGGTATTCACATTCTTGTTATATGACCTCTCTGATAATCATTTTCATTATAATATGTGATTGGACAGAAGTATTTTGGATAAAAATAAAGGTAAGAATGTATTAAGTTGGATATCATATAGTATTGTTTAATTCTAGACCTTTTTGATAATATAGTATGGTTTTAGAGAAATGACAACCTGTAGGATGGGCGACAATCCGTCACGTCGGACAAGGTTGCGGGAATAGAAGCCACTACCAAAGTGAGACAAGACATTGTCGCCTCCCAGTGGCCTACATGAAGTCTATGCTTAGTATAAATTAGTTTAATATATTATGTTAAATGATATATGAATTATAAGTCCATTTTAAGAACCATATACAATTAATCTCAATATAGATGGACTTATGTATATTTAATAACTTTTACAAACCATTAGTTTGAAACAGATAGAATGAACTATCATTCTCTCATATGATCTGCTAACACTTCATGAATTTAAAATTCAACATCATTTCTTTAAGAGATGAAGTGGAAATTGTTCAAGGAATGACCAACAGTGATATTGTACCAAAATCATTTATGTATTTCTTCTAATTCCAATTTTTTCAACTTTGGTGAAATGATCTTGAAAACAAAAAATGTTGTCCTCTTACACTCATATCCGATGAATTAGATTGTACATTAGATCATCACAATTATATGGCTTTGTGATTATTGGATTTTTCATATCCATGTTCTCTACGACTCTCCATTAAAACTTGATGTTAAGATTTCTCTTCCATTTCCATATTCTCACCTATGTTCTTCTATGTGGAATCCCAATGATGAGTAAATTTGGATAACATTTACATTTATTTTTTAAAATTATGTTTTAGTGTTCCTTTTTATGATGTGTGTTTCTATGATCTAAATATTCAAGTAGTAAACCATTTATAACCCTGATGAATTTCGAGGGAGAAATTCATTTTAAGGGTGGTAGAATGTAATAACCCTAGATTTTATGAGAAATATTATTTTTAATTTATGTGATATCTTCTGTTGTACGTTACACCAAGAATATCTTGCACTATATGCAACATTGTATTAGCTTGTAGTATACACAACACTATTCCTGGCTTCTGTTACACGTATGAGTAACCTTCCTCGATAGCTTGTGTTGTATGCAATAATGAGTTTAATTAAACAACGATATGTTATTAAAATATTATATAAACTAGCCATTATAAATAGTAATACCCACTTTTCAAAATTTTATATATTTTATCATTCAAAATGGACTTCATTTTTTGATTTGGAATATCTAAATTAGCATATGGTGAGTTTTTTGTATTTTTCTTAAAACATTCAATTTTTGATGAATAGTGAAAACCCTGAGTTATTGGTTAAAACCGACTTTTTATAATCATTTATTTTATATAAATTTATTTTAGGTCAAAATAGATACATAATACCTATATAAGTTCATTTTAATTCATTGGATTCATTTTATAATAATTTTAGATATATAAAATTTTAATTGATCTTTTTACCGTCTTTTACCCACCTCCTAGGAGTATTTACTAATTTTTATTAAACAAAATTTTACCTCTTCTCTGAGTTGAATTTCAAAAATCCGTGTGACACAGTTGATATCTATATGTAAAATTTGGTTCAATGAGATATAAATAATATTTGGTGAATAGTAACTTTTAACTTTTATTTACCACAATTAAAAGTAAATATTGTAATTAAGGGAAAAATGATATTATTATTAAACTAACACATGTCTTAATTCTATCGGATAAGTGTAATTCGAAAAAAACATCATTATGAATATAATATTACCCTTTAGGTCCACGTGGATTAGATAAGGAAATTTATTATTATTTTATTTAAAGAAGAGTTAAAATAGTTAAAAAGAAAAGTATACAAACTAAAACATTTTTAATATAGGGTTATACATTAGATAAATTATACTATAAATAATAAATTGAAATATAAAAATATTTCCTACATAATGGTATTTTATTTATATTTTACAGACATTATATAATTTAATTTATTTATGACACAATGATGATTTTGTAATTACCTTATTAATGAAATATTAACATAATTGATATTATAAATAACAAAATAAATGTAATATGAAAATTTTTATGAATTAAACTATTTTTATAGGTTAACATAACATATAATTGTTGGTTTGATAAATTTATTTCAATGTAATAATGTTGTTATAAATTTATAAAAAAACAAAATAACAAAGGGTGTCAAAATTGACATAAAAGAGTTTTTAAAACAAATATTATATTATTAATTGATATAATTGTCCTAAAAATATAAACATCGGCCAACAGACATAAATAATATTATATATGACATTAATGAACCAATTGGGGTTATATTTCCCATATATAGTATGTTTATTAACCATATAGTGTAAGAATTCAAGAAGACATCATAAAAGTTAACTTATTTAACTTAGAGTTAAATCTAAATGATATGGTTAAAATAGAAACCTAAACATGTCTAAAACATATTTTTTGACGTTATCTAGACCCATATCCACCCTATACTCGATATAAGTCACTTTGGGTCAATTATAAACCGAAATTTAATTTATTATAAAATAATATTTTTTTGTTTTTTCAAAGGTTCCCCTCACCCATCTTATATAAGGGAACTCACCCTTCTCACTAATTCACAACTCCAAATCAATTTGGATCGGGAAAAACCTTCCCAAATACCCTATTAACTATCCTCCCTTCATCATATAGGCCTTACATTCGTCATAAAGCCATCCTATGGAGCCTTTTGATCAAATAAAGAGGAAGAGCCTGGGGAAGAGGTAAATATCTCACCACCTATTTCAAGTTCCTTTCTTATTCCACTTTCTCCTTCTTTGTTGTTTATATTATAAGATAATAACTAAAGTATATTCAATATAATTTTATGTTATTATAAAAATGGTACAACCATATTAGTTATTTTATCCATCCTAGGAATGAAAATGTCACCACACGTGCGTACATACGACTTACAGTCTCCACGTCGTGGTGTAGTTTGTTATTCAAACATTTAATCATTTTCATGGGTATTATAATGAGTAAAAATGATATAAATAATAAATATAATATTATTATGATTCTTTATATATGATATATCATCAAATTATATATGATTTTAAAATCAAAAAAATGACATCATCGCTCGTGAGTACATACAGATTACCATCTCTAGGAACACGATGAGATTCATTTTCCATAATTAACCATTCAAGTATGGTTACGAAGGATATATAATAAATAATCATGAAAATTATTACATAATAATTATAATGTATTTATGTACATATGTGATTCATTTACTTAATTCCATTCAATCTAATAAGAAAACGAAAACAGCATTCATGCGTACATACGACCTACCGTCTACATGAACTGTGTATTTCATTCGATTTATCGATTTATCATATATATTTATATGCTGAATATATATTATATATAAATCATGTTTTGAATTCTGTAATTAAGTAAATCTGGATATAATCAATTATATCACGAACAACAAGTCGAAACACATATGATAAATGGAACCATTTTATCCAAAACGCTCCTTTAACATGGAATTTACAAAAGAAAGGGTAATATAAATTCATAATTGAATCATATATGATATCATAAATATTATTATGGTTATGTTAAAAGTTAATAAAATGTTTAAAACCTCTATAAAGCAATCTCAGACACATACAGAAGAAATTGGATGTAAGGTAAGGGATAATTGTACCAAGATCATCCATATCTGAGATTGTTTTTTCGTAAGTATTTACTGGGGTTATGTTTATCATCCATGTCCATGATTTCTAAAAATGTTTTCATTAAATGTTTATTATTATTCCATATATTTTTAATTTAATTTTCATCCTTTGTTGACTTTGACCACATTTTATGGAAGTAATCTTTCATTTGTTTACCATATAAGGCAGTTTTTGACTTTTTCGGAATGTTTTTATTTAACGTATACGGTGTGAATGGATTTTTACGGTCTCATAACACCTTATTTCGATGAAGATTATTCTACAATATTTCAGGATTATATTCAACAATATTATTTTCTTTTGAAATTGCACGTCATTTCGAAATAAATGATTTTTTATAAGAAAGGATAGTTTCCTCAATAATTCATATGAAGTGTTTATTCAAAACAATTTCCCATATCAGATGAAATTATTTATTATGATAATGTTTCCAATATAATGTCTCTATTATTTAAATGGTTTTATTCTTTTTTATGAAATGATATCCATTTTTTTATAAGGATTATGTCATGATGAGATGCTATTTATGAAACCCATTTTATTATTTGGGTTATGAGAAATGATTTCTATTTATATTTTGGGCGTAAGTAAGAATGATTTCATTATGAGATGTGTGGGACCTATATCATCCTCCAATTCATTGGGTAAAGATTTATATCTCATGAGATAGACGTGGATCGAACGACACATTAACCTGGTTTAGTGATACATGATTGGAACGAGGAGTGAGCACGATTCAGTAAGGGACTTTGTCCACTATGATGGTCCTAGAAACAATGCCTTGGATACTAAGGATATAATATAATGTACTTAATGGTTTGACACAATTATATGTTTTACTTTATAATGATTAATGTTCATATGTAATCTATGAATTATGTACGACCATGATTTAAGTCATTACTCAAGATTTTGATGTTTTATGTTCATGTTTTTTACATTCAAATTTTTATGTATTGTTCTTATGTTTTCCAGGATTACCCTTAATGATAATTTGAGCTAACTCTTTTTATATTTTTTCCTCGGGATATAAAGAATGGTTTTAGATATTAAAACCAAAGGGGAGGATCTTTATGGGAGGTGTTGAAGGTCTTTTACCATGAATTGAAGATTATGTTCTGAGTTTCTGATGACACTAAACTAATACGGTCTTTGGGCATCTGTTTTTGACATGTATTAAGTATTATGAAAAAGTAATGTAATTTCCATTTACATAAAAATTTGGTCTCTACAATCAATATGATGAATAAAATATAAAATGCATTCAATTCATAATTATAGATCTTTTTCACCAATGTAAGATTATATTATGGATTAAATCCTCAGACATAAAATCCTAAAATAATTTCAATTCTAAATTTCAAAAACAAAATATTTTTCCGTGTAAACACTTAATTTAACACATGGTTCCATAATTTTTTATTTTTTTAAAAAATCATGATTTATATATTTTAATTGTCATTTAATATTATTTTTTAATTAATCTAATCATATTATCAAACTGTTATTTATAAATATTATTAAATTACTTATTTTATTACTGATTAAACCTTCCAATGTGTTGTTTCCTTACTTTTTATCTTTTCCTGTAATACAAATCAAAGAATAGATATATTCTCAAGATATAGGGAATAAATTTCTCAGAGATTTTTCTATTGTACCAATATCCCCCTCTTCACCTCTATCAGGTTGATGTGGAATAAAAGATATTCTGGTAGATAAAGTTGTAGTCAATACTAGATGCATGAGTACTATGTTTTCTACATGCATGTTTTATTGGTTCTTTTTTATAATCACCCCAAAAAATTCATTTTAACTACCACCACAACCTTTCATTGACCCCAATATTAATAGTTACACTTCAAAAGCACTCATTTTGCTTTTGATATACTATGATATTTTATCTTTCATCATTTAATGTGTTATTGGTTTCAATGGATTTATTATATTATACCTGACAATGTTCTAATGGTTTTTTCTTGGATATCAATATCGTTTTCCCCAACTCTCATGTACATTAATATTTATTATGGGATTGAGGGTATTTTTTATTAATTTTAAATTGGATTTTTTGATGAATCATGATGAGTTTTCTTTCTAAGTATTTTTGTGGAAGGATATTACCGTTATACAATGATTTATGGGATTAAATGTGATATCATACAGGATGGTGTGTATAATTTCTTGTTATTTTTATTACTACTACATTAATGTTAATTTTTTTGGTTCCAATTTTTATGAATGACACCCTAATAGATTGACCTTTTTTTTATTTCAATTGTGACCTATATGTTTCTATAAATATGAAGGGGTATAGAATTTTGTATCATGTTAATAATGTATTATAGTTACTTATATTTTATTTTTATGGAACCCTAATGTATATAACACAGCATAATGTTATTTATAAAATTCCCTTAAATTTGTAAAGCGGTTAACGTTGGGAATGTCTATTATGGGGGGGATTATGATGGAACTTCAATTTATAAAGGGGTTAGCATTGGGAATTTCTATTATGAGGGGATTAAGATTTATTTTATTGAATTAAAACACAACAGAGAAACATCCCATAGAATTGTAATGAAGATGTCTACTATGTCAAGTGGTTCGGTCATAGAATATCATGGTGTTGTTTTTGAGAAACGCCAACTTTATTTTATTTGGATATCAATGAGTATAAATATGATTATTTACAAATGAATAGTTTTTTTTATCTTGAATGAGTGGTTGGATATAAAATTTCACCCTTTTACCATTATATGTGATTTTGGACTTACTATTACTCAGCCACAGGAGAGTAACAATGACAATAATATTGATTTAAATTGTGTGGGATGTGGGATACATTGCACCATCAAAATAATACATCCTATGAGGTCCAATGGATATTAGTATCTTGAAAAACTATCTAGGAAATATTTTTGGGGTACCCATGAAAGTCCACCACAAGGGTGAAGGTAAATTCAAAATTTCAATGGGATGATTACAGTTTATTGTCAGTAACATATTATATTATAAACAATGTCCCCCAATAAATTAAAAAAAATGTAATATGATTCTGTAGAAAACCCATCATAACCATCCCATATAGTGGAAATTAAATACATTTAATAAAATATAATTTAAATAAACAAAAATAATATAATTCATAATATACACTACACATAATGTTTGTGTAATACATCAAATAAAACATAAAATATAATTATTTAATAAAAAAATTAATATTATTAATATTAAAAAAAGGTTTAGGTGATACATGTGACATGAAATCTAAAAAATTCATAATTATATATATATATATATATATATATATATATCACATCAACATCATTATATTCTACATCTCAATTTCATCACAGAAAATTTGATGCCCTAATTCAAATCATTGCAATGAAATAATCATAATAGACTAATCATATCCAAATATAATAATATATTTTCACAATAAATTTGTACATGTAGGGAGTGAGAAAAAATCCAACTTGAATACCTCTATTTTCTGGTACATTTTCATTAGAAAAATAACATTATAACATTTGTGGAAAAAATAACTAAATTATCAATCTTATACAATGATAACTAAGTAAAATAAATTTAATGTGAAATTTTCCTTAAATAAATTCCTTGTTTTAATATATTTACAATAAATATAGGATAATAATATAAATATATATGCAACATCAAGAAATTCCAATTCTCAATCATTAACATAAAACTAACTGAAACCATGTATAAAATCATATAATGAAAACCATCAATAAATAATACTTGACATATTTAATTTTTGGATAAATATTTATTATGATATGGAAACAAGTATAGGGTCTACGTAAATTGTATATTAATAATATTCACAAAATGAATTTGGTCACGATGGAATCATAAGCATGTGAGAAATTCAGTAGCCAAGGGGAGTCAATGAAATATTTTATAATACCAATAATTGAAATAGCTAAATGTTAATAATATTATATGATATACCATGGTGTGTAAAATATAAACAATTTTATTTTCTAGGTAGATTGAAACCTCACATAAATATAACAGAATTTACTATGAACCTGCATACCTAAGTGAGGTTTCACAAGAATTTTAAAAAACATCATGTCATCAAAAAATTCAATATATCAATTTAAAGAATCACACATATGAAATCCATAATATCAACATAAACTCACCATATGTTTAACAATTCTATATCGGGGTAAAATAATATTAAATTTTCATTATAGTCATATAATGTTTATAGTTATAATTAATAAACACCAATAGATCATATCCAAAAAATTCATCACTATTTAATGTTTATAAACTATGCCATTACCTAATTATAATTAATAGAAAATCCACCAATTCAAAATCAATCCCATTAAATTATTATTAAATAATACTATTATTTTATTCAAAACCACAATTTTATTTAAAAATTTAATATTGAGATGATTTCATCTTTTTATATTTTATATTAAAACATTTTAGAAAAAATAGATCTGTTATTTCATGATAAAAACATACATGGAGTTTTATAAATATTGTATTGTTCATAAAAAGTTAAATGAATTATTTTAAAAAAATTAATTGGGAATTAAATGTATAGTCACATGGTAATTATATAAAATTAGAAAATTTAATAATAATGAAAATATATATTTAATATATAATTTATATCATGAAAAATTATATTCAAAGGGATATCATAATTGGAAATAATTGGTATTGTATATATTCAACTACCTCATATTATTTATTCCACCATAACAAATTAATCTACCTATATAAATTCAATAATTGATACCTATTTTCATAACTACACCTCGTAAACCAAACAAGAGTGGAAAAAAGGAAGTGGTCATAATGTGAATGTCTAGAATGAACATTACCTAGCTATTTTGATGTAGTAAACATTCATTCGTTAAATTGTGATGATCTATTATCAAATTCCTAAGGACCTCCAAATATATTTATAACCATTTTCATATGTATTTCTATGTTTTAGGTAACCCACAGCTCTAAAATCCCTATTAATAGTAATATGAATACATGATATGTTAATGAACATGAATAGGAATGATGTGATAAATTACAAAAATAAATTTAAATTGCATAGATTATTATACACCCATTTAAAATGGGAGTAGAAAAATAAGGGTAATAAAATTCATGGTTTCCACCCCCTTTCTTTAGAATGTGTGGATAATTATAAATACCAAATCAATGTTTCTAACTCTCACTAAATTTTTTTAACCCACATTTTCATAAATTATTTTTCATAAAATAATCATTGAAATAATAATAACAACACATTTACCCACACAAACAAACAGTTAATCATAAAGTATATATTAATACTTCATTATTCAAAGATCATTAATATATATGAATTATTTCATTATTATATTAATGAAGAAACGTATTTACACTTTATATATAATAATAAAATAATTCAAAATAATAAAATATCAAAATATTTATTTCATGTTATAAAATTAACATACACCACAAAAAAAATTCATCCAAATTCAATGTTAATTTTTTTTTCATTTTTGATGACTATATTATTTTTATAATGTTTTTATCAATATAGAAAAATATTAAATTTCAATAAAAATATCAATAAATTTATTTATATTTATTATGTTGGATTAAAAATATAAAAACACACACACTTAGTAACTCTAGTGGTTCATGACTTATTCCTCCCAATATTGAATGACAATCACCCTTGAATCTGTTTCATTGAAATTTATTGATCAAAGTATCAATATAAAGGAGTTAAATGCCCATAAAGAAAATATATCAAAGGGACAGTTTCTAAATAAATTTATTAAATCAAAACAAAATTTTGGCACAAACAAATATAAAAATGTTCTATGTTTTATTCCCTCTATAAGTAGCCATTCCTATATTCCATCACATTACTTCTATGCACATATATTCCCCCCATCATTGTTATTCACAATACCCATGAACAATGTTCATAAATCCAACCCAAACACAAGATCATATATAAAATAACACCCTCCATCCAAAAAATTCAGTGTATGGGGCATATATAGTCTCCAAGGATTCTAACCATTCACTATCAATGTTGGATATGTGGCTGATATGTCAACACATATAATAAGTACACCTTAACTCATGATTTATTACAAAAATACACTCATAATAAAAATAAAAATGATTTTGACTCATAGTGACATTCTATAATTAGATATAAAACAAATTGAAAAATGTGTACAACAACATTACATAAATACTATAAATCATTCCCATAAATTAAATTTTTCATCTAATTGTTAATATGATAGCCAAATAATGTATCAAACAAAAGAATGATATATAATTCCGATTACTAGAATAATAATTGATACTCCAAATAAATTTAAAACATGATTGCTAATAATAATAATAATAATAAAACATTAAATAGGTGAGATTCATAAACATAATAGTCGGGTAATTCTAAATGATGATGTCATCAATAAAATTTTGGAATATTGAAACAAAGAAAACATGATATCATAAACATATGTAAAGGATAATCATTATGAAAATATAAAATTGTGTGATTATGAAAACCTCTCTGTAACAATACCTATAATCTAATCAAAAAATAGAATTATGCAATGAATTTATGGATGGTATAATTCAAGGCCCACTAGTCCAATTCTAATCAAGTACATGAATTTGTGATCCACATAGACCAGACAACATAACAACACATTTAAAAACTTCTAACCAACTGATTATAAAATGCAGGATATATGCATATAATTACATACAAAACTATGTATATTTCCAACTAGGATAATTCCCTCTATAATAAATGAGCATGATAATTTAGTACACAAATATTTGTCTTGAAAAATCATTGGATAATTTTCAAACCGGAATAGTTTTATATAATGTTTTATGGATGGGTTAAATGAGTGTTAAATACGATCAATAATTATATAGAAAATTTTTTTATTCTAAATGAATGTGCTAAATCACGTTAAAACATGGAATAATAGAACAAATTGTTAGTACACATATTTTACATAAAATTATAATAATTTGGGAAAATCCCTTCCTATAAATGGGTTTATCATAATTCATGGAAGAATTATAGTATGTGTTTTCAATAACTGTATTAGTGGTTTAGTGTTATATAGGTATAGTATTATAAATCTCAATGGGATCTATGTGACGTGGAGTGGGTATATATATCAAAAGTGAGGGGATTACATTATTAATTTCTACACCCATGATTTGGAATCTAAATTATAAAATAAAATAATAAAAAAAATATATATTTTTTAAAAAAATTATTCCAATTATTCATACTATTAAATACTTTATAAGGCCATTAAAAAAAATTATTAAATTAAATTCACTCGATAATTTCGAATTGTGTCATGTTTATAATGAATTTTTTATAAAACATTATAATATATTATAGGTTTTGGTGAATTTATTAAAGGGTAATAAAATTAATTGAATTAAATTAAAATAAATAATATTTCTGGTACTAGATAACCTTTTTGGAATCCAATAATACTATTTATTATCTCACTTTTGGTCAATTTTAATGTCGTAAAATAGACCCTATACATATTCTCTATTTAATTTTTCTGTAAAAATTTATTGTCTCATTAAATTTAGAAAAAATTTACCATTTTCTAATTATGATGTGATAATTTCGACAATAATATTAATTATATCAAAATAATTTTCTAAAAATTTTATTTTAAATTTTAAAATAGAAATCCATATTTACTGTAAAATACTTGTTCTTACGATGTTAGCAACATTCTAAGCATTATAAAAAAATTATTGTAATTTAGTAAATTATATTTCATATTTTAATAATTAGTCCATAAA
Source organism: Viscum album (assembly GCA_963277665.1). Classification (NCBI taxonomy): domain Eukaryota; kingdom Viridiplantae; phylum Streptophyta; class Magnoliopsida; order Santalales; family Viscaceae; genus Viscum; species Viscum album. The sequence continues at coordinate 1,929,499,128 of OY728127.1, read as the reverse complement.
TTATTATAATATATTATTAAAATATCAATTATATAATAAATTCTTGAATTCATAAAAACAATGCCCAAACTAAAACTATATATCTACCCAAAATAAAATTATAATTTCTTGAGGTCAAAATAATGTATTATCAACTCATTAATATTCACTGTCAAATTTATAAGAATATTGATAATAAAATAATTATGTTAATAAAAAATAATATTTAAAAATTCATAAATCTAGGATTATCATAGATTACCCTTTATTACATCAGTATAAGTTTCAAGGATATATTTTGTTATGATGGTTCATTCGTGGGGTGGTTGGGTGAACATAGTTTGAGTTGTGATCCCAATAAGAATTATATTAACCAATAAATGGTTTTTTTATTCATTAATTATAGAATATATTCCTGGTCTTAGTTACGTCAAAATTTCAATGATGGAATCTCCATTACAAGCTATGGTAAAGTGGTCTTGTTTGGAACAATCTAATAAGTATAATTCATTACTTCATCTCTTCATCTCAATTGTAATTGGTCATAACCATTACTATGTAATAATCATATCAATAATAAAACCATTATGATATTATAAATGAATAAATTAATTAATGGTATATTAAATTTTATAGGATATATTTAATAATTGGTCATAATATTCTAAGGTATTGGTGAGTTTTATATAACAATAATGCCTTTATTCAATAAAAATTGTAGTTTTTTTATAAATGATTCTATCATTACATTATTCTCCCCATAACATATTTTACACTAAAATTTTCAATTTTTAATATTATATATAAGCTTACTTAAAATTCACTTCATTATCCATTTCCCATGTTTTTTTATCAACCCTATTTTCCATCCATAACAAATCCACATGGTGGGTTGTATAATTTATTATAAAATTTTTTATATAATCTATGATATTCTCACGCTGATGCTGATATGAAGCACTATACACTATTGGAGACACCTCTAGATTCATTAAAAGGGATTTATATGGTATGTATGTCCTCATGTGGGATAAATAGAACATTTTTTGTACTTGATATTTGTTAGGTGGGAGTGATTTTCGATATCCGACATCCTTGATATGATCAAGGATCTCAAATAGGCCAATGTATGAATGATTAATAATTCCCTAATTATTATTCCTTAAGAATTTAGTTAACATTGAAATATTAAGGAACACCTTATCTTTATCCGAAAACTATAGGTATATTAGATTGTTTCATGTATACATTTTATGATGAATTTTTTGGATTTTATATGTTTTTTAATTAATTGAATCCTAAATTTCATATCCTGGATGTCCCCACCCCTCCCTCTAATGATTCCTCTCCTGAGATTGAAATGGGGAATGAGAGACAATGACCCACAGAGCCCAGCTCTTGTTGGCCCCGAGGCGGTGACCAACACCAAGGCTATAAAATTCCACCAGAATGGGAGGCAATACACTTTTTATAGAAACCATGTCAGAAGATAAGATGTCTCTACCATCAAAAAACAACAACAAATATGTATAAAATAAATCCAAAACCATCGAACATGCTTTTTTATAAAAACAAAATTGAAAATATAAATAACCCTAATGCACATACCAAATGAAATGTTATGTAGTGACACAAAAATTATCCCAAATTACATGATAGTAATTACAAGTATGGTTAACATAGTCTTCCTAGAAACCAGAAAGATGTTTTATATACATATGTTGAGGATAAAAGTAAAATCAGTAGGAAATTCCAATGTCTCTCTTGCATAAGGGGTAGAATCTTACAAATTTCCCAAGAAGAAAAAAAGTTGAAACTAACAACACATATAAAGGATTATTAGCCATCCCATTCACACAAAGGTTCCTCACCAAAAAATACATGTCATGTAGTGTAATATAATAATATCATCGATGATTGGGTACCTTGAAACACTTCCAACTAATTAACTGTTCAAACATTAATGGAAAATGGCATGTCACTTCCATAGTATTCCATATGCCCCATGTAAAAATATTCCCACACATACTTGGTCCTCATAGATTATCTTGATAACTGGGAAACAAATATCACCGCATCTCACTAGCAGACACCTATGCCACAACCATACAACATCATCCCCGCATACACCAGGGCCACATCCATACATTAATAGGAAGACACCTAGGAAAGCACACTGCACACCATCCTGTATACACAAAAGAAAGAACACCACATCCAAGGACCACTAGGCCTCACAACTGCACCACAACCTTCCTAGAGACTCTTTGGATACCAATTCCTAAGGGAGGTATTAGGGAAGTGTCAATATCTAGCCATATATCCTCCCACCAAGATGTTGGGAATATACCCCATCCCTTGTTTCAATGGTGTTGTTCATAACATATTGTTGAACTTTGTTGTGGTGTATACAGAAATCACAAGGAGGTACCACTATATATTTATATGTTTGTATATAAAACACAAATCACAACCTATGTATTTTAAAAATACACCCAGCCTAAAAAATAGACATTATTGGTTCATCCAAACGCACAACTACAGAAAAAGCTATAAATTAATTCATAAACACTACATATACATTTAACCAATTATAATAATTTATTGAAAAAATAATTTATTGCTATTAACCCTAACTGGGAATCTAATAAGCATAGAACATCACCAACCATAGATCATAATCCACACATACAATTAATAACAATGGTAGAAAGTATTATCCACATTTCCTATCCACTTTATGACCTTTCCAACCACTAACATCATTTTTATTAAAATTAATTCATCTAAACACAACATGTAAACCACAAGAATATAATGGAAAACTCATAGCAACTTGAATAAAAGTCACATATCACAACCATCTGGAACCCCAAAATACAGACATATCACACCTAGATATAGAACACAAACACACCCTAGTTGCAATACCACAACACAACACTACTCATCCATTCTGCAATCAATCAATATATCAACCTAATATTTCATTACACCACTCAATACACACCACACCAGGACATAACCTCAACATTTTCACTAGAGAAACATAAAATTTACAACATCTAGATTTAAAAATGATATCATTCTTTAATTCCACTTTTATATTTAAGTGTTGATCATAGAACAAGCTATATCATGTGGGAACCATTTATTTTACTAAATATATTTGGTTAATAAATTTCATATACACAACCATTTAATCCATGATCAACATAATTCATTCATATGTGCACAAAAAATGTTCACCAATGACAATGAATATCAGAAGGAGTATATGCCATAAAATTGAAAATATATTTAGAATAATAAACCAGAATTAAGTGTCACATTTTTTTGACCATTGTATATTGATATTTAACTAATTGAACTATATTTATAAATTTGGAATTATTTTATCTTCAGAAATATTAATATCATACACCAACATTTCATGTTACAAAAAATTAATGAAACATGATGGGATCCAGTGAATGCTCAGGCTCTCATGGTCCACCCCTTTTCCAAAATCTGGATCACAAGGGTGGCATCTCAGTGGGTGCGACCGATCAGTGTGTGATGTGCGACCGATCGGCGTGCGACCGATCGGTGTGTAACCTATCGACGTGTGACCAATCAGTGAGACCAATCGGCATGTGACTGATTGGTCAGACCGATGAATGTGACTGATCGATCTGACATGATCGGTGTGTCACCGATCAGTGCATCACCAATCGGTGCCACCGATCGGTGTGTTGTACGATCCATGCCACCCGACCATGTCAGGTTTTTCTTCTGTGGTTTCTCTTATAAAACCACTTTTAGGCCTTTTTAACCTTTTGGAAGTCATTGAAGGCCGTTTTTATGCCCATAATCAATTTTTTAATTCCTAAGTGTGGGGCGACCCTCAACGGTCCCAGATGTGGGTTCGCCTATGGTGCCTTCAATTCATATTAAATCCTTTAAAATCATAGTATTTACAACCATTTACAATAATTAAATAACAATTAATCCCATCTTGTGTAACCACCTAACCACGTGGGAGACCACAATTCAACTTTAATGCTATTCAAATCCCCATGTCCTATAACAACGATATCTTATCTATATATTGCACGATAATTTCTTCATCTTCTTCATCTTCCTTTTGGATGGCCTCATTTTCTTCCCAGTGTGTTTGGAATCTCCCTTCCTGAGGCATGAGGTGCACCTGTGCCTAAACATTTCTGCTCACCCATGGAGTCTCTGACGTTCTTGGCACGTGGAAAACATTGATCCTTGATCAACCAGGTATGGTTTTTCCTTCGTCCCTCCATAATGTGTATCATGCGAGGTGGGTATTATTTTGTTTCAATGGGGATTGATTAATCCAAACATAATGGAGATAATTTACAGACCTTTAAATAATGAAGGGAGTGTGACTGATGTTCTATTGTACTCATTTATATTGATATGTGTTGTGAACTGTATGGGCTTGAGCTCACTGAAATCATGGTCGTTGGTGGTATTTCCTTACTTCCTAATGAACCCTTGTCTTTTGTGATGACTAAATCCACCTAAACTCGGTTTGGGTTAAATGGATGATCAGTAAAATAAGAATCCATGTGTGATCACCCCAGTTAACAAATAGAAGAAGAACCGAATGAATGATGTGCTTGAACCTGGGTGTTCCCACACTGTTTTTTAGTAGGTGTGTTGTTCTGCTTGGTGATTATGGGATGATGTGAATGGGGATGTGATCCTCTATTGTGGCATGGTTGTTGGTTGTGAATTTGAAGCAGTGTGGGCTATATCATGGGGATTTCATTGGTTCTAGTACTTTGAGGGATATCACTTATCCCTTTGTTATTGTGACTTCACAAGAGAATCCATTGTGAATGCGTAAGTTTCTGTGTGGCTATTTATCTTTTCATGGATTGTGATTTTTCCTGTTAGTTTCCCATTAGTGCCTAATTTACTTAAATGGGATCACCTGAACCTGAATACAAGAATTGGTTAAATGGTGAATTGGGTTTGGGAATAATTTGTGACTTGTCCATGAGTTCCGTACATTTCTCTTATAAATGAACAGTAACGAGGGTGTTTGTGCATGGTTGGATTTGGTAACCCTAGGTCGGGATGAGTGCTTTTTATATGAATATATAATTGTATTTCTTATGTTTCTTATTCTTTCCCCAACCAAGTTGACCACATTGTGCCAAACACCCCCATTTCATAGGGGAGGGTGTTTTCCCGACACTCTTGAGTGGCTAGTTAGTAGCTCCATTTTGATCCCTATCCCGAATATCCCAGGACACTTAGGGCATGAAGTGATGGCTTGAGGTCAATTATAGCCCACGATTCTTCTGGCTGGGTAGTTGTGGTGGTTGGCCCCGGTGTGTTCGGGCAGGTTGTTCCCAGGAATCATTGGGATGAGGCCCAGGTGTCTTCGGGTGTGGCAGTAGTTGTTCTGGACCAGGTATTTGTGGGCGTGGTTACGCATGGTGGTAGTGGCCCATGTGTTTGCGGGAGGGATAATGGTTGTGGACCATGTGTATGCCGGAGGGATGTGTGGTTGTGGCCCGGCTGTGTGTGGGCGGGTGTGGTAGTGGGACTGCGGTGAGTATGGTGGGATTGGTAAGATGTGTAGGATGACTTCAATAACCAGTGGGAAAGTGGAGTAGGGTACCCAAACATCGATGTTCTATTACTATACATTAATTGATTTGTGTTATTTGGGGAGTGTGCCTTGGTGAGACTTAGGTGGATAGTTTACCTTGTTAGATTTTTTGGTTATCTTTTTTTCTCATAGGGTATTATAATGCCTCTCCACTTGTGCACGATGGCCTTTGGTTTTACATATTGAGTATACTTATATGCTCACCCTACGTATATAAACTGCTTTCTCATTTCCATGAGGACTTCAGGGATCATGTGGGACCATACGAGCTCGGACCTTGCGCAAGTTTCTGTTGTCGTTTTCCTTTTTCTTGGTACTTTACCTTTGGAGTTATTGTGTTTGTATCCTTTTCTTTTGAACATGCATGTGGGAATGGTTCATTTTTGGCTTTACATTTACTTTTGTCTTTGGTGATGTTGGAGTTACTATCTTATCTCCTGATCCTATAAATATAAAAAGGGTAATGCCTTCCATGTTTTGTGTGATTCTATACCCTTGGTGCTGGTTTCCACTCCGGGACCTATCGAAGGCCGGTCTCGAGAGTCATTATCTTTCCTTACACTTAATGAAGGAAGGGTATGTCAATCTGTTGTACCTTCCCTACATTTTGGTGAAGGCGGGTCATGACATAATTGTAACGCCCCGACCCCAGCTACCCAGAGTCGGTGCATTATTACATAACATTGGCATGATCACAAGAAAGATCAAATCCCGAAAGACCGATTGGTTTAGTAGCCTTGGAAAAACTAGATATAATCATAAAGTTTTACATTACATTTCAAAGTGAAAAACTACAACAACAACAAAGTCTTCATATCCACACTATTAACCCCTCATAATATCCCTGCAAGTCATTCATAATTTACTTCTTCACAACCTGGGAAAAATAAAACATAGAAAAGGGGTGAGCTCAAATGCCCAGTAAGGATAACAATATAGCGGAACATTCAAAATAATCATAAACATTTAAGGCAATGAATTACTAAAACAAAAGCCTTTTAAAATTGAACTTCAACATAGTATGGAAAAAGTAAAATGAAATAATGCCATTTACTTATTCACATGGATATTCTACTAATCGAATAATCACATGCAATATCAATAACCACTTTCATAATGTTGGAATGCATAATGCCAGACTATCATAACCACATAGCCAAGGCCTCGTGCCAAGACTACAAATAAGATTTTGTCAAGGCCTTGTGCCAAGACACTAGTTTGTCTCATGAGACCTACCGATGCATCGAGGAGCTATAGCGGGATCCACCCGTCACTTATTAAGTCCAATGCATTCCCATATGAAAAGGTTTAAACATAACATAAACATTTGTATTAAAACTAGCATACGAAATGTCAATAATTTCACCATAATCTATGAATGGTATAAAAATAGCTCATCCATAGTCAAACATATCACAAAACCTTCAATACAATATAGAATTTTTGTATCATAATAAATCAACTTCAAATAATCTTAAAATCCATCAAAGGATGTTGACATAGATGAAATCAAAATTCTTTTTAAAGAAATATCTCCTTTTATTTTGAAATCATTTAAGATCCATATAAAATAAAACATTTTCTTTGAAAATATTCTTATAAGATTGTAAGGAAAGCTTTGAAGATTTTATAACGGCGTAAAATAACCGCACCCGCCGTATAAGTTAAAAAAACATTCTTACCTCAATTCTGTCGAAAAGGTTAAAAAGGACCTTGTTTTGAATACGACGGAAATATTCCTTTATAAACCTCTTATAAAAAGTCAAAAAAGGGTATAAATGACTTTAACCCATATTCTTGTACATACTAAAAATGTTTTCAAATACATTTTTAAGAAACATGGATGTGGATGATAAAGATATCCCACTAGATTATTACGTATAAACAACCTCAGATAATGAAGAGATTGTGAAATAACCCTTACCTTGTACTTTTCCTTGGTTGGGGTAGGTTAACCTCCTGTATAATAGTGAAATAATTGTTACTAAATTATACAATAATCATATACATTAATATGATATCATATATGATCTTTTAATATTGATTTGATAATAATATCTTAGTATTATCGTCGTTTCGGGTGTTAACTTACTCATTTTCTTTATATGTTTTGTTACATAAGTCATGTTTGTTGTATCTTATTCATATCCAGAATGATATCAAGTTCTTAAACATCATTTTTAAATCATTAAATGATAATTATACTTGAATAGATACGATGGAGAATGAATCTCATCGCGTTCGTGGAGACGGTAGTCCGTACGTACGCACGAACGCTATTTCCATTTAATTTTTATTTTAAAAGAATCGAATCCAAATGATACATAGGTATATTACTATTCCAGTATAATATAATATTTTATATATGTTACTTAAGTTCATTAACACCATCCTTTATACGTTCCATGTGTGGTATGAACGAGTCATATCATTTTAAGGGTGCGGTAGTCCGCATTTCCTCAAATGAAATTATCGTATGTATATACAACATGAAACGAATAATGGTATGAAATAAAATGGAATTACAGAAGCTTATATATAAAATATATATCATTAATATCATATTTAATTACAGTTCCATCATAATGGCCACCATGAGAGGCGGTAAGATGTATTTGAACAATCATCGTTTCGTGAGGTGTTAGTTTTCCATCCACAGAACATTATGTTCATCATCCATTAGATGGAGTTGTGTGTATGTGTAGTTTGAATCCCTCTTATAACAACATCCTAGTATATTGAGGATACTGGTGTTGTTACAAAAGAAAGGAAATAAAAAGAGTTTGGGGGTTGAAGAAGCAAAATAAATGAAAATAATTTAAGAGAAATCGTTACCTTTAATTTAGGTAACTCACTTTGGTTGGAACCAAAGGACTTGTTGAAATGCTTTCTGCCTAAGTGGAAACTTCAAGGAGGAGGAGAGGGATGTGGGGAGCTTAGTTGGGAAGAGTTTGGACGAGCCAAGTGGCTTGAGAGGTGTGAGGAATGAGTAGAAGTGGTCTCCTTTTATAAGGGAGAGGAGGGGCTCTTTAGGAAAGAGTGAAAGTATTACTTTATAATATAATTATATTCGGTTTATAATGGTCCAAAAATCATTGAGGTCGAAGATAAGATGACTAATATTCTAAATAACATCAACCAATAAGAATTGGACAGGTTTTAGATAATATTTTAATCATTATAATATTATTTATTTCAATGATTTATTAATGAGGTAAACATTGCATCATTATTGTGTCATTAATAATTTAACTTATTTGATGTCTAAAAATTATAAATAAAATATCATAATGTAGGAAATATTTTTTGATTTCTAATGAATATTTATAATCGAAAATCCAACATGTATAACCCTATGTAAAAATTGTTCTTCTAAAAGATGTAAGCTTATGCCATTTTTATTTTTATTTTAACTTTGTTAATATAAAGTGTCCCTACCACATACAAGTGGCTCCAAGGGGTCCCCAAATTTGCCCAAGGATGATCATGGTCGGGTATGTGTCCACCAATAAGGTTAGGACACGTTTTAGGGTAATTTTGTATTATTATTATATTATTTTTTAACCCTTATTTACCGGATTTACCCTTTAACCATGGTAAATAAAATATTTACCACAGTAACTATTCAAAATGTCTAAAAATAAAAGTTACCTATTTACACAATTTGAACATACTGATTCCAAATATGGAATCCATTTTCCTAAATTCAAAACACAGAAGTGGCAGAAATTAATTTAAAATTAATTCCCGCTGTCAAAACAAAAAGCGTGTTTTTAAGAGATAATAACTATAAAAAGATTGACACTTGTTTATGTTCGGTTTAATTGTAAAATTATGTCCAATGACCAACATTATATTAAATGGTAAAAATATATTCTAAATATACTTTAAAACCACTCAAATTCACAATTTATCACTATTAATTATTTTGATTAAAAAAGTTGTTTTTAATTAAAATTTAGTAATTTTCACTATTCATCAAAATATGAAAGTTATCCGAAATGTACCAAAATTTCACCTTAGGCTAAATTCGATATTCCGAATCCAAAAATGAAGTCCATTTTGAAGTATAAAATATATATGATTTCAAAAAGTAGGTATTACTATTCATAACAGCTAGTTTGATTAGTTATGGTGTGTTAGAACTTGGTGTTGCGTACAACACACGCTATCACATTATTCAATGAGAAGCGTACCGTAGAATATTGGGGTGTTACATTCTCCCCTCCTTCAAATAATTACGTCCTTACAATTTCTAGGGTATTACTGTATAAAAAGACTCGGGTGGTTCTTCATCATAAGTTCCTCGGGTTCCCACGTTGCCTCTTCCATCTTATGGTTTCTCCACAAAACTTTTACCAGACGCGTCGCCCGGTTTCTCAGCACTTGTTCTCTCGTATCAAGAATCTTGACGGGCTCTTCGCAATAAGACAGATCAGGTTCCAGTTCTAATTCCTCATAGGTGAGTACATGCGTCGGATCAGGCATTTATTTCCTCAATAGAGATACGTGGAACACATCGTGAACTTTGGAGAGACTTGGCGGCATTGCCAATCGATAAGCTACAACCCCAATTCGTTCTAGAATTTCGAAAGGTCCGATGTACCTGGGACTCAATTTACCTTTCTTACCAAAACGTATGACTCCCTTCCACGGAGATACCTTCAGAAAAACATGATCACCGACTTGAAATTCCAAATCCTTCCTTCGATTATCGGCATAGCTCTTCTGCCTACTTTGAGCTGCTTTGATGTGATTTTGTATTACTTTCACCTTTTCCACTGTTTCCTCCACCAGTTCTGGGCCTACAAGTTTTCTTTCACCAACGTCATCCCAACAGGTTGGTGTACGACATCTCTTTCCATATAACGCTTCATATGGTGCCATCTGAATACTCGAATGGAAGCTATTGTTATAGGAAAATTCTACCAAAGGTAAATATTGATCCCACATACCCTGAAAGTCAAGTGGGCAAGATCTCAACATGTCTTCTAAGGTTTGAATAGTCCGTTCTGATTGTCCGTCTGTCTGAGGGTGGTAAGCAGTGCTCAAATGAAGTTCAGTATCCAGGGATTTCTGAAGACTTTTCCAGAATCTTGAAGTAAAACGGGGATCACGATCAGAAATAATTGATAGGGGTACTCCATGAAGTCTCACAACTTCATTAATATATAGTCTTGCTAGACGTTCTAGGGGTAGATCTTCTCTTATAGCAAGAAAATGTGCTGTCTTGGTAAGACGATCAACAATAACCCATATTGCATCGTTCCTTCTAGGATTCTTTGGTAGCCCCATGACAAAGTCCATCGTAACATTGTTCCATTTCCACTCCGGTATGGGAAGAGGTTGCATGACTCCTCCAGGCTGTTGCCTTCCAGCTTTCACTTGTTGACAAACCATACATCTTGACACAAAATCAGCAATCTCCCTCTTCATGTTGTCCCACCAAAAATGTTCCTTCAAATCTCTATACATTTTGGTGCTCCCATGGTGTATAGAGAAATTGGAACTATGAGCATCATCCAGAAATTCCCTTTTTAGATCAGGTATATTGGGAACACAAAGTCTCTTCCCGAATTTCAAAATTCCATCTTCATACACAAAGTCTCTCAATCTCCCATCATTCACAGCTTTAATCTTCTTTTGGAATTCTTCATCATCGGTCTGAGAACTCTTAATCCTTTCTAGTAAAGATGGTTTGGCAACCATTTGAAAAAGCATTAATGTTTCACCTTCCCTGGTTATTCCCATGTCCATCTTCACTAGATCCATGAAAATTGGATCCCTTTCAATTCTCATATTGTTCAAAACTCCATGGTCTTTTCTACTCAAAGCATCTGCCACCTTGTTTGCCTTCCCCGGGTGGTAGTGTATCGTACAATCATAATCCTTGAGTAATTCAAGCCATCTCCTTTGCCTCATGTTGAGTTCTTTTTGTGAGAAAATATACTTCAAACTCTTGTGATCAGTATAAATCTCACATTTTTCACCATAGAGGTAGTGCCTCCATATCGTCAAAGCAAAGATCACAGCTGCTAACTCAAGATCATGAGTAGGATAGTTTTGTTCATGAATTTTCAACTGTCGTGATGCATAGGCAATAACTCTATCATTCTGCATAAGGACACAGCCAAGTCCTTTCTTCGATGCATCACTATAAATAACGAACCCATCATTCCCCGATGGTAGAGTCAATATAGGATCATTGACTAATCTTCTCTTCAGTTCTTCAAAACATTCTTCACACTCTTTTGTCCAAACAAATTTAACCCCTTTACGTGTGAGCTTCGTTAATGGGTTAGCCAATCGGGCAAAATTCTGGACGAAATGTCGATAATAACCTGCCAGACCAATAAAACTGCGTACCTCAGTTATACTCGTAGGTGCTGGCCATTCTTGGATTGCCTTGGTCTTAGAAGGATCAACAGAGATTCCATCTTTTGAGACAATATGGCCAAGAAAAGAAATCTCCTGAAGCCAGAATTCACACTTGCTAAACTTCCCATATAATTCATGCCTCCTCAGAGTCTTCAAGATAATGCGCAAGTGATTTTCATGATCTTCGTAGGTTTTGGAGTATACCAAGATATCATCAATAAATACCACCACAAATTCATCGAGATACTCCTTGAAAACTATATTCATCAAATCCATGAATACAGATGGTGCATTAGTCAATCCAAACGGCATTACGGTAAACTCGTAATGCCCGTACCTGGTTCGAAATGCTGTCTTCGGAATGTCTTCCTTCTTCACACACAACTGATGGTATCCAGATCGAAGGTCAATCTTTGAAAAGTATTGAGCTCCATGAAGTTGGTCAAATAAATCATCAATAAGAGGTAGGGGATACTTGTTCTTTATCGTTATATCATTGATCTCCCTGTAGTCGATACATAACCTCATAGATCCATCTTTCTTTTTAACAAAAAGAACAGGGGCTCCCCATGGAGAAACACTAGGGCGAATAAATCCCTTATTACTCAATTCCTCTAGTTGTTTCTTTAGTTCGACTAACTCTACAGTGGCCATTCTGTAAGGGGTCTTCGATATAGGCCTTGATCCAGGAATCAAATCAATGGAAAACTCAACTTCTCGTTCTGGAGGATGTCCAGGTAAATCTTCTGGAAATACATCTACAAATTCTTTCACAACAGGTACATCCTCTATTTGAACATTCCTTTCCTCACCGACAGTTATTTCATTCTCTTCCTCCCCAATAATTGAATTAAGTTGAGCTACTGGGGGTGGATCTAAAAAAGAATTAGGTGGTGACGATTCTGCTCTAAAAATAAGGTGCTCCTTATCATTATCATCAAGAATCGTAACCTCTTTCTTCTTACAATAAATCTTCGCATCATAGTCCGAAAGCCAGTCCATACCGATGATTATATCAAACTCAATCATAGGTATGACGATGAAATCAGCATATAAAGAAAATTTATGTGCTCTAATGGGGACTGATTCACAAAACTTTGTTGCAACGATACTTCCCTTAGGAGTTTTAACTGACAACTCCCTTATTAAATCAAATTGGAAATATCTAATTTTCTTAGCAAACTGGGAAGATATGAAACAATGCGATGATCCAGAATCAAATAATGCATTTGCTAAACTTGAGGAAACCATTAAATTACCTGCCACCACGTCTTTCGGAGCTTCTACCTCAGCAGTAGTGATAGCATAAGCCTGGCCTTGATCCCTTGGCCTTTTCTGAGGTAAGTTCTCCTGACGCTTAGGACATGCATTTGCATAATGCCCCATCTCCCTGCAATTATAGCACTGAACGTTGGTAGCTTCCTTCTTCCCCTTGCAATCATGAGCTTGGTGGCCTTTTTCCCCACACTTGTAACAGACTCCCATTCCCTTTAAGCAAGTACCAGGATGTTTCTTCCCGCATTTACCACAAGATGGATATTCAACCTTTCCCTTCTTCCCCTTATTTCCATTCCCAGATTGATCAGCAGGTCTCTTCTTCTCTTGCTTTGCTTTAAAGTCATAAGACTTAGAGAATTCCTTTTCGGTCTTGATAGCACATTAGACAATGACTTCGTACGATGAAAAGGATTGTGAGACTAACGCTCGACGGAGAAATGGTTTTAACCCATCAAAGAAACGATCAATCTTACTTCTTGGGTTGCGAATATAATCTCCAGCATACCTCGCTAACCTTGTAAAGTTATCCTCATACTTTGTGACATTCTCATCCTCCTTTTGTCTCAGACTCAGAAATTGTCTTTCCATATCTGCTCGATGGTCGCGAGGAAAGTATTTTTCTAAAAACAGATCTTTGAACTCCATCCATTCCATATTTGATACTTCATCATCTTCCTTCATGTTCTGAATCAATGACCACCATTGATCAGCATCTCCAGTGAGGCGGTAAACTGCCATGATAACTTTTTCCCTTTCACTGCTACCCAAAGCCTGAAATATTTTCTCTAGGGAAAATATCCATTGCTCAGCTACTAAGGGATTTGTACTCCCATTGAACATTGTTGGTTGTTGCCTCATGAATCAATCTAACATTGATCCTCCACGCTGCGGATCAGGGTGCTCCATACGGGTAAGGTTATTATTCATAACCTGAGTAAGTTGTCCCAGTATGGTGATTAGCTGATCAGCACCAGTTGCATCACCAGCCCCACTATAATTATCTTGAGCAGGAGGGCAATCCCTACATGGAGTGCGTGCATTGATACGGTTTCCATTTCTTCCACTAGGCGCCATTTCTAAAAAATGGCATAAACTAGATCAGTTTATGAACCAAAATACATAATCCCATACTTATAAAACACTTATCATAAATTGAACTATTTATGGATATAATCCATAATCATAAAAATGTTTTCTTTGAGGAAGTATATACTCATAAACCCTTCATAATGATTTGTAATGATAGTGAGAGTTATCCTAAGAATATCCCCCGGGAGTGTCGTAACCAAGAGTGCAGCAAGGCCCGTTGTCGTGCACCAGTTCCCGTTCGAGTCTAGCTCAAAGCGGTGTTTTCGGGTTTTACCCCTAGGTACATCTGTGCCAAAGCCGCCTCTACCTGCTCGTATCCAGACAGGGATGTATTGCTCGGAAAACTCACAAAATCTCTACAATACCAAAATTCTAGGAAGTTATTCTATACTAATCCTCAATGTTCATCTTAGGTCTACGTGCTCTAATTAGATTTTATCTTAATCTAGTTTCCAAGGTTTGTACTAAACTTCCTCTGATACCAACTGTAACGCCCCGACCCCAGCTACCCAGAGTCGGTGAATTATTACATAACATTGGCATGATCACAAGAAAGATCAAATCCCGAATGACCGATTGGTTTAGTAGCCTTGGGAACACTAGATATAATCATAAAGTTTTATATTACATTTCAAAGTGAAAAACTACTACAACAACAATGTCTTCATATCCACACTATTAACCCCTCATAATATCTCTGCAAGTCATTCATAATTTACTTCTTCACAACCTGGGAAAAATAAAACATAGAAAAGGGGTGAGCTCAAATGCCCAGTAATGATAACAATATAGCGGAACATTCAAAATAATAATAAACATTTAAGGCAATGAATTACTAAAACAAAAGCCTTTTAAAATTGAACTTCAACATAGTATGGCAAAAGTAAAATGAAATAATGCCATTTACTTATTCACATGGATATTCTACTAATCGAATAATCACATGCAATATCAATAACCACTTTCATAATGTTGGAATGCATAATGCCAGACTATCATAACCACATAGCCAAGGCCTCGTGCCAAGACTACAAATAAGATTTTGTCAAGGCCTTGTGCCAAGACACTAGTTTGTCTCATGAGACCTACCGATGCATCGAGGAGCTATAGCGGGCTCCACCCGTCACTTATTAAGTCCAATTCATTCCCATATGAAAAGGTTTAAACATAACATAAACATTCGTATTAAAACTAGCATACGAAATGTCAATAATTTCACCATAATCTATGAATGGTATAAAAATAGCTCATCCATAGTCAAACATATCACAAAACCTTCAATACAATATAGAATTTTTGTATCATAATAAATCAACTTCAAATAATCTTAAAATCCATCAAAGGATGTTGACATAGATGAAATCA
Source organism: Viscum album (assembly GCA_963277665.1). NCBI lineage: Eukaryota > Viridiplantae > Streptophyta > Magnoliopsida > Santalales > Viscaceae > Viscum > Viscum album. The sequence continues at coordinate 1,929,483,401 of OY728127.1, read as the reverse complement.
AAATTCTTTTTAAAGAAATATCTCCTTTTATTTTGAAATCATTTAAGATCCATATAAAATAAAACATTTTCTTTGAAAATATTCTTATAATATTGTAAGGAAAGCTTTGAAGATTTTATAACGGCGTAAAATAACCGCACCCGCCGTATAAGTTAAAAAAACATTCTTACCTCAATTCTGTCGAAAAGGTTAAAAAGGACCTTGTTTTGAAAACGACGGAAAGATTCCTTTATAAAACTCTTATAAAAAGTCAAACAAGGGTATAAATGACTTTAACCCATATTCTTGTAAATAGTAAAAATGTTTTCAAATACATTTTTAAGAAACATGGATGTGGATGATAAAGATATCCCAGTAGATTATTACGTATAAACAACCTCAGATAATGAAGAGATTGTGAAATAACCCTTACCTTGTACTTTTCCTTGGTTGGGGTAGGTTAACCTCCTGTATAATAGTGAAATAATTGTTACTAAATTATACAAGAATCATATACATTAATATGATATCATATATGATCTTTTAATATTGATTTGATAATAATATCTTAGTATTATCGTCGTTTCGGGTGTTAACTTACTCATTTTCTTTATATGTTTTGTTACATAAGTCATGTTTGTTGTATCTTATTCATATCCAGAATGATATCAAGTCCTTAAACATCATTTTTAAATCATTAAATGATAATTATACTTGAATAGATACGATGGAGAATGAATCTCATCGCGTTCGTGGAGACGGTAGTCCGTACGTACGCACGAACGCTATTTCCATTTAATTTTTATTTTAAAAGAATCGAATCCAAATGATACATAGGTATATTACTATTCCAGTATAATATAATATTTTATATATGTTACTTAAGTTCATTAACACCATCCTTTATACGTTCCATGTGTGGTATGAACGAGTCATATCATTTTAAGGGGGCGGTAGTCCGCACTTCCTCAAATGAAATTATCGTATGTATATACAACATGAAACGAATAATGGTATGAAATAAAATGGAATTACAGAAGTTTATATATAAAATATATATCATTAATATCATATTTAATTACAGTTCCATCATAATGGCCACCATGAGAGGCGGTAAGATGTATTTGAACAATCATCGTTTCGTGAGGCGTTAGTTTGCCATCCACAGAAACATTATGTTCATCATCCATTAGATGGAGTTGTGTGTATGTGTAGTTTGAATACTTCTTATAACAACATCCTAGTATATTGAGGATACTGGTGTTGTTACAAAAGAAAGGAAATAAAAAGAGTTTGGGGGTTGAAGAAGCAAAATAAATGAAAATAATTTAAGAGAAATCGTTACCTTTAATTTAGGTAACTCACTTTGGTTGGAACCAAAGGACTTGTTGAAATGCTTTCTGCCTAAGTGGAAACTTCAAGGAGGAGGAGAGGGATGTGGGGAGCTTAGTTGGGAAGAGTTTGGACGAGCCAAGTGGCTTGAGAGGTGTGAGGAATGAGTAGAAGTGGTCTCCTTTTATAAGGGAGAGGAGGGGCTCTTTAGGAAAGAGTGAAAGTATTACTTTATAATATAATTATATTCGGTTTATAATGGTCCAAAAATCATTGAGGTCGAAGATTAGATGACTAATATTCTAAATAACATCAACCAATAAGAATTGGACAGGTTTTAGATAATATTTTAATCATTATAATATTATTTATTTCAATGATTTATTAATGAGGTAAACATTGCATCATTATTGTGTCATTAATAATTTAACTTATTTGATGTCTAAAAATTATAAATAAAATATCATAATGTAGGAAATCTTTTTAGCTTTCTAATGAATATTTATAATCGAAAATCCAACATGTATAACCCTATGTAAAAATTTTTCTTCTAAAAGATGTAAGCTTGTGCCATTTTTATTTTTATTTTAACTTTGTTAATATAAAGTGTCCCTACCCAATACAAGTGGCACCAAGGGGTCCCCAAATTGGCCCAAGGATGCTCATGGTCGGGTATGTGTCCACCAATAAGGTTAGGACACGTTTTAGGGTAATTTTGTATTATTATAATATTATTTTTTAACCCTTATTTACCGGATTTACCCTTTAACCATGGTAAATAAAATATTTACCACATTAACTATTCAAAATGTCTAAAAATAAAAGTTACCTATTTACACAATTTGAACATCCTGATTCCAAATATGGAATCCATTTTCCTAAATTCAAAACACAGAAGTGGCAGAAATTAATTTAAAATTAATTCCCGCTGTCAAAACAAAAAGCGTGTTTTTAAGAGATAATAACTATAAAAAGATTGACACTTGTTTATGTTCGGTTTAATTGTAAAATTATGTCCAATGGCCAACATTATATTAAATGGTAAAAATATATTCTAAATATACTTTAAAACCACTCAAATTCACAATTTATCACTATTAATTATTTTGATTAAAAAAGTTGTTTTTAATTAAAATTTAGTAATTTTCACTATTCATCAAAATATGAAAGTTATCCGAAATGTACCAAAATTTCACCTTAGGCTAAATTCGATATTCCGAATCCAAAAATGAAGTCCATTTTGAAGTATAAAATATATATGATTTCAAAAAGTAGATATTACTATTCATAACAGCTGGTTTGATTAGTTATGGTGTGTTAGAACTTGGTGTTGCGTACAACACATGCTATCACATTATTCAAAGAGAAGCGTACCGTAGAATATTGGGGTGTTACATTCTCCCCTCATTCAAATAATTATGTCCTTGAAATTTCTAGGGTATTACTGTATAAAAAGACTCGGGTGGTTCTTCATCATAAGTTCCTCGGGTTCCCACGTTGCCTCTTCCGTCTTATGGTTTCTCCACAAAACTTTTACCAGACGCGTCGCCCGGTTTCTCAGCACTTGTTCTCTCGTATCAAGAATCTTGACGGGCTCTTCGCAATAAGACAGATCGGGTTCCGGTTCTAATTCCTCATAGGTGAGTACATGCGTCGGATCAGGCATGTATTTCCTCAATAGAGATACGTGGAACACATCGTGAACTTTGGAGAGACTTGGCGGCATTGCAAATCGATAAGCTACAACCCCAATTCATTCTAGAATTTCGAAAGGTCCGATGTACCTGGGACTCAATTTACCTTTCTTACCAAAACGTATGACTCCCTTCCAAGGAGATACCTTCAGAAAAACATGATCACCGACTTGAAATTCCAAATCCTTCCTTCGATTATCGGCATAGCTCTTCTGCCTACTTTGAGCTTCTTTGATGTGATTTTGTATTACTTTCACCTTTTCCACCGTTTCCTCCACCAGTTCTGGGCCTACAAGTTTTCTTTCACCAACGTCATCCCAACAGGTTGGTGTACGACATCTCTTTCCGTATAACGCTTCATATGGTGCCATCTGAATACTCGAATGGAAGCTATTGTTATAGGAAAATTCTACCAAAGGTAAATATTGATCCCACATACCCTGAAAGTCAAGTGAGCAAGATCTCAACATGTCTTCTAAGGTTTGAATAGTCTGTTCTGATTGTCTGTCTGTCTGAGGGTGGTAAGAAGTGCTCAAATGAAGTTCAGTATCCAGGGATTTCTGAAGACTTTTCCAGAATCTTGAAGTAAAACGGGGATCACGATCAGAAATAATTGATAGGGGTACTCCATGAAGTCTCACAACTTCATTAATATATAGTCTTGCTAGACGTTCTAGGGGTATATCTTCTCTTATAGCAAGAAAATGTGCTGTCTTGGTAAGACGATCAACAATAACCCATATTGCATCGTTCCTTCTAGGAGTCTTTGGTAGCCCCATGACAAAGTCCATCGTAACAATGTTCCATTTCCACTCCGGTATAGGAAGAGGTTGCATGACTCCTCCAGGCTGTTTCCTTCCAGCTTTCACTTGTTGACAAACCATACATCTTGACACAAAATCAGCAATCTCCCTCTTCATGTTGTCCCACCAAAAATGTTCCTTCAAATCTCTATACATTTTGGTGCTCCCAGGGTGTATAGAGAAATTGGAACTATGAGCATCATCCAGCAATTCCCTTTTTAGATCAGGTATATTGGGAACACAAAGTCTCTTCCCGAATTTCAAAATTCCATCTTCATACACAAAGTCTCTCAATCTCCCATCATTCACAGCTTTAATCTTCTTTTGGAATTCTTCATCATCGGTCTGAGAACTCTTAATCCTTTCTAGTAAAGATGGTTTGGCAACCATTTGAAAAAGCATTAATGTTTCACCTTCCCTGGTTATTCCCATGTCCATCTTCACTAGATCCATGAAAATTGGATCCCTTTCAATTCTCATATTGTTCAAAACTCCATGGTCTTTTCTACTCAAAGCATCTGCCACCTTGTTTGCCTTCCCCGGGTGGTAGTGTATCGTACAATCATAATCCTTGAGTAATTCAAGCCATCTCCTTTGCCTCATGTTGAGTTCTTTTTGTGAGAAAATATACTTCAAACTCTTGTGATCAGTATAAATCTCACATTTTTCACCATAGAGGTAGTGCCTCCATATTGTCAAAGCAAAGATCACAGCTGCTAACTCAAGATCATGAGTAGGATAGTTTTGTTCATGAATTTTCAACTGTCGTGATGCATAGGCAATAACTCTATCATTCTGCATAAGGACACAGCCAAGTCCTTTCTTCGATGCATCACTATAAATAACGAACCCATCATTCCCCGATGGTAGAGTCAATATAGGAGCATTGACTAATCTTCTCTTCAGTTCTTCAAAACATTCTTCACACTCTTTTGTCCAAACAAATTTAACCCCTTTACGTGTGAGCTTCGTTAATGGGTTAGCCAATCGGGCAAAATTCTGGACGAAATGTCGATAATAACCTGCCAGACCAATAAAACTGCGTACCTCAGTTATATTCGTAGGTGCTGGCCATTCTTGGATTGCCTTGGTCTTAGAAGGATCAACAGAGATTCCATCTTTTGAGACAATATGGCCAAGAAAAGAAATCTCCTGAAGCCAGAATTCACACTTGCTAAACTTCCCATATAATTCATGCCTCCTCAGAGTCTTCAAGATAATGCGCAAGTGATTTTCATGATCTTCGTAGGTTTTGGAGTATACCAAGATATCATCAATAAATACCACCACAAATTCATCGAGATACTCCTTGAAAACTATATTCATCAAATCCATGAATACAGATGGTGCATTAGTCAATCCAAACGACATTACGGTAAACTCGTAATGCCCGTACCTGGTTCGAAATGCTGTCTTCGGAATGTCTTCCTTCTTCACACACAACTGATGGTATCCAGATCGAAGGTCAATCATTGAAAAGTATTGAGCTCCATGAAGTTGGTCAAATAAATCATCAATACGAGGTAGGGGATACTTGTTCTTTATCGTTATAGCATTGATCTCCCTGTAGTCGATACATAACCTCATAGATCCATCTTTCTTTTTAACAAAAAGAACAGGGTCTCCCCATGGAGAAACACTAGGGCGAATAAATCCCTTATTACTCAATTCCTCTAGTTGTTTCTTTAGTTCGACTAACTCTACAGTGGCCATTCTGTAAGGGGTCTTCGATATAGGCCTTGATCCAGGAATCAAATCAATGGAAAACTCAACTTCTCGTTCTGGAGGATGTCCAGGTAAATCTTCTGGAAATACATCTACAAATTCATTCACAACAGGTACATCCTCTATTTGAACATTCCTTTCCTCATCGACAGTTATTTCATTCTCTTCCTCCCCAATAATTGAATTAAGTTGAGCTACTGGGGGTGGATCTAAATAAGAATTAGGTGGTGACGATTCTGCTCTAAAAATAAGTTGCTCCTTATCATTATCATCAAGAATCGTAACCTCTTTCTTCTTACAATAAATCTTCGCATCATAGTCCGAAAGCCAGTCCATACCGAGGATTATATCAAACTCAATCATAGGTATGACGATGAAATCAGCAGATAAAGAAAATTTATGTGCTCTAATGGGGACTGATTCACAAAACTTTGTTGCAACGATACTTCCCTTAGGAGTTTTAACTGAAAACTCCCTTATTAAATAAAATTGGAAATATCTAATTTTCTTAGCAAAATGGGAAGATATGAAACAATGCGATGATCCAGAATCAAATAATGCATTTGCTAAACTTGAGGAAACCATTAAATTACCTGCCACCACGTCTTTCGGAGCTTCTACCTCAGCAGTAGTGATAGCATAAGCCTGGCCTTGATCCCTTGGCCTTTTCTGAGGTAAGTTCTCCTGACGCTTAGGACATGCATTTGCATAATGCCCCATCTCCCTGCAATTATAGCACTGAACGTTGGTAGCTTCCTTCTTCCCCTTGCAATCATGAGCTTGGTGGCCTTTTTCACCACACTTGTAACAGACTCCCATTCCCTTTAAGCAAGTACCAGGATGTTTCTTCCCGCATTTACCACAAGATGGATATTCAACCTTTCCCTTCTTCCCCTTATTTCCATTCCCAGATTGATCAGCAGGTCTCTTCTTCTCTTGCTTTGCTTTAAAGTCATAAGACTTAGAGAATTCCATTTCGGTCTTGATAGCACATGAGACAATGTCTTCGTACGATGAAAAGGATTATGAGACTAACGCTCGACGGAGAAATGGTTTTAACCCATCAAAGAAACGATCAATCTTACTTCTTGGGTTGCGAATATAATCTCCAGCATACCTCACTAACCTTGTAAAGTTAGCCTCATACTTTGTGACATTCTCATCCTCCTTTTGTCTCAGACTCAGAAATTGTCTTTCCATATCTGCACGATGGTCGCGAGGAAAGTATTTTTCTAAAAACAGATCTTTGAACTCCATCCATTCCATATTTGATACTTCATCATCTTCCTTCATGTTCTGAATCAATGACCACCATTGATCAGCATCTCCAGTGAGGCGGTAAACTGCAATGATAACTTTTTCCCTTTCACTGCTCCCCAAAGCCTGAAATATTTTCTCTAGGGAAAATATCCATTGCTCAGCTACTAAGGGATTTGTACTCCCATTGAACGTTGGTGGTTGTTGCCTCATGAATCGATCTAACATTGATCCTCCACGCTGCGGATCAGGGTGCTCCATACGGGTAAGGTTATTATTCATAACCTGAGTAAGTTGTCCCAGTATGGTGATTAGCTGATCGGCACCAGTTGCATCACCAGCCCCACTATAATTATCTTGAGCAGGAGGGAAATCCCTACATGGAGTGCGTGCATTGATACGGTTTCCATTTCTTCCACTAGGCGCCATTTCTAAACAATGGCATAAAATAGATCAGTTTATGAATCAAAATACATAATCCCATACTTATAAAACACTTATCATAAATTGAACTATTTATGGAAATAATCCATAATCATAAAAATGTTTTCTTTGAGGAAGTATATACTCATAAACCCTTCATAATGATTTGTAAAGATAGTGAGAGTTATCCTAAGAATATCCCCCGGGAGTGTCGTAACCAAGAGTGCAGCAAGGCCCGTTGTCGTGCACCAGTTCCCATTCGAGTCTAGCTCAAAGCGGTGTTTTCGGGTTTTACCCCTAGGTACATCTGTGCCAGAGCCGCCTCTACCTGCTCGTATCCAGACAGGGATGTATTGCTCGGAAAACTCACAAAATCTCTACAATACCAAAATTCTAGGAAGTTATTCTATACTAATCCTCAGTGTTCATCTTAGGTCTACGTGCTCTAATCAGAGTTTATCTTAATCTAGTTTCCAAGGTTTGTACTAAACTTCCTCTGATACCAACTGTAACGCCCCGACCCCAGCTACCCAGAGTCGGTGCATTATTACATAACATTGGCATGATCACAAGAAAGATCAAATCCCGAAAGACCGATTGGTTTAGTAGCCTTGGAAACACTAGATATAATCATAAAGTTTTACATTACATTTCAAAGTGAAAAACTACTACAACAACAATGTCTTCATATCCACACTATTAACCCCTCATAATATCCATGCAAGTCATTCATAATTTACTTCTTCACTACCTGGGAAAAATAAAACATAGAAAAGGGGTGAGCTCAAATGCCCAGTAAGGATAACAATATAGCGGAACATTCAAAAAAATCATAAACATTTAAGGCAATGAATTACTAAAACAAAAGCCTTTTAAAATTGAACTTCAACATAGTATGGCAAAAGTAATATGAAATAATGCCATTTACTTATTCACATGGATATTCTACTAATCGAATAATCAAATGCAATATCAATAACCACTTTCATAATGTTGGAATGCATAATGCCAGACTATCATAACCACATAGCCAAGGCCTCGTGCCAAGACTACAAATAAGATTTTGTCAAGGCCTTGTGCCAAGACACTAGTTTGTCTCATGAGACCTACCGATGCATCGAGGAGCTATAGCAGGCTCCACCCGTCACTTATTAAGTCCAATGCATTCCCATATGAAAAGGTTTAAACATAACATAAACATTCGTATTAAAACTAGCATACAAAATGTCAAATATTTCACCATAAACTGTGAATGGTATAAAAATAGCTCATCCATAGTCAAACATATCACAAAACCTTCAATACAATATAGAAGTTTTGTATCATAATAAATCAACTTCAAATAATCTTAAAATCCATCAAAGGATGTTGACATAGATGAAATCAAAATTCTTTTTAAAGAAATATCTCCTTTTATTTTGAAATCATTTAAGATCCATATAAAATAAAACATTTTCTTTGAAAATATTCTTATAAGCTTGTAAGGAAAGCTTTGAAGATTTTATAACGGCGTAAAATAACCGCACCCGCCGTATAAGTTAAAAAAAACATTCTTACCTCAATTCTGTCGAAAAGGTTAAAAAGGACCTTGTTTTGAAAACGACGGAAAGATTCCTTTATAAACCTCTTATAAAAAGTCAAACAAGGGTATAAATGACTTTAACCCATATTCTTGTAAATAGTAAAAATGTTTTGAAATACATTTTTAAGAAACATGGATGTGGATGATAAAGTTATCCCAGTAGATTATTATGTATAAACAACCTCAGATAATGAAGAGATTGTGAAATAACCCTTACCTTGTACTTTTCCTTGGTTGGGGTAGGTTAACCTCCTGTATAATAGTGAAATAATTTTTACTAAATTATACAAGAATCATATACATTAATATGATATCATATATGATCTTTTAATATTGATTTGATAATAATATCTTAGTATTATCGTCGTTTCGGGTGTAAACTTACTCATTTTCTTTATATGTTTTGTTACATAAGTCATGTTTGTTGTATCTTATTCATATCCAGAATGATATCAAGTCCTTAAAAATCATTTTTAAATCATTAAATGATAATTATACTTGAATGGATACGATGGAGAATGAATCTCATCGCGTTCGTGGAGACGGTAGTCCGTACGTACGCACGAACGCTATTTCTATTTAATTTTTATTTTAAAAGAATCGAATCCAAATGATACATAGGTATATTACTATTCCAGTATAATATAATATTTTATATATGTTACTTAAGTTCATTAACACCATCCTTTATACGTTCCATGTGTGGTTTGAACGAGTCATATCATTTTAAGGGGGCGGTAGTCCGCACTTCCTCAAATGAAATTATCGTATGTATATACAACATGAAACGAATAATGGTATGAAATAAAATGGAATTAAAGAAGCTTATATATAAAATATATATCATTAATATCATACTTAATTACAGTTCCATCATAATGGCCACCATGAGAGGCGGTAAGATGTATTTGAACAATCATCGTTTCGTGAGGCGTTAGTTTGCCATCCACAGAAACATTATGTTCATCATCCATTAGATGGAGTTGTGTGTATGTGTAGTTTGAATCCTTCTTATATAAACATCCTAGTATATTGAGGATACTGGTGTTATTACAAAAGAATGGAAATAAAAAGAGTTTGGGGGTTGAAGAAGCAAAATAAATGAAAATAATTTAAGAGAAATCGTTACCTTTAATTTAGGTAACTCACTTTGGTTGGAACCAAAGAACTTGTTGAAATGCTTTATGCCTAAGAGGGAAACTTCAAGGAGGAGGAGAGGGATGTGGGAGCTTAGTTGGGCAGAGTTTGGACGAGCCAAGTGGCTTGAGAGGTGTGAGGAATGAGTAGAAGTGGTCTCCTTTTATAAGGGAGAGGAGGGGCTCTTTAGGAAAGAGTGAAAGTATTACTTAATAATATAATTATATTCGGTTTATAATGGTCCAAAAATCATTGAGGTCGAAGATAAGATGACTAATATTCTAAATAACATCAACCAATAAGAATTGTACAGGTTTTATATAATATTTTAATCATTATAATATTATTTATTTCAATGATTTATTAATGAGGTAAACATTGCATCATTATTGTGTCATTAATAATTTAACTTATTTGATGTCTAAAAATTATAAATAAAATATCATAATGTAGGAAATATTTTTTGATTTCTAATGAATATTTATAATCGAAAATCCAACATGTATAACCCTATGTAAAAATTGTTCTTCTAAAAGATGTAAGCTTATGCCATTTTTATTTTTATTTTAACTTTGTTAATATAAAGTGTCCCTACCACATACAAGTGGCTCCAAGGGGTCCCCAAATTGACCCAAAGATGCTCATGGTAGGGTATGTGTCCACCAATAAGGTTAGGACACGTTTTAGGGTAATTTTGTATTATTATAATATTGTTTTTTAACCCTTATTTACCGGATTTACCCTTTAACCATGGTAAATAAAATATTTACCACAGTAACTATTCAAAATGTCTAAAAATAAAAGTTACCTATTTACACAATTTGAACATCCTGATTCCAAATATGGAATCCATTTTCCTAAATTAAAAACACAGAAGTGGCAGAAATTAATTTAAAATTAATTCCCGCTGTCAAAACAAAAAGCGTGTTTTTAAGAGATAATAACTATAAAAAGATTGACACTTGTTTATGTTCGGTTTAATTGTAAAATTATGTCCAATGACCAACATTATATTAAATGGTAAAAATATATTCTAAATATACTTTAAAACCACTCAAATTCACAATTTATCAGTATTAATTATTTTGATTAAAAAAGTTGTTTTTAATTAAAATTTAGTAATTTTCACTATTCATCAAAATATGAAAGTTATCTGAAATGTACCAAAATTTCACCTTAGGCTAAATTCGATATTCCGAATCCAAAAATGAAGTCCATTTTGAAGTATAAAATATATATGATTTCAAAAAGTAGGTATTACTATTCATAACGGCTAGTTTGATTAGTTATGGTGTGTTAGAACATGGTGTTGCGTACAACACACGCTATCACATTATTCAAAGAGAAGCGTACCGTAGAATCTTGGGGTGTTACAATAATGGTATCAGAGGGAAGTTGAGAGATAGGATGGAGTCTTGGGTTAGGAACAGTTATGATTTCATGGGATGTTAGGGAAACATTGTTGGGGGATCATGGTGTATGAAATAGGCCAGGGAAGACAGACTAGGGCATGAGATTTTAGGCCCCACATGATCCGATGCGAGGAATCTATACCGACTAAATGACCAAATAAGGCTGCACTGATTTTAGGGTAGAGACCCTAGGGGAAGTACATTCATCATAGTGAATTGTGTTCATGTGTTTCATGGGAATTATGAGGATTAAAATTGATATGAATCCAAAGAGAATTTAACAACAGTATTCTACACTACTCGGGCTTAAGCATTCCTTGTTTAAATTTCAGCTATGGCACCAGGGAGACGACCAAGAGTAGTGCAGACGATTGAGGCCACTTATGTTGCTTTGGCTGATGTACATAGGGCTGACCGAGAGTAGGATGACTAGTGGCAGAGTATGCTTCATGTATTCAAGAGTAAGACCCTTGGGAAGTACGAGGGTAGCGTATCAGATGTGGATACAAATAGATGGCTCAAGGAGATAGTGATAGCTTTCGGCTTGATTCGGGCTCCGACAGAGTACTGGGTTCATCTGGACTTTATCCATATGCGGGGAGCAGGGCGTTAGTGGTGGATGATATATCTCAGGGAAAATAAGGAGGATGAGCTTGTGTGGTATGATTTCAAGAGGGAGTTCCGAGCGGAATTCCTCTCTTCCATGATGAAGGCTGAAAAGAGGCAGGAGCTTCCATCCCCCTAGTAGGGGGCTTGTGAGTAAGGTTGTTGGGGATCAAGTACAAGGATCTCCTTCACATTTCTCTGGACCACTTACCGGATGAGGATTCTTGGGCGAGACATTTGGAGGAGGCACTTCGACATTCACTTCAGTATGTTGATACTCACATCAACTTACTGGACAACTTAGAGGTCCAGAAGAAAGCGGAAGTGGTGAAAAGGATGCACATGCTTGAAGGTGGATCACCAGAGGGAATCCATTTTGGCTCGTCAAAGGGGAAGGCCTTCAACAACATTCCTCCATCATCAGGACCCTCTAGGTTTCGACCAGTTTGATGCAGACCTCAGGAGTTCCAGTTTTGATCCTCTGGTCCTTGCACTTTTTTTTCTGGCCCAAGAACGAGATGCTTCGTCTATGGGAGCCATGGAAACCATCAGAATCAGTTCCTGGACTGAGTACCACACGACGGGGGTGGTCAGGTTCAGCACCCACCTAAGCCTTATCATATTCTAGAATGGCACCTTCAGCAGCAGCAGCAGCTGTGAAGGAAGGCTCCCGCCCCTCCAAGACAAGACGTGGCGGGAGGAGGCCGACCTCAGGGCACTCCCCAGGGACCTCGAACAGGGCGTGGTCAGGGAGGCAGCCGACAACCAAGAGGTAGAGGAGTTGGGCTTGGGAAGTTGCACGCCGTGGAGGCAGCGGTTCCAACAGGGCCAGAGGTCGTTCGAGTTACGATCATCTTGTTTAGTACTCTTGCATATGCCTTGTTCGATACAGAAGAATCACACTCCTTTGTTACATGCAGTCTGGCATGTGCCCTAGGTTTAGACGTCGAGAGGGTTTCAACGCCCCTGGTGGTGAGCACGCCAGTCGGAGGTCAGAACAACTTTCTTTATGTATGCTGAGGATGTAGACTAATGATAGGGCCACATCAATCTATCAGGGATCTTCTACTGTTGAATATACGACCATACGATGTCATCAAAATAATTTATTGTATGTTCTCTATATGCACCGTCATTGAATGCTTCCGAGGAAGGGTCATTTTTAAAGTTTTGGGCAGTCAACGCCTAACTTTCATCAGTGAGCAGGGTTGTCAGAAAATCAGCAGACGGGAGGAGCCCCTCCATTCCCTTTTGGCTGAACTATCAGTGGAGTATGTGGATGTAGAGATGTTGTATGTCCTAGGTATCGTCATTGAGTTTATGGGGGTCTTCTCAGAAAAGGAGGTGAATCTTCCCCCTCAACGTGATGTTGAGTTCAGGATAGATGTGCAACCTGGCGCCCATCCGATTTCGATGGCTCCCTACCGGATGGCACCATCTGAGTTGCGGGAGTTGCAGATCAAGATTGATGATATGATGAATACGGGTTTTGGTTAGCCAAGTGCGTCACCATGGGGTGCCCCTGTCTTGTTTGAAAATAAGGAGAATGGTGGTATAAGGTTGTGCATAGACAACATGAGACTAAATCAGGTGACTGTCAAGAATCGCTACACTCTCCTAAGGATAAACGTTCTCTTTGACCAGCTGAGGGGTGTTGGTTGGTTCTCAAAGGTTGATCTGCGTTCTGGATATCACCAAGTGACTGTGAGGGAGGGAGATATCTCCATGACTACCTTCAGGTGTAGACATGGGCACATTGAGATTGTGGTCATGCCGTTCAGCATTACAAACTCTCCAGCTGTGTTCATGGTACTCATGAACTTCATCTTCCGGGAATACCTTGATCGGTTCATAGCCGTGTTTATTGATGACATCCTCATCTACTCATGATCCAAGGAGGATCACACTGATAAACTGAGAATGGTTTTAGAAGTCCTCTGACGACACCAGCTCTTTGGAAAATTGTCCATGTTCAAGTTCTAGATGCAATAAGTGCATTTCGATGGGCACGTAGTGTCTTATAAGGGGATAGTAGTGGACCCATCAAAGGTTGAGGTGGTTGTTTCTTGGAAAGCACCCAAGAGCGTGATAGAAGTTCGTGGTTTCCTATGACTGGAAGGTTGCTATTGGAGGATCGTGCCCAAATTCTCTCAAGTGGTGGCACCTTTTAGAGCCTTGACCAAGAAGGACCAGGATTCCGTGTGGAATGTGCAGTGGGAGGGAACCATCCTTTATCTAAAGGAAAAGTTGGTAAGTGCCCATGTGCTGAGGTTTCTAGAATAAGGGGCAGTGTATGAGGTGTTCTATGATTCTTAAGGGCAAGGCCTCAGATGTGTGTTGATGTAGCGGCATGGGGTGATCTTATATGGGTCTAGGTAGTTAGGTCCCAATGACCGTAACAATTCCACCCATGATCTAGAGCTTGTGGAGGTCGTGTTCGCTCTAAATTTGTGGTGTAATTACCTCGTCGGGGAGCGCTTCGTGGTCTTCACCGATCACAAAAGATTGATGTATATCTTCTCCCAACGGGACCTCAACTTACGGTAGCAAAGAAGGATGGAGTTCCTTCAAGACTAAGACATCGAGCTTTCATACACCTCAGGAATGGGGAATGTAGTGGTTGTTTCCTTGAGGAGGAAGTCACATAAGGATGTAGGTCAAGAGTCGGTAAATGCTTGGAAGACGATGGAGGAGTTGGTTTCCCTGAACCTGGATGCAAGGATGGAAGGTTGTAGAGGTTTCCTATATCAGACGATAGTGTGGTATTCTCTGTTGCAGAAGGTAGAGGAGTCCCAATGGGGAGACTCAGAATGAGAAGTGATGCATGAGAAGGTTAACCAAGGTGATGCTCCCGAAGGGCGGATGGAGGATGGTCAGAATTGGGTGCTTTTCTGAGGAAATATGTTTGTTCCAAGGTGATGCGGGAGAGAGTTCTTATTGAGTACCAAAACACACCCCTACAGGTGCACCCTGGAGTTTCCATGATGTACCAGGGCTTGAGAGGTTAGTTTTGTTCGCTCGGGGTGAAGTGGGCAGTGGCAGAGTTCTTGGATAGATTCCTAGTGTGTCCGTAGGTGAAGGCTAAACATCGTGTTCCAGAATATTTGTTGCGGCATTTGGATATCTGTGAGTGGAATTGGGATGAAATATAAATGGATTTAATCATAGGACTATCCAAGGATCAAGGATGCTGCGATTCTATCTTTGTAGTGGTGGACCGGTTGAAGAAATCAGCTCACTTCCTGGAAATCAAGGAGTCGGGTTTAGTGGAAGCCATAGTGCATAGGTACATGGATGAGGTGGTGTAGATTCATGGAGTTCTGAGATCCATAGTCTTGGATAGGGATGCACGGTTTACCTCACGAATCTATAGAGGATTACACCATGATGATGGCACCCACATACATCTTAGGACTGCTTTCCATCCCCAGATAGATGGACAGACAAAACGCACCATCCAGATATTGGAGGATATGCTGCAAGCATGTATACTAAATTTTGGTGGATCGTGGGTGTGATTGGTTCATCTCGTAGTGTTTTCCTACTATAATAGCTATCACTCTACCATTGGCATGGCTTCTTTCGATGATTTGTACGGATGGTCGTTTTGCTGACCTGTGTGCTGGACAGAGGTTGGGGAAACAAGTGTTCTTGGCCCAGAAGTGGTGCATAGCATGATGAAGAAGGTTCAACTTATCTGGGAGATGATGAAGACGGAACATGAACGACAAAATTCATATGCCGACAATAGGAGGAGACCCATGGAGTTTGGGGTCAGGTACCACGTGTTCTTGAAGGTCTCCCCTCAGCGTGGACAACAGAGGATCCGTAGGGGGAGTAAGCTTTCTCCTAGATTCATCGGCCCCTTTGATGTGTTGTGGCGGGTCAGAGAAGTGGCTTATCAGTTTGTGCTACCACCACTGCTACTGAGGATACATAACATCATCCATGTATCAAAACTCCGACAATATCTATAAGATGATTCACACATCCTCTACTGGGGAAAGCTAGATATCGAGGACGACGCGACCATTATGGAAAGACCAGTAAGGATCGAGGATCATGAGGATAAGGTGATCTGAGGACAAACCATCCCTTTCGTTCATGTGTTTTGGAGGCATGTTGGTATCGAGGAAAGTACATGGGAGCGGGAGACGCATATGTGGGCCCAATACAGATAGCTGCTTTGAGTTTTGTTCTGTTTTTTCAGTACTTGTTGTGATTTAATGCTGACCTTGTTGGTTTATGAGATATTTTGTTTCCCTACCTGGGGAGTGTTGTGAAATTTCCTGACTGTGGATAAGGGAGGACGTGATCCATAATCAAGACGAATTATGGTGGATGTGGTTAAACCCATGCGGGCGAGTTAGTGCCACCAAAGCAGATAGTATCTTGACATAGAGGGAAGAACTCCATAATCCATATGACTGGATAGTTTACCCGTGGGTGTTTCTGAGTTACTTGAGGGAGATGTGTTTCTAGATGTCGATGAGGTTCACTCCTGAGAGGTATCTTTTTAGGAGGTTGTCCGGACCCCCTCTATCATTCTAGTATGGTTTTGATTCTCGAAGGTGAGACTAGTTTGATAGGAATCTAATGTGATGGTCCAGGCCCTCATGGTCCACCCCTTTTCCAAAATCTGGATCCCAAGGGTGGCGTCTCGGTGGGTGCGATCGATCGGTTCGCGACGTGCGACCGATTGGCATGCGACCAATCACTGTGCGACCGATCGGTAAGACCGATCAGTTGGACCGACCAATGTGACCGATCGGTGGGACCGAATAGTATGACACGATCGGTGTGGCACAAATCAGTGCCTCACCGATCTGTGCAACCGATCGGTGCAACTGATCGGTGGGATCGACCGGTGTATGGCAAGATCGGTGTGTCACCGATCAGTTCCACACTAATCGGTGCAACCTATCGGTGCATGGAATGATCGATGTGTCCCCGATCGGTTTGTCACACGATCAGAGTTTCACCGATCGGTGCCTCACCGATCGGTGTGTTTCATGATCAGTGCAACCCGACCATGCCGGGTTTTTCTTCTGCGGTTTCTCTTATAACACAACTTTTAGTAATTTTTAAACTTTTGGAAGTGGTTCATGTCCGTTTTTAAGCCCTTAATCAATGTTTAAATTTCTTAGGGTGGGGAGACCCTCAACCGACCCAACTGTGTGTCTGCACATGGTACCCTACATTTATATATAATCCTTTAAAATCACAGCTGTAACTACCTTTTCCAATCATTAAATAACAATTAATCCCATCATGTGTCACCACCCAACCACGTGGGAGACCTTGATCCGACGTTAATTCCGTTCAAATCCCCATGTCCCGTAACAACAGGATATTATATATATATCACATGGGAATTTATTTTTCTTCTTCTTTCTTTCTTTTGGTCGGCCTAATTTTATTCCCACTACGTTTGGAGTCTCCCTTCCCGAGGAAAGAGGTTCATCTGTGCCCGAACCTTCCTGATCACCCATGGAGTCCCCAACATTCTTGGCAAATGGAAAACATCAATCATTGATCAACAAGGTGGGGTTTTTCCTTCGTCCCTCCTTACTGTGTATCTTGTGTGGTGGGTATGCTTTTTTTCTGTGGGGATTGATGAAGAAAACATAATGGAGATAATGAAAGGAACTTTAAATAATAAATGGTCTGTGATCGATGTTCTGATGTAATCATTTATGTTGATATGTGTTGTGAACTTTATGGGCTTGAGCTCATTGAAAATCATAGTCATTGGTGTACATTCCTTGCGTACTAAAGAACCCTTGTCATTTGTGATGAATAAATAACTATAATATGGAAATTTTTTAGCCACCTAAAATCGGTTTGGTTTAAATGGACGTTCAGTAAAACATGAATCCCTTTGTGATCCCCCTATTAACAAAAAAATAAGAACCTAAAAAATGATGTGCTCGAACCTGGGTGTTCCCACTCTATTTTGGTAGTAGTTTTGTTGTTCTTCTTGGTGCTTATGGGATGATGTCAATGGGGATGTGATCCTCGGTTGTGGCATAGTTGTTGGTTGGGAATTTGATGTTGTGTGGGCTGTATCTCGGGGCCTGCTTTGGTTCCAGTACATTGAGGGATCTCATTTCACAAGAGAACTGGGTGTGAATGCATAATTTTCCATTTGACTGTTTCCCTTTTCCTGGATTGCGGTTATGCATGTTAGTTTCCTAGTAGTGCCAAATTTACATATATGGGATCACCTAAACATGAAACTAAGAATGGGTTAAATGAGGAATTGGTTTTGTGAATGAGTTGTGACTTGGCTGTGAGTCTCTTACATTTCTCTTATGAATGAACTGTAACGAGGGTGTTTGTGCTTGGTTGGCTTTGGGATCCCTAGGTTGGGATGAGTGCTTGTTATATATAATTAATTGTATTTCTTATGTTTCTTATTTGTGCCCCACACAAGTTGATCACTTTGTTCCGAACACACCCGTTACACGGGGGAGGGTGTTTTTTCCAACACTGATGAGTGGCTAGTTATTAGCTCAATTCTGTCCCTTTCCCAAATATCCCAAGACTCTTCGGGTATGATGTGATGGACTGAGGTTCATTGTATCCCATGATTCTTTGGGAGGGTAGTTGTGGTGGTTGACCCACGTTTGTGCTGGCAGGTTGTTCCCTAGAATCTTCGGGATGTGTCCCAGGTGTCTTATGGCATGGCAGTAGTTGTTCTGGATCAGGTGTCTGCGGGCATGGTTATGCGTGGTGGTTGTGGCCCATGATTTTGCGGGTGGGATGGTGGTTGTGATCCAGGTGTTTTGTGGTCGGGATGTGTGGTTGTGTCCCAGGTGTGTGTGGGCGGGTGTGGCAGTGGGACTACAGTGAGAATGGAGGGATTTTTATGATGCGTAGGATGTCTTCAATAACCAGTGGGAATGTGGCACGCGGTACCCAAACATCGATGTGATATTACTATACATCACTTGATTTTTGTTATTTGTGGTGATTTCCTTAGTAAGGCTTGGGTGGATAGTTTACCTTGTTAGATGTTTTGGTTATCTTTTTTTATCACATGGCATTAGAATGCCTCTCCACTTGTGCACGAGGGCCTTTGATTTTCCTTACTGAGTATATTTATATGCTCATCATATGTATATAAACATCTTTCATATTTCTTGGAGGACATCAGGGATCGTACAAGACCGTACTAGCTCAGACCATGGGGCAGTTGTTGTGTTTTTTTTCAATTTTCATGGTAATTTACCATTGGAGTTCTTGTGGCATATATCATTTAATTTTGAAAATGCATGTTGGAATGGTTTACTTTGGGATTTAAATTTACTTAAAGCTTTGGTGTTGTTTTAGTTGATAATTTATTTACCAATCCTATAAAAATAAATATTTAATACCTTCTATGTTGTGTGTGATTCTATACCCTTGGTGATGGTCGTCACTCCGAGACCTATCGATGGCGAGTCTCGGGGGGTCATTATCTATCTTTAAACATAAATAAGGAAGGTTCTAGAAATCTTCTATCCCTTATCTCCTTTTTGGTGAAGGCTGGTCGTGATAGATCCCATCTTCAAATAACAGATGATCAAAACAACCATATTGATACAGGGCAAGAGGTCCAAAAGGGTCCAATGAAATATGATACAAGGTGGAATCATTTTCACATGGATCCTCATAGATGAATATTTATGAGATTTTATGTATGAAGAGTGAGAGAAACTTACAATGAATAAAGGTTATTGGCATTAAAAAGGGAAGATTCTTTTTAAATAGAAGAAATAGTTTCATAATCCCTTAAATCCAGATCATGATCAATAAAATTGTTTTTGAAAATATAAAATATTTCCTAGAATTAGTAATTTTAATATCTATTATTTATATCTTTTAATTGTCTTAGAAACTATTCAAAAAATGGTATTATGTTTATTTTACTATTAATATATTTTAATAGGGGAGAATTGCAGCAAAATGGAAAACTTGGTATTTTTTTAGAATTTTGACAAACTACTATTAATGACTCACCAAATGGATAATCATCCATTATATGGTTCACCATTGGAAGACTCTACATTGGATGAGTCACTATTCCGTTAGTAAGTATTGGATGACCCATCGTTGTGAGTCACTACTGGGTGAGTCATTGTTGTGAGTGACCATCATGAGTCACCGTTGGGGACCTACCTTCAGCAACTCAACACTTCTAACTCACTAATTGGGACTCACCATTTTGAGTCGCCTTCCTAATTCACTAATGTGACTAACCATTTTATGACCTACGGCTAGAAAAAATATGAATTTTGGAAAACTCATAAAATGCGTCAATATTACCTCCTAGAATACCATAAAGACCGTACATTCACAATGTAATAGGACACAACGATCCAAAACATTACATCAAACACATCAAACACTATTATCACCATTTTTAATTCAAACCAATCCCTGAAGGATAATAAGTGTCCGAACAACAACGAATTGATATATAACTAACGAATTCCCCTACCCATGAAACATAACTAAAATCCAGACATGTCTACATTCAATAATAAACCCAACTATGTTGTTTGAAAGCTAAAGTGAAACCTCAAAATAGTAAAACCACACCTCCAGCATCATCACACCCAACCCATTAATATACACTCAACAAATGAAAAAAATACTCACTATCCAAACACACAAAATAGATAATATTGTTTTCAATATCAGGATATTATCAGCTACATGCATCACTGACATTTCTGCATGAGTTTATTCACATAATAATAAATGTATCTCGATTAGGAATCAGGTCATCCACATATCACAAGTCAGGACATAAAGACCAATTAATCAAATCATATAATAGCAAATATAGTCCAAAAATGGCATCATATGAAAAAATATGACAATGAAATACTCTGAACAACCATCAATATTGGGCATTAATATGTACTTCTTGAACCTATGTAATGTCATCACAGACACCGTGTGTCTACAAAATACAAACAAAAGCAATGGACTATCCATGAACCAGCTTCCATTGAAGATCCTAGATCATTATCAGTCACTCCACATTTTTTGTTTCATTTAAAAAATCCAACTCCCCTAGTCGATGAAATTGTAGTAATCATGATGATACCGAATAATCAAAGTGATTTAAATGACATTTTGGATCCTCTTGACCTATGGGTGGAAATATAAATAGGTATGCCACTTTTCCAACTCGTCCCAACACATCGAAGGGTATGAGGAAAATGGTATAATGAAAACTCCCTCTGATATACCTCCAATATCAACGTTGAGTGGAATCCATCAAGAAAACATGGTCCCCATCATTGAAATCCAATGGACACCTTCTACGATTAGAATATGTCTTCTCCTAGTATTGGACTAACTTCATCGTATCACAATCTTATTAAACCTTGTCTGTCGTTCTCTACACAACCATGGGGACCTGAACAACTTTCTCCCAAACCTCTTTCATGTACAATGGTGAAAGACAAGGTATTTGGAACAAGGATTCAAATGGATCCCTAAAAATGGATATGTGATATATATTATTATATGAAAACTCTACCAATGGTAGGTTTTGTACCCATGATCCACCAATGTCCAAGACACATTCTCGTAACATATCTCCCAACCTCTAGATACTCCATTTTATATACCGATTTATCTGAGGGATGATAGCAGTGTTGACACGTAACGTATTTCCCAATGCAAGCTGTAATCCCAAACAGACTCATGATTTAAAATTGGAATGAAAATTTGATCTGATGCATCTCAGTACTCCATGAATCGACAAAACCACATCCACATACCTCCTGGCTATGGAATCCACTAAACTCAACTCCAAAATCACATTGAAGTTTGCTTATTTATTCAAATGATTCACTACCTGCTAGATCTGGTCATAGACTCCTTGATCCCAAGGTAATCATGTGATGAAATCTGTTTTTATATTATACCATTTCTAGTTTAGGACATCAAAGCACAACAAAAATCCATCATGAATAATGTTATCTTCCTTCACCATCTAGAACGAAAAAACTTCTATACTAACTCAGCTATTGTCTTTTTCATCCCAGGTGAGAATAACTAAATACTAAGGAAATAGAACATATTTGAAACTCCCAGGTGTCTCGCCATGTGTGACATATGAACATCAAAGAGGAATCCCTTCTACCTATCCCTGGGAACAAATAGTCTTCCATAGAACAAAATTCAATTATGATTATCCTCGGACCATCCCATCAGAGCATCACCATGGTCTAATGGATCGCGCATCACCTATACCTCTGAGTATACCCACTGATTCTCCACCACCTTATGCATCATAGAAGACTATTGTGGCATCTAAAACCAATATCCTCTACTTCCATTCATTACATCATCCATGTGAAATGATACCAACTCCTATAGCACCATCCAAGCATCTATAGATTCTTCAAATACCAACTACTATGACTTTATTCTCATGGAAATGGCCATGGAAATCCCCTTATCTAAGGTATAAGAGATCTCAAATGCATAGTCTTGAAGAGAAACTATCCAACTCTATTGCGGTATGTTTATATCACACTAGGAAATGGTATACTAAAAATCTTGTGAATAGTGAAGACCATAAAGTGAACCGCGATGACCTAATGTCTCCTCTACATTAGTATGAACAAGACTTCCATTGGATTCATATAATGGGTTTCTTAGTTATATTTTTTAGGATGTAGATTCCTAAACCCATAAGAAATAACTCATCACTACTATATATTCATGCCCCCCAAGCCCATATGGGAAGCATAAAAAAACCCAACAAACAATACACCATACTATAGAAACCAAATCACTTCTGTGCTGACCAATTTCCCCTTATGAAAACCAAATGCTACATGGAACATAATAATCCACACTAAAGCTTGTTCCTTCATTGTCAATGATTTTAGTAGAGCATCAACCTATGTGAAATTTGTTACATATATCCATTAATAGCATACAAAAAACAGATTTTTTTGAAACTCTGCAACATTCATGTTTGCGGCCCAAGAAACAATATCCTCGAACATTGATTGGCCCACTGCCATACTATACTAGGAAATCTAATTCCCAAGGATATGAACCCTTGAAAACTAGAACATACACTTGTACAAATAACTGTAGATTTGGTGGAATTGAAGTACTTGTAGGATAGTATTTAGATTCTTGGTAACCTCCTCCTCTGACCTCTTGTGGATTCAGTTCTCATCGATGAATTTGAAGAAGAACTGGAAAAGGAACTCCCATAAAATAGACTTCATAACCCTATGATCCTGGATTGTGTGTTCATAAAACCAAATCTCTTGACTATGAACATAATGGTACCATACATACATCTGAATGATGCCTCAAGAATATCAACATCTTTCATGTTGAACTGGTGATATTCAAACCATAGATCAATCATTGAAAACCATTTTCTCCCATAGCTAATTTAAAAGATCATTTATCCTTTAGAGAGGGTAATAGATCTTGACCGTCACCTAATTCAAACACCTATTGTCTATGTATAACCACTAACTACCATCATCCTTCTTGGAGAAGAACAATGAGGAAAACAATGGTGACACAATAGGATGTATAAATACCTTCTTCATCTGATCATCTATATAGATCCTCAACTCCCACACCTCATATGGTTCCATCAGATAAGGGTCCATCAAAATCAAAGAATCAATGTAATAGAAGTATATCTTGATGTCAACATCACATCAAGGGGGGTATAGACACAAACTACTCATTAAAAAATCTATGAACTCATCACACACCATGGTGGTTTCTAAAATCTCAATGTTCACTGACTCTAGTAAAAGATCGGTCAACAAGGAAAGAAGGGGATCGATAAGAAAAATACCCACCTGATATCTCTACACAGTGATAAAAATCACATTCCATTTATCCATGTATGAAAACATGACTCTTCGTATGAATAAGTTGAAAACAATATTCATGGAATTTAACAAGTTGATTCAATGAATAAAATCATATGGATGAATTTTTTTCATGCAAAGATCCCCATGTGACTAATGTGTCCCCTTATCAGTCTACATCCCCATCACACATCAAATAAGCTGGTCTCACCTTCACCAAACATACTCAACCCCAGGGTCATGGGAAGCCTATTTACATCTAGTCCCTTAGCATGGAATAAAAATGTGTGTAAAAAGTATAGATAATGTAGTAAATCAGAAAACGCACAAGAAATAGTTCTAATCATGTTAATTGTACCCTTAACGATGTCATTCCATGGTGGAATTGATTCCTTTGAATCATGTAACTGACCACATCATGATCCTCTACCACAATGCAGATGACCACCTCTTTGACTAGGCATAAGTTGGGCTACCTGAGGAATACTCAATGGTCGGCCCCCCCTACTCTGTCTCCCCTTGCAGGAGAAGGAGCCTGATGACCTTTAATCAAAATTGGATTTGTATTAAACAACAGCTAAGGTGGGCGATGAACATTCCCAACACCACCATTCTGATCTCTACAAATCTTCAAACAATAATATTGATTATGGACATGGTATCATAAATCAAACCCCCCCCATTCCCTTGTACTGGAGAAATTCATGGGGACCTGAATACCAAAACAATTACAGATAAGGATGGTTCCTTTCTGCTCGAAACCATTGACCCTGGAACCCAAAAACTAACTGCCATAGCCATTACCTTAGAATAACCATGGGGACACCCCTCCATTAGTTGAGCCCCTCACAAGTTCATCCGTTCAACTATGTCATCATTATTATAGACTAATAATTACGATAATATGGTAATGGTATTATGCACATAAGAGAGAGATTGACAATGGGCCTTTAGTAAGTGTCTTAAAAAAGGATCCACATCTATAATGATCTCTGGAGCAATTTTAAGGTTATACCTGAAGACTATCATCATCTATCATACAACCATTCACCCATGAATGGTGGAGAGTAACTATTTCCTCTGTTCAGCTTTCTTATTTGTATAATGGAATTCAACTCAAAAATCATTCTTTAAATTGACTCAAGAAACATTTGTCTCCTTCCTCTTACTAGGAATATCATACACCACTTAAGTATATCTCCCAAAATCCAAATCACCAAAACTGAAACACAAAACTCTATCGGATGAACAATCAAACTAAATGTGATCACAAGATCATTGTGTCGAATCTCTATATCTATATCTAAAATTAACCCATCGTAATTCCCTAGAGCCTACAAATGGAAATAACATAATGTTCTCTACCACTAGTAATTCTCCTCCAATAGATATACCCACCACTGATGAACCAGATCCGCTTACTGAGCCTTAACTACCGTAGCCACACGTTGATGATGATTGTGTTACATTATATAAAATGGAAAAAAATGGAATTCGTAATCATGAGAATTATGGATAATTATTTTAGATTCATTTCAATTCATATAACTCGTTAGATTATCCATTACAATTTCACAAAAACGAACCATAATTTAAAAGGAACATAATTAATTATGATGCATGTACCCTTACTATAGTCTCAATAATGATAATTGTTTAGATTCGCTTGTATGTTTAGTAGGCAAAGATTCCTTTTATTGTTTCACAAGGGGGCATACAATTATAGGTCCACGCTAGTATTCCCTAACATATTTCATGGTCGAAGATCACATGAGACTATTTCCCTTCCAACCTATGAAATCATCATCATGCCTAATACTAAGATCCATCGTATCCCTTATCATCCCTTTAATAGAAGTCTGTCGTGAACCCTCCCTAAAATGATGTCCCATAGGAGAAGGAAATGTAGAACGAGAGATAAATTCCACTAAGTACCCCCTCTAGTAGGCCATGGGGTAATGTTGAAAGAATGTTTATAAAAATATCTAAAAAATGGGATGCATTACTCATTAAATATTAACTATTATATGAGGAGAAGATGTATCAACCACTAATCAATTCAAATATATATATATATATATATATGAAATAAAAAACCATCCCACATGAATATTTGAAACAACAGTACTAAAAATATAAATAATCCACAAAATATGTAGAAAAATAAATGATAAGTAGTGAAATAGAAATAGTTCCAATGACCAAGGTAGTAATTCCCAACACAATCAAATTAGTCCACCAAGAATCCTTGGAAAAATTGTATATACGTAGGTTGATCATAAATATATACTCAGTTGGAAAGACTAGTGTATCTTGTGAAACATTTGGAGACTCTTAGTAATTCCCATGTCAGAATACTATAAAAAACAACAACACCTAAAAAGTAATAATATCCATCCCATCCTCCCCAAGTAATTCTCACCAAAAATAACCCATGTTATGTAAAGTAATATAATAATAATGTCAATGTTTGGGTACCCCTCACAACTTTCCAATGGTTAACTACACATACACAAATCGAAAACACCCAGGTGCACCAACACTCTTCCACTAGCCCCATGTCACAACCCACACACACACTCCAAGGACACATAGACAGTAATAAAACCTAGGTAAATAAATCCCACCACATACTACACATAGACAACTAGGATACATCTATACCACATCCAATCTACAGAAACTGGGGCCACAACCATAACACATCCAGAAGATACTTGTGAAATCGCACAACAATTCATCATATAGACACATAGGAAAGAACACATCTTCTTCAATCACCTGGGCCTCACAATTGCAATACAACATAAAAAAGTATAAAGTGATCATTTCCTATAGGAGGGAGCAGGGATGAGACAATATACAACCACACACCATCCATGCATTATTTTGGGTACACACACCCATGCCTGGACAATTGGGGTGTTCGACATATAGTGCTCAATTAGGGTGGGGTGTGTATAGAAATTAAAAAGAAAAAACTATATATATATATATATACATAATAGTCATATCCACTTATGGGTTCTTACAAAAAACTATTTCACAAACCATCCTTTACTTTTACCCTTAAATGATAAACTAAAAACAAGGTGAAAATGATAGATAAACCCACCAAAAACATTTATCAAATTATCACAAATTTGTAAGAAACTGTTTATTCTTATTATATGCACCCGATAATCTACCAAGAATATCATATCACAAGCCACACATTCATGAACCAACCCAGGTTTTCCATCAATCGATCACTCCATCCGGTCTGTGGCATTTCCCGAAGGGCATTCCAAAATCCCCACAGGCTAGAAAATAGTGTTCAAAATAAAATTACACAAAATTTAATAATTTAATCCCAAGAGAAAATATCAAAAATAGTTAAATAAATATAAAAATATATCACACAGAAAAACAACAAAATCAGGAATGAATTGAATAAATATATTCAGTTACAAGGTAAAACTAACATGGTAAAAACTATAAAAATAAAATATGACCGCACTATAAAAACATCTATTTGACCCCTTGGTCAACTCCAACCTCCAAACCATTTCTTATCCAACACAGAGTAGAAAGGAAGGGAACATAAAAATAGTTAGGCTTACAATAGAAAATATATGACAGGCACGAGCACCAAAATTTTCCGAAGGTATGCCATGATAAACCACAAAACCCATGTGTCTCCCATCCATGAACGATCCGTTGTCACATATTAATGCATATAATATTTTATCCTATATACCATTCATGGTTCTGGTGCTCTGTTAATCTGTATATAATCACTCGAGTTAAATCCTCAAGGATAATACGTTTTAATAGTCAATTATTTTTAGTTCATTTTATGTTGATTGTAGGACTTGTTTTCATATATTATGAAATAATTTATATATTATGAAAGATTTCTAAAATTGATAATAGTAAAGTTGGGTTCATTATTGATATTTTAATCTTATGATATCCTGGAGCTTTGTTTTATATTTCATTAAATTAATACACACTTCAGAAGATGTCTTTGATTTGAATTCTGAATTGTTAATGTTTTAATCCAACCATAACAAAACATAGGGTTATAATATTTTACCATTACTTGTATATGGATGTGTAGTTTTGGTTCAAATAATAATTTTAATCCAATTCTAAACAAAACATTTCAGTAATCCAATACATATTAAGTTCCACAAACACAATATTAATATAGAGAATATCGAATTAGTGAAGGCCCATAATCACCTAATATCCCCAAATTATGAATCACACCCATTAGTGATTTACTCATAAATTTGGGTGATTAATAATCTAGATATAATTTTATGAGGATTAATTAATATGTGATGAAAATTATAAGGATAAGAAAAGAGTTGTTTGTTGAACAAAGACACAAACGGACTATGAGGAGAATTAAAAATGGAATGTAGATTCAATGAGAATGAAAAATAAGAGAATGGGATTCAACTATATTAAACCTATTTAAATAAAATTAATATTATTCAAAAATAGGTGGATAGGATTGATATATGTAGATGATGAATCATGCATTAAAATTGAATTAAAAAAACAAAATACACAATTATAATTGAAGAACAAAAAAAGTAAATGAATGGAAACAAGGAGGAATATATTGTCAAGTAAAGGAATGAGTATGTAACATCATCCCAAGCCTTTAGAAGATACTTTTTCATGCCATACTATATTTATTTTCTCTGAAATGACATCCAAATGCATTGAGAAGAGGGGGATGTTTTTATAGCCCAAGGAGGTTGACTTTTTAATTTCAAATAATCCCCTGCATTTTCATCCTCAATTTTCCCATACTTATAGTAGAATCGTGATATAGACTCTTTCTAAAAGTTTTAGACAATAATTTGGGATTAGTAATGAATTTTTTTTAAGAATTTCGACTTATGGAGCCATTGTGATGGATGTTTTCATAAAAAATGTTATACTGTCCAATTCTATCCATTCAGTTTTATAGCTGAAATTTCAATGTATTTTTAAATTAGATGATTCATTTAAACACTAATTCTTTATATATCCAAGTTGGTCGCCCATATCGCCTCTTTAACAATGAAAAATATCAGCTTTATTTGAGTTCAATATCATAATAAAATTCATCTTCGGATTTCAGATTTCATTTCCTGAAACGAATGGTGGGAGGAACATCCAAATATCTTTTTGGACCCTTGTTATTGGAGTTGGTCCCTCACTATTTTATATGTAACTCCTTGATTTTTTCACCAAACATTAGAGGAGAATAAAATAATATGTGCATCTGGATTGAGCCTAGATATTCAATCATCATGGATGGTCCAATTTCATCACAGATTCTATGGGCCTTCTTGTGTGGTCAATTTTACCATCAAATGGAATAATTGTTGAATATTTCCTTCTAATGATATGTGGAAAATTCATTAAGTATTACTGTAAAACAACCATGACACAATTTGGATCAGTGGGGTGATAGTTATTTTAAGAACAATAAATTGACTTGAATCTGGATCAATTCGAATAGAGCTCAAAAAAATATCTTTTATATTTAATCATTAATATTCCACACAAATTATGCACATTTCATATAAATGTTATAAATGGAGTATATAAAATGTTATTAAAATATTAATAACATCAAATCTTCCACTCTTAGACCTGTTGATGACCCAATGTACAAAAAATATATAACCATGCAAAAATCATATACACTCACCAAGAAATATTAAAATTTCGTTTTCTCCAATCAGGGGAGGTTTAAACTATTTCACACAAACATATTTATTACCAACTAAAATTTTAATAGAAGAATTGTTAAAAAAAAATTCTTTTTTCTTTCCCAAATATAGGAATGGAAAATGTGGACACTCAAAACATTCCCCTCTCAAGATGGTAAAATTTATTATTCGGTGGCCACACATTCAACAAACCAAAAGTGAGAATCTCATAGTTTTAAAGAGAAATCAACTTCTATTACCTATAATAATTTTCAAAATAATTAGTAGAAAATTTTAAGGAAGCTTTCTATGGCCATGGCACTATAGGAATACAATGTCAAAGAGTGAGGAGATGAGGGGTATAACGTCAGGATGGGTAAAACAATGCAATTTTTTTTTGAAATTAAACATTAAAACAAATGGAAACACATATTTAATGGGGAATTATTGTGTGAATGAATACACATGACAATAATAAAATATTAAGGGGATTATAAGGTGAAATATATACAAAACACAAAACATATCTTAATTACATACATGTTCTTTTTATCATTTATTTGTTTTTTCATTTTTTACAAATTTTCAATATTGAACTTGAAAAATATCACACACTCATATCTGAACTCTTGATTGATCTCCTTGTTACACTAATTGTAATCATTATAATATGATTAATGGTTGAGGATGAGTGATTTTTTACTTTCCCATGACACAAACCATTTTTTTCCTATATTTAATTTGTTTTGGTTATTATATTTTTTTGAACAATTTTTAATTAAATTTACCCAATAATATAAATTAATATACATTACATTCTAAAAAACACTAAAGGAAAAACTCTACCCACTCTCAAATGGATTCTTTCCCTCAAGAATATGATAACTCGATGAAAATCAATAAAATGGATTCTAAAAAATTATTTACAATCTCCCACATAAATTTGAATAAATAATGCAATATAAATTCATGTAGATATTTGATGTGATACGGTATTGGTCTTGTAATGTGGGGATCATAGAAAATGATTTTATAGGATCAAAGGGCCTTTTAAAAGGATAATTAATGTAAGGGAAATGAGAGGAAATTTGGCTATTGGGATTCTAATGTTGTTTTAAAAAAGGCTCTATCATATAAATGCAGACCAATGTGTGAAACTAAGATCTATAATCCACAAACTCACGATTCCAAAATGGCATTAAAAAACACACATTTTGAAAAGATGGAAATATGTATCCATGGATTGAATGAAAATTTAGTTCTTCACTATTGTGGAATATCATTCTCCAAATCAATATTGTAGATTTCAAAATTTGTTGGTTGTCATACAAGATTATATATCCAATGTGATGAAGAAAATAAATATTTTTGAGATGATTACATGTATATTGACACCAATAAATGGTTGGACAAAATTTAGAATGTGTATGGTGTGTATGTATGTTTCATTTCATCATTTTTTTGTTAATTTATTAGTTTTTTACAGTTTTTATAATACACTCTCACGTAGAAGTGAAAGAGAAAAAGAAAGGTTTTGATGAATAATGTTGTAATAAAATTGAAGATTTTGGATGAATAGGAAAGAAGGAGGGGGAAAAAGTTGAATATATAAAGTTAAATTGAAAGTTATTCCCTTTGTTTAGATTTGGTGGCTCGCCATCTCCATCTAGTGGTGGGTCTACTGTTGATGTTATATATCTGATGTAAGTCAATGTGGTTCACAAGATGTAAGTCCTCTCATGGTGATGTTTCAACTGATGTCCACTAACCGTCATAGTCATATTTAAGTGGGGTCTTGGACATTCACTGCACGAAATGGGAAAAAATTAGTTATAACAAATGGACATTCCTAATGTGAATTAAGATTTCATGGGTGAAGATGAAATCAAAATTAAAGTTCAATAACTTTTATCCTTCTCAACTTCCTTTCACAAGAATTTTTTATCATGGAGTTACTTGTATTTTTCTTTTTAGAGATTAGAATTATCTTAATAATCTTCTGGAAGATTTTTTAGTTTAGCCAATTTATTCAATATTTCATAACTATATTTATCAAAAACAATATTACATGTTTTCACAGCCCAAAATGAAAAATGTTGGATTTAAAATGGCACATGACATGCTCTATCAAAAATTATTCAAAAAGGATACATCCCAATAAGTGTTTTGTATTCGGTTTGATAAGCCCAATGTGCATCACCAAGTCATTCAGGACAGTCTTTTCTGGTGGGTTTTACAATTCTTTCAATCACTCTATTAATTTACCTATTAGAATGTACGTCCATTCCATTAGTCTGGAAGTGATATGTAGTTGGTTTTTTTTGATAAACCCATTCTTTTTCAAAATTTATACAATTATTCTACTACAAAACATGTTTCATAAGTCACATATCAAGGCATGTGGTGTGAAAATCAGTGGATGATGTTTGCCTTTAGGAACATAATATGTGTTTATGAATAATTATTTCTAGTAGGTCAGGTCTTGACCCACATAAAAAAATAATCAACCCTAAGAAGAATGTTTGAGAATATATAGGATGGGGGGAATGGTCCAATGAAATTGATTCAACAAATCTTTGAATATCCCAGATAAAAATAAATGCTTTTGGGGCATTTCATTTCTCATTGAAATTGGTGTAATATTTTCCCAAGTGGGAAATTGTTGAAAAAACACATGTGACTCCTTGAAAAGTCAATTCGAGAAGAATCCTTTGTTTTTGGACATTTCGGGAGATCCTTTTTGGTCCAATTTAACTACCACCATACATGGGGTTATAGAATTTTCATATTGAATAATGTTCATTTTCATCAATACATCTCATAATTTCCAACTCCGGCCCAATTTTCCAATGATTATTTCCTTCCCAAAAATATTATTTTGAATCACTTTTCTAATTCTTTTTTGGTTCTTTTGAAAAATTTCAATAAAAAAACTAGAAACCATGTAATTTACAATTGACGCATACCAAGGTATTGTTGGAGTTAGAGATGAATTGTTCTAATATGGAAATATAGGATCAATTTTTCCAGAATGAGAAGAAATAAAAATTTTATTCATCTGACCAACCACATGGTTTTCCTTTCCTAGTCTATCCATTATTTGAAGGAAATAATCTTGGAGAATTAGGATCCATCCTATTATCCTTGGTTTGGAATCACTTTTCATTATTAAGAACATTATAACAAATTGTTCTAGGAAGTTGATGATTTTGGAACCCAAGAGATGGGGGCAGAATTAATCTAAGGAAAAAAACCACAACTAATATTCCTATTCAGTAATAGTGTTGTGAGATTGAAATTCATCAAATGTTTTGAGGCCTAAAATATCACATGAAGAATTTTTTCTCTTCATTGACCATGAATAGCCCGAACGACTCTATCCGAATAATCACACATCAACTCAATTGGTAATGACCAGTCTAGATGTTAGATTATGAGGTTATATTTAAGAGATGTTTTGAGTTCAATGAAGGCTCTATAGAAATCCTCATAGAAATGTAAAGGGAACTAATTTAGGAGCAACAGAGTGAGTGGGAGAGAATTCTTATGAATGTAACGGCTGAATCGACGATAGAAACCAGAATGACCAAGGAATGAACTGATGTCTCGAACAGATGTGGTTTCATGAACTTATTTTTTTGAATTTGATTATGGTAGGATCAACCTCAATACCCTATTATGAAACTATATATCCTAGAACAACCCAATATCCAACCATGAAGTTTCATTTTTCAAAATTTTACACATGGATAAATATGAAATAAATTTGAAGTACTAGAGAGTGTGAATTCATGCATGATTCAAATTACTTACCATAAATGGTATTCTCACCCATGACGACTTTCATGTAGTGTTTAATTTATTCATAAAAGATACCCGTCATCCACCTCTGGAATGTTGCAAGAGAATTGAAAAGTCCAATAGGTATTCTCCTATATGATTTTCTCCCTATGCGGAATGTGAAATTTGAATTTTCTTGGCCATGTGTAGCGATTGATATTTTGAAGTAGCCGATGTATCCATTAAGAAATAAATAGTGTAAACATATTGAAAATAGTTTTGGTATTTGATCATGGAATGGAAGAGGGAAATGAACTTTTCTTGTTTCAACATTAAATTTCTTATTTTTGATACACACATGTCATTTATTCTTTACTCAATGTGGGACTACCACCCATTTCACATTTGTGACAATAGTTTTCCCACCATTTATAGGTATAACCTGAATTGGAATAACCGCTTCATTAAAAAAATTGGGTAGATAATAACTACATAAAGATGTTGGTTGATATCTTCAATAAATAACTCATTAATGAGTGGATTGATTATTTTTGGTTGTTTTCAAATCATTTTTGATGATTCCTCATGATGGAAGTGATGCAATCAAAGAACATGCTTAATTCCTTTTATCTAATCTAGGCTCCATCATAAGGCCCTATTTTTCCTCAAACAACCGAACAAGTTTGGACTCCTCAGTTTTATTTTTTGAATTAGAGATAATGAAATGAACTAAGTGATCATGGAAAATGAATTAATATTTTAGGTGTTTAAGAAGATGATTCCGATCAGTCTCATCTTTCATGTGTAGGTTAGACAACTTAAGAATGGAGAACGTAACTATAGTGGCTTCAGATTCATTTTCCTTAATACTGTCCAAGGTTGAGCAATAGAGATCAGAGCTGATGTGGGATTGAAGAGAGTTTTCAAGAACATTTATATTGATGGAGTCTATTTATGAGAGGTCAAAATCAACATTAGTATTTATAAATTAGTTAATAATGGTGAAGATATAAAAATATCCTCTCTTGTTATAACAAGATTAAAATGATTGAATGGGGTTCAATTGATTCTTAGAAGTGACTTCAAAAGCATGGATATAGAATGCAAAGGGATCCTCATGAGAATCTCATGGCTTGGAAAATTTTGAACATGACCAGTTGGTCACCAAATTAAATTGATGTGATGCCTGAATGGAAGTCACTTATGATTCTCACTGTTATTAGTAATGGCCTTCCTAGAAATAGGGGAGATCGATATGAGTTTTTCTCACCTTCCATGTCAAGGACAAAGAAATCAATAGGTAAGATATGATCATTCACATGAACAAGTACATCCTCGATTATAACCTAAGGACTTGTAGTACATAGTTTGGACAATTGAATTACAACACCCATTGGATGTAAGAGACCTAAACCAAGGTTGGAAAATATATATTTGGGCTTGACAATATTTTTGGCTCTACGGCCTATGATTGAATCATCAGAGAGGGATCTTCCAAATTGGAATGGAACCTTATATGTCCCCTTATCTTTTTACATTATAGGAATAGACCACCGGGTGGAAAAATTTTCAAAGTTACAAAGTTTCCTCTTATGGGATCAAAATTACATATGAAACATAGCATGCATAGGTATTTATATTATGGAATTTAAGATTGGAATGTTTTATTCAACCCATCTAAACATGTGGAGCATTTCTGGATAAATAACAAAGGACATTATTGGCTTG
Source organism: Viscum album (assembly GCA_963277665.1). NCBI lineage: Eukaryota > Viridiplantae > Streptophyta > Magnoliopsida > Santalales > Viscaceae > Viscum > Viscum album. The sequence goes on along the minus strand of OY728127.1, from coordinate 1,929,448,383 downwards.
GAAATGGTTTGAGTAAATGGAATGGGGTTCCAAAGTGGAGTGGAAGGACATGAGTTAATGGCTTCAATTTCCATTTCCTATTTTGTTTTATTTTTATTTTCTTGTTCATCATTAAATGGGTTGTTAGAGGACATATTTAGAGTCATAGAAATTATCATCCATAATCAAAGTGAAATTTCACATAAATTATCTTTGGGTTGGGTAATGGTTGAGTGGGGAGTTATGATGAATTTGATTTTAGTTTTTCGGCATTGGTGGGATGGAAGTTGACAAATTTGATTTTTAATGTTTTTGAGGCTATAACGGGTAAAGGAGGAAAAATCATCCACTACAGTTTCCCATAGTTTTGTTTTGGAAGAGGCTTGTCCTGGATTTGGATTATCATAAAATTGGTTCTTCAGAAATATATATTATTGGTTTTGGAATTGATAAGGCTCACTAGAATAGTGAAATCTAGGAAAAGGAAGTGGTTGATTGATCCTTTTAGGGTGATGAATAAAAAGGATTAGTTTGATGGAAGATACCAACACCTTAACCATATTGGAATTGGTTTGGATTTTTATAAGGGAATTGAGGGTTATGTGAAATGGGATTTATATACCTCCATCCTTGGTTGATGTTAGAAGAGAAGGTCGTAGGGTGGTGTCGGTTGATAATTATAAAGAACTGACCAGATTGTTAATGGTTGGTGTTCCTTTGAGAATATGATGCATTATCTCTATTGCTCCTGATGAAACAGATGGATCCATATTATTTTATGGAAATGTGTAAGTCGAATGATATGGGGATCTATCAATTCCATAGTTCTTGATAGGTCCAGGTTATAGATATTTTTGAGAAGATGATATTGGGGCTTCTGTAGCCACCACTAGTTTTCTCAAAAGACCTATATGTTCACTCATGCACTCTATCAGCTTATATGGCTCATTAGATTGCTTATATTGATCTAGTTTTACTTAAGCATGTTCTCGAGTATAAAATTGTTGTTTATTTTCATCCATGTTACTTATGAGATCTCTTGGATCTGCAATGGTTTTCTCAACAGGATCACCGCCACTTGCGGCATCAATTAGAGTTCTCACCACATCCAATAACAACTCATATTAGTATCTGATTAAGATTTGGTCTGGGATTTCTGGTTTGGGTTTGTTGGAATAAGATTATTAAATCTCTTCAAGTATTCATGGTGTTATTCAATGTGTAATTGACTTATACCAATAATTTCCTTTCCGATTGATGTAGTATGAGAAGAAGGATATAATTTTTCATAAAAAGTCATTTTATGTCAATCATTGAGTTTATAGAACCTTAAGAAAGGTAGTAGTTCCATGAAATTGTAGTGTCATTTATTAAGAAAGGGAAATCCTGGTGATTTATTTTCTATTCAGAAACCCCTTGAGGATTCATGGTAGAGCACCCCACTTGGAACTCATTAATTTGGTGATGTGGATCCTCTCCAGCTAGCCGGTGGAAATTAGGGAGATGATGAATCAAACCAAATTTTAGTTTGAGGTCAGCCTAAATGATTATATATTGAATACCGTGGGGTTGACAATTCGTATAAGGGGTAGTGAGTTCATTATGTTTTTGTTCCCTATGATTGGACATTCAAAATTCAAATGGTTGGAAAAGGACAGGTTTGTGAGTTATTTGATTATTCCCTAATGTTATTCCTATGATGGAGAAGTGCTCACATAATTTTTTGTTCAAACATATCTGAGTGATTTCTTGGGAGGATACGGGGCATTCAAATATATTTTGGATGAAAGAGATGTCATGTTTCTATTTTTTGTTTTTTCATTTAGTGATTTTTATGAGAAGACTAGTATTTCTTTGTGTTTATTTCATTTATTTTAATTTATGTTTTTTTGTAAAGTAACATGCAAACAATGAATACATAAATTTACCATGATTGGAAACTGTTCCATTTGGTTGCACGAAAGATTGTTGTATATCGACTGTTTAAGGTTCTGATACTCTGTTAATGTCTATAGAAGCACTCGGGTCAAATCCTCGGCAATGATACAATTTAATAATCGATTGTTTTTAGTTGACTATACATTTATTAGAAGATTTTTTTTCATAGATTATGATATAATTTATTGATGGAGTTCAATTTAAAAATATTATAAATATTGGGGTGATTTCATTATTTGGGATTTATGCTTATGATATCCTTGAGCTTTTCTTTATGTTTCATTAAATTAATACCCAATTCAACAGATGACATTGACCGGAATTCCAATGTTTTAAATATTTAATCAAAGCTATATCCTAATATAGTGTTCCAATAATAAAAATTACTTCTTTTTTATAGTGAATTTTTTTTAATAATATATGTTATTCACATGATTAAAAAACATGTCATTAATCCATTACATATTACGTTCAACATAAACAATATTAATTTAAATAATATCTATTTATAAAAGACCCACAATAACTTAATATCACAAAATTATGAACCACCCCAAATAGAGTCAAACTCATCCATTATTTTGGTTAATAATCTGGTTATATTTTTATAATGATGAATTAATAAGTGAAGAAAAGGAAGGGGATAATAAAAGAGTTGTGATTTGAACAGACACACACATGAACGATGATGAGAAATAATAATGTATTTCAGATAGATTAAGAAAGCCAAATAAGGGATGGGGAATCAACTAAATTTAAACTATTTTAAGACCATTAATATTATTTAACACAAGTTGGATGACACTAGTAGATGAATAATAAGAAATGTACAATAAAATAGAACTACAAAAATAAACACTTAAATGATTATATAAGAAGAACAACAAAAAAAGTAATTGAAATGAAGTAATGAGGAATGGTTTCTCATGTAGAAACATGAGTATGGAAGATCATCCCAATAATTTGGTAGAGCCTTTTTGGGGAATCATATCTTCATTTTCTCTGAAATTCCAACCAAATTCTTGGAGAATAGGGGGTTGTATTTATAGATTACGGAGGATAACTATTGGAATTCAAAATATTCCATTCCACTTACATCACTAATTTTCCCATCTAGATAGATGAATCTCGATATATTGTTTTCATAAAAGGATTTTGTAATAATGTTGGCTGAATAATCTAAATTGTTGGAGTAATTTGGACTTATAGAGCCAATTTTATTGCGGTTTTTATATGCAGTGTTAAACTGTCAATTTCTATCAATTATTTTTCAATGACTGAAATCTGTATGGATTTTTGAATAGGATGATGCTGTCAAATAAAAATTATTTTTTCAACAATGTATGCCACCTATATCTCCAATATAATACTGGAAAATAAATTACATATTTGATAGCTATATAATGGGAAAATCCAATTTTGGTGTGCTGATGTCATTTCCATGACATAATGGTGGGCTGGACGTCAAAGCATCCTTTGGGCCCTTTTTTGGATTTGGACCGTTATATTTTTATCAATGACTCCTTGAATTTTCTCCCGAATTTTGATGAAGAATAAAATAATTTGGAATTCCTGACTGTACCCATAAATTCAGTCGTTATGGCTAGTCCAAGTTTTTCACAGATATTATGGTCATTATTTTTTGGATCATGTGGCCCTTAAAATGTTAGAATTACCCATTTATTAATTCTAATGATATATGGGAAATTAAATAAGGAATCCTAAAAAACAAACCCCACAATTAGGATCATTAGAGTGATATTTATTATTGAAAAAAAATACTGACTTGAATCTGGATGAATTAAAATAGTTCAAAAAATTATGATTAATATTTAATCAATAATATTTCACATAGTTTGTTAACATTTCATATAAAATAAGTTAAAGGAGTATATAAAAATTTATGAAAATATTAATAACCTCATAATGTCTGAAATGAAAATATAAAATTAGGTTATGTGCATTTTAAAATATGAAATGTGTTTACTCATTTAAAATCCAACACACGCTACATACTATATCCAAAAAAAATTACATTTTATAAATAAAACCCAAAATAAAATATACAAGTGGTAGTTTAGATTAAAATAATCAAATAGTGAATGATGGAAATAATATAGAATAGTGTAAATTAAAAAAATATTGTACATAATATGGTATCCACGGTTTATCCTAAACATTTATAGAATTCCCCTAGATGTACATGCTTTGGTACCACCTATCGGCATATGGTGAAGCCCCAAAGACAATAACCAAATAGCTACCCTATCTTGGCCTCACTAGTGGCATAACCGGCCTAGCCTAACAACATATCCAGGGGTACCAACATATTTAATTGAGGTTGAAGAGAAATCATACATCTCATCTAAAAGTCACCATGAATTCCATGTGGGTAATATTATTGTGTAAGTAGGGGGCCATCCCATTCGTGACTCATCTTTCATACCATCAATGAAATTTCCTTCCCTAATCTCAGAGACAAATATATGACATCTAATATGTGATATCCCTTCTACAAAGGTACTGTATATTTATATAAATAAATTTCATATCTCACAAATGATCCATCCAATCCACCATACTAGAAAACATTTAATGAATTTCATTAAAATCTAAAAGTTTCAAACTAGTCATACACATTCGACAAAACATAGTCTCTGATAAATGTAAATATGAACATTATTCTAGGTTTCAACGATCCAAACGAGACTTTTATACTACATGTCCAAATACATTTACCAAAAAAAACATTTCAAAAAAACATTTAAATATTCCAATTTGAAAAATCCCTTTAGAAAACAGACACCGAATCCCAAACCATGATCCAAATGACCGTTAAACATTTATGTCATAAAAACTACGATTTAAGGAAAAAAATTTCAAGCTCGAGGTATACTATAAAATCCACAATGGGAAATCACAAAAAAAGATTCAACCTCATTTAGAAATATAATATTCATTTATATAACCCATACATCATGAAAATCACCACATAAGGGATCACATTAATTTTATTGAACATCTAGGTGTGCACCTAGTTCACACATGGATGCATCAACATCTAGTGATACACCAATAACCATTTAGTGAATTATAATCCATTTCTATAAAACACCCATTTCCTTAAGAACCATGTCCAACCACCCTCCTTATTTAGGAATCATAAAATAATCTCTTTAAGAATCATTGAACTCTTCCCAAAACATGTTAAAACATTTAACAAACCATACAATTTCAAAATGATACACTCTAGATCAAATTTACCACCAAATAAATATTTCCACAATAGCATTAGTGCTATGAATCTCATATGATCCCTTAATTTTTCTTTAAGGCAACAAACTCAAATAAAAATAATAACCTAGGTTCGAAAGTAAAAAAATTTACACAAGAATATAATTAAACCATATTTTTTATAAATTTAAAAATGCATAAAACACCACAAAAACTAATTGCATATATTATTATGGTGATAATCAAATTTTAAAAATTATAAAAACATGATTAGTAAGCATAATAAAAAAAATTAGCCTGGATACACATAAAAATTTAAACAAAACAAACTAAATTTACAAATATAAATGAATAAATGAACCATTGATTCAAAATCCATTTTTATATAATTAATAATAATATAATGGTCATAATAGAAAAATTACGTATATTAAGATAATAAATATCATATAATAAAATTAAAATAATAATAAATGGAAAAACAAAACACAAAATAATTGAATCATAATTTTTTTATTTATTAACACATATGATATCAAGAATTGATATGACAAAACATCCTAGAGAGGGAGACCAAGACCTTACAAAAAAACCACACTTCCTTGACAACAAAAAAACACATAAAATTACCTGAAAAATAGAAACCATGAAGAAAAATGCAAAAATAAAATGGAAAAATAACAAACTGTGTCATGGAGTCACGAGAAGGGGGTTGGGTAAGGGAGGATAGCCAATGAGGTCGGTTCAGATTGGTAAGGGGAGGTCGATGTGGTGGGGTAGTGCTAGATAGTTCAATGGATGAGGGGGTGGGGGTCTGCCTGTGATGGTGTGCTCACATAAGGGGATGCATGATTTAAAGAGAAGTGTGTGATGAGGATGGTGTGTTCATCTGGATGGAGCAGTAGTAGAGGGGATGACTATGGTGGAGGGGCGAGAGTGGTAGTGACCTATAAGGAGGGAGGTTTTCACCTCACACATGAGTAAGGGAAGGGGGGATATCCTCTAGGGTTTAATCATATTATTTTTGTATTATAAATTCTTCTTTTAATAATACTAATATTACATTAATTGTTATAATATGAATTAAAATTATAAAAATGATTGTATCAAAAATAATTACTATAATAATAATTATTATAATAATAATGGTAACAAATGGTATTCTAAATAATAATAATAATAAAATTATTTGAAATATTATTATTATTATTGTTATTATCAAACATAATTTTAAATTTTAAATTTATTTAATATTCATCTTATTCTCAATGTGACTGTACTTTTTATTTTAAATACTAGCTAGCTGTTCAGTCTGTGCATGGTTACACGCAATCAAACACATAGTTGAGCATGTTGTGCTGAATATGGACCACCAGGCTCTTCCCTCTTACATCTTTGATCCACACCCTCATCAAACAACTTTATAAATGGTAGAAAAGTGATGCGCCAAAACCCAAACCGCATAGGAAACAATACGGTCACTGAACAGTCACTACTAACCCTAAGGGAATATCGTGATTCAATGAATAAGCTACCGAAAAATAATAAAAAATAAGAAAATTAAAAATAACAAATAAAATTGGTTAGGTTTTAAAAAATTTCCCCATAAGAAACCTTATTCTACCAGAATGCCAAAAAGATGACTTTTAATAAAAGCCTGAGTATGTGCCCTCTTGAAACTGAGAAAAACAAAAAGCATATTGTTAACCATTACCAACACAAGTCACACCAAATTGATTCAAGGAGGAACACATATAGATATTGAGGGGATAAAACTGAAGGGTCTTCCCCCACATAATAATTAACTAACATAGAGACCATGAAACCTGAATACACCATCCCATAGGGGCGCAATGTGGGAACTCATAAACTGAGCTCATTCTAATTCGACACACTATCTAACCATTCCACCAATAGATAAAAAGGATAAACAAGAACCATTAAAATTATGGACTCCTACATAGGTAAATAAATATTTAAAGGAATTCAACTAAACCAAGAACAACATAGACATGGGCCCAAAACACGTTTATGGAAAAAAAGATTCAGAAGACTCTATTAAGACAAAAAATACTATTTTGATTACAATGAACCGATTTCACCACATTCACCCATTGAATTGTTGAATATCCAATAATAGTTAAATGTTAATAGAATATAAACAAGGACAAAAAGACTTTAAAAATCAAAATCCCAACACTGATCATTAAAACCGTACTGAGGCTTCACAACCCCACAAACTCTTGACTGTAAACAAGTTTGAACATGAGACCAATGGTTGGGGTTCTATCAGCCAATGAATATTATTCCTTATAGTAAGATACTATAATCACTTAATTGGAACATATTATTTAGGTATTTCTTTGAACAATATATTTCTAGATTACCCAGACAGACAAACTGATGTCATGTCATTGGAGGTATGCCACACGACAGCTTCAAGTGCTAAAACCGGCCACATTGGTGGAACAAACAAGCATGATATGACTAAAATGAATCCAGATTTGATGAAGGGGATTTTAAAAAAATAGGTCCCTCATGAACACCCTACTCATTAGGTGGGGTACCTTTAAAAGCAATTGGATATGCTAGATTACCAACTATCTGCACTCCAAAGTCAAAAAAGTCATGGAACTCCTCATCCACCAGCTTCATGAAACGATGTTCCTCTAATGGGAGGACTCATTCCTTGATCTCTAGAGAATCCCCCAATGAAGAGATAAGACAACATACAATCATGTGACACTACGTCTGGGGAAAATGAAACATGTTCATCGAAATTGTCAACTTATATTTTCCCCATCTTTTGGAACTTTTGAATACTTATGAGCTCATCCCTTTCTTTATTTTCACATCCTCTGGTATAAACCTTCAAATGAAGAATGATTTAAAGACATACCACATCATATCAACACGCATTGATTGCGGGGAAAAAAGCTCCCATTATTCATGATCTGGACCATTGAACATACATCTAGTGGATTACACTCTAACCACTTCTGGACGTCCAAATACCCTAAAGATATGATCATCCTTTTTTTTCCACTATGCTGCCGCAAATGTACCTAATCACTATGAAGGATAAAAAATGTGCAAGAAGGCCAAAGACTAGGCATGAGTTATCTAAACCCTTGGGGAATTTTCTAGGAATAATCTTTTGAAAAAAATATAAAAAATATATCCTAAAAAATTATCAATATAAAACAAAATAAAAATGACCACATCAATCATGAAAGAATCTAACAAATAAAATCACAAGGAAACCATTTCTTGCAAAATTATTACATTAATTAAAGTTTTAAAACATAAATATTCTATGTCTAATTGAAAAAAAACCCAACCACAAATTACCATCACATGTCCATTAGAAATAAAAATAATTTATTTCCATCCCACTTCCATTTTTAGAAGGCACTCTCCTCAATCAGAATAATGAAAACGTAACTTTCCCCAAACCGTCTGAGTGAGGAATAAGTAGTTATGCTTAACCTAGAGACATATAAGTGAGCCATGAAACATGTATGAATTAATCATAGATAACCATGAATGGGAATTAAGAGATCCACAGGGGTCTCTGCACTATTCTGGGTCATAGAGATACACTCAGTCACCTCTATTGTTATCCCTCGAACCCTACGAAAGACAAAAGACTCAAAACCTGAACTACCCCTAGTAACTCATCCCTTGTCCCGATCTGTGGTGATCATGCAAAGACCTATTACCTACCTCCAAAGCCCAAAAAATAGTATTCTCCATCATCAAGATGAAAAAAATAACAAGGTTCACCTCTGATACCATTTTTTCACAAACAAACTCTTGTCGACCATGAACTGATCCCCCGAGTCGGTCTGTAGTATGTCCTAAATGGTGTTCCTATATATCCATAGCCTGAAAATTAGTGTATGAAATAAAATTACAAAAGAGAGAACAATATACACCAATGATAAAATAACAAAACCAGATAAAAAATTTGATGAAACAAAGTACACAAAAAATGACATCAAAACCTTAAAAGATAATGAACAAAAAGAATTAATTTAATGGTACAAGTTACAGACAAAAAACTAAAAACATGAAATCCATAACATACTATCTCAAACTCCATGTTACCACTTGGTCACCTCCAACCATTATACACAATCAACTCCAACACTAATTACATAGACCATGATCCTGAAAAAAAGATAGATCAATATCTGGTATGATCAAATATGTTTGAGCTGTGAAATGATCAGTAACAATTCCAAAATAATCCACTGAATCCACGAATCACCCATCCCAAAGAAAATTTATGGAAACATGTTGAAATAAAAATATAAATTTATGGTTATCAAATTTTAAAACAAGCACCATTTTTCTCTTATTTAACAATCCAATGCTTGCTACATAAAATTTCAAAAACAATTTTGCATATTTTAATCAAACCCCTCAATAAAAGAAACCAAATTCGGGCTACAATAAAACTGGTAAATAGTGATAGATAAAAATAAACTAATAAAAGTAATGAAAAGAATAAATGTAAATAATTATATAACCATTGTTGATCCTTAATATCACTAGAAGACCCCTTGTTGTATTCGGTTCCAAACCACCTACCAGTGTATGGTGAAGACCCTATGTCAATAAGAAACTAGCTTCCCTAACCAGGCCTCAATAGTGTCACATCCCAGCATTCCTAACTAAAAAGATATGGGGTACCAACCCATTTTATTTACGTTGATCAATAACCATCACTAGATAATATAAAATACACCAGCAACCCATGTTGGATGTACAACTATGTAGGTATGTGGCCTTTAAATGCATGACTCACCTTACCTACCCTCACCGCCCATACCTTCCGCATGAACGGAAACCAATATACATTAATACCTATGGTATATCTCTCAAATAAATTTTTCCTACATTTATATAAAAACATTTCATATCACATGATGACTACAACTAGGCCATCATACCATAAAATATTTAATCCATTTCACAAAACGCTCATAATTTAAAACTTGGAATACACCTTCACCAAAACAAAGTGTCGTATTAATGTTATTATGAACATTATCCTGTCATTAAATGTCACAAACATGCCTTTAATTCAAAATGTAAAAATAAATTTAACCAATATATAGTACAAATACCTCTATAAAATTTACAATACCGAACGATCCCGTATGTAAACATTCACCATAACCAGGAACAAGATCCAGATGGACTTTACTCCTTTAACTCATGCCAACTTATGCATTAAGAAAAATGGTTAAAAAATCAAGAACACCATGAAATAATATTTTATAATCCAAAAAATGACCCAATCGCATTTATAAAAATAAGAAACATTTACAAAACCAATCTTTCAAGAAAACCCCATCTTAAGGAATCTGTGTCATTTTTTTGCACATCCATGTGTGCACCTTATGACCCCATGGATTCATCGACATCCAGTGATACCCTAAAAACCAATAAGACACTTATAAACATTTCCATTAAACAACCATTTCATTAAGAATATTTTCCAACAACCGTATTTCTTAATAATAAAGAGTATCATCCCATAAGGAATCATTCAACTTATCACTAAACATTTTAACATATATAACAAACAATATCATTTCAAAACAATACACTATAGACCTAATGTATATCCATATAAACATTTACACAATAGTGTGATCACTATGAATTTCATAACAACCCCAAACTTATCTTTAATGAAACTCTATCAATTTAAAAGAACTAAATATGTTCCAAAATCTAAAGCATTACATATTAAAATCATTAAGACAGATTTTTATTCAATTGAATAATTATTAAAAAAACAATTTTTGTGCGTTGTGAAGGTTCTAATCATATATTAAAAATTTAAAAAACAATATTCAGAGCCTAAATAAAAATATTCATCTCGGACATATATATTCATTTCAATCAAACATACAGAAGGTACCGATACAAATTCATAATTGATAAATTGCATCATAAATTAATTTTTAACAAATTATAAATACATATAAATGTTTTAATTGAATAATTATGAATATTTCTATGCTTCAAATAAAATAATAAAATAAAAATAAATATAATTGAAAGAACCATGAACCAACAAAATGCATCAGAAAGGATTATTTTTTTATTCACCAACTTCCAATCAAGTACGAATATGGTAAAACATCATAGAGAGGGAGATCAAGACCTATAAGGACAATTGAACATACAATACATATATAAATACACAAAAAATAAAAGACAAAATTATAGGGTTCTACCACCTTGATGAAAAACATCAAAACGTAATGAAATAAGAACAACCCACAACATGGGGTCATGAGAAAGGGGTTTGCTCTGGGAAGGGAGGATGTGGGGGTCTAGTTGCACTAGGAACTAGAGGTCAATAGGGTTAGGATAGGATGGTCAGATCAATGGAGGTGGAGGGGTTTGGATTGAGCTAGTGTGTGTGCACATCTGGTTGCACGCTTGAATGAGAAGTGTGTGAGGAGTAGGGCACCTGAAACATGTCAGAGTGGAAGGGGAGGCTACGAATTAGTCGGGCGAAAGATGGTGTCAATGACCTGTAAGGTGGGGGACCTGAATTTAACATTAAACAAGATCAGGGGATGGGGTGGTGCCCACAGTGGTTTACTCATTTTTTATCCATTTTTTAATATTAAAAATAGTAAATTAATAACATACATAACAATTACAATAATAATGATAACTGTAATAATAACAATTACAATAATAATAACAATAATAATAATAGGAATAATAGTAATAATGGTAACATATATTATTCATAATAATGAATATTACAATGATATCAATAATAATATTATTCATTTTCTTGTAATTATTTTTATCAAACATTATTTTAAATTATTATTTCATTTTTTATTTATCATATTATCTATTAGATGTTACTTTTTATTTTAAATATTGGTTAATCGTGTGATCCACATATGGTTACTCACTGTCAGACACTCAATTGAGCAAGTTGTACTCAACACACGCCACCAGGAACTGCACTCTTACAGCATCGCGCCACGCACTTGTCGCACGGGATTCTAAACTGCACAGAAGTCAGACGCCACAACCCAAACCACTAGGGAAACCCTACGGGCACCCCATATACACTCCTAACAATAATGTTTTATAGTGAAATATTGAAAAATAGACCCAAAAAATCAAAAAGTTTACAATTATAAATAACAAATCCATCAGGTCTGGGTGTGGTATACACATCACAAACATTATAGTGGAATAAGAAAAATTTTAAAACATCCCACAATACATTTCTTCTCGAAAATATGACCATGGAAACTACTTCCATCATCATTCTTCAAATGCATGCTACAGAATCCACCATATATCCCACAACATAACAACATATACCTCACTACCACTCTAATCACTCATCCTAAGATTACTTTACACCACTCAAACCACCTAAAAACATTTTTACAGTCAATAATAACACCAGACAACCATACACGGTGCATATTGATGATTTAACAAGGCTCTCATTCATTAATTAAATTTTTTAAATTTTGGAATTATATCATAAAAATCATGATCCTAGGGAATCCATTTTATAACTGAATATTCATTTTTAATAAATTTCATATATAAATTTATTCAACACACGATCAACTATAATTCATCACGGGTTTTAAAATAATGAAAATTGTTGACCATGATATTGATTCGGAATATATCCCATATAATTCCCAATATCATCAGAATAATAAAACTGATGTATGTGATACTTCTTCACACTCCCTAAATATTGATATTAAACTGATTATATTATATTTATTTATTAGGAATTATAATATAACGTAAAATTAAAACATCAAACACCCAACCTTCTTGTTACAAATATTAATTAAAGGCCAAGGGATCCCAACATCGAAGAAAAGGAAATCAAAACAACCTTATTATTCATCGACATGTGGTGCGCAAGGGTCTAGAGACATGAAATGAAAGGGTAAAAAGCATATGAATGAATTGTTGGCTATGAATGGCTTGGGGATTCTTGGTATCAGGATTAATGGAATAATTCAAGGAAGAAAGGGAATTATCACTATAAAGGACATAACCCATATCAAAAAACGAAAACATTTCAAAATCCATTAAAGCAAGATCATGATCAAGCCCATGTAGTTTGGCATTCCAAAATATTTTTGAGAATTATGATATTAATCTTATAATTTTTTATATACAATTATAAATCATAAAACCCTTTCAAAAAATTTATTAAATTAATTTTATATCAAATAAAATGTATACAGGGAGAAACAATATAAAACATGAAAAATGGTAAAATTTTTAATTTTAAAAAGCTGGTAGAAATGAATCACTAGACGATGACCTACAATTAGATTTATGAATATTAGATTACTCACCATTACATGGGTCCCCATTTGATGACTTACCATTGTATGAGCAACTATTACAAGTCATTGTTGTGTGAGGCACCATTACGAGTCGCCATTGGTGACCTACTGTTAGCAACTCACAATTCCGAACATTGTGGTTATGACACACCGTTGCGATTCACCTCCATGGGTAACTAATGAGACTCTAAATTTGGATAACCTAACATTTAATAAATTGAATGTTTTTAAAACTCATGAAATAAGTAATCATTTCCACACAAAAATCCATAATGACTGGATGTAAACAATGTAATTGACCAAAGAGGTCTGATCCATTAAATTTGATAAAAAAAAGTCAAAATTCCTTTGATCTTTAATTTTTCCAAATATTTTAGATTTGTACACCAATTCCTATAAAGATCCACATATGGCATAGTTTAAATTTAAGAATGAAAGATATTTATTTATCAGAAGACTACGTGGGGAATATGTTGATCCCAATATCCTTGGAAATCCATTGAACATGTTCACATAATATGGTCTAGAATTTGAATTTCTATATCATAAGAACCATCAAACTGAGGGAGATATGAAGTACTTAAACATGGTTCTATATCTTATGATATCTTATGGATTATCCAAAATCAGTAGGTTAATATATGATCTTAATTAGATACAATGGAAATTATAACTAACAGATTTAATTCCACTTCCCATACATATACCAGGGAGAGTTGGATAAGGGATAAATATTATTCTATGTTAATTAAATGAAATGACTTTTTACTACCATTAAGATGGTGTTATTTCCATTATAAGTTTTGTATAGACCATGATAAAATCCATGGTTATCAATCAAAATTTTAGTACATGTGTGGAATACCATTTCTTCATAATAATATACTTCTATCAAAAAATCATTGCTTATTTTCATATCAATCATTAGGATTTTAGATTTCAATACTCCACCTTCATGAAATTTCACTAGATTATTTTCATTATATATATTAAAATATTATTGATTCATGGATTAAAAAAAATGATGGTCCATGTGAATCGTGAATTTCTTCCATATTCAGTCATAGTTTTTATGAGACACATTTCATGGTTCCAAACAAAATTTACATCATTATTAGAAATTATTAAATATGGTATATTTACATAATTATTTAGTAACTCCATATCCAATTTAATTACATACTTGATCCACCCATTATTGAATGGATCCATAGTTATCAGTCATGGAATATTGGAGATTATTTTATTATTCAAAATTTGAACATTCATAATTCCTACAATAATGGATCCAGTTCAATCCTCATCAGGGATAGGGTTGCAATAACCATTCTACTATAAGGATCTTCCACAATTTTCACCTTCCGAAGATTAAAATGAATTGAACAATCATAATAATAATCTAATCTAACCACCATTATTGGAGAATATTATACTCCTTTGGAGTGAAAATATACTAGCTTAATTTTTTATCCATCTATAAAATACAGTTTTGGACATAGATTACATGTATCCAAAATAAGATCATGAAGACAATTTTTAAAAAATATAGATCATGTGTTGGGTAGTTTTTCTCAGGGAAAATTAATTATATGGAAAGAAAATATATCTATTTTTCATATTTTCTGACTAAAAACCCCAAACCTTTTTTGGAAAATTAACATTAGACCTCAAATACTTTTAAACTAAAGTGTAATGTTATCATATGTGAACTGACATTCACATTATTAGTATCCTTAAATATCTATTCTCACTAATCATTATAGGATATGTTCAGTACATATTAATTTTCATGTACTATTTGGTTTAAAATCATGAGAATCTTATAACAAATTGATTATTGTTCTCATCCATTCTGATAAAAATATGGTTCTCATTGAAAAAATTCAGTTTATGACATTCATTAATATCATGTGTTTTTTAGGGACCCATAATCATTTACATTTTATAGAAAAAATATTCCATTTCAATAATTCTTATTCCACCCCAATAATGAATTTATTAAACATTAAATATAATGATACCTTTTTCAAGCCTGTTAGTATAACATATAAATGATCATCATGTTACATCTTATTTTTATAGTTGATAAGGATATCATATATTGAATCTACCAAAAAATCATGGAAATCACCAAAGTCTCTATTTATAATTTATTTGATGATAATTAAATACATATTTATTCTACATGGAATCACTATGAACTCAAAGTGCTCGTACATTAAAAGAAAATAAGGCATTGGGATAGCCTCATCCTCCAACCATACATTGTTTTATCACAACCAAAAATCTAACTGAGAGATGTAATCGGATCAACTCAATTTATTGGTCATGTAATTAATAAAATAAAGAGGATAAACATTCATTTTCATGATATAGATAATCAGTACATAGGATAATTAACACATCCTTCTTAATGACAATGTTTACCGACATACACTTGGGTAAATCACTTGGGCCTAAAACCCAATTATCAATAATATCCAATATTTTATTCATTATTTCATCATGATGAACAATTATAACTCAATATAGGTACTTGGATATTGATAATGACATTTTATATGATTTATGGATATCTCAACCATAACTATTGAAGGAAGAATGGAAAATTATTATGGATATTAATCAGAATATTCACATTCAAATTGTATTTCACCAATAATAATATTTTCCTTATACATTATCATTTGAGGGGGATCCTATTTATCATTATAAATAACATCCATGTATTATATGATGACACTAAGGGTGATTTATCCTCCTATTCTCACTTGTATTGTATCAATGGGTGGCTTATGATACATACTATGGTTTCATACTCTAATCAATATATGTTTTCCCTTTATAAGGAAATCAAATCAATACCATGAGTTGAATGAAATATCACATAATGTTTTTTCAAAAGTATTTATGGGAAATTCAACATAAAAATATAGATATAAGGTATTTATATTATATGGATGATATAAATTTCCAATTTTTATTTTTTCCTGAAAACACATCATATATGTTTTTAGGTCGTGTTTGAATAGCTCTAAAATAGTTATCGAATATGGGAAATGTGAATAGCATGAATCGAATAATATTTTTGTCAATAATGAAAGAGTATGTAATATATATATCTACATATTTTTGTTGATTTCCACATCAAAAATGAGTGATGGAATATGTTGACCCTTTCCCTTCTGTCCTTTGTTGTTTCTAGATTCAATTATAAAAAACCATTTCCATAGAGTATTGATTCTCATATTAAAATTATTTCATATAATAAAAATACGCGAAATAAGGAAATCGATTAATGGGATTGCAACTTTCGTCCAACATAATGGTTGGATTTTCCTATCATATTTTCCTAACTATCTTCCCTTCCATCCCATGCCTAAATCATTATATTTTCCATTTAGAAAAATTTATGTATTCATCTTCACAATTTTATTATAAGTGGGATATTGTAATTTTTTTCACCTTGAGTTTTCTACAATTCTATGGATAGAATAAAAATACATTGTCTATATTCTATCTCAAGACTGGTGGGACACAATATATTTATGTATCATAATTTTTAAAAAATGTTTACATTAGAAAATATGATTGTAGATATCAATGGGTTAATTTTTTTTAATTGATTCACATTAAGTGAACTATTTATAGGGTCAATAATAAATTTAGGTTTAGTTATAAAGTCTGAGTTGTATCATTCATGTATTTTGAATTTCACTTTTAATGTCCCAATAGAATAATTTCTATTTTTAATAATGACATGGAAATATGTTATTTTCTAAATTTATATTATTTAAAAACTATTTTTCTCAAAAAAACAATTGTATAGAATTTTTTCAAATCAATTATTTCAATCACCTCCATAGTATTTTTATTTATTTATAATTTTCCAACATTGATAAACCTATGCCTCTATATAATAAACAACTAGTATTGATGTTTCTTTCTTTGAACGTTGAAGGATTGATAGGAACTTTTATATATATATCATCCAACATTATGAAATAAATGGATCATGAGAACAATAAAATGTTGACTTATTTATCACATAATGTTCATAATTGAAAATTTTACGACTCATTTGTGGCTGTAGGTGTTCCTTATGATTCATTTCTATATTAAAAATAAGAATTAATAAATAGAGTATTTTCGTGATATTCATAATTCCTTCTCTAATAGGGTTGGGTGTCATATTTTGGATGTAATCATAGTGACCCTCACCTTGGTTATTATAGAACCCCATGATTGAGGTATGTAGAATTTTTATGTATTTTTATGTGTTTAATGTGCATGGGATGAGTTGGGAAGTGTTTGGGAGAGTTTGGAACGGTTTTTGGAAGAATTTGGAGGCTTTTAAAGGGGTTCATGGTTTGAGCACGGTTAGTGTAAACCATGCAGATCCTCGAGGAACCATGCAGGGGGGGACAGTACGCTCCGCATGGCCTGCGCACGGTTTTCCAAACTCTGCAAGTAAACCATGCAGACCCTGCCTCTTGAGGTAGTGGAGTGCTCAGTGTTAGCGCACAGTTTTCTAAACCGTGAGGTCTAACCATGCAGACACATAAAAATAGGTTTTTTAAAATCTGGGTTCACTCGGGATTCCCTCATATCACTCCTCTCTTCCTCCCACTCGAGCCTCACTTGGTATTTTGGGTTCTCAGGGGTCTAGGGTGCTCTCCCACTCAGTTTGGAAGGATTTCGAAGGGGATTCAAGGTGGTTTGAAGGCAATTTCTTTTGAGTAAGTCTTTCCTCTTCTCTCCCTTGTGTTTTCATCTACATCTAGTCTTCCCTCTTTCTTGGTTTCCTATATCTACACTTGTTGCGTGTAGATATAGGGTTGGGGTTTCCTTGGATGATGTTTTTAGACTTGTGGATGGTAGGAAAATGGATCTAGAGAGGTTTCGGTGGTGCCTTCGCCGGATTGGAGGTGTAATTGCTTTTGGGTCGATTTCTCATAAACCCTAAAGGTAGGTGGGTTCTCTCTCAACTCCACTTGGTTGGAATTGATAGTTAAAGGTTTAAATTAATTTTTTGTGATTGAAATTTATTGTATGTTGATGTGAGAATGTGGTTGGATATCCATTTGGGGGTTTTGGGGAGAAAGGGGGTTTTGTTGTGAAATGCTATTGTGGTGAATTTTAAAATGGGGATTCTAAAATTTAATTCTACGATTGATTTGGGAAAATTGATGATGATAATGGTTTTCAATAAATGGTTGATTATTGAAGTGAATTGACATGTACTGGAATTGGTTAATTATATGTTTTTGTTGTTTTTGTTGTTGTTTTTGTGACTTGTTGTGTTGTATGCTTGATTGTCATTGGTTGAAATGTTGTGTTGAAATGTTGTGATGAAGTGGGAAGGAAGAACCACTATAAAACGGTGTTGTGTTGAAGTGAGTGGGAAGTATCACTATAAACGCGTGTTTTGTTGAAGTTAGTGGGAAGTATCACTATAAATGGGAATTGTGTTGAAGTGAGCAGGATGTATAACTATAAATGGGTGTTGTGTTGAAGTGAGCGGGAAGTCTCACTTCAAACGGGTGTTGTGTTGAACTGAGCGGGAATTCTCACTATAAACGGGTGTTTTATTGAAGTGAGCGGGATGTCTCACTATAAACGGGTGATGCATAGTGGTCAGAAGAGCCACTATGTGGGTAGTGGTCGGAAGTGCTTCTACTCATGCTTGGGTGAACGTGTTTGGCAGAAGTCCCACTATTTTGATTGCTTTGTTGTGAATGGGTGAATGAGATGAGTGGAAGTCCCAACGTTTTGATTGTTGTGTGCATTTTATTACATGTTGGAAATGTCATTCAAGTTTGTAATAATGAAATGGCTTGGGGGATGGTTGTTTGGCCTCCCCATGCTTACTTGGTTTCGGTGAGATGACCTGGTAATGATGTGTTTTTTATGGTAATGTTTTCACTTGTGTATACTTTATATAAATTGTTTATATAAATGTGCTAATAGTTTTATCCTAGTGGCGTTTGTAGGGATGTCATTTGGGGAAATCCAACTGAGTTTTAGTACTCACCCCCTTCTTTGGCACGTTGGTGTCTTTGTAGATGTCTTGTATTGTGACATGGGAAAAGGTAAGGCATAATCCTCCTATGGTGGAGGATTGTGATTCCTTGTTGGAGCATGGAGCTTGGAGCTTGGTGTGTAGCGGGGGTGGTGTCTTGGCTTGTGGTGTTGGTTGTTAGTTTCCGCAGTGCACTCTGATGTTGTGTGCACATGATTGGTTATATTCTCTTTGGGCTGTTTTATGGAACAACTTGGTTGTCTTGTTGGAAATGAATGGTTGGATTTTGTTTACATGCATCATATAGTTGTTTGTTGGTTGATTTTATCTTTAGGGAAAATCAGTCCCCATTTGTTCTTGGATCCCTGAACATTTATTTCCAGCCTTGGGCATGTCGCTTAAGGCCAAGTAACCCTCACAGCCTCCTCAAGCCAATGAGGTAGGGGCAGGGTGTTACAAGTGGTATCAGCTTGTTCGGTCCTTGGCATTCAAGTGAGAGGTGTTTTCGGTCCATTGGAGTTGATTCTCCGATTTGGAGTTGACATTCGTTGTGGTATATTCCTTAAGTCGGTATTGTAGCAAGTCATATGAATGTTGGAACATAGAAGGTATATTATTAAAGGACGTAGCTAACCATTTTATGCTGAAATTCATGTTACCGGGGAGTTGGGTACATAAGTGTTTTCGAGACACTTATAGGAATTTGAAATCTCATTGTTGTGGGTGTATCCAATGAGATGAGAATGACATTAATGGTAGAAATGACTTCCCCCTAGGATGCATATTACATTGAGGTATAATGATTTATGATGTGACATGAATGTGTGAAATTGAAATGTGAATAAATTGGTAATTTGAAAAATATAAATTGGGTTTCAAACGGATTTATTTGAAACATGGAAACTGGTGGTATTTTGCAAATGGTTTTATTTTCAAAAATGGTGTAAAATGGAAAATGTTGAAAGGTGGAAAGTATTGTTGTGTTAGTGTGGTGTAATGTGATTTGATAATGGAATTATTGATTTCTACGAAAGTGAGGTTCATGGTTGGTTATATTCTATTGATAGAAATGGAACCAGGTTGACATCGTAGAGACTAATCGGAGGAAGCTACTGAAAATGTGGTTCCACCTGAGCCCCAGGTGAACCAGTAGTTGGCCCATGGAATCGTTCAAGCTTTTCAAATAGTTCAATCAGGACTGCAACTAGATACACCTGTTACGATATCTATCACGATCAGAAATCCAAGTAATGGAAGCATGATTGTCCTCACGAGAGGATGTGTGAACCCCAACACTGAGAGAAAGGACAAGACAAAAGCCTTTTATCAATGACGTAGAGTACATCTAAATCATACCTCTAGTTTGTTAAAACTTCCTTCGAGACCCATGTGTAAGACAAGATGATTTCAGTGCAGTAACGTAGGCCACCTAAAATGGGATTGTATGACACAACCTCGAGAATGTCATAACTGCAGGAAGAAGGGGCATCTTCAGCGGTATTGCCGAAATGCTCCGAGGTTGAGTATTTCTGACAATCCTCAGCAAGGGATGTTTCAGCTAGGTAATAAAGAGAAGAGAGTGGAAACAACACATATTTTTGGAGCTGTGAAAGTTGTAGTGGATGATCAAATGGGACCATCAATGGTGTGTGGTACGTTTCTTTTAAATTCCATGCTATATGCAAGTGTTGTTTGATATGGGTGCTTCACACCCTTTTATTACTGCACGCTTTGTTGAGTTGTTGGTTTTAGAGGTAGAGAAACTGCCTTCGGTTTTGAAACGTCAAACCCCTCTCGGTAGAAAAGACTGTAGAGCCTCCTTGTGTAGAGAATGTTGTATCATTGTGGGAGTTATTGAGATAGTGTGGAACATATCAATGTTTGAGATGGGTGGGAATGATGTAATCCTAGGAATTGATTGGCTAGTGGAGTTTAAGGCTCACATTGATTTTGATGCGCAGACAGTGGCTTTTACGACACACGATGGTGTTAGACATCTCTATAGAGGAGAGAGGCATGAAAGGAAGGGTGCAACGAGTTTGTTGGCACCATCAGTGGGTACGTTATCGTATCAGTTGGCGGTGTTGTTGTTGGAATCGGTAGAGGATGATGGGAAAACTTTTCTTCCGACCATAGTGGATCAGTTCATTGATGTTTTTCCTGAATAATTCTTTGGGTTACCTACGGTAATAGAAGTGGAGTTTATGATTGATCTCCTTCCGTGGAGTAGTCCTGTCTCACTTCCACCTTATCGAATGGCCCCAGCTGAATTGCAGGAATTGAAAGTCTAGTTGGAAGAATTAGAAAACAAAGGGTTTATCTGGACTAGCACATCTCTATGGGTGGCACCAGTGTTGTTTGTGAAAAAGGAAGATGGAACCTTGAGGCTATGTGTTTGATTATCGTAGACTTAACAAAGTAATGATAAAGAACACATATCCACATCCACGAATCGATGATTTGTTCGACCAGTTGAAGGGAGACTAGTGGATCTCCAAGATCGACATGAGGTCAAGATATCATCAATTGAAGGTGAGGAAGGAGGATATTCCTAAAAGAGCGTTCAGAAGTAGGTATGGCCATTATTAATATATCGTTATTCCCATTGGTCTAAAAAATGCGCTAGCAGTGTTTTTGGCATTGATGAATCTGATATATCAGATATATCTGGATTCGTTTGTGGTGGTGTTTGTAGATGATATTCTTGTGTATTCAATGACAGGGGTAGAGCATGAGCAGCACTTGGCGACAATGCTAGGGATATTAAGGGATCATCAGTTGTATTCCAAACTGTCAAAGTGTGACTTTTGGATACAAGAAGTTCATTTTCATGGCCATTTGATTTCAAAAAGGGGTGTTTTAGTGGATCCAGAAAAGGCAGAGGTTGTTATCTCATGGAAACCCCCAAAGAATGTGTTTGAGATATGAAATTTCCATGGCCTAGCTGGGTATTATTGGTGTTTTGTTCCCAATTTTTCACAATTGGATTTTCTAATGACATCATTGATGAGAAAGAACGTTATGTTCCAGTGGAATAAACAATGTGAACACTGTTTTGAAGAGGTAAATGGTCGTCATACATCAACACCAATATTGGTTTTTCCAAAACCAGGGAAAGGGTACATGGTGTATTGTGATGCATCAGGATCGGGGTTGGGGTGTGTTTTCATGCAAGGGGGTCATGTAGTTTTGTTTGGATCACTGCAGTTGAGGGTTCATGAGAAGATCTACCCAACTCATAATTTGGAGTCGGCAGTAGTAGTGCATGCTTTGAAAGTGCGGCGTCATTATCTCTTTGGTGAGAAGTTCACGGTATATACGGATCATAAGTGCTTGAAGCATATTTTCTGACAAAGGTATTTTAACGTGAGGCAATAAAGATGGATTCAATATCTCCGGATGTTTGATTTTGACTTAATGTACACACCAGGAAAGGGAAATTTGGTGGGAGATGCATTAAGTAGAAAATCATATGCTCAGGTGGTGAAACAGACATCTGACCAGTGGCAATTGATGTCCGTTATAGCCGAGATTCGGTTGGAATATGAGGACCGGGGTGATCGAGTGGTCTTCATTCCTGTTATGTTGATTACTGACTTGGTCGGCCTAGTTAGAGAGGCATAGATATCCGATTCGGAGTGTGTAACCATGGGTCGAGACTCAAATGTGGGGAAACCATTTAGGGTTGGAAACTGAATGTAGGTTTATTTGTGTGTTTATGGAATCAGATGGTTGTACCGGTTGCTTTTCAGGAGGATCTTCTAAAGGCATATGATTATTCAAGTTGGACTGTAAACCATGGAATTCAGGAAATGTATAAAGCGTGGAAACCAGAGTTCTGGTGGGCTGGTATGAAAAGAGGTGTTGCTGAGTTCATTTCGAAATGCTTGACTTGTTAGTAGGTCTAGGCAGAGCATTAGAGGCCAGTATGCATGTTGCAGTCATTATCAATCCCTGTTTGGAAGTGGGAGCACATAGAAATGGATTTTGTCACAAGTCTCCCAAGAACGATCAGAATGCATGATGTAATTTGGGTGATAGTGTATCAGCTAACGAAGTAGGCCCATTTTATCCCGATTCGTGAATCTCATACGGTGGCGGATCTGTCCAAAATCAATATCCATGAGGTGGTAAAGATGCATTGTAATCCAGTTTCGATCATATCAAATAGAGATTTGAGGTTTACATCTCATTTATGGAAATCCTTACAGCAAGCCCTAGGATTGCAGTTGACTATGAGCACAACGTATCACCCTCAGACGGATGGTAAATCCGAGAGGACGATACAAACTCTGGAGGATATTTTTTAGGATTGTTTCATGGATTTTAGTGCCTCATGGGAGGATCACTTGTCTTTGGTTGAGTTCTCGTACAATAATAGTTATCAGGAATCCATACAGATTGCTCCGTTTGAAGCATTGAATGGACGACCATGTCGTTCCCCACTATGTTGCGTTGAAATGGGTGAGTCTTCCATGGTTGGACCGAGTCTTGTCCAAGGGACTACAGAAAAGATCAAGATAATCAAAAAAAAGAATGGAGATGGCTCAGAGTCGTCAAAAATCATATGCGGATCATCATTGAAATCCATTGTCGTTTGAGGTGGGTGATCATGTGTTCTTGAGGTCTCTCCTAGGTTGGGATATCATTGGATTGGGAAACAGGGAAAGTTATCTCCGAGGTATACTGTGACATTAGAGATTCATGAGCGGGATGGTGAGGTGGCTTATCGTTTGGCTTTTCCACCACATTTCAATGTGGTTCACAATGTGTTTCATGTGTCGCAATTGAAAAATTATCAGCCGAATCGTGACCATGTGATTCGTTTGGATCATGTTGAGCTAGAACCAGATGCTTCTTTGGTGCACGTGCCAGTGCGGGTTGTGGATAGGCAAGAAAAAGTCTTGCGTGGAAAGAGCATCGGTTTATTTCGTGTTTTCTGGAAACATGGCCAGATTCAAGAGGATACTTGCGAGCGGGAGAAAGAGATGGTCGAGTAGTGTCCCGAGCTCTTTCGGTAAAGGGCGGGTTCACTATATTCTAGGGACGGAAAGTCCAATGGTGGGGAGATTGTAGCACTGCCGGTTTGAGGTATGTTGCCTTTGTTTAGGAATTTTTATGCGTTTAAATGGAATGGGATGAGTCGGTAAGAGGTTGGGAGAGTTTGGATTGGTTTTGTAAGAGTTTGGAGACTTTTAAAGGGGTGTAAAATTTGAGCACGGTTAGTGTAAACCGTGCGGATGTTCCAGGAACCGTGCAGGGGATACAGTACGCTCCACACGGCTTGTGCACGGTTTTCCAAACCGTGTAGGTAAACCATAAAGACCCTTGCTCTTGAGGAAGTGGAGTGTGCATGGTTACCGTAGGGTTTTCTAAACCGTGCGGTCTAACTGTACAGCCACATTAAAATATGTTTTTCTAAATCCGGGTTCACTCGGGATTCCCTCATTTCACTCCTCTCTTCCCACCACATGAGCCTCATTCATGTTTTTTGTTTCTCAGGGATTTAGGGTTCTCTCGCACTCGGTTTTGAAGGATTCTGAAGGGGATTTAATGTGGTTTGAATGTGATTGCTTCCGGGTAAGTCTCTCCTTTTGTCTCCATTGTGTTTTCCTCTAGATCTAGTCATCCCTCTTTCTTGGTTTTCTATATCTACACATTTTGTGTGTAGATCTAGGGTTGGGGTTTCCTTGGATGATGTTTTAAAACTTGTGAATGGTAGGGGAAAAATCTAGAGAGGTTTCGGTGGTGCGTTCACCGGATTGGTGGTGAGATTTCTCGTGGGTCAATTTCTTGGGAACCCTAATGGTATGTGGCTTATCTCTTGACTCCACTTGGACTGAATTTATAATTACATGTTGCAATTAATTTTTTGTGATTGGAATTAATTGTATGTTGGTGTGCGAATGTGGTTGGAAATCCATTTGGGGGTTTTTGGGGAGAAAGGTGGTTTTGTGGTGAATTTCTATTGTGGTGAATTTTAAAATTGGGATTTTAAAATAGAATGCAATGATTTATTTGGAAAAATGGTTGATGAAAATTGTTTCCAATAAATGATTGATTATTGAAGTGAATTGACATGTACTAGAACATGTTGATTACATGTTGTCGTTGTTGTTGTTGTTGTGACTTGTTGTGTTGTATGCTTGATTGTCTTTGGTTGAAATGTGGTGTTGAAAAGTTGTGTTAAAGTGGGCGGGAAGTCCCACTATAAACGGGTGTTGTGTTGAAGTGAGCAGGAAGTCTCACTATAAAGGGTGGTGTGTTGAAGTGAGCGGGATGTCTCACTATAAAAGGGTGTTGTGTTGAAGTGAGCGGGAAGTCTCACTATAAACGGGTGTTGTGTTGAAGTGAGCAGGAAGTCTCACTATAAACGGGTGTTGTGTTGATGTGAGCAGGAAGTGTCAACATAAACGGGTGATGTATAGTGGTCGGAAGTGTTGCTACTCGTGTTTGGGGGAACGTGTTGGGAAGAAGTCCCACTGTACTGATTACGTTGTTGTGATTGGATGAACGAGATGGGTGGAAGTCCCACCATTTTGATTGTTTTGTGCATTTCTTTATAAGTTGGAATTGTCATGCTAGTATGTAATGATGAAATGGCTTGGTCCATGCTTGTTTGGATTCCCCTTGGTTACATGGTTTGGGTGAGATGACCGAGTAAGGATGTGTTTGTTATGGTAATGTTTTCACTTGTGTTTTCTTTATATGAATTGTTTTCATAAATGTGCTAACGATTTTATCCTAGTGGCATATGCAGGGAAGTCATTTGGGGAAATCCTACTGAGTTTTAGTACTCACCCCCAGCTTTTGCACATTGGTGTCTTTGCAGATGTCATGTATCGTGACATGGGAAAAGGTAATGCATCATCCTCCTTTGGTGGGTCTTTGTGTTTCCTTGTTGGAGCTTGGAGCTTGGATCTTGGTGTGGAGCTTGGGTGGTGTCTTGGCTTGTGGTGTTATTTGTTAGTTTTCGCAGTGTACTCTGAATTTGTGTGTACATGTTTGGTTGTATTGGATTTGGGTTGTTATGTGGAACAACATGGTTGACTTTTGGAAATGAATGGTTAGATTTTGTTTACATGCATCATATAGTGGTTTATTTGTTGATTTTGTCTTTATGGAAAATCGTTCTCCATTTCTTCATGGAGCCCTCATCATTTATTGCCAGCCTTTGGCACCATGGGAACGTCGCTTAAGGACAAGTAAACCTCACCGCCTTCCAAGGACAATGCGGTATGGGTTGGGTGTTACAGTCGTGTACTCAGTTCCTCTTATTTCTATATGTTTCATAGAATTATGGAAAAAATATGGATAAATATCACTAACTATTGAAAACATAAATGTGAAAATATTTAAATGAAGGTATAGATAAAAAATATACCTTACAAAACCATTATATTTAAAGGTTATAATATTATTTTTCAATGGTCTATTTCAGAACATAATATATTATGTTTAGTTTTGTTCCTATGATTATGGTTTATATGTATTATGTGAATTTAGAAAATTGATTATTGCATGAGTTTGGAAAGGTCGAAAAAAGATGACCTTTTCAAACTTCATTTTGTTATTTAGTAAATATATAATTCTCCCTTTAATGAGATATTTACTCGAGGTTAAACAATTATAAAGTTTCTTACATTTTCATTATCTAATCATGAATCATTTTTTAATAACTAATTAATATATAGTTTATTAATATTTACTAATGTTTTTTAAATAATTGCCTAATTTAAATGGATTTTTAAATGTTTAATAATAAAAAATGTTAAATTAATTATCCATTTCTCTGAATCCATATAAGACAACACATATATTTAATAAAACTTAATTCATTATTTATGATATAAGTATAATAAAAATAAAATACCAAAAATAATATGGCCTATTTCCATGGTGTAATTCAATAAGTAACTAAAAACCATAAAACATAGGAACAATATTTTTGAAAACTCAAAAACATGCCCTTATATTAAATTTATTTCCAAATACATAATTTGGTAAACTAGGTACATACGATAGAAAGGGTTGAGATATATTGCCCATTAATGGAATTATCAACTAATTACCTGATAAATGTAATATATGCATTTATGGAATTATGTCAAGGTGGAATAAAATGGTTTATAATGAAAGGAATGATCATAAATGCCTGATATATGTTGATGTCATCATTGAAACATAATAAATTTCAAACAATATAAAACACAGAATAATAAGAATATGTCATGGATAACTGGTAATAATTACAAACATGGTGTCCCTCAGAAAACCTTACATGAACTATACATGCAATCTCATGAGATAATAATATTTCACATTACATTAGAGGGATATTATCTTTTAGTTCTTGCTGTCACATTCATATCCGTAACATGCATTTGGGAGCCACAAATATCATACAATAATATAGTCTATTTAATCAATTTTAACACCCAAAATTAATTATAATGGGTAACAAATATTTAATTACACAATCATTTTAGCATATTTATAAAAAAGTGATTTTTATAGACTAGAAGTTGGGATGAGTATTCGCTACACAAATGTTTGGTGTGGAAAATCACAGAATAATTTTGGATGGATAACGATTGTACATAATGGTTTGTTTCAGGGTTGAATGAGATTGAAATATTTTGTCTCATTAAATGGAAATCATATGTATTGATATTTTTTGGGTAGAAAAATATGAAATAGATGTAAAAATGTTAATAAAAATGGATTTATATATTTAATGTAAATGTTATAAAAAGAATAGTACATAGTCACATAACTAGATATGTATCTTATAAATGCATGGATAGATATTATATAGGGAAAGGGAACTCAAGGGGAAGGATATAGATAGGGAAGTGGAATTCATGTTTTTCTCAATGAGTTATAATTAATGATATGATTTCCACTGGGTGAGAATTTAATGAAAAGGTGAGTGGATTTCATGATTAATTTATCCACATATATTTTATACAATATATGATAAAATCATAAAATCACAAAAACAAATAATTGTTTTCAAAAATTGTTTCTACCAATGAGTAGAGGGATTGAATAATTTATTAAGCTGTAAACCAAAATCTATAATATAATACAGTAAGTGAGGTTGATGTGAGATATGTTTAAAGTGAATTTATTTTAAAATCCTAATATATAATATAGGTTTTGTAGAATTCATATTTTTTTTGTAAAATTAAAAAAATAAAATAAAATAAATTTTTATTGGAAATAATGTTTTTTCCTTTATTCCCATTGTACAATTTATTAAAACACTTATGGACAATTCAAATTTCATATCATAGAACACATAATTATTTTATTATTTTTTACTGAAATGATTGATTATCTTATAAAATTAAGAAACATTACAAATGAGTAATTTTAATATGTTGTTTTCAAATATATTATTTACATTATGAAAAAAAATTTCAAAGTATGAAAATTTTATATTTTAAATAGACATCTTTAACTAATTGATAATACTAGCTTTAATGATATTAGTACATTTTTTAATATTACAAAATATTTCAATGGAAATTTTAAAATTATATTGTCATTTATATTTAAATACTTAATATATAAAAAATTATTTTAGTAAAATATCATTTATATAAAAAATTTATGAACTTATCAATATTCTGTAAAATTAAAACACCATAATTCATAATTTTTTTTGAATTTATGTTTTAAAAAAATAGTTATAGAATAATCACTATATAATCATTGATAACGTATTAATGATAATGGTATAATATTATCCTTTTATAATATAAATAAAATATTAAAATTAAATAACATATTTTATTGATATATAAACTATTATTACAATATCATGTGCCTGAATGGAATGGGATGTGGTGGTGGTTCTTCCTTAAGGGTGGATCATTGAACATGATTTTGGATGTGTTCATGAAAATAATTAACATATCCCAAAAATTTATTTATTCTTTCATCAGTTGTTGAATAAATTTTTTGGTTTGGTAAAGTTAAAATCTGAATGATTCTCACTCCCTAGGATATTAGGATAATTGAGCTTCATAAGGTATGATCCCACTGGTTGAGGATAATTAATCTTCAATTCTATTAGGTAGACATTATCATAACCCTTATAATATTCGAATATTAACAGTCACTATACAATGGATTTATTATTATCATTTAATATTCTTAATTTTATTTTAAATCAGATAAGTTATATTAAAAAATTTGTTTAATATAACCAATGTTGTGCATGTTTATTTTATAAAATTTTAAAATTAACTCAATAAAAATTATAATATTAATTATAAAATAATGTAAAAAAAATTATTAGTACCACACGGATGTGGATAATTAACAACACTATTTAATGATAAGAATAAATATTATGCTCATTCAACACACCCTTATTTAAATAAACAAAAATATATGTTCATCAGTGTTAATATATAACACAATCAACAATCATTTGAAAATATACATTTTAAATAATATAGTAAAATAATATTCTTATAGTATATGATATAAGAGATTTAATATTCTCCCACTATATGTATTTATATCCGTGAATCCCCTATGCATATTTTGTTTCAAAAAACATCAATGATTAAAATAAAATAATCAATACATGAATCTCAATAATGATCAATATATATATGAAATAGACTATTTATCATATAAAATAATAATTTCAAAATTTTTATTCTCCTAGGGGAACTCCACATTTTAAAAACAGCATATGGAATCATAATTATAAAAACTATATTTTAACGCCTCTTGTAAATTAATAATATATCAAATACATGAAAACAATTTTGACATTTAATTATGGAAAATGTATATCATCATAAAACGAGAACAAAAATTCATTTAATGAAAAATAATCAATAAAAGTTTTGAAATCATTTTTAATGTAATACTTGATTAATAAATTAAAATACATAATTTCATGTCATTATAAAAAATCCACATAAGATATGACATAAAAGTTCAGCACACAAAATTTAATATATTTCAAAAACAAGTCACTTATGATATGATTGATTTCATTTTGAAAGCATTTTCAATATATCAAAAAATTGGAAACCCAAACATGAAATTAATAAATTTTAATTTTTTCCCAAAAACCTTGTTGATGTAACAATAAATATTGAACTATTCGATGTGATATATAACCAACTCCTTTATAATATTAATATGAGACCAAACATTCACATAATATCATCATAATATAATAAATAATATTATGGAAATGTATATCATTGAATTGAAATTAAAAAAAATTCAAATTAAACCACATTTCAAGAAAGCTAGTGAAAAAAATATTATTTAGTGATATCAGAATATTATACTACATATGTAAGTAGATCATTATAAAATTAAAATAAATAAAATCAAAATTAATTTATTTAAATTTATATTAATGAACCTCAAAATTATCAAAAACAATATGAAAATTCCTTGATCATATTCAAAAACACATCAAACCTCATTTAACAGTATATCTGACAAAAAATATGCATACATGAATATGTAAATTTAATTTAAAACAATCCATGATAAGGATTTTAATATAAAAAAAATATTTATCAATATAACTTGTCATTAAACATTAAAAAAATTATACTAAAATTCAATCTCAAATTTCAAAAATATATTTATCTGTTATGAAAAACCTATCTATTGTCATTTAATATTACCAAAACATAGAAAGTATTATTTCTTAAAATTCATTTTTAATTAAGGAAAAAATCATTAACATACAAATTTAATCTATAATTAAACACCTACAATGATTATATTTTAAATTTAGGAATAACATTAAACAATGATAGGATATTCATAATTACTTTTAATATATATGTTTTTTAACAAATATATGTCTTAATAGTTCATATCATTAAAAAAATTAATCACTATTATTAGCTACTTTAAAAACCAATCCATTTTAGTAAAAATATAAAATATATAACATATGTATGTATACAATTTATAGAATTTTTTATTTCCTTTTAAATAATTTTGGATTTTTAAAAAATATTTAGAAAATATCTTATAATGGACGAATTGAGTTGTTTTGTATCACAACATATTAATTTAGTTTTAAAAATAACAAATGGTTTCATTAAAGATAATTTAATTATAATAAAATAATTTAAAAAAATTTCCAATATCCAAAACAATATTTCTAATAATCAGTGATAACTATCTTATATTTTTCAAGAAATCAGTTACAAAAAATCAATTTAATAATATCATTTAAAAGGAAATATAATTTCAAAAATAAATATAATGTGATCCAATTACAGAACAAAAATATATAAAATTATAATTTACCAACTATCTTATATTAAATATTTACCAAAAAGGTATTAAATTTTAATTTCCATTTGTACAAAAAATTACACAAACATTATATATAATATTTATTAATAAAAAAGGTTCAACTAAAAAATACATTAATCTGCATAAATATATTACCAGAGAAACAAATATTTAATGAAAATATTTTATTCCAACAAAAATTTCAATTAAGAGACTTTTCAATAAAAAAATAACAAATAACATTCAAAATTGTAGTTATAAAATCACTTTTACTATTTAATATCATATTAAAATATAATTTTATTAAAAATAAATAAAATATGAAATTTTTTTTTCTTATAAGATTAATATACCACATATGAATTTTTAAATTTCAATAAATAAATGATAAAAAAATGAAACATGTCTTTAAAACATTGTGAAACCATTTATTGTATTCAATCTACAATAAAAATTTGAAAAAGCCTAAACTTTTATTAAAATAGATATCACATTAATAATTATAAAACTAATTTTTTTTACTAATAAATACTAAAAAATATTAATGAATCATTAAATGTTTACCTATATAGAATGTACTGTTATTACTATATTTTTTAAAAAATTTAAAAAAATATTTAAATAAATGTTTATTTTATATAATTCTAAATCAACTCATGTTAATTTTACATCAAAATAAATCATTTAATGAAAAAAAACAGCTACTGAGTTAGATAATCATTCAACAAGCATATTAATATAGTACTAGATACAAAATCATCCTCAAAAGTATTTCCAATTCAATTGATTATAACACATATATATTTGATAAATAAATAATATTAATAATATTATCAAAATAACTAAAATATTCAAATAAACATTTTATCATTAATTCATTTTATTTCATATTTCTAAATAGTACATAAATCAATAATAAATTATGTTAAAAAGAATGAATTCCACAAATTTAGAGGTTAAATTGAAACATTGAATTTTTTTAAAGTGACATGATACCTTAATCTTTCACCATAAATTTTTTTTTGTTCTTACTATGGTATAATTCTCAATATATAATAACCTTTTATTTTTTATAATGAATAAACAATAGAAAACTAGTCATTTTTGACCTTTTATAACAAACCATCCCATCAGACCCTTTCATATAACCATATATGGACCTCTATATAAACTATGTTTCATTAATGATAACCAAGGGATAAAAAAACATGGTATCCAACATTAATTATATGGGAATAATTTAACATAATAAATTTGAAATAAATTAAAGTGGGTTCAATCAGAAACCCTAAAATCCATATCAAATATTGGCATTTTAATGAGGGAAAATAAATAATTAAAAATAATAATTATAAACAATTATAACATACTCGACACCCGATATATGAATCAGTAAAAAATTTACCATTCTTATATTAAATGATAGAATATACATATTTAATATATCAACTATGTGGTGGATATATGATACCAAATGTTATTGAACAACTACCCTATCACTATATAGTACCTTAATAAATAAACCCTCTAGCACTAAGATTTATCCAAAACTAGTTCAGAAGTTCAATAAATATCTATTGAACATAACATTAGAATCCTATAAAATAAATCACAAATAAAAATCTTCATTCCAAAAATGTGTATATGTAGTTATTTATCATAAATCATCATAGGATTACTCAATGAATATATATTATTTCACTAAAATGAATAAAAAATTGCAACCTAAAAATAAAAAAAATTATATTTCAAATATAACGTTGTATAATGAAAAAGAATAGTATATTCATAATTGTTAAAAGAAATTATATGTTTTAATATGAATTTTTTTCAGTTTATAAAAGAATTTATTTCATTCCTTAAAATATTATGTTTAAAATTTTAATATGAAAATAACATAAACTCATATTTTAAACCATATAATAAAGAAATATCATTATCTATATTAAAGAATATAGATTCATGGAATAACTATATATGTATCTAAAAATTTACTATATCTTATTTATACATAATAAATGAATCATTTTCATCCATCTATGTAATCAAAAAAAATCCTAAACTGCAGGAATCCCACTAGTTAGTGTGACATAATAAACAAGTAGGGAAGAGAACACATTTATATCTCTTCAGTTGAATAAAAAACCAATGCATTATATTGATTACAAAACCTAATGTATGGGAAGAGGAAATTTAATATGTAATCTGAAAATATAAAATTAATATTCATTAGAATAATAATTTATTACCAAAAGGTTTTCATGATATTTTTTAAAATAAAATCATATATTATTTCAATATAAAAGTTATAAAAATCGCACAACTCACATTAAAACACCATTAAATGTGATTTATATTAATGTTTAAAGATCCTTCAACAACATGTGTATCAATATTATTTAATAAGAAATGATGCAATGTAATAATATCATTAAATAGGTAAAAATTGTTCTAACATTGATTCAAAAAAATATATTATAACCGATAAAGGCATTAATTTTTAATTTCATTTTAAAAATGATAAATTCAATATTTTTATTATTATTATTTCCATATGGTTAATATCAATCACAATACAAAACAAATTACAAACTAAAAGAAATTAATTATACCACAACCATTTATTAGAAAAAAATTAAAATGTTTTGGTTTTTTATATCATGAATTTTAATATATCATTTAATAAAATAATATCAGTTATATAAGTATACAAATATAGTTTTAATTTAATCAAATTTGTAGATTTCATAGATAGTTCACATAATAATTTTTTAAAATACATTATAAATGAAATAAATATTATATTAAACCATAAAATAATTTCATAGTTAAAATATTAATATTTAATAGATAAATTTTATTGTAATGAACTTTATATTAAATTATTTTTAATTTCCATTATTTGGATCATATAATATTGACACAATGTTAGGGGTTATAATGGAGTTTATCATATAAAATTATCGTTATTAATGCATTGAGGAATGATTAGTTTATTTTAGACCATAAAAATTGGATGGTGATTTGGTTTTTCTCTATTATGGTTTATTTCAGTATGATGGATTGGACTACGATGTTGGATTTTTTCAATTTGGGGTGTGAGATGTGTGAGTATGATGTTATAATATTTAAACGTGGGTTCCAAGTTGTATTTTGGTAATTTACTTTTAATGGATAGTGGTTCTCAGATCATTCTTATGTGTGGTTCAAAATATAGTAATTATAATGTAAGGATTTTTATTTAACATTATGTGAGATTGCTCTGTTATTGATTTCATGATTCATGGAATAATTTTTGTGAAGTGTTTTTAATTTACATTATAAAGATGTATATTGAATGGGTACATTGAAATTTATCTTAAATGATGTCATGGTGAATCTCTCATGAGTTTTTATTAAAAAATGGCAATATACTAAAGAAACTAATTCCTAACATGGAAAAAATAATAAATTAATATAATGATTTAAATAATATTTCTCATCAACAAAATCAAAATTCTATGAAATAAATTTTTAATGTCGTGGAGATTTCCTACATGAACAAAGTATTTATGAACACATTAAAAATCTATATTTATATATGCATTTCTATGCCCCATTTACACATCTCAAATGATATATTCATCATCACACCCAATGGAATGGGACCATAAATAATTGGTGAGCTCATGCATGCATTATGTGAAAAAAAATAATGGTTTAGATCATAATCATGAAGGAGAAACTATGGATGACATAAAAAATAGTATATTTTATAATACCTTGTATTATATTCCTAAAACTAGATTGAGAAATATACCAATATAAAAAAAATTCATGAAAGAATTTAAATATTATGATATTTCTTAAAAAAATATTAATTGTTATATAACATGTTAAGTTAACATAAATGTGTTGAATACAATAAAAATTAATAATAATGTGGATGAAATGGTATTTCATGGACGTTAAATGCATCTTAAATTTTTTGAATATCAATATTTATAAAATACTAATTTGAAAAAATAATATTCACATGTATTTTATTTTGAAAAAATTTATTATTCTAACTCTATTTGTAAAAATACATTATGTCTATGAATGAAAATACTAACAAACACATCTAACCAATGACTATGTGAAAAATATCACTTTTTCAATATATGACTATATCACTTGATATAATCCTAAACCAACAAATTTAAATGTGATATATAACCCCCACCATTATCATTTACACATATATATCTTTAAATATTAAATCATAAATATATATAAATAAACAAATGAATGAGAATGGGTTACAGAATATATAAAATCATCATAATAATTGAAAAATGATCATATGATATGGAAAATATTTTTTATCAAAATAATGTTACCATAATAACATATTATAGAGGATAAAAACATATACTCCTGAGAGATATTCCATAAATTAAAATTATATGTAAAAAATAAAAATTATTCATGAATATATTCAAAAACTGTCATACAATTGTAATTATAACATAATTTTAAAAAATATTGATGAAGTAATGATAAACATTTTTTTAAAAAAAAATTAAAGTGTTCTAGATAGAATAGCATTTAAAATACCTTAATTATTCTAATTTATTTTAGTATAAGAAAAAATTGTTGATTTAGAAAAGATTAAATACACTTTTATTAATTATTTTCAAAACCCATTATTTGAAAACCCATTATATACATATATATATAGTATAAAATATTCCTTTTAAAATTTTGTTAATATAATGAATAGAATTATATGAAAAAATACTGATAAGAATTCGAAAAAATTATTGATATGATTAGTTAGATAGACCATATTAAAATTAATGTAGTATCTTCATCACTTATTTCAGAATCATTTTCAAATAACTAATCATTTATAAACATAATTTATATAAATACACCTTATTAATATTTGATTTAGGTATTTTAATCATGATAATAGAAAATCATAAAATTGTTGAAATATCATTATGAGTATACAGATAGACTATAGAATGTAAATAATGATTGGTTAAGGTACTCTATAATTAATATTAAATTGGGGAAAATATAAATGAATTATTGTAAATATATAGATGCATAAAAAAATATAATTTTAAAGTCTGATGAAAATTGAAGTGATTGATTTAAAAGGAGGATGGAGAATATCATTGGGTGATTTTGGAATAATGATGTCTATACAAAATGGACTACGATATAAGCTTAAACAGAGAGTTGAATAATATTTTAAAATTTATGAATAATTCTCCCATCTAAGGATTTATTATGTAAAAAATGAAGAATAATCGTGTGTAAATTAAAAAGACATACCAAAATGAATAACATGAATAAAATTTATTTGGGGGACAGACATTTCCATACTAATTATCTTATTAAAGAATGATATGACATGTAGATCCTTATGAACTACTAGAAATAGATTTAATAATTTAGTGAGAGGTGAATTGTAAATATTTCCCTTATGGTTGATAAAGTTGGGATATTAGACAAGAGAAAGATCCATTGTGTTATAAAAATATGGGATTTACCATGGATTCAATAGTTATTATAGTCGTAATAATAGAATAACCAAGGGTGATAGGTATGTTGTGGGAGTTTAGTGATTTTAGTTGATAAATGATTTTTTTAAATGGGGGTATTAATTAAATACATATAAATATATTAAAAAATGTACATGTGACCATTTAATTTTCATAATTTGTGATACATTTAGTTTCCATTATTAACATTATTATTCATTATTAAAAATTAGTCATTATAATTATTTAAATACTAAAAAAATAAGATTAATCGTTTGAATTTTTTTATCATGATGAATATGAATTTGGGATCTCTTTATCCGAATTATAGTTTTTTTATTTTTAGAAAAGTAAAATTAAATTAAAAATATATAATTTTTTTAAAACAAATTCTGAATAAAAACATAATTTTAATCATTATGTGTTATTAATATTATATCAAATTGATTACCAATAAAATAATATTAAATTTAAAAATATGTCTATTTAAAATTCATATTATCTCAACAATTTATAATATATTCCTTTAATTTAAAAAATACTGAATATTTAGGAACTTATTATTTAGATTCATTAACTAAAAATGTTAATTACATAATTTTTTAGTTAAAGTAATATATGTTTTTAAAATTATGTATTATTATAAATGTATAATTAATTAATGAATATTATAAAAAATCATTTCTTGTGATGTAAAATGTAAAATACAGGTTTTGAATCAATAATAAATATTTTCATTTATAAATATATATTTTTTCTTGAAATTTATTCCCTAAATTTATAATTCATATTTATATATTATTAATGTAATAAGTGAACACTACAAGTAAAAATGATATATTCCACTCTTCACCAAAATATATATTTCAATTGATAATAATAATAATATATCATCATTAAATATTCATATGACAAAACCTAAAATTATGATTATTTTGTCAAATTTGAATCATGAAATTTATAATTCTCTTTTTAATCAAGAATATGAAATATATTGAGAACTTATATATATATTAAAATGAATATTGGTAAATTAAATATTATTTTTTGAAAAAAATAAATAAATATTATGTAAAATATTTATTTATAAAGTCGATATATCTTATTAGTATTCAATCAGAATAAAAAATTACTTCTTAAAATAAAAAAAATTATATAAATATTAAATATTATTTTAATATGAATTTAATAAAAACGTTCTTAATAAATTCATTTTATATATAATTTTTTTTTGTTTATTTGATTTGAATTTATATTTTAAAAATTATGTATGCATTCCATGTTGTCGAAAAAGGTGGGGGTAAATGATTATTATAAAAATAATAGAGAAACATAGCCAAGTGTTGAAGGGATTGGGGTTAGACAAGACATTATTATACCACAATCAAAAAGATATACCATAAAAAAGAAAATAAATAATAAAAATCCATATGATTTGAATAATAATAATTACAAAATCAATCATTGTCATATTCAAGATCACTGAATTTGTTATCATGAAACATTCACTGATATGTTAGAGTAATTGATATATTTATCTTGGTGAATTCTAATGGAATTAGACCATCCTTGTCCTTTTTATCATCATATCCTCCAAAGGGAATAATTAAATATCAATTCCATTCTAATACAAATAAGTATCCATCTATGTGAAGCACACCATGTTTTTTAAATTTAATATTTTTTCATAATGATTATGTGATATAAAAAATCAAACCCATACAAATGATGATTATTTAAATACTGTTGTTAAAAAAGACATTAAGAATATCGTTATGAATAAAATTAAGTATATAATGACACACACCCACACCCACATATTCCATAATCAACCAAAATTTATCAATAAATCCATATTATTAAACCCTTAATTTTTTTAAATCCTGAAAATATGTTCTCCTCAAAAATATTTTTTATTTCTCATAGTGAAATATATAAAAATAAAATTATTGAAATTTTAAAAAATTAATTAGGTAAATTAAAATCATTTTTTATATAATAATATAATAATTAAGATTGGGTGAACTTGTTTTCCTGAAATATTGATTTTAAATTGAATAGTGAAAAATTCATTTTATTGTAAACCCACCCTTAATTTTGAAAAACGCATAAATATTATAATCCATTTATTCTATTAAATTTATTTCAAAGTGACATAAAAAATAGTTAGTAATATTTAGACAATAAAATATGTGTTCTTCTTATTTAACTATATTTTATAATTTGATAAATTTTATTATTGAAAACATATTTTAATAAAAAGTGTTTTAAAATGAATAATGATTATCAATTTATTTAAATGATAATACCCGAAAAAGGAAAATGTTTTAAATAAAAAACATATATAATATATCAAAATTTTTTAACATATAATATTATTATTAATAGTACTAATTATAGAGTTAAAGTAAAATCATCACATCTTTGAATAAATTAATTTTTCATAAAATTTATTTTCACCTTTTATGTGGGTTTTATAAGAAATTTAATTAAACACATCTATGAATTTAATTATATGAAATTTATTCCATATTTATAATAATCATAATTAAAATTCAGTAAAATGTAAAACATAATTCTTGGATAATATAAATTGTAACGATTGTAAATATGTATTTCCAATGTGAATATAAATAATTTAAATAATTTGTAAAAAATAATAATAAAATACTAATAAGGGGAAAATGAAGAAAAAAATAAAATTATGATATTTAAATTTTCATTTAAATTTAATAACTATAATATTTAATCTATATTTTTTTACATTTAAAATTATTAATAATGATATTGAATGAAATTAAATTAAATTTGGAGAAACCCAAATTTTATTTTTTTTATTAATATGAATTTTTATTTAGGATATGTCGTTTGATGAATTAGTATTTTCTATTAATAAAATATATTTTAATAATATAATATTATTAATTAATTTATATTAATTATAAATGATTATATTATGAAATCGAAAGAAATTATTAATAGTTTTCAAAAACAATTAACATCATAAAACTGCATTGTAAATTCATTTCAATTTTTTTTTTGAAATTGAAATGTAAAACATTTATATAATAAATTTTCTACACTAAATATTAATTTTGGATTTATTATGTAAAAATTATCCAATGAATAATTTTTCATAATTTTTGGAGATAGAAGTTTTTTGGGTTAATATTAAATACAGTGTAAATATACAGTATATGTTGCGACATCAATATGACACAAAAGAGATTGAATAAATTATATAAGTATTATAAAAAACCAAATATATGTTTACCCAATATTTTTTTATATTATATTATTAATTTTATACACCCTATATGAATCCTCCAATGCATATATAAAGTTTTAATGTTCAAATGTCGTTTATTTTTAAACACGACTCACTTGCATGTCACAAATGTTAATTTTTCTGTTAGACCCAATGAAATATATAATAATTTAAAACACATAAAATTTTATAAAAAAATTGGTAATATCCATAGTATTGTTTTTTATATTGAATAATTATTATATAATGTCAAAAAAATGTCATTTGTGTCATATTATACCTCTCCCCTAAAAATTCAAATACAATCACACAAAAATACAATTCATCTTAAATAAAAAAAATTATAATGTTATTATTCCTCCATTAGCTACAAATAGACATAAAAATGTTCCCCATGCTCACATGATTCACCTCTCATGCTTTTGGAAGTACACTCTAAACGTAAGGGACCCTTATCTCTCTCTTATGATCCATTCAAAAAGCTTATTTCTTTATAGGATTTTGATTAGGAATATATTATGATGTAATGAAATTATATATATCCATATAATCTATAATTTATTTCCAGAAAATTATATATAAATTATTTCCCCTTACTATTGAATTTACTAGGTCTATTACTATGACAAAACTTATTATGGTATTTTCATCTCTTATATTCAATTCAAGATCATTCATTACATTTACCCATTTGAACCATGTTTGGTTATGACATCATGAAATTATTGATATTTATATTCTATAATATTTATTTACAAAAATAAATATCATTTATCCCCACATTGTATCATTTATCTAAGTGATTATTATGCCTGGCATTATTAAGGTATTTCAATCACTTATTTCAAATTTAAGAACATTCTAATTGTTAGCCATATGAATCTATTAAGTTAATGTTTTCATGAAATTAAAAATATAAAATTATATTATAATTTATTTAAAAATAATGGATAAAAAATGAAACCAATCCATTCTTACCTACACATGAAATCTTTTGAAGGGAGTGGAATTTGGGAGACCCACGTTTTAAAATGGATACATTTGTAACTTGAAATGACCCAAAATATATATATTTTTTCCCATTAGATAATATGTATTCAGATATTTAGATCACAATAGATGAATAATCATATATTGATTCATGTATCATCAATACATTATTTTTCCATCAGAATATTCCACATTTGTATTGGCATTTGGACCCATACGATTGTAGATGATTATTTTATGAGTGGATACCTTAAGAGATGAGATGTTTATCCTACATGTGTATTATTCATATAGTATTCCATGCCAGATGGGATTATTATTATTCTACCAAGATAATGTAGATATATGTTTATTTATGTATGATAAATACCCCAATATATTAGATCAAACTCAATATCATGAGGAAAAAACATTCCCACAAAAAAACCTTGTTTTAACAATGATCACATTTTATATATCAAAATAAAAATCCCACTATAGTCTACATTAAAATAAATCATTTATAATTTCTATGTAATATCTATGTATCTAATTATATCAAATTATTATTTAGGGAGTCGTTTTAGTAGGTTTGTATCTTTTCATAATTTTCGATGTGATATATAACCAACTCCTTTATAATATTAATATGAGACCAAACATTCACATAATATCATCATAATATAATAAATAATATTATGGAAATGTATATCATTGAATTGAAATTAAAAAAATTCAAATTAAACCACATTTCAAGAAAGCTAGTGAAAAAAATATTATTTAGTGATATCAGAATATTATACTACATATGTAAGTAGATAATTATAAAATTAAAATAAATAAAATCAAAATTAATTTATTTAATTTTATATTAATGAACCTCAAAATTATCAAAAACAATATGAAAATTCCTTGATCATATTCAAAAACACATCAAACCTCATTTAACAGTATATCTGACAAAAAATATGCATACATGAATATGTAAATTTAATTTAAAACAATCCATGATAAGGATTTTAATATAAAAAAATATTTATCAATATAAATTGTCATTAAACATTAAAAAAATTATACTAAAATTCAATCTCAAATTTCAAAAATATATTTATCTGTTATGAAAAACCTAACTATTGTCATTTAATATTACCAAAACATAGAAAGTATTATTTCTTAAAATTCATTTTTAATTAAGGAAAAAATCATTAACATACAAATTTAATCTATAACTGAACACCTACAAAGATGATATTTTAAATTTAGGAATAACATTAAACAATGATAGGATATTCATAATTACTTTTAATATATATGTTTTTTAACAAATATATGTCTTAATAGTTCATATCATTAAAAAAATTAATCACTATTATTAGCTACTTTAAAAACCAATCCATTTTTGTAAAAATATAAAATACATAACATATGTATGTATACAATTTATAGAATTTTTTATTTCCTTTTAAATAATTTTGGATTTTTAAAAAATATTTAGAAAATATCTTATAATGGACGAATTGAGTTGTTTTGTATCACAACATATTAATTTAGTTTTAAAAATAACAACTGGTTTCATTAAAGATAATTTAATTATAATAAAATAATTTAAAAAAATTTCCAATATCCAAAACAATATTTCTAATAATCAGTGATAACTATCTTATATTTTTCAAGAAATCAGTTACAAAAAATCAATTTAATAATATCATTTAAAAGGAAATATAATTTCAAAAATAAATATAATGTGATCCAATTACAGAACAAAAATATATAAAATTATAATTTACCAACTATCTTATATTAAATATTTACCAAAAAGGTATTAAATTTTAATTTCCATTTGTAAAAAAAATTACACAAACATTATATATAATATTTATTAATAAAAAAGGTTCAACTAAAAAATACATTAATCTGCATAAATATATTACCAGAGAAACAAATATTTAATGAAAATATTTTATTCCAACAAAAATATCAATGAAGAGACTTTTCAATAAAAAAATAACAAATAACATTCAAAATTGTAGTTATAAAATCACTTTTACTATTTAATATCATATTAAAATCTAATTTTATTAAAAATAAATAAAATATGAAAAATTGTTTTTCTTATAAGATTAATATACCACATATGAATTTTTAAATTTCAATAAATAAATGATAAAAAAATGAAACATGTCTTTAAAACATTGTGAAACCATTTATTGTATTCAATCTACAATAAAAATTTGAAAAAGCCTAAACTTTTATTAAAATAGATATCACATTAATAATTATAAAACTAATTTTTTTTACTAATAAATACTAAAAAATATTAATGAATCATTAAATGTTTACCTATATAGAATGTACTGTTATTACTATATTTTTTAAAAAATTTAAAAAAATATTTAAATAAATGTTTATTTTATATAATTCTAAATAAACTCATGTTAATTTTACATAAAAATAAATCATTTAATGAAAAAAAACAGCTACTGTGTTAGATAATCATTCAACAAGCATATTAATATAGTACTAGATACATAATCATCCTCAAAAGTATTTCCAATTCAATTGATTATAACACATATATATTTGATAAATAAATAATATTAATAATATTATCAAAATAACTAAAATATTCAAATAAACATTTTATCATTAATTCATTTTATTTCATATTTCTACATAGTACATAAATCAATAATAAATTTTGTTAAAAAGAATGAATTCCACAAATTTAGAGGTTAAATTGAAACATTGAATTTTTTTAAAGTGACATGATACCTTAATCTTTCACCATAATTTTTTTTTTGTTCTTACTATGGTATAATTCTCAATATATAATAACCTTTTATTTTTTATAATGAATAAACAATAGAAAACTAGTCATTGTTGACCTTTTATAACAAACCATCCCATCAAACCCTTTCATAGAACCATATATGGACCTCTATATAAACTATGTTTCATTAATGATAACCAAGGGATAAAAAAAACATGGTATCCAACATTAATTATATTGGAATAATTTAACATAATAAATTTGAAATAAATTAAAGTGGGTTCAACCAGAAACCCTTATAATCCATATCATATATTGGCATTTTAATGAGGGAAAATAAATAATTAAAAATAATAATTAT
Organism: Viscum album; assembly: GCA_963277665.1. Taxonomy (NCBI): domain Eukaryota; kingdom Viridiplantae; phylum Streptophyta; class Magnoliopsida; order Santalales; family Viscaceae; genus Viscum; species Viscum album. Next base: position 1,929,403,642 of record OY728127.1, on the reverse strand, counting down.
AAACAATTATAACATACTCGACACCCGATATATGAATCAGTAAAAAATTTACCATTCTTATATTAAATGATAGAATATACATATTTAATATATCAACTATGTGGTGGATATATGATACCAAATGTTATTGAACAACTACCCTATCACTATATAGCACCTTAATAAATAAACCCTCCAACACTAAGATTTATCCAAAACTAGTTCAGAAGTTCAATAAATATCTATTGAACATAACATTAGAATCCTATAAAATATATCACAAATAAAAATCTTCATTCCAAAAATGTGTATATGTAGTTATTTATCATAAATCATCATAGGATTACTCAATGAATATATATTATTTCACTAAAATGAATAAAAAATTGCAACCTAAAAATAAAAAAAATTATATTTCAAATATAAGGTTGTATAATGAAAAAGAATAGTATATTCATAATTTTTAAAAGAAATTATATGTTTTAAAATGAATTTTTTTCAGTTTATAAAAGAATTTATTTCATTCCTTAAAATATTATGTTTAAAATTTTAATATGAAAATAACATAAACTCATATTTTAAACCATATAATAAAGAAATATCATTATCTATATTAAAGAATATAGATTCATGGAATAACTATATATGTATCTAAAAATTTACTATATCTTATTTATACATAATAAATCAATCATTTTTATCCATCTATGTAATCAAAAAAAATCCTAAACTGCAGGAATCCCACTAGTTAGTGTGACATAATAAACAAGTAGAGAAGAGAACACATTTATATCTCTTCAGTTGAATAAAAAACCAATGCATTATATTGATTACAAAACCTAATGTATGGGAAGAGGAAATTTAATATGTAATCTGAAAATATAAAATTAATATTTATTAGAATAATAATTTATTACCAAAAGTTTTTCATGATATTTTTTAAAATAAAATCATATATTATTTCAATATAAAAGTTATAAAAATCGCACAACTCACATTAAAACACTATTAAATGTGATTTATATTAATGTTTAAAGATCCTTCAACAATATGTGTATCAATATTATTTAATAAGAAATGATGCAATGTAATAATATCATTAAATAGGTAAAAATTGTTCTAACATTGATTCAAAAAAAATATATTATAACCGATAAAGACATTAATTTTTTATTTCATTTTAAAAATGATAAATTCAATATTTTTATTATTATTATTTCCATATGGTTAATATCAATCACAATACAAAACAAATTACAAACTAAAAGAAATTAATTATACCACAACCATTTATTAGAAAAAAATTAAAATGTTTTGGTTTTTTATATCATGAATTTTAATATATCATTTAATAAAATAATATCAGTTATATAAGTATACAAATATAGTTTTAATTTAATCAAATTTTTAGATTTCATAGATAGTTCACATAATAATTTTTTAAAATACATTATAAATGAAATAAATATTATATTAAACCATAAAATAATTTCATCGTTAAAATATAAATATTTAATAGATAAATTTTATTGTAATAAACTTTATATTAAATTATTTTTAATTTCCATTATTTGGATCATATAATATTGACACAATGTTAGGGGTTATAATGGAGTTTATCATATAAAATTATCGTTATTAATGCATTGAGGAATGATTAGTTTATTTTAGACCATAAAAATTGGATGGTGATTTGGTTTTTCTCTATTATGGTTTATTTCAGTATGATGGATTGGACTACGATGTTGGATTTTTTCAATTTGGGGTGTGAGATGTGTGAGTATGATGTTATAATATTTAAACGTGGGTTCCAAGTTGTATTGTGGTAATTTACTTTTAATGGATAGTGGTTCTCAGATCATTCTTATGTGTGGTTCAAAATATAGTAATTATAATGTAAGGATTTTTATTTAACATTATGTGAGATTGCTCTGTTATTGATTTCATGATTCATGGAATAATTTTTGTGAAGTGTTTTTAATTTACATTATAAAGATGTATATTGAATGGGTACATTGAAATTTATCTTAAATGATGTCATGGTGAATCTTTTATGAGTTTTTATTTAAAAATGGCAATATACTAAAGAAACTAATGCTAAACATAGAAAAAATAATAAATTAATATAATGATTTAAATAATATTTCTCATCAACAAAATCAAAATTCTATGAAATAAATTTTTAATGTCGTGGAGATTTCCGACATGAACAAAGTATTTATGAACACATTAAAAATCTATCTTTATACATGCATTTCTATGCCCCATTTACACATCTCAAATGATATATTCATCATCACACCCAATGGAATGGGACCATAAATAATTGGTGAGCTCATGCATGCATTATGTTAAAAAAAATAATGGTTTAGATCATAATCATGAAGGAGAAACTATGGATGACATAAAAAATAGTATATTTTATAATACCTTGTATTATATTCCTAAAACTAGATTGAGAAATATACCAATATAAAAACAATTCATGAAAGAATTCAAATATTATGATATTTCTTAAAAAAATATTAATTGTTATATAACATGTTATGTTAACATAAATGTGTTGAATACAATAAAAATAAATAATAATGTGGATGAAATGGTATTTCATGGACGTTAAATGCATCTTAAATTTTTTGAATATCAATATTTATAAAATACTAATTTGAAAAAATAATATTCACATGTATTTTATTTTGAAAAAAATTATTATTCTAACTCTATTTGTAAAAATACATTATGTCTATGAATGAAAATACTAACAAACACATCTAACCAATGACTATGTGAAAAATATCACTTTTTCAATGTATGACTATATCACTTGATATAATCATAAACCAACAAATTTAAATGTGATATATAACCCCCACCATTATCATTTACACATATATATCTTTAAATATTAAATCATAAATATATATAAATAAACAAATGAATGAGAATGGGTTACAGAATATATAAAATCATCATAATAATTGAAAAATGATCATATGATATGAAAAATATTTTTTATCAAAATAATGTTACCATAATAACATATTATAGAGGATAAAAACATATACTCCTGAGAGATATTCCATAAATTAAAATTATATGTAAAAAATAAAAAGTATTCATGAATATATTCAAAAACTGTCATACAATTGTAATTATAACATAATTGTAAAAAATATTGATGAAGTAATGATAAGCATTTTTTAAAAAAAAAATTAAAGTGTTCTAGATAGAATAGCATTTAAAATACCTTAATTATTCTAATTTTTTTTAGTATAAGAAAAAAATGTTGATTTAGAAAAGATTAAATACACTTTTATTTATTATTTTCAAAACCCATTATTTGAAAACCCATTATATACATATATATATAGTATAAAATATTCCTTTTAAAATTTTGTTAATATAATGAATAGAATTATATAAAAAAATACTGATAAGAATTCGAAAAAATTATTGATATGATTAGTTAGATAGACCATATTAAAATTAATGTAGTATCTTCATCACTTATTTCAGAATCATTTTCAAATAACTAATCATTTATAAACATAATTTATATAAATACCCCTTATTAATATTTGATTTAGGTATTTTAATCATGATAATAGAAAATCATCAAATTGTTGAAATATCATTATGAGTATACAGATAGACTATAGAATGTAAATAATGATTGGTTAAGGTACTCTATAATTAATATTAAATTGGGGAAAATATAAATGAATTATTGTAAATATATAGATGCATAAAAAAATACAATTTTAAAGTCTGATGAAAATTGAAGTGATTGATTTAAAAGGAGGATGGAGAATATCATTGGGTGATTTTGGAATAATGATGTCTATACAAAATGGACTACGATATAAGCTTAAACAGAGAGTTGAATAATATTTTAAAATTTATGAATAATTCTCCCATCTAAGGATTTATTATGTAAAAAATGAAGAATAATCGTGTGTAAATTAAAAAGACATACCAAAATGAATAACATGAATAAAATTTATTTGGGGGACAGACATTTCCATACTAATTATCTTATTAAAGAATGATATGACATGTAGATCCTTATGAACTACTAGAAATAGATTTAATAATTTAGTGAGAGGTGAATTGTAAATATTTCCCTTATGGTTGATAAAGTTGGGATATTAGACAAGAGAAAGATCCATTGTGTTATAAAAATATGGGATTTACCATGGATTCAATAGTTATTATAGTCGTAATAATAGAATAACCAAGGGTGATAGGTATGTTGTGGGAGTTTAGTGATTTTAGTTGATAAATGATTTTTTTAAATGGGGGTATTAATTAAATACATATAAATATATTAAAAAATGTACATGTGACCATTTAATTTTCATAATTTGTGATACATTTAGTTTCCATTATTAACATTATTATTCATTATTAAAAATTAGTCATTATAATTATTTAAATACTAAAAAAATAAGATTAATCGTTTGAATTTTTTTATCATGATGAATATGAATTTGGGATCTCTTTATCCGAATTATAGTTTTTTTATTTTTAGAAAAGTAAAATTAAATTAAAAATATATAATTTTTTTAAAACAAATTCTGAATAAAAACATAATTTTAATCATTATGTGTTATTAATATTATATCAAATTGATTACCAATAAAATAATATTAAATTTAAAAATATGTCTATTTAAAATTCATATTATCTCAACAATTTATAATATATTCTTTTAATTTAAAAAATACTGAATATTTAGGAACTTATTATTTAGATTCATTAACTAAAAATGTTAATTACATAATTTTTTAGTTAAAGTAATATATGTTTTTAAAATTATGTATTATTATAAATGTATAATTAATTAATGAATATTATAAAAAATCATTTCTTGTGATGTAAAATGTAAAATACAGGTTTTGAATCAATAATAAATATTTTCATTTATAAATAGATATTTTTTCTTGAAATTTATTCCCTAAATTTATAATTCATATTTATATATTATTAATGTAATAAGTGAACACTACAAGTAAAAATGATATATTCCACTCTTCACCAAAATATATATTTCAATTGATAATAATAATAATATATCATCATTAAATATTCATATGACAAAACCTAAAATTATGATTATTTTGTCAAATTTGAATCATGAAATTTATAATTCTCTTTTTAATCAAGAATATGAAATATATTGAGAACTTATATATATATATTAAAATGAATATTGGTAAATTAAATATTATTTTTTGAAAAAAATAAATAAATATTATGTAAAATATTTATTTATAAAGTCGATATATCTTATTAGTATTCAATCAGAATAAAAAATTACTTCTTAAAATAAAAAAAATTATATAAATATTAAATATTATTTTAATATGAATTTAATAAAAACGTTCTTAATAAATTCATTTTATATATAATTTTTTTTTGTTTATTTGATTTGAATTTATATTTTAAAAATTATGTATGCATTCCATGTTGTCGAAAAAGGTGGGGGTAAATGATTATTATAAAAATAATAGAGAAACATAGCCAAGTGTTGAAGGGATTGGGGTTAGACAAGACATTATTATACCACAATCAAAAAGATATACCATAAAAAAGAAAATAAATAATAAAAATCCATATGATTTGAATAATAATAATTACAAAATCAATCATTGTCATATTCAAGATCACTGAATTTGTTATCATGAAACATTCACTGATATGTTAGAGTAATTGATATATTTATCTTGGTGAATTCTAATGGAATTAGACCATCCTTGTCCTTTTTATCATCATATCCTCCAAAGGGAATAATTAAATATCAATTCCATTCTAATACAAATAAGTATCCATCTATGTGAAGCACACCATGTTTTTTAAATTTAATATTTTTTCATAATGATTATGTGATATAAAAAATCAAACCCATACAAATGATGATTATTTAAATACTGTTGTTAAAAAAGACATTAAGAATATCGTTATGAATAAAATTAAGTATATAATGACACACACCCACACCCACATATTCCATAATCAACCAAAATTTATCAATAAATCCATATTATTAAACCCTTAATTTTTTTAAATCCTGAAAATATGTTCTCCTCAAAAATATTTTTTATTTCTCATAGTGAAATATATAAAAATAAAATTATTGAAATTTTAAAAAATTAATTAGGTAAATTAAAATCATTTTTTATATAATAATATAATAATTAAGATTGGGTGAACTTGTTTTCCTGAAATATTGATTTTAAATTGAATAGTGAAAAATTCATTTTATTGTAAACCCACCCTTAATTTTGAAAAACGCATAAATATTATAATCCATTTATTCTATTAAATTTATTTCAAAGTGACATAAAAAATAGTTAGTAATATTTAGACAATAAAATATGTGTTCTTCTTATTTAACTATATTTTATAATTTGATAAATTTTATTATTGAAAACATATTTTAATAAAAAGTGTTTTAAAATGAATAATGATTATCAATTTATTTAAATGATAATACCCGAAAAAGGAAAATGTTTTAAATAAAAAACATATATAATATATCAAAATTTTTTAACATATAATATTATTATTAATAGTACTAATTATAGAGTTAAAGTAAAATCATCACATCTTTGAATAAATTAATTTTTCATAAAATTTATTTTCACCTTTTATGTGGGTTTTATAAGAAATTTAATTAAACACATCTATGAATTTAATTATATGAAATTTATTCCATATTTATAATAATCATAATTAAAATTCAGTAAAATGTAAAACATAATTCTTGGATAATATAAATTGTAACGATTGTAAATATGTATTTCCAATGTGAATATAAATAATTTAAATAATTTGTAAAAAATAATAATAAAATACTAATAAGGGGAAAATGAAGAAAAAAATAAAATTATGATATTTAAATTTTCATTTAAATTTAATAACTATAATATTTAATCTATATTTTTTTACATTTAAAATTATTAATAATGATATTGAATGAAATTAAATTAAATTTGGAGAAACCCAAATTTTATTTTTTTTATTAATATGAATTTTTATTTAGGATATGTCGTTTGATGAATTAGTATTTTCTATTAATAAAATATATTTTAATAATATAATATTATTAATTAATTTATATTAATTATAAATGATTATATTATGAAATCGAAAGAAATTATTAATAGTTTTCAAAAACAATTAACATCATAAAACTGCATTGTAAATTCATTTCAATTTTTTTTTTGAAATTGAAATGTAAAACATTTATATAATAAATTTTCTACACTAAATATTAATTTTGGATTTATTATGTAAAAATTATCCAATGAATAATTTTTCATAATTTTTGGAGATAGAAGTTTTTTGGGTTAATATTAAATACAGTGTAAATATACAGTATATGTTGCGACATCAATATGACACAAAAGAGATTGAATAAATTATATAAGTATTATAAAAAACCAAATATATGTTTACCCAATATTTTTTTATATTATATTATTAATTTTATACACCCTATATGAATCCTCCAATGCATATATAAAGTTTTAATGTTCAAATGTCGTTTATTTTTAAACACGACTCACTTGCATGTCACAAATGTTAATTTTTCTGTTAGACCCAATGAAATATATAATAATTTAAAACACATAAAATTTTATAAAAAAATTGGTAATATCCATAGTATTGTTTTTTATATTGAATAATTATTATATAATGTCAAAAAAATGTCATTTGTGTCATATTATACCTCTCCCCTAAAAATTCAAATACAATCACACAAAAATACAATTCATCTTAAATAAAAAAAAATTATAATGTTATTATTCCTCCATTAGCTACAAATAGACATAAAAATGTTCCCCATGCTCACATGATTCACCTCTCATGCTTTTGGAAGTACACTCTAAACGTAAGGGACCCTTGTCTCTCTCTTATGATCCATTCAAAAAGCTTATTTCTTTATAGGATTTTGATTAGGAATATATTATGATGTAATGAAATTATATATATCCATATAATCTATAATTTATTTCCAGAAAATTATATATAAATTATTTCCCCTTACTATTGAATTTACTAGGTCTATTACTATGACAAAACTTATTATGGTATTTTCATCTCTTATATTCAATTCAAGATCATTCATTACATTTACCCATTTGAACCATGTTTGGTTATGACATCATGAAATTATTGATATTTATATTCTATAATATTTATTTACAAAAATAAATATCATTTATCCCCACATTGTATCATTTATCTAAGTGATTATTATGCCTGGCATTATTAAGGTATTTCAATCACTTATTTCAAATTTAAGAACATTCTAATTGTTAGCCATATGAATCTATTAAGTTAATGTTTTCATGAAATTAAAAATATAAAATTATATTATAATTTATTTAAAAATAATGGATAAAAAATGAAACCAATCCATTCTTACCTACACATGAAATCTTTTGAAGGGAGTGGAATTTGGGAGACCCACGTTTTAAAATGGATACATTTGTAACTTGAAATGACCCAAAATATATATATTTTTTCCCATTAGATAATATGTATTCAGATATTTAGATCACAATAGATGAATAATCATATATTGATTCATGTATCATCAATACATTATTTTTCCATCAGAATATTCCACATTTGTATTGGCATTTGGACCCATACGATTGTAGATGATTATTTTATGAGTGGATACCTTAAGAGATGAAATGTTTATCCTACATGTGTATTCTTCATATAGTATTCCATGCCAGATGGGATTATTATTATTCTACCAAGATAATGTAGATATATGTTTATTTATGTATGATAAATACCCCAATATATTAGATCAAACTCAATATCATGAGGAAAAAACATTCCCACAAAAAACCCTTGTTTTAACAATGATCACATTTTATATATCAAAATAAAAATCCCACTATAGTCTACATTAAAATAAATCATTTATAATTTCTATGTAATATCTATGTATCTAATTATATCAAATTATTATTTAGGGAGTCGTTTTAGTAGGTTTGTATCTTTTCATAATTTTCTTGAACATGATCTTTACCCATATACATTTTTTTCGAATGAAATTTCATGAGTTTAAATTGGTATGGGTCATGATAAATCCATAGTGAACATAAAAAACTTCTGATTTCATAATAATCAGATTTATAATAAATACATACACTAATGTATTCTATTTTTTCTTACATTCATTATTTATTTTGTGACATTATGACATTAATATATAATAATAAACTTAATTTCTATGTTTTATTGGACATAATTTGGTATTCAATATTTTTAATGGTATTTCATTAATGGTATGAATAGTGTCTTAAACATTATATATAACATATTATTTAATTGAGGTGCAGATATAGTGAAACCTCATTTCATTAAATCCCCCTATAAATACCTTACATCAGAACAATTATAATTATCAAATACTAATGATAATAGCTATGTCTATCAAAAATTTAATAATTACTCCATGTATAATCTCAAAATATTTATCAAAATTAAATGTTATGAAATATTTCTCTTTAACTAGATTAGATGTCATGTATACTTTGATTATTTCTCTTAGTATTTTGGAAAGAGTCTACAATTTTAAAGTATCAACCTCTTCAATATTTTTTCTAGAGTTTGTTTTTTATTATCATTTCTTTCAAATAATATCATTTATTAACTTAATTTACTTTTAAATTATTCTATATATTTTCCCAATTAAGTTGAAACAACCAATCTATCACTAAATCGTGATTTATTTTTCAAAATGAAGGATTATATGATTTATATATAGATAATAGTTATAAACACCAATATATTATATAATAAAAAAAATATAATATTTATATGATAATAAAATAATCATGGTTGTTATTTAATGATTATATAAGACATCATTTTTATAAAAGTATTCTCAAAATCAATTTATAACAAAATACCATAATATTAGATTTTTGTGTGTGTTTGTTAAACTTATGGATGAACATTAAGAGACTGGATTTCATTGGTATTATATTTTCATATTTTACATAGTATTAGGTAATTATAATTTAACTTAATAGTCAATTGATTAGGGAATCAACAAATAAAATTTCATTGATCCATAATCATAATACATTTAATTTTTATGTTCCTTTATGATGAACTATATTTCATCCAGTATTGTTAGCCATAATTTTCATTTATTCTCAAAATATTTGTTCTTCAAAACACCGTAAACCATATTTAATAAATCATTCACTAACCTTGAGAGAATTACTTTTATTATTATTTCCATCTTTTAGACATATCAGAAAGAGAAAATTGTTTTTACCTAAATGGGAATCAATTGATTGGTCAGTATTCTCTATCATTATTAAATTTTATGTGTTATTGAATTTAATCTATTTTTCGTCATAAATCATATTTAAAGATAGTTGTTTTATTATATTCTAATGTATACTCACTTAATCTCACAATTTTATGAGTAGTTTGTTGAGGTAATATTCACATATTCCATTAAAACATTGATTTTTTCTACTTTAATGAACTTAAAAACCCACGGGAGTTGACAAAAGTAAAAAAAGAACAATATTGTAGAGTTATCATCCTCATGAGTGGAAATAAACCAAAAACCCACTTTTTCTCTTAAATATTGATATTTTCCCATATATTCTTTATTTCAAACTATATAAATCTAATATTGAACTATATTAAATTTAATGGGGTAATCTTATTCTTCTTATACAAATTCTTATTTGTATATTGGATGCCAATACGTCACAGTGGTTCATAAAAATAATATAAATAACAAAAAATTATACATTGACAATTATATTACAAGTGAGTAGTTACACCTATTTTTTCGGAAACATGACACATTTTAGAACATACACAGCATACCAACTTTGGGGAAAATTAGCACATGGTAGATCAGCGTTAGAACATGCATCTAGTTTTTGTATTCAGTTAAATATGTAATATATTAAAATTACACACACTCTCTATATATCCAAATTTTTAGGATATATACATATAGTTAGACTCATACTGTTTAAATTCTTCAAGAGAATTCACTAAAGAGTTATAAAAAGATGTCGTTAAATAAATACAAACTTCTCTATTACTAACTATTGTAACCTACTATAAAAATGGAATAAATAATTCCTTAATCACGATATTTAATTAATATATTATACCAATATATGAACAACCCATTGTCCTGGTTGTTTAGTTTAATAAAGATAATCTATATAAAGATATTTTTATATAACACTTGCATAATTTGATATTAATCATCTTCAACCATAACTTTTATATGCATATGATCTGATATAATCATCGTCAAACATTATTGAATGGAAGAATGAAAAAGTGGGGATCGTTGGTACACAATAATGTAGAAATATATCATAATGATTCCTATAATAAAAATGTATGATAATATGAGTAAAACATAATTATCATAAAACATATTACGAGGCAACAATATATAGTCACAAAACATGAAAAAGAAATAATTGAAAATTACTATATCAATACAGAATGTTTTTCAATGCCTAAAAGCAAATCAAAAAAAATAACATTACATCAGTACATTAATGTGAAAAATAAGTAAACAATAATACAAATCCCGGAAATTCATCATTTCATTTATGTGAAATGCGTATTATAAATTCTGAAAACAATATAAACAACATGTAAATGTGTCACAACCAAAATCATATAAAAGAAATTATCATAAAACTCATTTTTCATATTCTTATGTGATAAAATTCATTATTTGCATTCTATGAAATTTGAGAAAACACATCATCCACTCTTTATGATGTACAAACCTATTATGTCTATGTATCATGATCTCACGAGATATAATCATAAAACAAGGAATTTGATAGTGAAGTAGGACACCAAACATGAAAATTAGCATTTATTTCTTTAATATTAAATTAATACTAAATAGATCATAATGTAGTATTGGTAAAATAATGGGTATCTAAAATGTTCAAACACATCACCTAAAAAACATAAAATTTCAAATGGTAACAAATATTTTTTTTAGAAAATAAATAATATCATATTAGAATATTGAGGCTGATAAAAACATTACCTCCTAAAAGATAATACCTGATGTTTAGTAATTGTTGGATGAAAAAATATTTCACAAAACATTCAAATTATTTTGATAAGATATGATTTAAATATTATATTGAAATTTTTTTTAGAAGGAATGAGAAGAATTTGTAAAACTACATAATAAGATTTTATAGAAATAAATTTCATTCAATATAAATAATTTTTATCAAAATATTGAATTTGATGATAAAACATTACATTTTTAATGTTTTTAAAACCACATTCATTAATATTATGAAGTAACATTTATTGAGAACTCTCATCATAAAAATAGGATAAACCTAAATTTTTTATAATGGGTAAATATTATTAGGAGAACCCTATAAAACAATACATATTAAATTTCCAATTATATGTGATAACATTGGAAGGAAATTTTACAATGGAAGAATCATCCGTTAAAATAGATGGGAATTATTCGTAACAAAATTATATTTTGGGGAAAATATGGATTCATCAATGTAAAAAATTTAGTGAAAAACAATAATTCACTTGAAATTATATTCAATTAATACATAACATATTCATAGGGCATGATAATTAAGTCAATAATTGTTATATTTGATGTGTAGTAATTGTGAATAAAAAAATCTATTTCGGTCAATGTAACCCCTCACATTAATTATTGACATCCACTAAGGAACTCAAATTACATATATGCCAAAAATTAAAATCCATTTCACCTGTTTTGAAACAATTTATCACAATATCAATTTATAATATTTATTTATATGGATATCATAGATTGATATATGATTTACAGATTCAGAACATATATACTGAAAACAATATATTGAAGTTATCATCATGATGTGTGTACAAAAGTAATATATAATGGGTTTAATTTCGGGGAAATATTGAATATCAATAATAATAAATATCATCTAATTTAAATGATTTATTTTAATCAAATGGGGGAATAAATAATTGTATGATTTTTCTTAAAAAAAATTTGGGCCAGAATTAAAAAGACGAGCTATTGAATTGTTGAGTGATTTAGACATTACAATGGCTATAAAATAGAAATTATGAAAATGGTTAAATTAAAGGGACATGTATTTATTTCATAATAACATAATATTTGGGATCTAAATGGATTTATTACAATAACATTGTGTAATATTTATGTGTATATATAAATGGATTATAGAATAATAAGTACGTAAATCAAAAGGATGAGTAGAGAACTACAACCATGTTAGGTAGCATACTGTAGCTTAGTATGACTCATTATATCCTCATGAACCATGATATATTGATTTGGAGAGGTATATGGTATGATAATTCATGCAAAATTTATTTTATATGGATGTGTATGAGAGAATGGCTTAGAGTGAGCACGTTTTATTGTTGAAAATGAGGGGCCTTTCCAGGAAAACTAATGTATGATATGAGGGTAGAAGTAAATAACATGGTGTGTTAGGTGGGTTTTGTGATATAGGTGAACTAATTCAATAATTGGTTGATGAAAAAATTGGTTATGATTTTAAAACATAACATGCCTTTTATGAATGTGTAATTGACTTTCTAATTAATTGAAATTCATGATATTTTAGTAACCCATTAATTCTCTTATAAATATTTATAATGAATTAATCATTGTATTTACTCTATTAATAACAATATAAAAATACCCATATGATGATATTTATGAATGATAAATATTAATGTAGAATATTTTTATATTAATTAAATAAATAATTACAAGATAAAAAAAATTATATTAAATCATATAATGTGTTGAAAAACTATTTTTGATGAATAAATAAATTTTTATGCATTAAATATTCTTAAATTTTATTAGACATTAAATATAATAGAATTTGTATAATATAATTTTAATAATTAATAAAAAATATTATAAGTGTCTTTATATTTAATAGAATAATATTGTTTTTAATGTAATCCATATTTATGAAATTATTATAATTCAATATATTTTTTAAAATATAATCTAATATTTATCTAAGGAAACATAATATTTTAGACTAATAAAGGTATCCTAAACATATAATTATTGACATTTTTTTTAATATTGGAGATCAATAATTTTTTGATTAAAATTATAGATATTATTAAATTCATTTGAAGTAATATTTTTACAATTTATAAAATTACTGGTAGAAATATATAATGAGTTCAAAAATATCATATATAATATTTAAAAATCTAAAAAATATTTTAAATTATAATATCCATATTTCTCAATTAAACTGATTCACCAATTAATAAGTCATACATATTTACAAATTAGTGAAAATTAATACTAATATTATTATAAATGATATATTTCAATATTTATATAAAATTAAATGTTTTTTAAAATGAAATATTTATCTTATGTAAATATTCTATTGAAAATTATAGAAATGAAGTTGATTTTCTAAAATTAGATTTACATATCCATTTATGATGTCTATATACTAAAAAAATAATTTATATGATCAAAATACAGTTCTTTGACATGGTTTAAGAAGAATGGATAATTTGGAAATATGATGGATCATGATATTCTCTAATATATATTTTAATTAACACTATAATTAGTCATGATTAGAATTAGATTGTTCTTTGGAGAACCCTAGCTATGCTACCCTATAGATCCCCAGACCCCTATATGGAAAGATCTGATTATGAGTTTATTACATTGACATAAGATATACGGAATATCACCTTAAATGATTAATAATTTATCAGTACTAGTAAATTAAATGCCTAGATGTGTATCACATTACATTATAAATCTCAAATTACAACATATTTTTAGAATAAATATATTCCTTTTGATTATCCCAAAATATGAGTCATATTATCTAAAAATATTAGTCCGTAAATGTTATGTAAAATAGATGCATTTGGAATCAATAGTTATAATCAACATGCAGAGGTAATAAATGAAAAAAACAACGTATAGTCTATAATATATTATTGAATTCCACTGAGAGATAATATCAATAACAAAATATCATTGATAATAATGCATTTATAAATATAAATAACTAAATTGACTTTATATTTATTCAATGAAAATGATTATCAAAATTGGATGAGTATAAATCATTATTGAAAGGTAAATTCATAAAAAACAGCTCTATTAATCAATGAACATATAATGAGATAAATCTAATGATAATGTCATAGTAAAAATATAATGGACAATATTAACTGGATATTGAATATTGAAAATCATATTTATTAGATGTTATGTTTCCATAGTAATTGATACCTATTCTATCGACACCATTCACAAGATGAATTAAAGAACAGTAAGAAAAACACCATCTTCCAAAGTCAGTCCAATTGATTCCTCCCATAAAAATTGTTATGATATGAATTTTTATATTTGAATAGTCCCCACCCATGTCAAACATATCCAAATAATTCAACTTATATTGAATAAACAATTTAATTCAATGAAAACAAGCCTTAACGAATATCCATTTTGAGTAAATAATATAGATTTATAGATATTTCATTTAGTTAGTCAAAAAAATTCATTGTAAATATAGTTTGTAAAAATGGTATATGATATAGGAAATGACAATATCCTTGATAAATAATTTTGATATTTAGGGGAAGTTTATTGACTAAAAAATGAATCAATGAAGTGAATTCCAATACAATCATGGGTAGAAATTATTATAAACAATCCATGGAATGAATAAGGATAGTATAAGTATATATTATATCCATTATATTAAGAATGAATGGTGAGTATCTTTAATGAAGAAAAATAAACGAAATTGGGTAGTAAGAACATTATTATGGAAAATATAAATTTTATTTTGAAAATAAATTTGAGAATCCATTTATTTTAAAATCATTTACATAAAAAAATCCATCATCGGAAAGTTATAAAAATTTAATTGAATAATAAAATAAATTATGATAATTAATGTACTTAATTAATTAAATTTCATAAAATAATATTATTTTTTTATTGTAAAATTTTTAAGAAATTGTATTATTTATAAAACGATATGTTTATTCTTATTACATTTTCAACAAAAGCCAAATAGGGTTATCATTAAAAATTTTTTTGAGATTCAATATATTTTTTTCATAATATAAATATTTAATTTTTTATTGATAAATAACATTAAACACAACAAAAAAATTTATTGATTAAAATCATTTTTTGGATAAATACTTATTTCAGAACAAATTGTGAAACAAAACAATATTTTCATAAAAACAATTCCTTTATAATTTTTATTACCAATGATTGAAAAAATTGATCAAATAATCATATAATATAATTATTAATCGTAGGTTAATTGAATTAATGGTTTTATTTAATAATTATAAAATAATTTCAATCAGTGGAAATCAATGTATAAACTATTCAATTTAAAATGAGATTTTAAAATAATCCTATAAAATTAACATAACATTGATGTTATAATTAATAAATATATCAATGAATTCTGTCATATATAAACCCAAATAAAATCATTTTAAATAACACATAATTTAATAAAAATCATTCACACACAACATTATCTACACATAAACAATTGGGTAGAATATAAACCCAATGAATGAAAATTCAATTAATAAATAATTTACATCATGCTTCCTTTGGGTTTAATCTGAATTAAGCTCATTTATAGTTTTCTATGATGTATTATAAACATAATAAAAACCATATTAATAGTTATAATTTGACATATTTTCCATTTAAAACATCTTATAACATGTTTATTAAATACCATTAATTAAATTCATTGATTCATGTGTTACTTTACATGGTTTCTCTTGTTAGTTTTATCATGAAATAACTAGATCGTGAAAATATTTTTTTGTATTATAATCTATAGAATCATAATCATGTCACAATTAACATATGGTTATATCAATATTACCTTTAAGACAAATCCTGAATGTTTTAATGGAAAATGATGTATGTTATGCTCATAGAGACCATATGTCGTACATTCAGACAAGTTAAATTATAAATTTTAAATATTTATTATATAAATATGGAAATTAATAATTTAAAATTAATGAATTTTTATAATATAATAAAATAATATTATATACTTATATATCATCAATGTACTATGGTGATTATTGAGAGTCACATTGATTCATGAAGGCAGTATTCCACATGTACACTTACGATGTTTTCCTCATTATATGAGTAAAATGAAAATAAATAAATTGATGTGTATATTATCTTTAAATAATTATATATATATATTTAATATAATTTATATTTCACACATTTCTCTTATTATGAATAAAGATACATTTATCACCATCCATTAGAAGCAGTTGTAACATACTTGTAACATCACTTCGTGAGGAGGTAGTCAAACATACACACGAGCGACATTACTATATATCTTTCTAAAGGTATGATTAAATTATATATATATATATCATTTAATTAATACCATTATAATATTATTACACGTATCATATATATAATTTATATCCATCATCATACCGATCCATGAAATGAGGTAATGGAAGAATAAATTAAATTGGTTTGGGAGATGATAGATTTCCATTCACACAAATGACTATTAATAAACCATTTGATATAAGAATTGATGGATTTAGATCGTGGTCATGTTATGAAACACTATAATTTTATGTAAGTTATTTATGTTATTATATAAATTGCCTATAATAATAATTTATGGGGGTGTAGAAAGAAATTAAATATATTTTTTATAGGAAAACATTGCATGTTTTTTCGGTATCCTATTATGTTTCCACCGATTCCTAATTATTTTGGACTTATGATCACAATAATTATTATAGGATGGGGGATGAATGTTTCAATGAAATTTTATAATGTGTTTCATAATCAGATGTTGTGTCATGGTATGATGAATAGAGGATATGGGTGACGATTTATAATTACGGACAAGGACACTCCTGGTTTTTTTGGAAGGAATTGAGTGGTCCATATTTTATCACATCCCAAATGTGTACGAATTGGTCCATTATTGCTCCTTATTTCTGTAATAGTACAAAATCATCAATAAAATTGTGTTTATATGTTTTTAAATCCTTTATAGCATTAACTTTTTCGTTTAACCCCACAAGAAATCAAATTTTACCTAAAATATAGTACTAAATTTTTACTATGTTCACAATTCAATATGTCATAAAATTATGATTAACATATTATAAATTAGATTATATTAGTTTTGAATATGTGGAATCATTTTTTTTCAAATTGAATTCACATCTGTGAAAAAAAGTAATTAAAAAATTTCTCTTGTAAATGTGATGAGAATGAATGTTTTTTGTTGGAATATGCTCAATAGTGTACAAATTATTTATTTCTGAATAGAATAAAAAAATTATTTAATTGAAATTAATTTGATTAATATATTTGATTTCAAATTAATTTTTTAAAACAAAATATTAATATAATTTATCATTATAAATTATTTAAAAAAAGGTAGATTTTTATTAAAATAAATAATATTTCTGTATTAATTAAAAATATATATATTTTATAATAATTCTAAATATTCACGATATGTTAAAATCAATATTATGATTACAAGAAAAAAATATTATTTTATCCTGAATTTTTATTATATTTTGGTAATAATACATTTTAAATTATGTGTGTAGAGCAGGACTAATCAGTTAATTAGAAAATTAATGATTATCAGAATTATTTTTATTTTAAATGATTATGATTTTGTTAATGAATATATAATGAATAAAAAAAATTTAAATATAAGATATAATATGTTATTTTATCTAATTCTAATTCAACATTACTATTTCAAGGTAATAAAATTTATATTAATTAGTAAATTTAATATTAAATAATAGTTCATTAAAACAATCCCTAGGGTGTAACAAAGGCTATCAATGAAATTAGTTTTTTCATCCAACACATACTAAAAACATTACATCATATAATTCAATATATTGACCCTATTTAAATTATTTAAAAATAAATTTAATATAGGATTTAGTGGTGTTATATTCCATTCTATACAATATGATAAGTGTTAAATAGGCTATTGAACAAAATAGTTTTTTTTATATAATTCTGTGGGGAAACATTCTCCCAATATTAAAAAAATTAGTCCATTGAATTTATACATATTGAAGATAGTCAAAGTTGAAATTTTTGTAAAAACCATCCTTTCAGAAACTGACATCATAAAATGAGTAGTAAAATAGCATATTGATATGTTAGATATGGATATACATAGGTATTATAGAATAACACTGATCTTTGTTTTGATGTAGGAGCATATTAGTGGAATACAAAGACTTGGTCATTAATGAAAATACTATATATTTAAATATATTGATTAGGGCATTGATTAAATGTATTTGATTTATCAGTCAAACGTTAAGGGCCCCAAATCCATTAATGATTGGTGATTTAAAATATTCTTCTGATTCATCAAATTTGATTATAATAGGATAATAATTTTTTTTTCAAGATCCCTTTCATAAATTCGAGGAATTATTTTTTGTCTCGGAGTATAATGAAATATACTAAATTATTTTGATCCTATTTCATAAGTATAATTTCATCCATTATATTCAATTTAATCTAATTCAAATTACTCACATACCTTAATAAATAAGTATTCAAAAAATAAAATTTTTACCTTGCATCACAAAACATATATTTTAACAGATTGTTAAATCCATAATAGAGTGACATATCATTCATCAATTCTAAAACTATTATCCAAAAACCAATATAGTCAGAATAATTTATAATAAATTAATCCATAGGCCAGAAATATTAAAACCAATGGATATCTACTAATATGTATTTTTCATGTCACAAAACATACAACATATTTACATTTACATCATGTAGGATTGTGGTAGTCAATAAACAATTTTCACCTTTTGGTTATGGATTCATGTTATCTGTCCTTAATGGACATGATGGGATATGCCCCTTAATATTGGATTTCTTTTTTATAAAATATATTAATATAATTCCAATAACATTCCCTAATGAAATATGTGGTAGTTCCTTAAAATCAAATTAATAATTAAATAACCTTTTTAATATTGTATTTAAAGGAATTTTTAATATTTTTTGAATAATGTATTACATTATTGATTGAATATTATTACAATGTAATTAAAAATCATGTTAACCAATAATTTTGTTAAGTACATTTTACTTTTTGTATATAAATTATTAATGAGTGATTAGTCATATAACCATTCTATTGAAACCTATGATATACCAGTGGAATGTATGACCATTAATTTCTGCCATAATATTCTTAATATTAAGAAATTCCATCCTCATAATTTTATTTAAAAGGGATGTTCATGATTTTTATGATATGTCCAAACATAAACAATAAATCAATTATGGTATAAAATTATTTTTAAAAAAATTAAATTGTTATTATAAATTTCAACATTATATTTTGATGTTTCATAATTCATATAATGAAATTCATTTTTTTTAAATCAACAAAATAAATCATGAATCCTAATTTATAAATACATCATATATTTAATTTCAAAATTGGTATTTCCATGTTCTAGGGGAACAAATTTAAAATATTTATTAATTTGAGTATTTCCTATATTCCCCACATTTAAGAGAAGGAACAATAAATGGATAATTTAGATGATATTTTTATCCTTCAATCATATACAAATATTTTTCTGAAAAAAATATTTCTATATGTCTTTATCATACACACATAATGTATTTTCCTAATCGTTTGTGAATCAATTCTCATTGTGTATTTTAAAATTCCATAAATTTTGAAAAATAATCATTATTTCCTCTTTGTTATCCACCACTACATTACATAGAATCATATTTTCTTTCATTTATTGGTGGGACAATTATTTGGTTAAGGTATATGTTTCAAATCTTTTTTTTTTGAAAAATAATTCTTTATAAACCTGATATATTTTAATTCTGTCACTACCCAATTCAATTTCACTTAGTCTACACTTTTTCAATCATATTGAATGGTATCATTAGATATTTAGGATAAAAAAATATACTAAAACAAAAATAAAAGTGTGTGTAATAATAACCACAGTGGGATGCCAGTATATTCTATTATAGGGTTTATAAATATTCATATATTAATTTCAATATGTGATATTTTATTTTTAATCATGTTCAACCATTTTAATTATATATTGAAATCATTCATAATGGTTGATAAAGAAATTATGATTTTCCAAAGAATATCCCATTGGAATGTCAAACCTAATGTATAATAGGAATGTTATATTTTACAAGGTAATTCGAAAGCAATTCATAATACACTATTTTCCCGGCTAGTACCCCTACTTATATTTGATCCTATAAAGGTCCACTATTAATATATAAGAAATAATATATTTCATTGTAAAAAATCATAATCCCAACCATTTCACAAATATTATGATGTTCTTATATACATATCCTCAAAGATTGTCATAGGATTAGGTTACCAAATAATTGTTTTTCTAAATATAGATACATAGGTTTTACAAAATCTAGTCTCATTACTATTTTAGTGACTATAACCATAGAATTCCCTGATCTAGTGAATTTTTTATTACCTATGATTTTTATACAATGAATTCAATGGATCTACCAAATACTTTATTATGATTGGTAATATTGATACACACATTTGTATGAAATTACATTCGAAATAAAAAATTACACCATAATTTTTTTGAGATTAACATTATTCATTCTTCTGTATCCATACATATCAGTCATAAAAAATTTAATGGAATTATAAGTAAGGAATTATTAATAAGGGTGAGAATAAATGATCAGTAAGGGTAAAATACCTTTGAATAATTCATAAATCAATATAAATAATAAAATTGTAATGGTAATAATTACATAAATATTCTATATAATATGTAAAATGATTAGTAGCCAACGATATTGTACCCTAGTTGTACATGCTCCGGCATGGCATCCAAAAGGCCCGGGATCAAATTCGGGTAGGGGTGAATGTCAGGGTACTGTAGCAGGGCACTGCAGCATCACTGTAGCAGGGCACTGTAGCAGCCGTGGAACTGTAGCAGCAGCGACACTGTATCGGTGGAGGGACAATAAGAGGTACTATAGCGGCGGCGGTTACTGTAGCACTTAGTGTAGCTGTGCGGATACTGTAGCAGTACTATTCACCGAGGGGTCCTTTGGGCCAAAAAATAGGATTTCAAGACTTGTATTCAGGACACTTGGCCTTGGTCCTTCGGGATATGTAATGGGTCAACCTCTACCCAGTCTAAAGAGGTATTTGCTTTAAATAATAAATTGTGTCTTCGAACCCAACCTTAAAAAAATGTAAAATGATTAGTAAGTGAATCATGATATAATATCAGTGTGGAATATCAAGGATAATAATAAATATGGAAAGGTATATAATTGAAACTATAGTCAACATAATAAATAAAATAATATCATAATTATATATTATAGAAAAACAAAATAATGTAAATAACTAAAAACACATTCCATTTAAACAATAAATTGATAATAAAATGAATCCAGAGATAATATCACAGTTAAAATCATATAAGAATATATAATTAAATAATAATTATATAAATTTTTTGATAATTAGATTCCATCATTACCAGGTACATTAATCCTTTAATATTATGACCATTCACCAAAGGGCATAAAAACATACTCGGAAAAAACAGATATCAATAAGGATAATAAACTAATTCATCCCAGGATATTGTCGATGAATAAACATGTTATTTATAAACTAGCCCGATCCATGTCATATCATTGCATGTAATTATTCATTTATGGAATCATTTCTTGGAATAAAAATCAATGGTTCTTATTGAATATATGAAATGAGTAATGGGTATAAATTTATCATATATTTCCCCAAATTATGAAAATAAAATTTAAAGTAAAAATTTCCTATTATTATTATATATGGTTTAGGAAATAACCATATCTAAGATCAGTAATATGGATATTTATTGGAAATTTAATCACTGGAAAAATAAAATTAGGACGCTACTATGGATACTATAATGTATCAAATTTATCAAAATCAATCTAGATGAAAAATATGTATTGTATTAAGAAATCACTTAATCGTAATTTTTTTAATATGAATAGAAATACAATAAAAATATTTAATAATAATTTTTTAGGGAAATTAATATTTCATTTTGACAATAAATTTGAAAATACATTTCATTTATAATTACATTATAAAATAGTTTCATTAAATAAATTACAACAAACATGAAATTTAATATAAGAATAATTGATGGTCATTATGTTGGTTTATTTATTATATCCATATAAGATAATTAATTTGTAATAGTAATTTTTTGGGAATAATCCTTTTATATCAAATAACATGAATATTGTATTAACATTTTCAGTAAAATCAAAAAATGAATTCTTTCAAAAATAAAATAAAATGCATTTGAAAAAAATTAATAAGTTAAAAATTAGATGAAAATTAAATTAATAAACCATTTTTAAAATGGTTAAATCTATTTGGGGACCTTTTCTTAAAACCTAGTTTTGCAATAAAACATATATCTGACCAACGTGGGAAATGAAGCCAGATTTTCTTTAAAACATTTTATTGATGATTTTTTGTTCCAAATAGTGAGAGAATGATATTATTACTTGAAAAATATAAAGACTTACAAGAGGAAAATATAATCAATCCTTTAATTAAACATTCATAAAATAATTTTCATCAATGTAAATTCATTAATAAATAATCCTAGTTAATATTAGATTATAAAATGATCCCTTAAAATGATAAAAATTTTGAAGTGATAAATTGATAAGTTAATTGATTATATGGTTGAAAAATAAATAATAATAAAATACATAAAAATTAAACATAATATAATAGGATTTAATAACAAACAAAATCATATCATAAAATACTAATAAAATTTGATGTTCAGACCAATGTGTTGAATTTGAGTTATCAAATCCTTAATATTATGAATTTTTTGTTAAACATTATTTAACTCATTTATAATGTATTTTAAGATGATTTTTTCTCATTACAGATACATAATAATATTTATAACATCATAAATAATTATTTTATGACTTCATATTTCCTTTACATTAATAGTCTTTCACTATTTTCAAACATTCTGGTATAAATTGTTGTGTTTCCTCATGCATATTTGATGAGGAATGATCTATTTCATGTAAATATTATGTAATTATAAAAAATACTAAATAATAATCATAAAATATTTCTTTTACATAATTATTTTTTTTTTAAAAAAATCATCACATGAATAATTTTTAGGAAAAATAATGTATGTTGTGATCTTGGAGATGGTAGGTCACATGTATGCATGGGTAATGTTTCCATTTCATAGTTAAAATTATCAAAAAGTGGTATTTAATATTTTACAATTCCATAATGATCATAATATCTGATATACGATATTATATACATATATTCCATTCATGTTCTTCGGTGGTGAAATAGATTCACAACTCTTCATGGAGGTGGTACTCCACATGTAAACACAAAATGTTACAACCATTACGTGAGTGAAAAGGAAATAATATATATATATATATATATATATATTAGTTATTTAATTTTTAATATGCCAGTCATACTAATAATATGTCAGGTTTATATCATAAATTATATATCATTATATATATCACCATCTATGTGAAGCAGCAGGGAATGATGAATCACGTACCCATCGCGAGGATGTAGAACAACATACACTGTGAGAGATTATCATATCATCCAAGAAATATAATATAATATGAAATATATTTTATAATGACTCCAAATGAATTATAATGTTTTAAATATATCTTATATACATTATATTAATAATACTACAAAACTGTGAATTATGGAAATCGACGAAAAAATTATATTGGTTCACGAGGAAAAATACTCCATATTCATGAGTGATGATTTCATAACCCATTTTATATAAGGGAAAGGAAAATATATTAATGAATAATTAAGTAAATATCAAAATATATGGATGATACTAGTGTTATTATAATAAAATGGTTTAATGAAAAAATGTAATAAATAAAGAAATAAAATAAAGATTCATGTTGGAGAATGTTACCTCTTCTTTAGGTATCATCATTAGAAGTTACCTAAATAAAATATAGGATGGATTTATGTTCAAATGTTTTATTATAGTATTATAGGATGGATTTATTGAATTTATTTGGATAGTTCTAGTTTTAACTAATGTGGTTATTAATTTTGAAAAATAATGACAGAGGGTGTGGTATTTTATTTGTGGGGTGTTGGACACACGTGATATTCATGTCGACCTATTGTCCCCTTTGATCATTATAATTTTTATTCACTGTATATAATATTCAAAAATTTATTAGTTTTTAACTATATATTATATTTTTTGAAATATTATTTTCACTAAATTTTATATTATTTAAAATTTTTTAAAATGTAACATTTCAAATCAATTTATGATAAATTCGTTTTTAAGTTGTCATAAAACTATGATATTTTATTATTTTTGTTACAGAATATAAAATTTTCCAACAATTATGAATGTTATTTTATATGAATATTAAATTACTATTATCTGAATTATTTTTCATATAAAACATCTTTCTCAATATTTTGGAATTTTTTAGACAAAATATCATTGATTGAAAATGATATTTTCTCACGTTTTAAAAAAAATTTAGAAATAAAATTAAATTATATATGTATTACATAGTAAAACCCTTAATGGATTTGTATGCTTCATTATGGTTATGATCTTATGATACATCCTACTTTTTTGGATGGATTATGAGGATTGTTATTTTATAAATCTTATTTCTTTTTTATTGGTTAATTCAGTTATGATGTGATCATTATGACACTTATTTCATTCAAATAGGATAAATAGGTTATTATGATATTTTATTAATAAAATTTTATATCAACTAAATAATAAATGTTAAAGTGATGGATAATATATTGTGTTATGGATTATATATTAATATTTTTCATTATGTGATGAGGGATTCTGTTATATCCCTCATATACATTTGGTAATGAATTATTTATAATGTGTTAATTATGGAAATTATGTTGAAATCATTGATATAATATAAGAAATATAATAGTTTTCTTGATCCACTAATATATAAAAAATATGATGTGGTTCTGAATCCTCTATGATATAAGAAATAGGTGTTGATTCCTGCTTTTCTATGATATGATTTTATCGGAAGGGAATATTGGCATATTATATAATATATATGCCTATGAAGGTTCAATAATAATAGAAAATGTTTTTATCATTATGATTTGAACTCACATCTAAATATTTATTTTGGATGAATCCCAAATCCAATTACACTCTAATGTTTTAATCCATTACTACTAATGAAGATGTATGAGTAGTTTTCAATGAATAACTATTGATAATAACATGTTCTTATACCCATATGATAATGATATGATTTCACACAGTCATTGATGGAAATATCCAATGATTACACTTATTAGGAATCAATGATCACCCCTTTTTATGATTTAATTTTCACCCCATCTATGAAAGAGGGTAAAAATCATTATTTGTCTATACGAGTATCATATAAAAATAAATTTGTTGTAGAAGATGATGATTTTTCATAAATAAGATGTTTATGTATCCACTATCTATGTAAAATAGTACATTTTGATTCTCATGATGGTTAATTTGGGAGTCATATGTGATATTCATAAAACAATATTTAACATCTATGTATCTTATGCTTTGATTAACTCATTGATATATCCTAAACAGATTCTTAGATAAACATTTTGACATAATGGAAGTGTTTGATTTGTGGTGTTTTACTACGGTTGTATATTTATATATAGTTTTATTTTGACAGGGGAAATATTTTTGGAATTGCATAAATATTTAACTTTTTGATTATTTTGAAGATTAGAAAATATTTTTAATCCCCATTTCTAAGGTTTCCACCATTTCGTTACCTTTAACCACAAAAGGTGATGTTGGATATTGGATTTGTTTTTTATGGGAGAATCCAAATCTATTTCATATCAATTGTGGATTGATTTGTTTTTTAAATAATGAATATTTATGATTTGGTGATTCTTTAATATGAAATACTACTTTTGTTTTTTTGTCATCAAATTTTCTTATATTGAATCTAAAAACAATAATTTTATTCATAAGGAATAATTATTCTGGTATATGATGGATGTTATTTAATTTAAATCACATCCATGAAATACTTTAAAGGTATTTTTTCATTTAATTTCCATTCATTCATTGTTGTGGGGGATTCCCATTCAATTTTGGGGGAAAGGGTGAGTTTTAATGATTTGGTCAAAACCTTAATCCCATTTCTAGATATAAAAACAATTTTTTTATTTTATAAAAATTTTATTTTAAGACTTTTACACCCATTATAATTCATAATATGAATTTATCGATATATTAAAACAATCATATCCATTTGGAGGTCATTGGAATCCATAATAAAGATGGATTTAGGTTTTAATTAAGGTATTGGGCCATCCAGTAATCCCATTACCTGCTTAAAAAATATATTTTGGTTATTTAATA
This sequence comes from Viscum album, assembly GCA_963277665.1. Lineage (NCBI taxonomy): Eukaryota > Viridiplantae > Streptophyta > Magnoliopsida > Santalales > Viscaceae > Viscum > Viscum album. Next base: position 1,929,376,012 of record OY728127.1, on the reverse strand, counting down.
TCACATTAATTTTTTTAGGTGATTCCAACTCTCACCTGAGACCAAATACCCAAGGCACACCCTAGCTCCACTCTACCACATTGGAGCACATATGCATCTGGAATAAGGGTGATGATTTTCTTGATTTATCAAATCATCTATATTTGAAGATGAAAATTATTTCTATCATAACTCCTTCAATTGTTAATATTTCCCCACATTATAGTTCATACATGACCTCCTAAGAAATATTGGAACCTCACATGCATTATTTATAATTTGGAACTTCAAATATTGTTTAATTAAGGTCATTTTATTCACGATATCTTAAGAATGTTGGATTCCTCTAATGTTCCTTCCATTTGTATAGTTTTTTATCAAATTTTATTTAGGTTATAAAGTCTCTAGATGTTAGGATTCCTAACTTTAATTTTATTTGGGGTCTTTGTGATCAAATATTTGGGATTTATGTTGGATTTAACTCCTTTGTTTTGAGGTGGTGGTGCAGTTGATGTTTCACAGAATGAATCGGGGGTTTTGATAGAAATGGTAGGTGAATCAATTTGAACTCCATTTTGATGTGTTAAATTTATTTATTCACTAATTTCTTATGTTTGTAATATGTTGTGTGTGGGGTGAAATCCATTTTTAATATCATTAGTTAAGATTTTAATATTAATGATCCATTTTTCTTGATGTTGTGTATTTTTCAAATGTAACTCATGTGATATTTTTTGTAGGTATTTTATAAAAAATGAATGTTATATTTTAGTTGTTAAAAGGGGATTCCAATTCAGTTTTGGTGATGATTTAGTTTTATTTTGGTCATAATACATGGTTTTCTAATAGGTTTTATGTGAAAAACCTTGTTATACTTCTTGAATGTTTTGGAAGAAAATTGAAAATGGCTTAACGAGTAACTCAAATTGGGAAAAAGAAGTTTATGTATAGTTTGGGTGGGTGTATGTTTTTAAAATAGTCAAATTTTATGTCAAATTTTTGTTATGTGACATTTAATATCTTGGAATAATATTATAATTTTTAATAAATGATTATTCTAATTATGAATGAGATATGAAACATGCCACGTACTGTTTTGGTTATGGTGTTCTCATACGATATTTTTTTGAATGGTTAGGGGTTGATTTACGATTACAATCATTTTTATAGTGTTTTATAAATGTATGAAATGTTTTTTCAAATATCAAGAAAATGAGGAACAACTTTGTGTAATTTTTTTGATTATGATGTGAAAAATGAATTTTGTTTGTGAAAGGAATTTTAGGTAACATGTGTGTGGGATTTTGGTGTGCATGTGACATAGAAGTGGTATTTTCATTTGAAAATTTTAATTCATGGCATGAAAAAATTGTTTGAGGACAAGAGGGAAACCCATGTGTCTAGGTGGATGGATCTATACTAGTATTCTAGTGATCTCTTGAGGATTTTCCCTAGTTTCATGTAGCACGTTTGACGATGTCGACACAATATAAACAATGATGATGTTGGGGGATCAGTAGGTTATGGGTATGATCCCTAATAGTGGCCCATGTGCACGAGAAAAAATATTTTGTTGGTTAATTTCACTTATATATGAGGTACTTGAGACCACAATGAGCTAGTGACTAGGTGTAGTCTTTCATTACATGTGCTCATTAGATTCTTTATTCTTACAGTCAGCATAATATAGGTTTGTCAAGAGAATTTTTTAGATTTGGCATGTTATTTTAAAATTGTTGTTTCCTTAATGTTGCTTTCTTTAAAACTATGTTTATTAAAAGTTTCATAACATTAAAATTCTTAATAACCTCTCATGTGTTATGAAAACTGGTAAATTTTTTTATTTGAATGTTTATCACATGGAATCCATTAGTGGTCGAATCCTATTGTACCATGTCTCACACCTACTTACATCATTGGTTGTATGTTGACTTCGTTATTTTTGACGTAGTTTTGGGTAATGATATTTCTACTAATGGTTTTGATTTATATTTGTCCTTTATGATGAAATTTTGTGGAGATGGCTTGAGGGTGGTGCATCTTGCCATGGAGAGGTTCTTGGGATGTCCATTTTGGGTTTCTTAATTTATTATTGTCTTTGAGAATTTATTTAAATTGTATAATTCAATTATTTGTTATTAAAGATTGGTTGTTTCGATAAATCCTGATTTGTTATATTGTATTTTTTTTTGTTTTATGTTTATGAAATTGTGTTAATAATTCCAAAATTAGATTTTTTGATACTTGGGAACACGTGCCAGCCTGTGGGGATAGGGAACGCCCTTCAGGTCTTATCAAGGACTCTGTCGGGTTCTAGTTTTGATTGTTCCCATCTTCAATTCATGGAAATATATTTTTATAAAATATTTTCTTAGTCAATCAATCATTTATAATTATAGAATATCAAAAATTACTCAAAATATTGAAATTCATTATTCATTTAAACGTACATGTTTTTTTCCAAATTTTTATTCAAGGATTATTTGTAATTATTTATGTAAATGAATTATATTTTTATTGTTTAACAAATTGTTGATAAAACTTATAACCAATCATCTAGATTTGATGATAATATATAAAATTCATACACATTTTTTCATTCCCACTCAAAAGACTCTAACATAACATATATAAATTAGACATCATTTCCATTTTCTAATATTATATCTCATAATGAAAATCCCAACTCGAGAACCCAAAAATTTAGTGTCTTTGGATATTAGCTACACATACATCTTATTACACATTATAGATTATCATTTTACATAAAAATTTCCCAATATGACTTCCACATAATAAAATATTATCATATGATTTCATAAGGAAATGGGAAAAATTAAAGAGTGAAAAAAATTTTGAAGTAAGGGGAACATGTTATCAAAAAATAATAAAGGGTTATCTCATAAACAAATATCATAAAAATAAAATTTAAGAAATATTTAGTGAAAACGATGATGAAAACATAATTGATATCCGAAATATATAATACAGTATCATAGGTTATTACATGAGAGAATTAGAGCATAAAATAATTATCAAGGAAGAATATTTAATATAACATATATTGGAAACATTTTGAAATACATATAAATAATGGGGAAACAAAATTTGTGTTATTGAAAAATATACACATATAAATCATAACATATTGGGTCAATAATCACTTTTACAATCCCTCGATATAGAGGATCAAGCATCACTACTAGTATTTCATAGAATAATAGATGATGAATCAATATCAAAATCCATTTGAAATATCATTGATATATCACATTAAAATTTTATCATGTTTGTTTTATGAGATTTTATTAGTTTTCCATTTCATTTTTGGGTATGTGATAATATTGAATTTGGAGGATAAATAAAATGGAGAAGTTAGGTATTTTTTCAAATTTTTTGCATATATATTCTAGGTTTTATAGTATGTTGGGGATTTACACATAATTTAATGTGGTCATAATGTGTGTAATCTTTACATAGTGTATTCTGTTAAATTGGATGAAACGTGAATACATGGAACAGAATGTTTAAATGTAATGTATAAATTAAAAATATAATTTGTAGTAAAATGAGACATGTTTAAAAAATATCAAGGACATAAATACTAAATAATGTGAAATATAATTTAATATCATCTAATGTATTAAATTTCATTAAAAACAGATTGAACTTGTCTAAAAAATCATTCCCTTTTATCATTATTTCTTTTCTCTAGACCTAATTCAAACACTAGAAAATTTTGGATTTCTCTAAACAATTCAGATTATTTATTTTAGGCATTAAAAACTATTGTAGTCTGGGCTCATCTCTCTAGGTGTGTTTTCTCCCAATCTCTCCATCTCACACCCATTTCAACCTTAGAGTTTGATCGATCATCACATGATTTATAGATCTAAACTAATTGTTATTGGATATTTTTTCTCAGATGTGTTCCTAGATCTTCTAGGGCCACATTAACATTGGTGGGTTATATATTTAGTGAAAAGTCTTCATAACAATGTTAGTTGGTTATATTTAATATTTCCAAATCTATAACCCTTGAATTGATGTATTTTTTAAATTTCATTCAATTCATTCATTTGAATTTGAGCATTATTTAATTAAAATTATAATCAGTGTAGATAATAATGGGATTTCATGATTAAAAAAATTGATAATATTGAGAAGGTTCAAGGATGATCCATATATCAGAAGAATTTGGTGGTGGTTTCTTATAGATAACATCCTCTATTATATCTGGATCTGGTGAAACCCCATTATTTGAAATAACATAGACCAAAAAATAGACAACATGTACCCAAAAGTGACACTTTTACAATTTTTCATATAATTGATGGTCTCTAAATATTTCCAACAATAATATCATATGTTTCTCTGGAACCACCAATTTTCATGAATACACTAATATATTTCAATGAATACCACAATGAAACAATTAAAATATATCTAAAATATCTGATTCATAAATGACTTAAACACCTCAATTGAATTCGTAAGACCAATGGGCCTAACCACAATCTGGTAAAGACTATATCTACCCATGAATGCTATTTTGGGGATATCATCCCCCCACTCCCATGTCTAATGATATCACAATTGCTAGTTAATTTTATATAACAACTAATATCCACTATTCTAAAAGAATGGGTATGGGATGCATGGCATTGGGTACCATTTATTTATATTCAAATATTTAATATTATGATTGTCAACTGAAAATTGACGATTTAAAACCATCAATGTGGTGATCAATAAAGGTGCATACCACAACTATTTTCATGATATTTTGGTCTTTTTATTTTAAAATTCCTATAACTGAACATTTAATTCCCTCATTTCGGATGGTTCCATATATTAATATTGGAGTTTGATTGTGTTGTCCCACATAAGCAGATAAATCGTAAAATACACTTCTCTCACAGGTGAAATCACTAGAAATTAATCTAAAATGACATCCAAAAATTGATCATCCATATTCAGGAAAATAATTTTCACATCATATTTGATCGATTCAAATGGAAAAGCTGCCAACCGATAATATATCATCCCAACCACTAGTGTCAAAAAACTATTACCCACACTGTTTTACTATTTTCTCCTTTAAAAATATACATGATGACTTCCTACAACACAAAACTCACAATTCATGCATAAATTTCTATGTGAGACTGAAATATCAAAAAAATCCATACCAAATATTACATCAATTCAATAAATCTCATGCTCATAAAAGTCCCATATAATCTTCACCTCATCTACAAAGAAAATACATGCTCTACAAAGGAAGGCTCAACATTATTTTTCAAGATGTGTAGTTTTATGTTTTAGAATAGAAGGTGTTATTTCCACAATTAAACCCGATGAATCCACAACATGATAAGAAATAAAATAATGAGAGACACTGATATAAAATATCACTTGAATAATGGTATAATTCAATGTTCTTATAAATGTAACGATTGATTGTATCAACTGATCATCCACTGCAACCATTTCATTTGAAAAAACATGATTACATTTAGCACTCTACAATTTGTTCACATGTGGAAACTAACAATGATTATGAGTCATGATGTTATTAGAATCAATATGGTTAATTCTACTCATTCTAGCAATGGGTGTTTAGCATCTCCCTTCTCGTTGAGGTGTACGCCACCTACAACTAGTGAAGAGTGTCATGAACAAATGAACCTAGAGCACTATGATAATAGTAATGAAGATACCTCACTTGTTTGTAATTGTGACACTCTCAAGGTTGTTATATACAATCATGATTTATCTGGGTTATATTTCCACACTTGAAGGATCCATACATGGTCTAAAGTCTCAATTAAAGGTTCACTGATCTTTCCATCAGATTTGAGCCCCATTGCCTCTATGGAAATAAGTATTCCTCATCCCATTTTAATACATGTTATAGTCCATAATTTTTCTCATCGGTATCAACATGCTTCCCCCTCTCATTTACCACACAATATCCCTCTCATTAACTAATTATCTATTCAAAATTTCTTCATAATCACATATACTAAAAAATGCTATTTTTTATACAATTTATTTCCTCGATAAAAATTAAAATATTTTTTTTAAATGTAATCACTAGCTATAATATCAAGTGAAATACAATTTAATTTCCTGAATTTATCCCCATAATCTGTTACTCACATATTACATTATTTAATGTTGATAAAATCCACTATACGCTGAATCTTGAAAAAGTGAGGGGAAAATTGTGTATTAAAAAATTCCTTAAAACCACTCATGCTATGACTTGTCCTGTTCCTTCCTGGAAAACCAAGTCACACCACTAACACTCACGGTCTTCCAATGTATATGTTATTAACATTACATTATTCTCCACTAGTGTCCCTGGGAAATCAAATATTCAATTAATCTTATTTATCAATTATTCCTCCTATTCCAATTTCGAATAATAAAAAAAATGGGTGGATTATTTTTTTAACTGAAAAGGTTGATCCACATGCTTTGGACAATCCATTCTATTCCAAAATTCTATAGCATGGAAACCGTTGACAATGATATAAAATAGCACTTGGGTTTGGTGTGGATCAAATACAACCACTTGTTTTTGGCCACCTTTGGTTGGCCTCTATGAGGTCTACTCAGTGTCATTTCAATCAACATAAGATTCACCATGATTCGCACTCCCTAGAAACAGGAGTATTAATATTTGAAATTCAATTACATAGGAACTATCACAACACTTCTTTATATAATTTTAATATTTTTATGTTAATATAATTTTAAAAAATAATATATGTTTTTAAAATCAACCAATTTTCAATATACAATTACCATTCCCCATTCAATACTGTACATGTGAATTAATTTATAGATTTTTCATAAATCAACACATTCATACAAGAACCATAATAATTATTCCCAATGAAATGAGAAATACAAGGTGTGATTCATATCTACCATGAATTCAATTAAATTCTCATTGGATACACTGACTATATTGAATCACAGTATTATAAGTCTCTCAAAAAAAGAAATGTACAAAACACCCCGAAAACATGATTTTTACCCTAAAAGGGGTTGCTAATTTATTTTCTACTATACATTTCATGTATGAAAACAATAATCTATGATACCACAATAAATCATGAAATAATTCAAGAATAGAATTCAACTCCATTTCCAATTACTAATTCCAAAGGACAAAACCAAAACCATTTACATGAATGTCAAGCAAAAAAATATCAATACCACATGTAACATCGAACCCCTTCTTATTTTCCAGAAAATGAATAAGGATGCTACATGGCCAAATTCAACATTAACAAGGTACCAAATGTAGGAATTAAATGTTGAGGGCATCATGAATAGCTGTGGAAAGTTTTTACATTGCAAGGAATGTAAACAACCAAGAGTGCCTTTATCAAAACCCATTGCACATGTACATGATGCATGTCATGAAAATGCATCACAATAAAAAAAAGCATAAAAATGACAAAATCCAAACCACTATAATCCACAATTAAATTAACAGATATGAGAAAACAAAATAAATCTCCAATTTCACAATTACATAACTCTATATCTCAACACAAAGATCCAAACTATAATAATTATACAAATGACCAAGCATCACAATGCACCACTTAGGAAATTATATTCTTCACCATTGCATGTGTCTCTGAATATTATATCTGAAAGATCACTAATGTTCCAAACTAGGGGAGACAAATAATACTTAGTAGTATTTTCCCAAATAGCATCCATATACACATAAATATGGTAAAACCATTAAGTTCAAGTATATAAAAACATTATATTAAATCATGAAAATAAGGAAATAATTTCCAACAATCCAAACCCACCCTTACCCATAAATTTTGCACAACTCGAAAAATGTCATAGAATGAAACCAATCATGTCAATGGATTTTCCCAAAAACATATTGGAATATCCCAATTGATCATGAATGGATGCACACATAACACAACCATTTTAAAAAATCACCTACATGAGCTACATGGTTATTGATGGTGAATCCTGTTGTCCATAACCCTTATTCCTTTTAAATTTGTACATCGGGACCACATGATGGTGTTACCTCACAATTATGATCAATCCCATCTAACTCTTTTTCAACCACTAAAGAGAGAAACCATTCTAATTAGAGTTCCAAGATCAAATCTTCCCACACATGTACAAAGACACCATACAACACAACATGTGCAAATCCAAATCACTCATTAATCAAACACAATTACAAAAACCTAAAAATATAATTTAAATAAAATAATTTTTTTAATTAAAACATCATTATACACATCGTTACCCAACCACTTTTCAATAAGAATCAATTTTTAGTTAAACCCAATTTTCAACCATATTCCATAATGAAACCGTGTAAATGATTTTAAAATCCCACATATAGTACCATTCAAAACAAAAACCCATTTCTCTATAAATCTAGAAATTATCAAAATATAGGTTCCAAGTAAGGTTAGAAAAACAATATCATAATCAATATCAATATATATCCATTAATTTGAAATTAAATCATTCATGTTCTATAAAAATTAAGTTAGGAGTGATTCCACCTACCATAGTGAATAAGAGAAATTGACCAACACAATCCAAACCCCAAATATGAGTGACAACATAAACAAATATTCCATATATCTCTTTTCGTAACATCAATAAGTCTAATTATCATCATCTTAGTGAAATAACCATAAATATACATGACACATAAATAGATCTAGGAAACTAGGAGATGTAAATAAATATTTCTAAGTAAAAAAAATATACTACTATTAAGGGATACAAACTAGGGAATTGTTCAATTCAGAGTATCACAAAAACCATTTGATTCGCTCCCATAATTAGTGGGTGAGACACAATATCCCCTAAGATAATTGATTATTAATCTTGGTTGGTATGGCAGAAAAAATATTTATGTTAGGGAATATTCCATTCAGCCTCATTTTTAAAAACTCATTTTAATGTCACGAATGGTTTTACCACATTGTTTAGAAAAAATGTGCACTAACTGTGCTCCTGATATTGTCCCATGAGGGTTCCTTACGTGTTTTCCCAACACAATAAGGAAAAATATTTGATACTATGAAAAACTCCACTAACTCTGGTGGAATTTTTTAACTATGATTGAAACAATTTTTGTAAACCACCTACCATAACCTTATTCCATCTCCCTTACATCTACCTCATCTTTCATGTTTACTTGGGTATTTTTTCTAGTTTACAATAATAATTCTCCAACAATGCACCCATATAAAATATTTTAGTCCTCCCCAAAACCATTCCATACTCTCCCAAACATTACCCAAAAAACATTATATACAATGAAATACATAAAAAAGTTTTTCATACAAAAAAATAGTGGTACTACACATATCCTCACAAATAAATTAGGATTAGATGATATCACCCTTGTTGATATTCGACTACAAAAACATGAACTAATGTGTCACATTTTTTGTAAAAAACTATCCTTTTGGGTATAATGATGAATATAAATAATATATGTTAATAATATCACATAATTTTAGTAGAGGATACTATAATGTCACTCATGTGTACGGCAGTCTAGGGACTCATGAAGTGATATGATTTGTTAGTCACTAACACCATAAATGGATATTAATAATGATAATTTTAACAAATGTATTTGATATACATGAAATTATATTGACATTATTAACATTTTTTAATTAAGAAACGTTAACATTACTTTTTCATTATTAACATTTCCTTCACAGATAGATTATAATGTTGTTCATGAACATGTGGACATTACCCTTCAGGTAGCGATGTGGCCCTGTTTGATAGTGAACATTATTAATATATGGTTTATTTTTCTATTAATTTTATTCAATTATTTTTATAGTGGTTTGATAAGATTAAGGATACCTTCAGATAGTATATTTTTAGTCATTTGTAAGGAAAAACTGAATTCCATTATTTAATGTATGTTTTACCAATGTAAAGTGGAATATATATATATATATATATATATATATATATATATATATATATATCCATTTCAGTCATTATTATGTTGTGTGGTTGTATAGACCCATAGATTGACGTACATGGAAATTACATTACATTTACGGAATACTTAACACATAATAAAAATAGACAGTCAAAGACCGTAATAGTTTAGTGTCTTTGGAAACATGGAACATAAACTTCTAATCATGTTGAAAGATATTTAATGTATCCCATAAAGATCAACCCTTTTAGATTCCTTACCTAAAACCTTTCTTTAAATTCTTGTTAAAAGAAAACATATAAAGGGGGAGCTCAAATACTTAGTAAGGGTAAACATGGAGAACATAAACAAAACATATACATTTGAACTTCACGACATGAACGTAAAGTATAAAAATCAAAATCTTGAGTCATGAAATAAATCATGGAAGTACGTAAGGCATAGATCATAGAGTAACAATAATTAAGATAAAATAGCATGGTAATAAGACATATAATTGTGGAAAACAATTAAGCACATGATATGATTTCCATAGTAGCCAAGATATTACTGTCAAAAACATCATAGTGGACAAAGTCCATTACTGAACCGAGTTTACTTGCCATTCCAAATAAGTATTACTAAACCAGATTTACATGGCATTTAATCCATGTCTATATCATGATATATAAATATTATCTGAATGGATTGGAGGGGGATATAGGTCCCACACATCTCATAAAGAAATCATTCTTATGTGTGCCACAAAATTATAAATCATTCATCATATCATAACCCATGTAATAAAAATGGGATTCTTAAACATCATGCCACCATAACATAATACCTAAAAGATAAAAGTACATTATAAAAATAATTCAATCATAACATAATAAAATAACTGTAATAATATGGATAGAAACATAACACTATATTATCTTATATGGACAATAATTTTGATAAAACAATTGAAATGAATTCTTGAGAAAAATATCATTTCTTGTTGGAAATCATCTCATTTATCAAAATGACATTAAATATTGTATGGAATGAAGTTAATTTAAAATAAACATGAAAAATTATAAAATTATCTTCATAGAAATAATTATCTTTGAATGTGTAAAATCAGTTCATTCTGTATTAGAAAAAAAACATTATACTCTTACTTTTAACGGAAAAGTCAAAAAGAGCCTCGTTTTGTAAACAAAAGAATTATTCTCTCCATAGCACATAGTTAAATAAAAATATGAATAAAAAGACTTTAAACATAAATGAATTTTTTTTAGAAAACATGGAGATGGATGATAAATATAACCCCAGTAAATACTTATGAATAAACAATCTTGGATACGAACGAGATTGGAATACTTATCCATTACCTTTTGACCAATTTCTTCTGTATGTGTCCAAAAATCTAGTATAGTGTGTTTAAATGTTTTATTATATTCTAATAGAACCATAATAATATTTATGATATCATATATGATTCACTTATGACTTTATATTACTCGTTCATTTTTCAATTCCATGGTTAAGCAATGTTTTGGGTAAAATCGTATCATTTATCATCTGTGTTTTGAATTTTCATTATTAATATGATTACAAAGATCATGATTGCATACTTCTAGAATGAAAAATATTATATATATAATATATAATCAGAAGACACATATGTATAATATTTCAATAAATTGAATGAAATACACCGTTCATGGAGACGGTAGGCCGTATGTACGCATAAACACTGTATTTGTTTCCTTATTGAATTGAATGTAATTAAGAAAATAAAACATATATGTACATAAATATAGTATCATTATTTTTTAATATCTGTCATTATTATTTATTATATATACTTTATAATCATTCATTAATGGTTAACATGATAGAATTAATCTCATCGCATCGTGGAGACGATAATCCGTACATACACATGAGCGATGATATTGTTCCCATAATTATTGAATGGAATTGGAGTGGATGATATAACATAACAGAATTATTATGATGTTATAATAAAAATATATATATATTCATTACACCATTATACCGATCCATTTATGGTGGTGGTGGAAAAACAGATTACACCATGGCGTGGAGACGGTATTTCGTACCTACAAAATCGCGTTGATTTTGTTTTCCATTGGATTGATAGAATGTGAAAAGGGGTTGTTTCATATTTATAATATCATATCAGTATATAAGTGATACTTATTACATTAATTTATAATGAAACAACATAAGAATAGGAAGTGGAATAAGAATGAATATTGAAAGAATCAGTAGAAGAGATTATCTCTTCTTCGACACACCTCCTTTGAAATTCATATTAAGGGACTAGAGTTGGTCTTATGAGAAGAACAAAACATCCATAATATTACTTGGGAAGTTGATAAGATTAATGGTAATGGTTTTTCTGAGCATGAAGGCTCAAATTTGTGGGATTTGGAGAGGGAGGAGGTTCCCTTTTATAAGGGAGGGGAGGGGCACCTTTGGAAACATAAAAAATATTAAATTATAATAAATTCAAACCCCACAAAAAAAACCTCAAAAAAATGAATAAATTTGATGATTAGATGGTATAGGGTTGTAATCCAATCAAATGTTAAAATTTAGACTTGTTTGGAATTTATTTTAAACCATATCAACATTACTTATCATTATTTAATATATTTTATTATATTTGTGGTAATAATATTATAAATTTTAAATTGTTATAAATAATTACTTATGTGTTGTGAATTTTCCATTATCAGATACATTATTAAATTATAGATCATATAATTTCAATTTTGTAATTTTTAAATATTTTTGTGATTTTTAAACAATTTAATAATATGTTATTTTTATAAAATATCAATAGTGTCAATTTTGACACTATTTAATTTTTTGAATTTAAATAAAATCCACCCAGAAGATATATTCAAACAAAAATATTTAATACATTCCTAACATGTAAATTTAATCTAAAAAATTCATAGAGCATACTAATTTGTTAATATAAAATTTATTATAATATTTTTAAAACCATTTATTTGAAATTTCTCATAATAAAGAAATTACTAGAACATTTTTGTATGATTATAAAATATACATATTTGTTGCATGAAAATTAAAAATAAAATACTATAAAGATGATGAATCTAATATCTTTAAATATAATACTATTTATCGAATTTATCATCTTAAAATGATAACATGTAAATTGTTACATTTATTAAATTACGAATGTGACAACATTAACGTCATTTAAAATAAAATAATATATGTGTCATAATCGCTTTTATAATGCTCCAAATGGTCATCAATTCGTCCATTAGACGGTTATAGTTTAGATATATACGACCAATAAATTTTGGTCAGATTTTTGGGCCTTTTAATTGGTATTATTATTTTAATTAAAACTATATTTCTGATTTTTCACTAAATAAATAATTTCTACATCATTAATGTATAAGGTATTAAAGTAATTAAATACCTCGTAAAAATTTAAAATAAATAACCATAACAAATAAAAAGTTTTTATCTTTCAAATAAGTATTTATAATAGAATTTATATTTTTTATAACCTTATATTAAAAATACATTAATTATTAATGTTTGACTGAGACATATTACACTTTCATTAAAATAAAAAAATTAAAGGTCTTAATCACATCCAAGTGGGTTCCAATAGATTCCATTTCGAAAGAAATATGCCTTAAAACGAAATATAATAATCCATTTATACTAATACATGTGTTAAGGAATTTTATAATATTATATTTACTCTTAATTACCTGATTTATCTTTAACTAGGGTAAATAAAATGTATCGTAGTTACTATTCATAGTGCCCAAAAATAAAAAGTAGCTTATTAACATAATTTGGACCTTATGATTCCAAATATGGAATAAATTTTTTAAAATTTAAATAACAAAAGTTTCAAAAATTAGAATCAAATTAATCCCATTTTTAAGAAAACGAGGTTTATAAGTTAAAACATTACAAATGATTTATAATATTTTACCTATGAATTCAATTTAAAATCATTGATAATGACATACATTATATTAAATCATAAAAATATATTATATTTATACGTTATACCAATTAAATATTATAATTTTACCATATAAATTATTAAGATGAAATAAGTTTTTTTGATTAATAAATAACATGTTTTTACTATCCACTAAAATATGAAAGTTATCTGAATAATATGAAAAATTTATCAAAAGTGTTTTTATATCATATTTCCAAATAAGAATGTTATTTTTCCATTTTGAACTAATAAAATGTTAAAAACTAGATTTAATGTGGGTGTGCCACCAAAAGGCGGCAAAGCTGCATTTTTAAAAAAATACTTATTTTACCTGAAAATTTTATATTTTTATCATACCATATTCTAAAATATGTGTAAGATAAATAATAATGTTATAAAATTCAAAATGATGTTAAAACTATTCAAAATGGCTAGTTCATTATAATATTATAACAATATTTCATTGTTTACTGAAACCTGCTAGGGCGTACTGCCCATGCTATCAAGGAAGGTCACAATTGCATGTAATGCAAGTCAATTCAGGGTTGCATGTAGTGAAAGCTCTCTTTGGTGTTGTAACATATTCAAAACATATTTCATTTATACATTAAACATAATCTATACAAAATGTTTCGTAGAATAATTTCTACCAAACGAACTTGAAATTGTGTGTAACACGAGCGAAGAATAGTGTTGCATATACTGCAAGCTAAAATGATGTTGGGTATAGTACAAAATAATCTTTGTATAGTGTACAATTAAAGACATCAATGAAATTAATAAAAATATATCTAATAAAAATATGCGGTGTTACATTCTACCCCCCCCCCCTAAAATGAATTTCTCCCTCAAAATTGGACAGGGTTATAAATGGTTTACTACATGAATGTTTCTTTCATAGAAACCAATATCCTAAAAAGGAAAACTAAAACATAATTTTAAAAATATTGTATGAAATGTAATGGTTATCAAAATTAACTCGTCACTGGGTTTCCACATAGTAGAACATATGTGAAAATACAGATATGGAAGATAAATCAAACCATCAATATCTGATGGAGAGTGGTAGAGAACATGGTTATGAAAAAGTGACAAATAAAAAAGCCATAAATTTGTGATGATATATGATACCATCTGATTCATTGGATATGAGTGTACTATGACAAAATTTTGGGTTTTCAAGATCATTTTTCTAATGTTGAATAAATTTTGAATTAAAAGAAATTCTTACTTGATTTTGGTACATTCTCACTGTTGTTTGTTCCTTGAACAATTTACAAGTCATCTCATAAATAAATGAAGTTGAATTTGTCTTCCATGAAGTGATAGTAGATCATGTGATAGATTTATAGGTCATTCCATCTCTCTCAAACATAATGTTAGCTAATGTTATATACATAAGTCCATCTTATGGTGAGATTAATCATATATGGTTCCCAAAATGGACTTATACTACATCTATCATACATTTCAATAAACTAAAAATAGTTTCTTCTAACCAGGTACTTCCTATAGGCCATTTGTAGGTGATAAATTCATGTCGCATTTCGGTTGTGGGTTCGATTTCCAAAACCTTGTCCGATGTGATGGCATGTCGCCCGTCCTACAAATTGTCATTTTCCTCAAAATACATTATAATTACATTCCATCAAAAATTTCGAAAAAAGTTTTATCCATAAACAATACTAACATATGTCCAACATAATCCATTCCAATCATTAGGCTTACCCAAAATCAATTTTTCCAAGCTTATAGTATCATTATAACGATTACTAGAAAGGTCATCTACCGTGCATGTGAATACCATCATTTATCTCGGATATATCATAAGATATATCTTATTGGTCACATTCCGAATGTCTAAATACCTTAATCATTTATTCTCTTAAAACATGAATTACCATATAACCATAGTGAAAAAATTAATGCTGTCAAAAGTTAACTCTTTCTACTTTCCAAAATCCCAAAAAATTCATTATAATCAAACCATTATATCACTTTGTCCTTATATAAATAATGAGAACATTAATACTATCAAACATATTATTTTCTCCTTATCCCTTCGTTATTCAAATCTCAAATGCTTTCCAAAAATATTTCAATCACTTTTCATGGTTACCGGTACCATTCAACATATACATTCAAATACTCAAGTATAACAATAGTGTCACATTCCTTATATTTTTGTTATTTCATAGTACCATACATTATTCTTGGGAAACATTCAATCATTCTACCACCTTCTTAAACCATCAATTGAGCTTCATAATTTTCTTCCTCAGCACTTCTTTCATCTCATATATCATTTTTAGTCCCTTCATCATCATCAACATAAATATTATCCCATTCGTCCATGCTGATTCACTTCATGAGATTTTAACTTAGGTAATTTTTTTTCATAATGCATATATGTTCCACATTTAAAACATTTTACCATTGTTGATGTCTTAGCAATACCATTATTTATGTACAATTTGATAACTGAACCTTTTACTTTGAATTTACTGGCATTGTGTCCTTCTTTTCCACACCCAAAGCATCTTCCTGTTCCTTTATAACATTCTAACTAATTCCTCTTACAACATGATTTACATGATAGAAATTGAACTTTCTTTCCTCTATGATCATCTTAAAACTCCAACTTTCTCTTATTAGTTGAGTCATGAATTTTACCAAAGTTATGAATATTGATCATATTATTAGATTTCTAATTAGGTATAATAAAGATGTTTGGACATCCACATCCCGTTTCATTTGGTTTATCTTGAAGAATATAATTCCATTATCCATCATATCCTCGGTTATCGTAAATCATCATATTTCCTACCATTTTCTAAAACCCAAAAAAATAATGTGCGAGGAAAAAATCATACTAGGAAAACAACATAAAAATGGAGGATTACCTTAAATATCTAACATCATAGGTTTAATTCTAAGATTTTTACATTAATTCTAGTATTATAACCTATACATGTATTTAACCTTAGCAACATCCCTAGACATACCTTAGAAATATCTCTAGGGATCTCACTAAAGTTTTCAGATCCTAGTTTCCAATGGTTAACTAAACATTTGCTCTGATACCAACTGTAGAGACCCATATCTTGATGTACATGGACATTACATTACTTTTGTGGAGTACTTAATAGATAATAAAAACAGACACCCCATGAACATAATAGTTTGGTGTCTTTGGAAACATGTAACATAAACATCAAATCATGTTTAAAGATCTTCAACATCTCCATAAAGATCTTCTTTTTTTGTTTCCTTAACTAAAACCTTTCTTTAAATCCTGGGGAAAATAAAACATATAATGGGTGGGCTCAAATTCTAGTAAGTGTAAACATGGAGAGCATAAAAAACAATACATACATTTGAACATCAAGACATGAACATAATGTTTAAACAGCACAATGTTGAGTCTTGATCTTTATCGTGGAAGTACATAAGGAATAGATCAAATAGTAACATCCATCATGATAAAATTTATTTTGAATAAAACATGTAATTGTATAAAACTATTAAGCACCTAATAAGATTTATATTGTAGCCAAGGCATTACTTCCAATACCATCATAGTATAGAATGTCCATTACTGAACCAGGTTTACTTACCATTCGATCCCTATATTACTGAACAAAATTTGCATGCCCTTCCATCCATGTATATCTCATTAGATATAAATCACTACCCAATGCATTGGAGGGAGATATAGGACCCACCCATCTGATATTGAAACCATTCTTATAAGTTCCACAAAATCATACATCATACATCATACATCATAGCATAACACATGTAAAAAAAATGGGATTCTTAAACCTCATACCACCATCACATAATACACATAAGATAAAAGGAACAAATAAAAATCATTCCATCCTAACATAATCAAATCAATGTAATAATAGGGATAGAAACATAACCTTGTATTATCTTATATGGAAAATAATTTTGATAATACACTTGAAATGAATTCTTGAGTAAAATTTATTTTTTTCATGAAAATCATCTTCTTTTCTCAAAATGACATGACATCTTAATTGAAAAGATGTTAATTGAAAATAAACATGAAAAATTATAACTAATGAACCATGGAAATAATTATCATTTAATGTGTAAAAATCATATCATGTTGTACAAGTTAAAAAACATTATCCTCATACTTTTAATGGAAAAGTCAAAAAGTACCTCATTTTGTAAACAAAAGAAAGATTCTTTCCATACCACATAGTAAAAGTCAAAAAATTTTAAAAAGGAATTTAAAAATAAATGAACAAGTTTTTTTAAAAAATGGGCATGGATGATAAATATAACCCCATTAAATACTTAAGAATAAACATTCTGGGAAAGGAAAGAGATTGGAATACTTATCCCTTACCTTAGATCCAATTTCATCCATACGTGTCCGAAACTCTAATATAGTGGGTCTAAACATATTATTAACTTGTAATATAACCATAATAATATTTATGATATCATATATGATTCACTTATGACTTTATATTACCCTTTCATTTTTCAATTCAATGTTGAAGCAGTGTTTTGGGTAAAATCGTTAAATTTATCATTCCTGTTTAGTTATTTCATTATTAATATGATTACTTAGATCATGATTACATACTTAAATAATTTAAGGCATGATTTATGTAATATATAATCTGAATATAAATATGAATAATAGATCGATAAATGTAATGAAATACCCCGTTCATGGAGACGGTAGGCCGTATGTATGGATGAACGCTGTATTCGATTCCTTATTGAATTGAGTGGAATTTATTAAATAAAACATAAATGCACATAAATCCAGAATCATTATTATTTCATATCATTCGTGATTATTTATTATATAAACTTTATAATCATTCTTGTAGGTTTAACTTGGAGAATGAATCTCATCGCGTCCTGGAGATGGTAATCTGTACGTACGCAGAAGGTATGATATCATTTCCATAATTATTGAATGGAATTGGAGTGGATTATTGAATATCTCCGAATTATTATGATGTAATAATAACCATATATAGTTATTCTTGACACCATTATATCCATACATGTATGGTGGTGGTGGAAAAACATATTACACAATGGCAAGGAGATCGTATTTCGTACGTACGCATGTGCGGTGATTTTGAATTTCGTAGGATGGATAAAAGGTGAAATGGGGTTGTTTCATATTTATAATTCCATATAAGTATATAATTGATACTGATTGTATTACTTTATAATGAAAAAACTGAAGAAGCGGAAGTTGAATAAGAAAGAAACTTGATATAATTGGTAGAAGAGATTACCTCTTCTCTGATGGACCTCTATTGAACATCATCTTAAGGGACTATAGTAGGTATTTTAGGAAGAACATCACAACGAAAATGTTACTAGGGAAGATGAGAAGAGTAATGGGAAGGATCTGGCTGAGCTTGATGGATCGTATTTGTATGAAGTGGAGAGGGATGTGGTTCCCTTTTATAAGAGAGGATAGGGGCACTTTGGAAAAAAAATATTTATTTATAATAAATTCAAAACCCACATAAAAACCTCCAGAAAATACTCAATTCGAAGCTAAGATTAGATAGGGTTGTAATAAAATCAACGAATAAAATTTATACATGTTTGGATTTTATTTAAAACCATATCAACTTGATTTATCCTTATTTCATCTATTCAAATTTATTTTTGGTAAAAATATTCTAAATTTTAAATTATTATAAATATTTACTTATGTGTTGTGAATATTCCATAATTAGATACATTATTTCATTTTAGACCATATAATTTTAAATATGTATATGTTAAATATTTTTGTGGTTTGTAAACAATTTAATAATATGTTATTTTTATAAAATATCATATTGTCAGTTTTGTCACTATTAAATTATTTGAATTAAATAAAATCCACATAGAAGATATAGTCTAATATAAATATTTAATAGATTCTTAACATGTCATATTCATCTAAAAAATTCATAGAGCACATTAAATTGTTCATATAATATTTATCTGAACAATTTTATAACCATTTATTTGGTATTTCTCTTAATAAAATAATTACTAAAACATTTTTGTATAATTATTTAATAAACATATTTGTTGCATAAAAATTAATAATAAAATACTATGATGATTATAAATTTAATATATTTCAAAATAATACTTTTACTCAAATTTATAATGTTAAAATCACAACATTTATATATTTATATTTATTAAATTATGAAGGTCACAACATTGAAATCATTGAAAATTAAATAATATAAGTTTCATAATCACATTTATCCTTATTTAATCTATTTTATTTTATTTCTGGTAATAATATTCTAAATTTTAAATTTTTATTAATAATTATTTATGTGTGGTGATTTTTCCAAAATTAGATACATTATTACATATTAGACCATATAATTTTAAATATGTAATTTTTAAATATTTTTGTGATTTTAGACAATTAAATAATATGTTATTTTTAAAAAATATAAATAGTGTCAATTTTGACACTATTCAATTATTTGAACATAAATAAAATCCAAAAAGAAGATAAATTAGAACAATAATATTTAATTGAGTCTTAACATGTCCTATTAATCTAAAAATTTCATAGAGAACATTAATTTTTTCATATAATATTTATTTTAATATTTTTAAAACCATTTTAATTATATTTCACTTAATAAAATAAATACTATAACATTTTGTATAATCATTTAATGTACTTATTTTCTGAAATAAAATTAATAATAAAATACTATGATGACGATTAATCTATTATATTTCAAAAGAATACATTACTCAAATTTATCATCTTAAAATCAGAACAAGTAAATTGTTACATTTATTAAATTATGAAGGTGACAACTTTGATTTCATTTGAAATAAAATAATATAAGGGTCAAAATCACTTTGATAAATCTCCAAATGGTCAAAAATTATATCATTGGATGGTTATGGTTTAGATATATACGACCAATAAGTTTTGGTTAGTTTCTTGGGCCTTTTAATGTGTATTATTATTTTAATAAAAACTATAACACTGATTTTTCACTACATAAATAATTTCAACATCATTAATGTGTAAGCTATTTTGGTAATTAAATATCACATAAAAATTACAAATAAATTACCATAACAAAGAAACAAATTTTACCTTTCAAATGAGTATTTATAATCAAATTTATATTATGTATATCCTTATATTAAAAATACATTAACTATTAAAGTTTGAGTGAGACATATTTCACTTTATTTAAAATAAAATAAATTAAAAATCGTAATCCCATCCAATTGGGTTCCAATTTATTCCATTTCGACCAAAATATGCCTTAGGACAATATATAATCATCTAATTATTTTAAGACAAGTGTTCGGGTAATTTTATAATATTATAGTTATCCTTAATTAGTCGAATTACCTTTAACTATGGTAAATAAAATTTGTCGTAGTTTCTATTCATAGTGCCCAAAAATAAAAAGTATCCTGTTAACATAATTTGGATCGACTGATTCCAAATATGGAATCCATTTCTCAAAATTCAAATCACAAAAGTTTCAGAAATTTTTTTAAAATTAATCTCGTTGTTAAGAAAACGAGTTTTAAAAGTTAAAGCATTGCCAAAGATTGAAATGATTTTACATATGAATTCAATGATAAATAAATGATAATGAAATAAATTATATTAAATTGTAATAATATATTATATTAATACATTAAAACCACTCAATATTATAATATTACCATATAAATTATTATGATGAAAAAATTTGTTTTTAATTAAATATAGCGTGTTTTTACTATTAATTATAATATGAAACTTATCATAATTATAAGAAAAATTTATCAAAAGTAAATTTACATATCCGGATCCAAAAGAAGAATTTTATTTTGTCAAATTGAACTTATAATCATGTCAACAACTTTATTTAATGTGGGTGCGCCATCAGAAGTTGGAAAAACAGAATTTTTTAAATAATACTAATTTTACCAGAAATATTTATTTTGTTCTCATACCATATTCTAGAAAATTTTAATATTAATAATATTGATATAATATTCATAATGTATTTAATACTATTAATAACAGATAGTTCTTACTAATATTATAACAATATATCGTTGTTTAGTGAAACTCGGTGTTGCGTACTACCCACACAATCGAGGAAGGTCGTGATTGCATGAAATGCATGCCAAGTCAGGGCTGCGTGTAGTGAAATATTCCTTTGGTGTTGCATATAAAATAATCAAATCTTATTTATTTTATACACAAATCAAAATCTATACATAATTTCATGTACAATAATTTCTATAAAACGAAATTGAAATTGTGTGTAACACGAGCCAGGAATAGTGTTGTGTATGCTGCAAGCTAATACGATGTTGCCAAGCTAATCTTGGTGTAGTGTACAATAGATGACATCAAATAAATTAAAAAAATATATCTCATAAAATCTCAGTGTGATACATTTTTTTGGTTATTTATTGTCTAAATCATTTATTTTTTGGCACATATGGTTATTTATTGATTATCAGTTATTATTGAATATGTCATTTGATATAGTTTTTTGTTTATTTCTTCTGTTTTTTGGATATGACCTCCAAATAATGTTATGGAATATTAATGTACGTTTTTATGACTTATACTAATATATTTGGTTTGGGAATGGCACACTCATCTAACTATTTTCCTAGGAGGGGTCTCTATTTTTTAAATCATGCATTGGGGGCAAATTTCACAATAATAACCCATAATAAATTACATTTCACATATACAATTAAATATAATCTAAATATCAATAATCACATAAACATGACCAGAAAATTGAAAAACAATTAGCATACATGTGATGACCAGTATCTAGAATAATTTCACATCGAAAAGTTATGACTTATAATAAATACATTGTATAAAAATGATTATGACATTTAATGTAATGGAATTGTTTGTATTGTTGAATTTTTAATTTTTATTAAAACAATTCATTGTGATTTGTGATGGGTATTGGTAATGTACCCAACTATTAGGTCTCAAAATGGTTTTGTTATCAATAGATTTTAGACATTTATTCATCCTATTAATTTTCATTAAATTATAAAATAAGAGAAATAATTGGTTATATAAATCTAACTATGAAATGGTAAAATTGTTCTTCATTGAAATGACAAGTTGAATAATCTTTGATAGAAGACGAATCCACCAATAACTGGTAAAAACTAACTCCACTAGCTCAAAATTCACTAAATTCACTCTTAAAATAAATATTCTATGTATGAAAACAAAAAATGGAAATAATTATCTTTGTTTAATTATAGAATTCGTAGCAGTATTCCTCAAAAAAACATTCAACACGATACTAGGATAAATAAAATACCATTAAATTCTATAAGTATTGTGAATCCATTTCACAATAAAGTAAAAATTTAATAATCAACATAAGTTTCATATATAAAAGCATTCGATATATTTTAATACATAATAAGTCCATAAAACGTAAACTACTACACTTCCATAACATCTTTGTAAACTAAAAAAATCTACACAAGTGGACTCATAGCTTGTTAAGAAATGCATATCTTTTTGGTGGGTACATGCCACTATGGGTGACCTATACCTCATAAAGCTGAATGCATATCGATTATGAGAGTGTACTTCCTCAACAGTGGATGAATGAAGACCCACTCATGGAGAGGGGAGGTAACTAACTCCATTAGACTTATTGGTGTACCATGCCATATCAACATCAATAAAAATCGACACCAGTCTTGAATTGATGGATGTATATATGTAAACTCGGACCATGGTTGATTAATAAATATATAAAATGTATCACAGGGCCACAAAACATTATGATTGTTTTTCTGTGGGTTACTAACCCCCATCTATTCAAACATCCCCACCCAAACCCTAACATCACCAATATAGTTTTAATATTATTAAAGTTCTTTAAAAACATTTCCATCATCACCTAATAATGACTAAAACCCCAAAATAACATTCTATGTATTATAATGATCATTATTGGCTATTACTTACGATGATTTTGACACCATATAAATAATTTGTTAAAGAATCCAAATAAGGAAAACACAAAATGAAAATTTTCATGACCTGATATGTGTATCTAGAAGGGCCACCTTGGAATGTATAGATTTTTCCTCCTCCTGTAATTACAATAAACATGATGTGTCCATATATTTTAAAATTAGTTATCAATCATGTGGTGTATTTGATGTATACTTCAATGAACCAATATTTGTCATTTATTAGACATGGAATTTTCTTATTATCTACTTTTCATTACTATTAGAAGAATGAATTTTTCTTAATCCCCTATCTCAAATATGTAATTTACTGAAACCTATAATTTTTTTATAGAAAAAAAATATGTATTCTCTAACGTGGGATAGAGAATTTACATTCAAAAATGAATTCAATATCCATAAATGAACACTGCATAATATAAAAATATATACATTGTGTAATGTAGATTTACATTCCAAAAACAATATTCAACAGATACAATGATACTCATGATGTAATCAATATCTATAAACCATATGATAATTTTATCCTATTTATATAACCCTATATGGAATATCATGTCGTTGATTACAAACTCACAAATCACCATATGAGTAACCCATTACCCCACTAACACATGATACAACCACTAACAATGACCACTTATTAAACCCATGTCTGAGATCACTACCATATCTCATCTAACATTAATTTCTCATTTCAATTAATTCTATCAATTATTCCACTATCTAGTAAAACATATCACAATGAGTCAATATCTTACAGATTTTCTATTATCGTTTACATATAATCAAAACACCATCATGTCACTACCTCAACCCCACCAACTAATTTATCAGAGTGTTGAGTTATTTTCCTTTCTGTGAGAGAGATAGTAGAGAGAGAGGTCATACTGGGATCACATGATGAAAAAAAACAATCCAACTATTAATTTATCCAAAACAACATGTTTCATATATAAAAATACTCACATATACACACCTGCACTACATTATATAATTAGTATGTGATAACGATTAGTGTTGGTCTCAGATGATATATTCAAAAATTATATTTTCACTAAATGATATTTTATGATCATTACGAAACCATTGTGAATTCGAAATTATAAAAATCTAACATCCTCAAAATAATAACAATAATTTGAATGAAATATATATTAACACTCAAAATAAAATTTTTATTAAGAAGTTGGATAAAATAGTAAAGTTCCACTAGATTTTATGATCCCAAAAGAATTAAAATCCATACTTGATCCACAATCCAACATTGGTTCCTACATATAGAATGATAGATACCTATATAATATCTATAGGGTTTTATAAATGATAATGATGAATAATTTCTCATGTGGTGAGATTACTAAATTATTTATTTTAATATATATTTGAAAACATGGTATTTAATAAAATTATCAACATTACCCTAGGACAATGTCTTGATCATAATTAAATGTTACATCTCACATAGATAAACCTATCAGGATGAGTCAATGTGTGCTGACTGATTTATCATATGGGGATTAATTTATGAGATATCAGTGATACGTCTCCTTTTGGAAATAAATTGATGAAAATATTACATTTTAAAATATTTAATAGTTTATTAGAGAGAATGATTATTTAAAATTATTCCATGTGATAACCTAAGGAAATATTGATTAAAATATTTTAATTGATTTTATGATAAAACTTCATCTATGAAGGAACCCTAACTCATACCATTCCCCATGTAATTTGTTACACATTATTTACACAATCATAGAAAATTTAATAATGTTACTAGATTTTTTCCACAAATTTGACAATTATATTAATCCACAATAAACACTAACCACTATATTGAGGTAAATATTACTATAAAAATAACAATAGAATTTTGATGTAGTTTATATGATAATAATTATTCTTATGGTGTGAATTTGACTTCATTTACCGCAGGTCAATAATAAATAATACC
The DNA here is from genome assembly GCA_963277665.1 of Viscum album. Classification (NCBI taxonomy): domain Eukaryota; kingdom Viridiplantae; phylum Streptophyta; class Magnoliopsida; order Santalales; family Viscaceae; genus Viscum; species Viscum album. The sequence continues at coordinate 1,929,350,041 of OY728127.1, read as the reverse complement.
ACCAACCTATAATAAACTCATTTCTAACGAAACATGAAATGTTAAAATAATGTCACACCATAAAATATATATCATAAAAGATAACAAAATATGAAATAATTATTATTAAAGTATACCCAATATTATAATATTTATCACATTGATATCAATATCAAAACAACCCCATTAATATTGAATAATAATGTCCTAAAAAATAACCAATATTAAAAAATCCACTTGTACCTTGATTATTATGTCAATGAACCTTCTTCAACCCTTATATCGCAAATAATTTACCTTTTCCTCATAATAACATAACTCACATGATTTCAATAATTCTGACACATAAATAATAGTTCACATTATTCCCTATAATATGAATAATTATTATATTTCTTTTCTCACCTAGATTCATCAAACGATACTAATAAAATGATATTCATTAATATTTCCCATTTTTTATCAGACAACATTATTTTACACATTTATAAAATTAATTTAATTATATTTCATACTCACATTACAATGGCTTCCATATTGACTTCAATTAATTATCCACTATTGATTATATTAATATTTTATAATTTTATAATTTAAATTACATATAATATAATTCATTGGATTCAAAATAGTTACCCATAACCTAAAAAACTAAAATATTAAAATTCACATAATAAACATGATGTAATGGTAATAATCCCCTACCTAAATTCATCACAAAAGAATTAATTGATAAATCAAACCCCTTTATCCCAAAAATTAATATTCAATAATACTATAAACAATTAATTTGAATGAAAATAAAATATTAACAACATTAAAATATATCATAAGGAAGTCAAATAAAGGATGAATATGAATTCCTTAAAGAGGATTACCTCAATTCATATGAATTTAGCCACAAAATTATAACTTAAAGGTTCATATGATGATAAATATTGTTTACAATATGCGTGAAATCATTTAAAAAGTAAACATATATATTAACATTATGATTTAATTAAAATTAAGATTTCAAAAATCATGATGTCATGAATTTCATTATGTCGTGACTAGTTTCAGCCACCCAAAAATCTACAAAACATGTGAAACTAATTATATATTACCTTAATATAAAGACCAATAATCATTAAAAATTGATTATATAAATGAATATTATAGTACAGAATTTAAAATTACACTTTAATACCCAATGTTCAAGGTATTTAACCATATTTTGGACACTACCTACTACATATAGCTAAATATAATACTCATTTTACATTTCACATCATACATCCTTTGAAACAGTCATAATATAAATTAAAATACCATAACACTATAATCAAACCCCATACAATCCTTAACATAATATTATTACCTAAACATACACCCATAGAGATAATCCACAAAATGAAAATCCCTTCAATCATCTATTTGTATTGTAAATCATGCAATCAATTGACAACGATAGAAAAAATAATTCAATATATAAGAAAAAATTAACAATAATTAAAGCCCTTATAAAGATCTAACAATTAAAAAATACACTAAACCTAACAATAACTCATGTTGAACATCATCCACATTAAATATGTTTTCATTTTTAAAAAAATTCACATAGAACAACACTCCACAAATTCACCATAATTTATTAAATATGTAAAATATTGAATAATAAAAAAACATTTTAATAATATAAAATTCTCCTCAGGTAACTATCAAATAATCCTCTTCTCATAAAATGAGAATAATTTTTTTGAAAGATTTAAATCGAACCTAAAAGCATATTCAAATAGTGAGATGCCTATTGAATAAGAATCACAACATTAAGATGGTTCAAAAAAATAAAATTAATACGATTAAAAAATTAATATTTGAATCAAATGTCAACATTATTATAAGGATTTATTTTAGAAAACAATCATCCCCCATTTCCATGAATTCATGGTATAATCTTATTGTTGAATTTTGAAAATAATAACATTAAAAAATAAAGGGGTATATATTGAGATCATTTGGATGTCTCTAATGAAAATGATATAGATACTTTGTATATCCATTATATTCCATTTATTTATCTACTTTTGACTAAAAATTTAAAACATCGAATATTCTGGAAGGGTTTTGATTTGTGGTAAAAATAAATAAATCATAAATGGAATGAAAACGTACGGGTTACTAATAATTATAGCTGTTATATATTGAATTTCCCAACAGTGTATCATTATTTTACCTAAACACTATGATTTAATTCTTATCATTAATAAATATCTAAAAATCAGAATCGTTTATTGGATTGTCTCTCATCTATTCAAAATTTTATAAATAACAACATTACAATTTCATGTAAATATTAATTTTTTTCTTCCCAGATAAAGTGAAAGGGTTCATTCCTGTGTCATGTGAATGTCCTTTAAAAAAACATCTCAAAATATATAATATGATTAGAAATATCTCATAATACATAACACATAATCATTAATTACCCAAAATATTCACACATAACATCTTCATATGAAATATGAACATTGTAAAAGGAAATGTTGATCAGGTAATCATAATAAAATTAATAAATTGTTTAATATTATAGATGAAGATTGGAAGTATCAAATTTAAAAAATCATACAAATAAATTCCTCTTCACATTATAAAAAAATTTATAAACTATTTAACAAATGCAAACATAAAATCTCTTTACAGGTTCCACTTGGGTCACCTTTATGGATTTTGTCATTATAATCATGGATAATGATAGAATATAGAAATAAAATTAGAGTAAAATCTAAACATATGAAATGTAAATATTTTTAATAAAAAAATACATGTCTGAGAGATATAAAATGAATATTTATTAAGTAATTTAATCTGTTTATTAGTATCATTATTTTATATAGGTGAATAAAATCATAATATGTTGAATGAGGTAGAAAACATGAAAAATGTGTTTCCCAAATAAATTATTATATAATTATTCATATTTTTGTGAGTTATAAATAAATATTTTCATTTTTAAAATATAATTTAATTATTTTTTAGAAAATGGGTTCCCAAATAAATATGTTTCCCCTAGGATTTTATCATAATTTTATAATACATTAGTTATTTTTCGAATGTATTATTAATGAATTTTTAAATATAAATTCTGCATGTTTCATGTAAATAAATGTTGTAATTTAAAATTAAATTATACACATTTACAAAATTATTTTTATAAAATGTATTCAAATTTTGGAATCTACCCATCCGCAAATTTATACGGTGAATATTTTGTTTTTAACTAAAATAGAATTTTTTTGATGAATTGTAAAATAAAATAATTTATGATAAATTCTAAATATATTGTTTATAGGGTCATGTGTGATTTAAGGTTGATGTTTCCACGCTAGTTTTTATCTTGGATGATCTTATTAATATTTTTAGTAACATGATTAATTACTATTAATTGTCTTGGGAAAAATATTTCATATAATTATTAAATTAATGAGAAACCCCACATCTCCTCCATTATAATTACTCCATCCTAACCTCTTATCTTAAATTATTGCAAGCATTACTCCTTGACTAAATTCTACCCAAATATCCTCTCAAGATCCTCCTGCACATCCATATGAACTTGGTCTCATAAAATGTCCAAATCCTCTCACCAAAATACGCTCTCATGGATGATTAATTCAAGAGTTAATTCTTCTAATAAACTATGTTGCATTCTTTTCAAGCTCCTTTGTATTATTTTCTCTCCTCATATATTATCACCCAAATGTTTTGAAAAATATTGTACCATACATTAAATAAAAAAATTTACGATCATGGAATATATTATTAACATCTCTCTTTTATCATTATATTATGTCAGTTGTAAAAATATAATCTGATATGATCTAATTTACAACATTCAATGATGGCGGGTTGCGAATTGTTAATATTATCCAACATTTTGGACATGATACCATTATTATGGATTAAAAAAACTATAATATAATTATTATGTGTCATATAGGGTTCTATTATATTTTTTTACACTTACATAAGATGTATAATTAAAAATGAGTTCATTGTGTTCAAAAACCACTAATTCACCCTCACGGGTAGCATTAAATAATTTATATAATTATTTATCATCACTCGAGTAAACCAAATGGAATTTACATCCATGTAATTTTATTTATGTTCTGTAATACCATATAACATCAATTATACATCACTGCCAACAATTTAACTGATTCTTCATCCATGAATATATGTAATCTAGTATTGAATGCCAAGGAACGCAATTCACCCAACCAAAAAAATTAAACCTTTTAAACCCATCATTAAGGCCATAAACTAACCTAATAATTATATAGTTAATTATATGAATAAATTATAGGTTTATTAAATATTAATTAATTATATTAATTAGGTTATCTAAGAAACTATGATCTAGGGAAGAACACCATTAGGATTACTGTAAGGGCTTTCTACCCAAAACATCCATTTTGATTCAGGTCCCACTAATTATCTACTTATATAAATTTAATTATATTTTATTACTATATAATCTTAATAAATTATGATCCAATGTTTTCTGTATGCGTATCCATGATATTCCCTTTTTAATCAATGGGGACTCATATGATTTTAAAGCGTCTTTATAAAAATCTACCCAAGAAACAATCATTTTCCATGTGAAATTATTGAAATATTCCCTATTATAAATTTCACTATTTAATATATTTTAATTAATTATTATATAATTAGGAAAATGAATTTTATCGTGAACAAAAATATTAATTCAATTTTTGATTTATGAAAGAAAAAATGACTTTTCAATTTAAAATACTTTAAAATTTTCTAAAAACTGCAATAAAAAGATTTATTTCTATAGATTCATATAAATTAATTTTAACATAATATAACTTCAGTGTGAAAAAATTTATTCATACAATATAATTTTAATGGTATTCTATATTATTTTGGAGGATATACAAAATTAAAAATATGATTTCATGACAAATATAAAAGATTTTCCAAAAGAACATTCCATTCTGAAGTAAAATGTATTATTTTATCATCTCACATTAACATTTATGAGATATATGCCTTGTTACCCAGTTAGACATTTCATGAGTGGTATTTAAATCCATATTTTCATATAAAGTGTATAATTTTTCTATTTCTATTCTAATGGATTTTTATTTTAATGTTTCATGGTGGAATGGGACACATTGGAATGTTTATGGATTATTTCCTCAAGAATTTCTCAATTGTATCATTTATATGACTCTTCATCTATGTTAACATCCAATATTGAACCATTTAATATATTGAGGATTATCTATTAATATATCAAATATAATATGTTTTTGAATGGTGTCTGGTTTTTTGGTTATGGATATACTATCTTGATTCTATTCACCATAATAATCCAAACGGTTAAATTTTCTATTTAATGAAAGGGGAATATTTTTTTATTGTTGGAAATATTGATGAATATATTTCTTCTAATGAATAAATATATTTCAAATCCAAATTTTTTTTTAAATATTTTTATAAAGAATTATTTTGATTGGATGTGAAAGGTGGGGCCCGCTATATCCCATTAATGCATCGATAGGTCAATGAGACAAACTAGTTGGTGATAAACCCTTCGAGATTGTTTCCAAAATTGAAATGGGTTTATAGCCACAAACCTAAAATTCCTCAATAGAATGAAGGGTCATTTTCTATATAAATGAAATCCAATTAATTAGCATTCCATTTATTCATAATTCATTTACTAATATCCTTGAGTTTTTCACTTTGAAAAAATATATACATGCAATTTCACTCTCAGTTTATTAATGGTATGTCTATTTCAATTATTCACCATTCAATAATGATTACGTATAATTGATTGTAATTTAGTTACTATTGTTTCATTCAGCTATTATATGTAACCCTGACTAAGAATTCTAGCACAGCCCTATCATCTGGTTTCTCTACCCAGGTTATGAAGAAGTGTTTACATTTTGAGTTTTTAAGGATGTAATTTGATATCTTTATATTATGTATTATATGGTGTTTTCATCTCCCAATGTAATATAGGATACATAAATTTATCTATTTTATTTATGAATAATAAAATAACTAGTCCTTTAGGATGTTATTTATTATAATCTTGCAAATGTAATAATGTAATTCACTGACTCAGGGCTTTTGGGGTTGGGAGTTAAAAATTATGTTAGAGGAAGTTAACAAAAAATCTTGATTTCAAAATTTAAGATTGTTATATTAGGTAGAACAACCCAAATATCTACATTGAGGATAATTATAGAATAAAATCATAGATTTATGATATTATAGTGATTATGTGGGTATTAATAGAAATGCATCCATTCCTGGACACTTCAATTTGGCATAGTTCTAGAACAGATTTGACTTGGAGAAACCACTAAAACAAGGTGTTTTGTGTATGACTCTGGGAAACTTAACCCACAACAACAATATTTTATATGCAGCTTAGTTGACCCTACGAGGGGATATTATATGGACAATTAAATGTATCATTACAAGCCATTATGAAGGATTTATTCTTAAAATGTAACCGTGTCCTGACCCATCCTCGGGTCCTGGTCGTGGCTACCCCATTCCATTCTTCCATAGGCCAGGGGCTGGTGACTAGCACCAAAGGCGTAAATCCCTAAGCTGGGAAGGCATTGCCATTATAAAAGTAAACAAACACAATAGAGTATGCAAAAAGAAGTAAAACACTATGTAGAACTGAGCACAAAGAATGTGATGAAAGTTAAGGGGCGGGAAATACAATCCCACCAGTAAAGTACAACTAAAAAGTGACAAACAGCTGAAAGTAAAGTGGTCCTCCTAGATCATCCTCCAGTTTCATACGTTCTGGGTACGTAAAGATGTAAACCTCATCAGTCACATTGGTCAGTCTCCTCGGTGTGCCAACTCATCGTATGTTCCACCTTCGGGTATCGTCCAGTCGTGGCACTCTCGGCCTCCGTTAGCATTGTCCGCTGTCTGCATCCAACACAATGAGGTGCTGCCATAGACCGTGCAGGGGTGAGTATAATGATACCCATTAGGCACATTGAGACCCTAGAAGGTCTTCTATAATCTACAAAGGATAAACCACTTAAGAAATATACAATCACAATATATAAACCAACCATAATTAGGTATATTCCCAAACATATACCTAAGTTAACATTCACAGTTTGGCTCCAACTCTCAATCCCAATCATAAAATTTTCCACAAAGGAAGTAAATCCAATAACCAAAATGATAATGGTTGAAAGACACGACTCAGCTCAAACAGGTGTGACACAATAGTAAATAGATATAAATGATCAGGTGTTACCATTGGATCATCTAAGTTGCCGGACCCACACAGGATACAGGACCAGCTAAGCTGTCGGACCCACACAGGATTCAAGACCCGCTATATCGTCTAAGTTGTCAGACACATACACATGATAAAATACTAGATATTCTAAAGTAATAGATATGATGAAATTTAGTCACTGATTATTCTAAGTTGTCGGACCCACACAGGATACAGGACCAGCTAAGCTATCGGACCCATGCAGGATACATGACCAGCTACTCTAGAGTAATAGAGATGATAAATTGTAGTTAATGATTCATCTATGTTGTCAAGCCCACAAAGGATATATAACCAACTACTCTGTTGGACCCCAAAAGGATACATGAACTTATGTCAGAACTATCGAACCCTCACAAGATTCTGTTATCGTAGTCATTGTTGTCGAAAACACAAAGGATTCTAGTATGGTAGTCGTCACAACCATCTCTAGGGTTCTCACACACAGGACGCTCGATTTTGGGAGGGTCTGCTCCTCATGTCATGTGTCGATACATAAAATCTCATGAAACCTTGAGTTAATGTATCACATAGTTCCGTCTCACCAAAAGGAACCTAACACGATAGATGATGCGTCAATCAGACACTCGATCTGAGTGTTTTTTGCATTTCCGTTCTAGGGGCCCGGTTCTGTTTATGATCGATCCAAACCCTGCTATTTTCCATAGTTGTTCAAACCTCAAATGGAGTATTCCAAAGATTCTTCTCGCTCCAAGAATTCCATCTCCATAAGTGGTACGTAAATACGAAACCTGCAGCCTTAGATACATGCTAAATGTTATAAACAGCCATAGCAGGTCTGAGTCTGGCCCGGCCCGAGGGGCGGCCCAACCCGAAGGTGCGGCCCGACCTCTGGGGTCCCAGCCGATGGCGGCCCAGCCCGTATGGTCGGCCTGCAGGGCCAAGCTGGCCATGCATGGGCGGTTGGTGTACAACCAGCCGAAGCCAGCGGTGGCCACGCGGGGGGTTAGCGGCCCCCCATCTCTGTAATGTCTAGCTCGTGGTGTCGTTCAGGTTACCATGAAACCCTAGGGGTCCCACCTATGGAGCGCCTGCAGGGGGCCTGCTCAGTCAGCCACCCTAACGTCAGTCATGGAATTTGGCTGGGGGTCCTCTCCGGCACGGCGCGATAGGACTGCGTGATGGCATGTCTGCTTCATCTTAGTCTGTCGCGACCTGCATGGTCGTGGCCTCTTTCCTCTGGTGAAGTGCAACGGTACCGTGCCCCTTCGGCCCCGTAGTGGCCCGCCTTGCCGCGCCCCAGTTCATTGCACGATGTGATGGTGAAACGCCCTTTCGGAAACCCAGTGGTCCTTGCACCATCGATTCCTCTCATTGTCGGCCCGTCACCGGCAGCTAATACTCCACCGTCGTTCTCTCTTCCGGTGGTGCCATTGCGCAGCGGCCATCATCAACCAAACAAGAACCAACGGAGGGACGTTTGTACATGTTTTTTTAGCCTTCTTCCTCCATGTTATGTGATAACAAATAGTCATCAATGAATCCAAATTAGATGACCAGGAACAGGGATATAATTTATACATTAAAAATAATAAATCCCCTTACCCCATTTGTTTTTCGTAGATGAATTCATAGAAAAGACGGTGTTGATTCGTTGTCGACAACGAAAATATGGAATAAATCAAGGAAAGAAGCATTGCTGTCGTTGGGTGACATTTCCCTTTTTTCGGTTAAAATAAGGAAGAATACGATGTTCTTCTCATTTTTCGCGTTCTTCCTTGGAGAGTTCACCAAAATCTCCACCTCTCCTTAATTCTCCCCAAACCTTGTTTATGAATACCCCCACAATAATAATATACATATTTTATTATAGTGTTGTCAAAATGAATTCAATGGAATTGAATAGGGTTTTAATTAATTAATTTTAGGAGCTAAATTATTTAATAAAGGGGAGTTGTAACTTTAATGAGGGATGTCCAAAAGCCTTCCCCCAAATAAAGAGAGTTATGTGGGGGCTTAAACTCATGTGGGTCCCACCTATTTATATCCTCCCAAGGGAGGTTATGTGCAGGTGGGCCCTGCCTCCAACCTCCACTTGGAGGATTAAATCACCACATATAAAAATATTTTGAACATATTTTTATTTAATTTATTTAGTAATCCACCAAAATTAACTTCCAACCACGTTAGAACGAAACTACGGTAATAGTATCCTCAAGCGAATACAGGTGCTGCGAGTTCAATGGTGCCCTAAAATTTAAATTCTGAGCACCGGTTCAAAATATATAAAATCCCAAATGTACGTTTACTGAACGTACAAAAAAACTGTTCGGTTATTTAATTACAGGCACCCTAGTCCCACTGCGGTCATGGTTAGGCTCTGCCTAGGTGAAACACGCCCCAACGAACCCATTAGTAACCTCATATTTCCAATCTGAGTTACTGTTTAAAGGTTATGAATTTTACAATAAAATAATTTCACTTAATTATTTTATTTGCGGCCAAAAACTAGCTTTCTCTGGTGGCTCTCACTGACCCAAGATAGTATCTGCTTAAAGAAAGCATACCTTCATTAGTTTAGAGTTGGTCTCATATTTTTAATCCGAGTTACTGTTTATGAGTTATATGCATTTGAAAAATAAAATAACTTTATTTTATTACTTTATTTATGGTTATTCCATTTTCGTGTTTTCTCACAGGAGGCCCGTGCTGACTAAACATAAGTCATTCATAGGGTATTTCAACCATCCAGATGGAACGGTGGCCTCAGATATCTCATACAAGTAACCGTTTAAGAGTTTTCCATTTTTTTTCCGGAAAAGTGCTTACGCATGTTAATTTAAGCTTAACCAAAACATCGATGGATCGTTCCAGGCACTCTGGGCCTCAGAATCGCGCATCTTTAGAGTCTACGGACTCATAAAATTCTCATGTATTTTTGAATAAAAAATCATCAGAAATTTCTTGTCATTACATTCTCCCCACCTTAGGTCTTTACGTCCCCATAAGCTAAAACTCGAACTAAGAGAACAGATCGAGGCTATGAACATGGATCTGAGCCTCCTGCTCCCATGTACTCTCCTGGAGGTTCATGTGCTGCCAGCGAACATGAAAAGAGGAATCGACTTTACACAGAGTTTTCGCTCATGTCGATTCTCAATCTCCCCTGGAACTACTATGAAAGTCACCCCATCATCGATATCTAGCTCCCCGTGGTCGATGATGTGGGATGGGTCATGCACGTATCTCATCACCTGAGATATTTGGAAGAATTCGTGCACCTGGTGCTACTGAGGTGGAAGGGACAAGTGGTACTCTACCTCTCCTACCTTACTAAGGACCTGGAAATGTCTGATGAATCGTGGTAAGAACATTCCGCCTTGGAAAAAACTACATATACCTAGTCGAGGTGGTACTCGTAGAAAGACATGGTCACCATCTTCGAAATCCATAGGTCTTCATCTCTTCTATGTACGTGGAAGACTCATCACGAAGTCCATGTATATTTGATCCTAATTTCACTCTGGGACTTCCAATGGCTGATCCAACCCTGTTGGTACCTGATGTTCCACATTCACTTGCTAACATGTTAGGCATTGTGAGAGAAGCTTTGCACTTCATTATTCATTCCCGAACACCAGTGATGTCCTCAGAGGTCATGTTACATATTTTATACTCTAGGATGTACTGGTAAAGGATATGTGTGGAACTCCCTCAACACTTCCTCCAGAAGTGAAGCTGGTACCATGGTATGTCCTCTGAAAATGCTGACGTGCTCTCCGCCTTCAGAAAATCCCTCAATTGTCTACCATACGGATATATGAGCATGTCACGTCTCACAATCAGTGTCTCCACACTATGCCTCCCTGACTCACTGATGATGTGGAGGAGTAACTCTGGGAGACTGCATAAAGGATACTCCATCTCTATGCACAAAGGATATATACAACATGACTAGCTGCTCTATCGCCTCTCCTAGCAACTGATTTCCGATTCTCCTCCTGAGAGAATCCTCTACAATTTTCTTCTTCCTAGGAGAATAGACGATCTCAAATACATTGTCCTAGAGGAACTCAATCCATCTCTGTTGTCTCAGGTCCATGTCCTTCTATGAGAAGATGTACCCGAGACTCTGATGGTCAGTGTAGACTATAAAATTCTCGCCAATCAGATAGTGCCACAAAATTTTCAAAGAAAAGACCACTTCTGGTAACTCCAGATCATGGGTAGAATAGTTCCTCTCGTGATGTCTTAGCTGTCGGGAACCATATGTGATCATTGCTCGCTCATGCATTAGGACACACCTGAGTCCGGTCCCTGATGCATCACAGTAAACCACGCACCCAATGCCCCCCATCGGTAGCCTCCATATGGTCACACTAGTCAACCTATGACACATCTCCTGAGATCTCTGATGGCATCTCTATGACCACACGAATGGTGGCCCCTTCTTCTTTAATGCTGAAAGTGGTGCTACAACTCTGGAAAAGTCTGGCACCAAGGTAAGTCTGGCCGACTCATGAGTGATCGACTGAACCCTCTTTTGCAAGATTCTATCATGTGCTTCCTAGATTTTCCTTTTTTCTGAGCAAGGAAAACCCCATCCCAACGTTGTAGATAAACCCCAACCTTATTGCCTAATACAATCAATCTATGTATGAATTTTGGTTTCCCAGTCCATACCCAAACTATCGTCGTAAGGCCTCGATTCTGCCACCAAGAGGTTCCAATCGAAACTCTCTCCTCACAGGTCATATCACCCCGTTGGCGTATGTGTGATTTTCGAGTCTTCTCCCAAAGTTATCTCTAGACATGAGGGTCAAGTAAATGGATTAACTGTAAACTATAGGTCTAGTACTAGATTCTTGGAAGGCTGAAATGATTGGTACTTACGTATATTCAAACAACAACTAGTAGTAGACAAAAAACACACCACAAATCATTCCTAGAGCACTTAGGTCACACTCCTTAACCACATGCACCTACTCTCTTCCCCTACCCTCCAGCACTCAAAGCATAATGGGGCCTACATGGTGGGTGGATGTAACATGTTGAAATGTTCACCACCTTAAGCTTCTCTCCTAGCTCCACTTCCACGTCTGCTGTCCTGCATATTCATTTTTCCTTAACACATTCCTCTTCTTGAAACATTTTACACGCTCATGTATATGATACTGGTGCCAGTTTAATGCTTTTCAACTACAAAGATTCACTGGTAGTATCTACTCAGCCAATGAAAATTCAACCACAAAGGTTCTCTCTAGCACCCCAACATATGTTGGAATGCATAGAGGAAAAAGTGATGGCTTAGATTTACTTGAACACAACTCGATAAGAGGTCCAAGATCTAAAGCACTGATCATATCATATTCATCGAGTACCAGGAAAAATTGGTATGCTTCGATGATTACTCAGCTACTGACATGTCGTCTTGCCGAAGATGTATATGCTCTAGTAAACTCTCAGCCACCTCCTCAAGCCAGTCCTCAACCTCCAATGTGTCAGGATCTCGTCAGAACGTGAGGGATATAGGGTGATGAAACACATGGAAGGAACTAAGCCAACATTTTTTCCCTACCGGTACCACCGGTAGTGTCTGCTGACCAACGAGCAGTGATATAGTTGGAAGACTGCCCAAAGGTACCATCTCAGAAAATGATCCATGTAACAAAACCTCATCACTATGCAGACCATCCTCATGGTCTCTCACTAGAAAATATAAGTTGATAAGATCAAAATAATCTCAACTAGTGTCTCAAATAGGTGGAAAACTCCAGAAATCACCTCTAGCCATCCCTCAGCTATGCGGGAATCTATATCCCCTCAAAATCTTAGAGGCCTCTGTTCCTGGAACTCATAAAACGCATTCAGTTGGCGTGAAATTTCCGCCAGTGAAGCTGGTATCTGCAGCCCAATGGGTGGTGGTTCTACTGGTACACCACCCGATGGTGCCAACATAGTAATAGGGCCCAACACTGGAGCCTCGTCACTCGGTCAGCCGTCAATGTGTATTCTCTCAGAAACCCCAGTCGGCTGTCTACGTAGCAGCATCCTGATAAGGAACATATGAAAAATATTCAGTAAGTTATAAATGGTGACCTGAATCAAATAGTTCACAAAGAAGTATCTTGAAAACAAACTCGCAATAATTGTTTTCATGCACTGAGTTGGAAATAAGAAGTTAGGGTCCTGGGGTATGGATATGTTGGTCACTGCACCAACACTGGACTCCCCTGACTGAAAACCACACTCAATACTCTTTACCCTATTTACTCATAATAAGAAAGAACATAGTCTTATTTTCTCTGGTAGAACCAATATCTCTGATACGAATTTGTTACGACCCATTCTTGGGGCTGGTGCCATGACTACCCTATGCCCGCCTTCCATAGGCCAGGGGCTGACAACTAGCACCAAAGGCTTAAATCCCTATGCTGGGAAGGAATTGCCTTTATAATATTAAAAAAACACAACAGAGTGCACAAAATGAAGTAAAACACTATGTATAATAGAGTACAATGATTGTTCGGAATTTAAAGGCGATGAAAATACAAGCCCAACAGTAATGTACAACTAAAAAGAGACAAATAGATGAATGTAAGGAGATGATCCTAGATAATCCTCATGGTTCTTAACTGAAGGGTTGGTAATTATGGCCTCCTCAGCACTCACGTCCGTCAGTCTCCTCTATGTGAAAACTCTTCATAAGGTCCACCTCTGGGTACTGCCTAGTCGTGGCGCTCTCAGCTTTCGTCAGCGCTGTCTGTCGTCTGCATCCAACACAACAACGTGCATGCGTCGCCTGTGCAGGGGTGGGTTTAACGATAATCAGTCGGGACCCCGAGACCCCTTGAAGGTCTCCCAGAATCCAAAAAAGACAATCCATAGAAGAAAGATACAATAAAGATGTATCAACCAACCATACTTAGGTATATTCCCATAAATATTTCAATGTTATCATTCACAGTTCGGCTCCAACTCTCATGCCCAAGCATAAATAGTTCCACAAAGGATTTAAAGTCAATCACCACGATGATAATGGTTGAAAGACATGACTTAGCTCACATAGGAATTCCACAATAGTAGAGAGATATATAGGTGATCAGATGTTTCCACTAGATTATCTAAGTTGTCATACCCACATAGGATACAGGACCAGCTAAGTTGTCGGACCAATACATGAATCAGGAGAAGCTATCTCGTTTGAGCTGTCGGACCCACACAGGATATAGGACCAGATATTTTGGATTAATAGAGATGATTACTTGTGGTCACTAATTCATCTATGATGTCGAAACGACACAAGATACATGACCAGTTAACCTGTCAGACCCTCACAGGTTATAAGACCAACTACTCCAGATTAATGGAGGTGATTAGTTGTAGTTACTGATTGATCTAAGATGTCAGACCCACACAATATACATGATCGGCTAATCAATCAGACCCACACATGATACATGAATAGACGATAGTACTATCGAACCCACACAGGATTCCAGTACAGTAGTCATCATCGTCGAACCAATGGAGGATTCCATTGTGGTAGTCGTCGTAGCCATCTCTACGGTCCTCACACACATCACGCTCGGTTTCGGGAGGGTCTTATCCTCGAGTCACGCGTCGATACATCCACTACCAAAATGTATTTAGTTGATGTATCATGTAGTTCTGTCTCACCCAATAGAACCTAATGCGATAGATGACGTGTCATTCGAACAGCCGATTTGAGAGTTATTAGTATTTCTATTCTAGGGGACCGGTTGGATTTACGCTCATTCCAAACCCGGTCATTTTACGAAATTTTCTAAACCTCATGTGTAGTATTCCAAAAGAATCATCTTGCTCTAATAATTCCATCGAAATTGGTGGTACGTCAATCAGACACTCGTAGCCCTAGATACAAGCTAAATGGTGTAAACAGCAATATCGGGTCCGGGTCTGGTCTGACCCAGTCAGACTGACCAGGCCCGACCCAGTCCGAACCGGGGTCTCACCCGATTTGTGGGTCCGACCCAGTCTGGGGAATCGGCCCGAGATGAGAAGTTGGCCTGACCTAGAGACGCGGCCATGCCCATAGTGGCCCGGTCGATGGCGGCCCCGACCATTGTGGCCCAGCTGGCCAGCCTTCATGGCCCTTCTGTCCACGCATGGGAGGTTGGTGGACCGCCGGCCAAAGCCAGCGATGGCCATGTGGGGGTGGTTAGTGCCCCCTCGTCTTTGTAATAGCCGGCACATCGTGCCGGCCTGGTGAACACGTCACCCGAGGGGTCCCACCTTTGGGGCGCCCGCCGGCGGCCGGCTCAACCAGCCTCCATTCCCGTCCGCCTCTGCCTTTGTTCGTGGGTCCTCTCTGGAATGGTGCGACATCACGTCCACTCCGTCTTCGTCCGTCACGGCCCGCATGGCCACGACCTCTTTCCTCCGGCATGGTGCGACGACACCACACCTCTCCAGCACCATTGTGGCCTACCTGGTAGTGATCTGATTCTTTGCACTACGGGACGACGCCACACCATTTCGGTAGCCCGGTGATCTTTGCACTATCAGTTCCTCTCATTGTCGACCCGTCGTCGCCCGCCCATACTCTACCATGGTTCACTATTCTGGTGGTTCCATTGCACCACTGCCGTCATCAACCAAACAAGAACCAACGGAGGGACGTCAGTCCATGTTTTTTCGGCCAACGCTCTGCTTGTTAGGTGATATAAAATGGCCATCCACAAACCAAATTAAATGACGAGGAATGAGTATATAATTCAATCATTAAAAATAATCAATCCTCGTAACTTGTTTGTCGTTCGTAGACTAAGTCGTGGAAATGACTACGTTGATTCGCCGTCGACCTCTAAAAGAAGGAAGAAGTCGAGGAAAGATGTGTTTGTTGGTTTTGGGTGATGCTTCCCTTTCTTGCCCTGGTTGAAAGAAGGAAAAAGACATCATTCATAGCGTTCTTCACGTTCTATGCATTCTTCACAGGTGTTTTCTCCAAAATCGACTCCTCACCATAATTCTCCCAAACCCCCGTTAATTCCCTCCCCGACAATAATAATATACACATTTTATTATAGTTTTGACATAATGAAATCAAAGTAATTAAAAAGGGTTTTAAATTTAATAATTGTTTCAGCTAAATAAGTTAATAAAGGGGAGTTGGCACTTTAATGAGGGAATTCCAAAATCATTCCCCCACATAAAGAGATTATCTTAGGGGGGTTAAAGCATGTGTGGGTGTCACCTAATAATATCCTCGCAAGAGAGGTTATCTACGGGTGGGACCCACCTCCAACCACCACTTGGAGGATTAAACGGCCACAAATAAAAATATGTTGAACATAATTTTAATTAATTTATTTATTAAACCCCCTAAAATTAACATCCACTCACATTGGAATGTAATTGTGGTAAAAGTCTCCTTAAGCGAATACTGGTGCTTTGAGATCAACATTGCAATCAGATTTCTATTCTGTGCACCGGTTCAAAAAATATAAAATCAGAAAAGTATGTTTAATGAACATACGTGAAAAATGTTTGGAAAAGTATTTATAGCCACCCTAGACCAAATGTGGTCGAGTTTAGGCTCTCCCTATTTGAAACACGAACCAATAAACCCAACAGTACACTCAGATTTCCAATCTGAGTTACCTTTTAAAAGTTAGAAATCTTAAAATAAAATAATTATCACTTAATTATTTTATTTTCGGCCAAAAACTAACTTTCCTTGGTTTTCCTCGCCGACCAATGTTAATATCTGCTTAAAGAATGGAATCCTTCATTAGTTCAGTGCTGGTCTCAGAATTGTAATCTGAGTTCACGTTTGTGATTTATAAGCAATTGAAAAATAAAATAACTTTATTTTATTATTTTATTTACAGTTATGCCATTTTTAGGATTTCTCACAGGATGCCCGCGCCGACTAAACATAAGTCTCGCCTAGTGTAAACCCACCATCCTGAGTGCATTGTGGTCCTCAGATTTCATATCCGAGTAACCTTTTATGAGTTATTCCACTATCTCAAGAAAACATCATATGTGCATTAATTTAATCTTAACAAAAACATCGATAATTATTCCGGGCACTCTGGGACTCGAAATCGCACGCCATCAGAGACTACAGACTTGTAAAATTCAGAAGTATTTAAGAAAAAATTTCCCTCCGAAATTCTAGGTCATTACAAACCAATATATATTGTTCTAGGATTTATGATGAAAGGTTTTATTTTATATGATATACCATGTTTATAGTTATAGAGATATCATAAATTTTTATGTTATTATATTATATTTAATTGATTATAAATGGAGCCTAAATGAAAGAATGAGAACTTCACCAATGCACATGATGAAAAGATTATGAAGGATCACATATTTCAATGGCTTAGGCCAATTTTTGAAAGTGAAATATTCTCCATGGTATCCTCATCATATGAGGAACTAATATCACGTGCTAACAAAGTATCTAATTAATTATCTGACTCCAATGTTTTTTAAGGGAGTCAAAATAAGAAGATGATTGACGATAAACACATGTATTAAGGTAAGAAGGAAAATAAGGTTTTTCCGACATTTGATAGCTGTGGAAAAAATCATCATGGAAAATGTGTGAAAGTCATAGGTGTTTTTTATAAGTGTAGATAAAATGATCAATGAACTATTTTATGCAAAGGGAAGAGAAAAATAAACAATGGTTAGAGTTTCAACTAAAAGTATATAGGATACTATCTTAATCAATATCCCATAAATCAACAAAATATTCGCCAAATTATGTTACTAAATAATTTTCATGTCATGATTCAGCTGCATATGAAGTGAAATGAATAATTTTACTCATCTAGAATCTTTTCATTTGAAAATATTATCAGTAACATATGGTTTGTAATATTTTTTTAATATATTAATATTGTACTATAGTAAAATTTCAATTAAAATTTGATGTCGTATGATTAATTTTAACAAGGATAAGTGACTTAGTAGAAAGATAATATCATGGGAATGTATATGGATGATGGAAAGACAACCCAATATATATTCATGATGATTATGAGAATGATTATGAAATGAATGATTTGGATATGTACTCAATACATAACAATGGTATATTGACTTTTCTACCAATGGTATATGCTACCATTGTTGGAGTTTAAAATAATTTTTGTTATAAAAAAAATAAGAAATAGCATGTTTATGGAATATTTCGGGTTGGTAATATGGTTCAACTGTAATTTTATTTATTACCATATTTCAATAAGATTCATGTTGAATATATTTTTGTGGTGGGATTATTGAAATTTAGTGGTTCATCATGATGATTAAATGAAAATAAGGTAGCATATGCGTTGAGCAGGATGGATCAAAGAATTCTAAACAAAATGAGGATTTATAAGGACCATATTTTTATTGATCTTGTAATGATGGATATGGGAATGATTTTAATGTGTTTGAACATTATATTTTGGAAAAGAAATAAATTTTTAAATGGTTAATTCTTATCATTATATGAGGATTTATAGTTTAATGTCACCAGATGAATCACTTTGTTCTAAGAGATGAAGTATAAAAATTTCATGGCCCAACCAATTTATAAATAGTGTTTATGATATAGAAATTTATATATATACAATAATATAATGGAATAATTTATCAAATATAATAAATGAGTCTTAAATAAATGATGCCATATTATCATTTTTCATAACTGTAGTTTATGTTTTTGTAGAATTAATCTTTCATCTGAGCATGTTATAATAGAATATAGTTGTTATATTATTCCTCCATGAGCATGTTATCCAATTAAAATTTATATTTGTGTAGAAACTAATTAATTTTCATTATCCGTTATTAAATATAATATTTTAAAAGTATTTCTGATGTCGGTTTCCCACAAGGGAGTTTTCATGTATCTACAATTGTCTTTGTAATTCATTTTCAAAAACAATAGGATTAAATTTTTTTAAGGTTAGGAGAATGTAAAACCCTAGGTTTTTAAAAATTACAGTAAATATTGAATGATTGAAACACTTTGTCTTTACAAAAAAAAATTAAAAAATGATCGAATAAACATTATTTTTCTTTTTTTTTATATTTCCAAAATTTGACAAACAAAGATTCGATCAGTGTGATTTTTGGAATATGATAGAACCATATGATTGTTTAGTGAATAATAATAAAACCTTATGAATAACAACATACGATTAAGAATATTATTATACTATTTCGAATAGTTATTTTATAATTATTAATATTAATATGAACCCTCTGAATAGTGACCTCACCCATCAAAGTATAAATAATATTTTTCACCATATAAATGAATTAGAATATATTATAAATTATAAATTTAGTATTTATATTTTTACAAGTGATAAATATTAAATTAAAATTTTATATTATTAAATTCAGTTATTTTCCTAAATTGGGCACCTAAATAAATATTTGGTTTTTCCTATTATTTTAGAAAATATTTATGATACCATAATTATTTTTTAAATATATTATAAAGTCAGTTTAAAATATGAAATCCTTAATTTTTATGTAAAAAAATATTTTACATATAAGTTAAATTTCACATATTTAAAAAATTATTTTTATAAATTGGATTACATTTTCGGATTCAAAACATCAAAAATTGGTTAGGTTAATGTTTTTGTTTTTTTAAAAAATTCATGAATTTTAAGTGTATAGTAAAATACCGTAATTTATTATAAATGTTAAATGCATTGTTTATTGATTCATAGTTTTTGTAATGATTTTTTAGCCACACATTGTTTGAAATCACATGTTCTTATTACTATTTTTTCTCACATCAATCATGATTTTTCATAGTCTGAAGAAAAAATATTAAACTCATTATTATAATAATGAGAAACCCATCGCCACTTCCACTATAAATACCACCCTTCTGTACCTCTTCTCCACAATTCTATAAAGCCATGATCCTTGAAAAATTATTTTACAAATAAACTCCTACGATCCTCCCCACATCTATCTACCATTAGTAACAAATAAATCAAAATAATCTCCCCTAAATAGGGTGTAACAGGATATTAATTCAAGAGGTTAATTCAACATTTCAATTATTTTACATTCATTTGTAGTTCTGTTGTTTTATTTTCAATCCCCGACAATCCTATAAAAAATTTTATGAATAATAATGTACCTTACTTGTACAATAGTTTTTTATGATGGAATTATTAATTATTATATCCACTTTACCCATCATTGGTGCAAGTGGTAAAATACACCATCCGAGTTGTGCTAATTTACAACATTAAAAGACTATGGGTTTTCAATTTCAATTATTGTTTTAAATTATAATAATGAAACAATTAATATGGTTGAAACTGTATATAATATATCCATTATGTCTCATATATTTCTAGGAAATATTTTTTTACATGGGGTTTTGATTTATAAATCATTTTTACGGCATTGTGTTAAAAAACAACTATCTAACCCAACCAGTTCTCAGAAAATTATTTATATAATGATTAATCTTAACTCCAAGTAACCAAATTAAAATTACAGAAATGTATCCTTTTATATGATAAAAAATAAAATATATATTATATTTTGGAAAAATCCTCATTTTACATAATAATTTGTTTGTCTATAAATGTAAACAAGTTGTCAATAACAAGGAAGAAAATACTCCCTGATAATAAAATGGAATTTATTTAACCCACCAATTTAGATATGAATTAACCTAAAAAGTAAATAATAAATAAATTACATAAAAAAGGTTCTGGAAATATGAATAATGTATTTTATGATGGTTTTGAGGATATTATAATCAAGTGATGATCACCATCAACTATAATGTTTGGGTTTTCTTACTGAACCTCTATTTTCATTATGTTCAATATTATTCTCAACATATCCCAATTAAATTATTATTAATTCTTCTTCAATACTCATAAATAATATTTTAATGTTCTATATTTGTTTATCAATCATATTCCCTATTTATTTTATGTGGTGTTATTTTAATAAAAGGATCTTTTAAAAATTATTCATGATAATCATCCCTGTTTAAAGGGAACTTCCAGAATTATACATAATTTCATGTAAACTATGTAATATAATTTAATCCATTATATTTTTTGTTAAATCAAAAATATTATCATGAAATAATTATTGGTTTGTTACATGTTTTATGAATAAAAACAGGCCTTTCTAATTTAAAATATAATTAATATTCTTCTAAAACCATTCTATAATGTTTTATTTATATTATTTCATTAAAAAGAATTTTTAAATGATTTATCGTTAGTTGGAAAACTTTTATGACTCAAATATAAATCAATATTCTTACCTCTTATTTTATATGATTTAAATGTTTTAAAATAATATTTTATGTCATATATAAATGATTTCCTAAATAACCATTTCATTAAAATACAATAAACTGATTTTTTCTCTCGTCACACTTTATCTTTTATGAGATATATATTGTGTTCGCCACTTAGTCCTTGCATGTTGTGTATTTAATGAAATTTTCTATATCATAAAATGAGTCTAATTATTAAAATTATATTAAAAGGGACATTGATTTAAATTTTTCATGGTGGTATGAGACACTTTGGAATGATTAAAGATTATTTTTTTTAAAAACAAAGGTTTTATTTAAACATATATTCATATATGTCTGCATTCTTTATTAAATATTTTTCTAAACATAGGATTACCTCTTACGATAAAATCATCATTGTTTTTTTTAATGTTGTATGATTATTTTGACCATGGACGTGCTATATTGATTCCATTCACCATATTGAATCCAATGGTTAGTGTTTATGTTTAATGATTGAGGAATATTGATTTAACTATGAAAATATTGATTAATCTGTAACATATACTCATTACAGATAATAAAAATTTAAATAATTATTTTATAATTTATATTATGAAGACTTATTTAGGTTGGAATATATGGTATAGGCCTACAATATCCCCTCAATGATTCGACAGGTCATATAAGAGAGACTAGTTGGTGAAAAACCCTTCGAGTTTGTTTCACAAAATCAGACAGTTTTCTACCCACCAAATTAAACCATGTTGTTAGTATGATGGTTCATGTTATACATATATGATGTCCATTTAATAGAACTTATATTTACATATTATTATGTTATTATAATATAGAAGGTTTTCACTATGAAAAATCTATGGATGCAATTTCATTCTCAGTTTATTGATGGTGTATGTTTTTCAATTATTCACCATTTCCTAATGAGTATTTCCTATTAATTATTATGAAATTATTTTTTTTGGAATTTATAATATTTAAGACTTACAGGGTGTTTGATATCACAACATTCATTTTTTTTCCTTCCCTAGGTTTTGAGGATGATATTTATTTTTTTTTGTTTCCAAGGATGTATTTTGTTAGTTTTATGTTATGTACTATATATTGTTTTCTTCTCCCAAAGTAAAATTTGTTCCAAATATGTATCTAGAGTCATCAATAATAATATAAAAATTGTCCCTTAGGTCTTTTATGTCATATAACCAATCCAATGTAACAATGTAATGCACTGTCTCTAGACTTCAAGGTTCATGATTATACATTTTTTACTTGTTTAAAATGATTGAAAAGAATATTTTCTTTTATATTATAAATTATGAACAAATTCACCCACTATCAGTGATATTATATTACTATAATATTATTTTAAAATATTCCATGGTTATTTTCATATAAAATTACTTTATAAATATTATATTAATTTTTATTCAATATTTTATTAATGGAATAATATATTTTCTAATAATTTAAATGAAATGCATGAATAAAATTTTAATGTAATTTTTAAATAATTATATCAATCATTAAGAATTATTATCCTACACCAGGGTAATGATCTTATGATACAATCATATTTATTCAGATGGAATATTATGCGAATGAATTTTTGAATCACATTTATTTCACAGTGTTTAATTAATTTATAATGACATCTTAATGAAACAAATTTATTTCCCATAGGTTAATTATGATATAATAAACTATTCATGAAACCTACTTACATTCAATTACATATTGTATATTGAAATGATAATGGTTTTATAATATTTTGGAATAAATATTTATTGTTTTCATTATGTGATGGATAGGTCTGTTGGCATATTCGTATTTAATATTTAAAGCCATATAACAAATGTGATAACTATGGGACTCATGTGAATATCATAGATAAACTATGATAAATAGAATAGGATACCACTATAATAATATATGAGAATATTTTGGTGATACTAAATCCTATATGATATGGGAAAAAGGTTGTTATTTCTAATCTTCAATGATATGACAGTATTAGTTGTTAAGATTGACATATGGTACTGTTTGTATCTCTATGCTTATTCCACTATATATTGAATTTATAAATTCATATTATTTTATCTCTTGGATCATGAATGGGTTTGATTGATTCACCAATCTTGTGATATGAATATGTTATTTACATTACTCGTGCTTTTATTTATTAAATGTTGATTCTGATTAACCATTGATAATCACATATTATCATACCCTTAATATAATGATATAAATTCATATTTATATGGATTAACGTCTTTCATGATTTTCATCTATGAGAAGATGATATCATCCCATATTATATATTAATTTATCTTACGTCATGAAAGAGGTTATTGAGTATTTATGTAAAAGAGAAGTTATTAATGGTGATCATTTTACTTAAATAAGATGACACTGAATCTAGTAAAAAATTACAGAAAATCATTATGGTTTGTGTTAATTTTTTTGAGATATATTGATTATTCATTCAAATAAGGTAATAGAAATGTATGTTATGCTTTGGTATTTTAGTTGGTGTCAGATTATGAATTGGTTATTTAACTAGTATATTATTAGTGAAATTTGTTGATTATACATTGGGTAATATTATCTATATGATAACAACTTATTATTTTGGTAATATTTATAATACATGGTTTTTCCTATATATAAATCCCTATCTGGAATCAAATGTAGAGGCAGATTTTGTGCAGATGCATATTGGGGTAATAACAGTAAGTAAATATAGTCAATTATATCTCAAACATCGTTTTGATTCATTTGTGAAAGGATCCAAACTATTCAACAGGATTTCCACCCCATGGTTATATTATTTTGTTTATTATTTTTTTATGAATAATTAATATCTATTTGTGTTGAAAAAAAATTCATAAATTATGGTAAACCAACAATGTAATAGATTAAAAAATTGATTCATGATTTTGACATCATGTGAATTATTATTCATGTCTATAAAATTTCTAACAGGGTTTTTTATATATTTATTCATAAAATATACATTTTGGTTTTATTAAATTGAAAAAACTAAAATGAATAATGATAATAAAGAATATGATGAAATTATTATTGATTGAACTCCAAAATAACATAATGCTTTGGGATATAGAAAAAGATGGTGAATTTATTCCATGAGAATAATTAGGTGTACGATAAATCAATTGGTACCAATTAGGAAAAATTTAGATGAATTGATTGGTATAATTATATTTTATTCATCATTAATTATTGAAATATTTATTGATTCATTGGTGTCTTAAAACTGTTACATTGAAAGTATCTAACATTAAGATACATTACTGTCTATTAATAAATCTTTCGATGTGTTCTAATAATTTTAATAGAAATTGCAGACTCCCATCATTCCCATAGGTTGTACATGAAAATGTGTAAGGACTTGGCCTTAATCAATTCATAATATTGAGTTAAATAAAAAATTAATATTGAGTTTCCTTTCAGGATTAGGGTTTTAGAGGATTAGGCCATAATTATTTCATATCAGCTTGAATATTACAAGTAGACACTTCTAATCAGTATCCATTTTTCATAAAATATAAACTCTAAAAAAGAAACATGTCCAGTTACATATTTTATACATCCTGACATTTCCTTGATCACATCCAGGTCCCTATTCCTCTTCATGTCCTGTGAAAATCATTTAAAAAACATGGGATGATAAATGATCTTATTAAAGGATACACAAAGAAAGAAAAATAATAGTTTTACAACACAACATGTAAGCCATAGATACATTATCATATGTAATATTTTTTACCTTTATAAAGTAGTAAATACTTGTATTTGAAAAAAATACCATTGCTTACCCTTTTGTAACCAAAAAAATTCCATAAAACTCAAAGAAAGGACACATAACATATATAGATAACATGGGACATAAAAATACAGAAATTGAAGAATTGTACAGTTCAATTCTAGACTTATCACAAAATGGAATAGTCATACAGCCGACTTTTATACCCAATGCATTGGAGGTTATAACGTAACCACCTCTCCTGTTTTTTCCTAGCACCACCTGTCATTTGGTATATCACATAACCACCCATCAAATTTCCAAGTACCATTATGAAATCATAACAGATAAATTATTGTTAATATAAACAATTCACTAAAAACATTTCCACATTGAAATTAAAATATATGATTTCTATATATTGACATAATCATTTCTTAATCAAACCATTTTCAAAACCATTTAATACATTTATTAAAGTGTTTTTTAATCCAATTTTCCCATATCTCGTTGAATATTTTAAAGCCATTAAAGATTTAAAACATTAATGTCCATTTAAATAAATACTAAAAAAATATCTAAAACATTGACAATAATGATAAATGTTTATAAGAATAATTATTTAATTCTTTTAATATGTGGTTTTAGTTTAATAGTCTCTTAACACTTAAGAAACACATGAGAAAACTTAATTGAAGAATAGAATAAAACAAAAAATATAATATGTTTAGAATAAGTATATTAATGTTATAATATTACAAGGGGTAGTTTATATGTAACATCCCAAGTAAGAAATGAATAATAGATATTTTTATCTATTTCTATTAATGAATTTGATAGTGATTTATAGGATTAAAATGAGAATAAATCCAATCTTAAGCATGGAATACACTAATATTTTTAAAAGATTGTTTTACTACCTTTTGATGGAAAACTATTTTTAAATAAAAATTTTGACAATTTTATAATCCATATTTTTCAAAATAAACGTATTTGTTTTTATTGGGACAATTAAATTTACATTGGATAAATTTTTGTTATATTTCTGACAATATTCATTTTTTAATGATTATTGAAAAAATATTGCATTTTACATTAAAACTGGTTTTTCATCTAATTTAATTATATGGTTATATTATTTTTTTAATTGGTATTAAAGTGTAATTTGAATATATTTTTACCATTTAATCCAATGATGGTAATTAGGAATAATTTCACTTTGGAATTGGGCATAAATTAATGCCAATCTTTTCATAGAAATTGTTTCAAAAAAACCCGCTATTTGTTTTGACAACGGGAATTATTTTAAAATTAATTATTGAAATTTTTGTGTTTGTAATTTGGTAAAATGGATTAAATATTTGTTATCATAATGTCCAAATTATTTAATCAAGACTCTTTTGTTTTGGGACATTATGAATAGTAACGACGGTAATTATCTTTATTTATCTTGATTAATGAGTAATCAGGTAGTTGAGGATAATAAAATAATATCATAATAATAATAAAATGACACCAACATGTGTCCTAATGATACTGTATGTCTCATGTACAACAATGGTATGCCTTGTTCCAATCTTGGGGACCCCATGGAATCACTTTTGTGGGAAAGTGACTTTTTATCTTTTTATTTTTTTAATGAAAATTTATATAACAAAGAATGTATCACGTGAGTAAAAAAAAATTAATTTTATCTACATAGATGATATTATGGACAATAAATATTAATTGGAAAGATAAAAAGATTTCCTACATCATATTAGTTTTTTCAAAAAATTTAGACATTAAATAAATTAAATTAGTTATGTCATCATGATGATGCAACCATTACCTCCTTAATAAAGGATTTAAATAAAATGAAAAGATAATGTTAAAAATATAAATTAAACATGTCAATGACCTATTAGATGAGTATATTTCGAACCATTATCACCTTATCCTCATAATACATCAATGTGGGACCTTTAAAATATGAAACACATTTGAAAATAAAGTAACATTTTGTAACATTCCAAGAGTGCCCCTCCTCTCCTCTTATAAATGGCCCCCACCTCAACCACTTTAATCACACCTCTCAAGCCTTTGGCTCGGACAACCCATGATCATTTTTCTCTACACATCCCTCTCTAACTCTTAGAATCCTCACTTTGGGCAGAAGTCTTCCCATGGAATCCTTTCAGCTCAAATCAAAAATAGTTACCCGATTTAACGGTAGTGTCTTCTCTTGTGTTCTTATGTTTTATTTTGATTCTACAACCCCATAAACTCTTTTTATACCTTTATTTTATAACAACACAAGTATTTTAAATATACTAGAATTTTTTTATAAGAAGTATTAGAGCTAAAATTACACACACCTACATCTAATTGTTAAAGAACATTCTATTTCTATGGATGGTGAATTTCTGCCACACGAAATGATGATTGTTCAACACTCATATAACACCTTCAAAGGTGGACATTAAGATGTCACTAAATTTATATCTTATATATAATATGTTTATGTTTTACTTATGCTTCTGTATTTTTCATTTGTGGCATACCTTTATGGTTACCATTATTGGTAAACGCGATATCTTCATTTTTGGAGGTGCGGACTACCGCTCCCTCAATATGATTTGATTCGTTAATGCCATATGTGGGACATATAAAGTATTTAATTAATGATATTATGTATTATGTTATATTGGAATTATAATATACCTTTATGTCATTATGATTCCATTCCATAAAATACGAAATATAAATGAAAGTAGTGTTCATGCGTACGTACGGCTTACCGTCTCCATGAACGGTGCATTTCATTTCTTACCTCTAAATGATTATATAAATATTATAAATGAATTTTTATACTGGATATATATGATATATATGATATCTACCTCATGTATATAATTCTGGATATAATGGATATTTTACCACAAGGACAACTCGTAATTATGAAGAGTTTAATTTTGACTCAAGTACCAATGATCGACATAAAAAAAATTATTAACTTGAATAACTACATAGTGTTCATAAAATGGTAATAAGTGATATAAAAGGAATAATGAACTTGAAAAAGGTTCATAAGAAAGTATAAATTGACTCAAGTTTATTATTCAGGAGATTAAAGAGCGATCGAGTCAAGTCGGACCCAAGGTATTAGACTTCGTCTCAATCTCCTTTCATTGAGGCTTATTTTGTTTTATACAGACCCTTGTTTTATACGGTGTATAATCCCCTTTGAATTTTACGTTTATCCAAAAGAAATATTTTTTATACGAAGTGTTTCACTAAATGACAAAAGGGAATGTTTTTGTCGTACGTATGAGGCGACTACGACTTCGATGCCACTGTGACCATTATTTGAGTTTCGGCTTCCTCTACAAGCCATACTTTTTTTAAAAGAAAAATAAATACCATGTTTTACTTTTCGTTTATTTTTATATTGAAAATGGTTTTCATAATTTTTTTATATCAATGTGTTGTATTGATATCCTGTGATTGAAAAGTGGAAATGTTATGTTTCCTTTATGCAGGTTTAATGTGATACAATTATGTTATGGTTCTTGGGAAATTTTATGAAGACGGGTGGTTCCGTGATTATATAAGGGAGGGTGTACCCGATATAGCTCTCCAATGCATCGGGTAACACGAAGGAGTTAAAAGTTATGGTTTCTCCGAAGAGATTTAGGGAATATACTATGATGGGTATTCCAAACGTAACCATGAGGGTTAATCCCTACGTAAGAATGTTATGAATGCCTCAAGTTACCTTTATGTCTTATTATTTCTATTATTAATTCATGATTTGATGAGGTATGTTAATGTGCTTATGTTTTATGAGTAAAGTATGATTTCATTGATACTTATATATAAATGTACTCATATTTCCTTTCCATATTTTCATATCCCTTACTAAGATTTTTATGCCCATCCCATGTTTTTGAAATGATTTTCACAGGTCAAGGGAGAGGTACATGATGTGATGATAGTGTCAAGGATGTTTCAAGAATGAATCCATGTTTTATTTTAGATTTGTTTTCGTTGATGGGAAAAATGAATTCTGTCTTTTATGTAACCACTTTATTTAAATGTGGAATGTAATGCAAGTTTTATTATCTAATTCTCTAAAACTCTAAACCTGAAAAGATCCTTATTGTGTAATCTTGTAATAACTCAAGATTAAGTCTGGATTAAGGATGGGGACTTAAAATATACACCATATAAAGGAGAATTGGTGAATAACAATAATGAAGTCTCATGGAAATGTAAATTGAGATGAAATCCCATATAAAGTTGGAGTCCTTAGATTAACGATAAATAAATTTCATAATTATGTGTTGAAAATAAGAACACACTCTGTATATGTGGATATTATATTTGAAACAATCATAGGTCATTCACACATATTTATAACATGACATAATCATGAAGTATATGTTTAACCCTAAGGGATGAAATTGGGTTAAGAAGTTCCCATACAGAAATTCAATAGCCAAATGACATCATATTAACATTCAGAAAAATAATTTTATGAGAGATAAAAGGGTATCTCCGAAGGTGGATATAATATTTATATCATTATGGATATAAAAGAACATATCCCAACTTTATAAGATGTAAATTAAAAGACATAACAAAAAGAAGTCTTTTGAAAAGTGGAGGGTGAATGTTTCCCATAACAATTTGGTAACATATGAAACATTCACCATATGAAAAAAGGATCATAAAATTAAAATTTAATTACCCATAAATTAATGTATACTACACAATGAATACAATCATTGTATATAAATACACCACAAAAAACAAATAGTTTCAATATAGCATGAATGTAATAAGAATAAGATTTGAGATGAAAACCCCTTACCACATTGTAATAAAATGAATCATATGAATAGAAGTTAATAAACACCAATTGAAGCATAGAATATGATGAATATAAATATAATCATGATAATATATATCAAATTCCAGTACACAATATTCCACATGCAATAAATTAGTGGCGATCAATGTAAATCTCACGAAATTAAAATTGAGATAAGAAACCCCTTACCTCGTGTCCGACTTGACCCATTCAAAAAAATGTAATTTATACTATATTATAGACCTTATCAGGTTTATATTTCCATTTAAATCACTTATAACCATGTTATAACCATTATTTAGTCATGTAAGTTAGTAATGGTCGTTTTGTCGATATTGGGTATTTGTGTCAAAAATGGACATCTTATAATAACATGTTGTTCATGTGGTCAAAAATTCATTATATCCTGAATGATATTAATGATTTAGATATCATTAATATAATATATATGATTTATATACATGTATTTATTATAATACATAACATTTGAAGATATGAAATGAAATGCACCGTTCATGGAGACGGT
This sequence comes from Viscum album, assembly GCA_963277665.1. NCBI lineage: Eukaryota > Viridiplantae > Streptophyta > Magnoliopsida > Santalales > Viscaceae > Viscum > Viscum album. Next base: position 1,929,319,307 of record OY728127.1, on the reverse strand, counting down.
AAGCCGTAAGTACGCACGAAATCTATTTCTATTTCGTATTTTAATTGAATTGAAAAATAATTATAAATAATTATATTATAATTCCAGTATAATATCATATATCATTGAATTATCTCTATCCTTCATATGTTCAAGACATGGCATGAACGACTCATATAACTTTGAGGGGGTGATAGTCTGCACTTCCTCAAATGAGATTATCTTATTTACACACTATGGAAACCGTAATGGTATACTATAAATCAAAAATAAAAGAACATATAAACAATATATATATAATATATATAATATATAAATATTTTTACATAATAATGGCCACCATTAGAGGCGGTTGGAGATTATTGAACAATCATCATTTCATGAGACGATAGTTCGTTGTCCACAGAAACAGTATCTTCTTTACCCATTATACAGAGTTGTGTGTAAGTGTATCTCAAATACTTCTCATTAAAACAACCCAGTATACTGAGGATACTATTGTTCCTATTAAATAAATTAATAAAACAGTTTAGGTGGTAGGAGATATAAAATTAAACAAAATAAAACAAATTAATTTTAGAGAAACAATTACCTTTAATTAGGGTAACTCCCTTTGGATTTAACAAAAAGGACTTCTTGATGTCCCTTATGCCGATTGTAAAGCATAAAAAAGGAGTAGAAGAATGTAGGGAGATTAATTGGGCAGTGTTTGGATGAGCCAAGGGGCTTGAGAGGTGTGAGGAATGGGTTAAAGGTCAGTGCAATTTATAAGAGGGAGGATGGGCCCTTTAGGAATGTGTGGAATTATTATTTTATTATATAAGTATTTTTGGTTTCTAAAGGTAAAAAACTAATTAATGTCTAATATTAGATGACTCGTTGTCAAAAATAAATTCATCCAATATGAATTGTACAGGATTTGAATATTATTTTAATCTTTATTATCTAATTAATTTAAATATTTTATTAATGAGGTAAGCAATGAAAAATTATTATGTCATAAATAATTTAATATTTTTGATGTATAAAATTTATAACAAAATAACATTAAATTGTAAATAATTTTAGATTTCAATTATTATATATATACGAAGTCATATCTTATATAACCCTATGTAAAAATCAATTTACTAAAAGATATTTGTTTATGTCATATTTGGCTTTAAATTAAGTTAATTATAATATATTGTCATTATCACTCTCAAGTGGCCCCATGGGGTCCCCAAATCAACTCAAGGATACCCATGGTTGGACATGACTCATACAACATGGTTATGAGAAGTGAATGGGTAATTTTGTATTATAATGAATTTATTTTTACCTTGAATGGCCCTATTTACCATTAACTGTGGTAAATAAATCTCAAATGTTACTATTCACCTAAAAATTAATCTTATTGAACCACATATTACATAATAATAACAACCATGTTTGTAAATTTTTTTTAATTCAATTCACATAAGTGGGAAATTTTCATTTAAATGAAAATGTCTATTTTTAGAACTGCAACTCAATGTTTTCAATATTTATCAAAATTTGATGTTTTTCAGAAAAATACAAAAAAATCATCCAAATAAATATTTGATATTCCGAATTAATAAATGATTTGTATTTTACCAAATTCAAAACATAGATTTTTGATTAATTAATTTAAAATTTAATTCCATTGTCAAAACAAAAGGCATGTTTTTATGAAATATTAACTATCAAAAGAATGATAGATGTTAATGTTCAATTTCAAAATGAAATTAATTCCAATGAATAAAATTGGAATAAATCGAAGTAGTATAATCTAATTACACATTATAAACCATTAAAAATATAATATAATAATATAAATAAATTATATGAAATGGAATTTTTCAGTTCAAATACAGTATTTTTAAATCTTCATAAAAAATGAATTTTATCAGAAAAATACAAAAAATTTACCCAACGTAAATTTTGATGTCCCAATTCAAAAGAACAATTTATTTGTCAAATATAACAAATTAAAGTGACAAAAATTTATTTAATGAGGGTTCTCCATCAAAAGGTGGTAAATAAGCCTTTTAATGTAAATTATGAATAGCATTATATTCCTCTAACTTTTATTGGATAAATGTAAAATCATTTAAAAAATATGTATAATAATATTGTAGTTATTTATATTAATTTCCACCAATAGAATGACTTGGAGTTAATTACCATTAAAAATAATAATATATTATTATTTATCTGTATGAGTCAACATTGTTTGCAACATAATAATTCAGACAAACTCATTGTTGCATGTCAGTTACGCCCTTGAATAAAACATCCCCTTTAAAATATAATTACTATTTAATTCAAAAATATTAATAAATATGAAAATGTAATATTCTTTATTTTTCTAAGATGTTACATCCTTCCCTTCTTTTGGAAATTGTGTCCTCGCAATTTTAATATTGTGATCAGAAACCTCATTGATAGACCTGCTTTGAAAAAAGAGTATATAAAACTATCACTTTAAAAGAAATAAAGATATGAAAAAAGGCCACCTAAGATAACCCAAACTAGGATACCATGAATACATGGATATGGAAGAGAAAATAAGTGTCATGATCTAATGCAGAGTGATAGAAAACATGATTATGATAAAGATAACAACCAGAGAACATCAAATTTGTGATGGGTTAAATGGTCATTGGAATCCTAGTAGGAGAAGTAAACAGACAACATTTTGGTTTTAAGTTATTTTTTGTAAAGTTGAAGAATTTATTTATGACCCTGACTAAGAACATAAAGACACATACATACTTTTCATGTATAATTTCATCCTTTTAAAATTTTCTACCAAAATTTATTCTTTACTAAAATTTATTAGAATTCAAGTTTACTAGGACACATCAATAGTGAAAAAATAATATTCTAGAGAATAAAATGATCCACAAAATATGAACCATATATTTAACCTATCAATATATATTATCCAAAACCATAATTTGTTAGTATGAGATCATATAATTCTTAAAAGGACAATCCTTTATAAAAATAAATATTACTCTTAATCTAAAAAATATAACAAAAGAACCCAACATTCAAGAATTAGCAATCAATATACAATTGTTCTTAAAATTCATCATAATAATCATAACTAATATTGAATCCCAAAACACAAAATGATTTATATCACATATTCTTCCACATTAATTTTTAATATTTATCTCTAAAAACATAGAGTACTCTTATAGTCTCATACTGAAGTGTAATTTACCAAATCACATATTATCTATGATAGATTAATCATTTCCATAAACTACCCAAATCACCTAATTTCCACAATAACGAAATATATTCTTCCAAAATATTTTTTCAACCATTACTCCACAAATTAAATCATAAGGTATTCTATTTTCCACAGGCATTTAGTGTTCCCAAAAGAGAGAATGTCTTACAAAATAACCATTATCACATAGTCAGCAACTCAATTTCGTAGACTATGGATGTCCATTTGATAAAACATATAATCCCAAATAAACATATTATTGATCCACTAAATCATTTAACTTAATATATTTATTCGAGCTAACTAGGGACTTCATGTAGTCTAGAGATAATCTATAAATCCAAATCGCACATTGGTTGTGGGTTCGATTCCTACAGAATTATTATCCTACACCAGGGTAATGATCTTATGATACAATCATATTTATTCAGATGGAATATTATGCGAATGAATTTTTGAATCACATTTATTTCACAGTGTTTAATTAATTTATAATGACATCTTAATGAAACAAATTTATTTCCCATAGGTTAATTATGATATAATAAACTATTCATGAAACCTACTTACATTCAATTACATATTGTATATTGAAATGATAATGGTTTTATAATATTTTGGAATAAATATTTATTGTTTTCATTATGTGATGGATAGGTCTGTTGGCATATTCGTATTTAATATTTAAAGCCATATAACAAATGTGATAACTATGGGACTCATGTGAATATCATAGATAAACTATGATAAATAGAATAGGATACCACTATAATAATATATGAGAATATTTTGGTGATACTAAATCCTATATGATATGGGAAAAAGGTTGTTATTTCTAATCTTCAATGATATGACAGTATTAGTTGTTAAGATTGACATATGGTACTGTTTGTATCTCTATGCTTATTCCACTATATATTGAATTTATAAATTCATATTATTTTATCTCTTGGATCATGAATGGGTTTGATTGATTCACCAATCTTGTGATATGAATATGTTATTTACATTACTCGTGCTTTTATTTATTAAATGTTGATTCTGATTAACCATTGATAATCACATATTATCATACCCTTAATATAATGATATAAATTCATATTTATATGGATTAACGTCTTTCATGATTTTCATCTATGAGAAGATGATATCATCCCATATTATATATTAATTTATCTTACGTCATGAAAGAGGTTATTGAGTATTTATGTAAAAGAGAAGTTATTAATGGTGATCATTTTACTTAAATAAGATGACACTGAATCTAGTAAAAAATTACAGAAAATCATTATGGTTTGTGTTAATTTTTTTGAGATATATTGATTATTCATTCAAATAAGGTAATAGAAATGTATGTTATGCTTTGGTATTTTAGTTGGTGTCAGATTATGAATTGGTTATTTAACTAGTATATTATTAGTGAAATTTGTTGATTATACATTGGGTAATATTATCTATATGATAACAACTTATTATTTTGGTAATATTTATAATACATGGTTTTTCCTATATATAAATCCCTATCTGGAATCAAATGTAGAGGCAGATTTTGTGCAGATGCATATTGGGGTAATAACAGTAAGTAAATATAGTCAATTATATCTCAAACATCGTTTTGATTCATTTGTGAAAGGATCCAAACTATTCAACAGGATTTCCACCCCATGGTTATATTATTTTGTTTATTATTTTTTTATGAATAATTAATATCTATTTGTGTTGAAAAAAAATTCATAAATTATGGTAAACCAACAATGTAATAGATTAAAAAATTGATTCATGATTTTGACATCATGTGAATTATTATTCATGTCTATAAAATTTCTAACAGGGTTTTTTATATATTTATTCATAAAATATACATTTTGGTTTTATTAAATTGAAAAAACTAAAATGAATAATGATAATAAAGAATATGATGAAATTATTATTGATTGAACTCCAAAATAACATAATGCTTTGGGATATAGAAAAAGATGGTGAATTTATTCCATGAGAATAATTAGGTGTACGATAAATCAATTGGTACCAATTAGGAAAAATTTAGATGAATTGATTGGTATAATTATATTTTATTCATCATTAATTATTGAAATATTTATTGATTCATTGGTGTCTTAAAACTGTTACATTGAAAGTATCTAACATTAAGATACATTACTGTCTATTAATAAATCTTTCGATGTGTTCTAATAATTTTAATAGAAATTGCAGACTCCCATCATTCCCATAGGTTGTACATGAAAATGTGTAAGGACTTGGCCTTAATCAATTCATAATATTGAGTTAAATAAAAAATTAATATTGAGTTTCCTTTCAGGATTAGGGTTTTAGAGGATTAGGCCATAATTATTTCATATCAGCTTGAATATTACAAGTAGACACTTCTAATCAGTATCCATTTTTCATAAAATATAAACTCTAAAAAAGAAACATGTCCAGTTACATATTTTATACATCCTGACATTTCCTTGATCACATCCAGGTCCCTATTCCTCTTCATGTCCTGTTAAAATCATTTAAAAAACATGGGATGATAAATGATCTTATTAAAGGATACACAAAGAAAGAAAAATAATAGTTTTACAACACAACATGTAAGCCATAGATACATTATCATATGTAATATTTTTTACCTTTATAAAGTAGTAAATACTTGTATTTGAAAAAAATACCATTGCTTACCCTTTTGTAACCAAAAAAATTCCATAAAACTCAAAGAAAGGACACATAACATATATAGATAACATGGGACATAAAAATACAGAAATTGAAGAATTGTACAGTTCAATTCTAGACTTATCACAAAATGGAATAGTCATACAGCCGACTTTTATACCCAATGCATTGGAGGTTATAACGTAACCACCTCTCCTGTTTTTTCCTAGCACCACCTGTCATTTGGTATATCACATAACCACCCATCAAATTTCCAAGTACCATTATGAAATCATAACAGATAAATTATTGTTAATATAAACAATTCACTAAAAACATTTCCACATTGAAATTAAAATATATGATTTCTATATATTGACATAATCATTTCTTAATCAAACCATTTTCAAAACCATTTAATACATTTATTAAAGTGTTTTTTAATCCAATTTTCCCATATCTCGTTGAATATTTTAAAGCCATTAAAGATTTAAAACATTAATGTCCATTTAAATAAATACTAAAAAAATATCTAAAACATTGACAATAATGATAAATGTTTATAAGAATAATTATTTAATTCTTTTAATATGTGGTTTTAGTTTAATAGTCTCTTAACACTTAAGAAACACATGAGAAAACTTAATTGAAGAATAGAATAAAACAAAAAATATAATATGTTTAGAATAAGTATATTAATGTTATAATATTACAAGGGGTAGTTTATATGTAACATCCCAAGTAAGAAATGAATAATAGATATTTTTATCTATTTCTATTAATGAATTTGATAGTGATTTATAGGATTAAAATGAGAATAAATCCAATCTTAAGCATGGAATACACTAATATTTTTAAAAGATTGTTTTACTACCTTTTGATGGAAAACTATTTTTAAATAAAAATTTTGACAATTTTATAATCCATATTTTTCAAAATAAACGTATTTGTTTTTATTGGGACAATTAAATTTACATTGGATAAATTTTTGTTATATTTCTGACAATATTCATTTTTTAATGATTATTGAAAAAATATTGCATTTTACATTAAAACTGGTTTTTCATCTAATTTAATTATATGGTTATATTATTTTTTTAATTGGTATTAAAGTGTAATTTGAATATATTTTTACCATTTAATCCAATGATGGTAATTAGGAATAATTTCACTTTGGAATTGGGCATAAATTAATGCCAATCTTTTCATAGAAATTGTTTCAAAAAACCCGCTATTTGTTTTGACAACGGGAATTATTTTAAAATTAATTATTGAAATTTTTGTGTTTGTAATTTGGTAAAATGGATTAAATATTTGTTATCATAATGTCCAAATTATTTAATCAAGACTCTTTTGTTTTGGGACATTATGAATAGTAACGACGGTAATTATCTTTATTTATCTTGATTAATGAGTAATCAGGTAGTTGAGGATAATAAAATAATATCATAATAATAATAAAATGACACCAACATGTGTCCTAATGATACTGTATGTCTCATGTACAACAATGGTATGCCTTGTTCCAATCTTGGGGACCCCATGGAATCACTTTTGTGGGAAAGTGACTTTTTATCTTTTTATTTTTTTAATGAAAATTTATATAACAAAGAATGTATCACGTGAGTAAAAAAAAATTAATTTTATCTACATAGATGATATTATGGACAATAAATATTAATTGGAAAGATAAAAAGATTTCCTACATCATATTAGTTTTTTCAAAAAATTTAGACATTAAATAAATTAAATTAGTTATGTCATCATGATGATGCAACCATTACCTCCTTAATAAAGGATTTAAATAAAATGAAAAGATAATGTTAAAAATATAAATTAAACATGTCAATGACCTATTAGATGAGTATATTTCGAACCATTATCACCTTATCCTCATAATACATCAATGTGGGACCTTTAAAATATGAAACACATTTGAAAATAAAGTAACATTTTGTAACATTCCAAGAGTGCCCCTCCTCTCCTCTTATAAATGGCCCCCACCTCAACCACTTTAATCACACCTCTCAAGCCTTTGGCTCGGACAACCCATGATCATTTTTCTCTACACATCCCTCTCTAACTCTTAGAATCCTCACTTTGGGCAGAAGTCTTCCCATGGAATCCTTTCAGCTCAAATCAAAAATAGTTACCCGATTTAACGGTAGTGTCTTCTCTTGTGTTCTTATGTTTTATTTTGATTCTACAACCCCATAAACTCTTTTTATACCTTTATTTTATAACAACACAAGTATTTTAAATATACTAGAATTTTTTTATAAGAAGTATTAGAGCTAAAATTACACACACCTACATCTAATTGTTAAAGAACATTCTATTTCTATGGATGGTGAATTTCTGCCACACGAAATGATGATTGTTCAACACTCATATAACACCTTCAAAGGTGGACATTAAGATGTCACTAAATTTATATCTTATATATAATATGTTTATGTTTTACTTATGCTTCTGTATTTTTCATTTGTGGCATACCTTTATGGTTACCATTATTGGTAAACGCGATATCTTCATTTTTGGAGGTGCGGACTACCGCTCCCTCAATATGATTTGATTCGTTAATGCCATATGTGGGACATATAAAGTATTTAATTAATGATATTATGTATTATGTTATATTGGAATTATAATATACCTTTATGTCATTATGATTCCATTCCATAAAATACGAAATATAAATGAAAGTAGTGTTCATGCGTACGTACGGCTTACCGTCTCCATGAACGGTGCATTTCATTTCTTACCTCTAAATGATTATATAAATATTATAAATGAATTTTTATACTGGATATATATGATATATATGATATCTACCTCATGTATATAATTCTGGATATAATGGATATTTTACCACAAGGACAACTCGTAATTATGAAGAGTTTAATTTTGACTCAAGTACCAATGATCGACATAAAAAAAATTATTAACTTGAATAACTACATAGTGTTCATAAAATGGTAATAAGTGATATAAAAGGAATAATGAACTTGAAAAAGGTTCATAAGAAAGTAGAAATTGACTCAAGTTTATTATTCAGGAGATTAAAGAGCGATCGAGTCAAGTCGGACCCAAGGTATTAGACTTCGTCTCAATCTCCTTTCATTGAGGCTTATTTTGTTTTATACAGACCCTTGTTTTATACGGTGTATAATCCCCTTTGAATTTTACGTTTATCCAAAAGAAATATTTTTTATACGAAGTGTTTCACTAAATGACAAAAGGGAATGTTTTTGTCGTACGTATGAGGCGACTACGACTTCGATGCCGCTGTGACCATTATTTGAGTTTCGGCTTCCTCTACAAGCCATACTTTTTTTAAAAGAAAAATAAATACCATGTTTTACTTTTCGTTTATTTTTATATTGAAAATGGTTTTCATAATTTTTTTATATCAATGTGTTGTATTGATATCCTGTGATTGAAAAGTGGAAATGTTATGTTTCCTTTATGCAGGTTTAATGTGATACAATTATGTTATGGTTCTTGGGAAATTTTATGAAGACGGGTGGTTCCGTGATTATATAAGGGAGGGTGTACCCGATATAGCTCTCCAATGCATCGGGTAACACGAAGGAGTTAAAAGTTATGGTTTCTCCGAAGAGATTTAGGGAATATACTATGATGGGTATTCCAAACGTAACCATGAGGGTTCATCCCTACGTAAGAATGTTATGAATGCCTCAAGTTACCTTTATGTCTTATTATTTCTATTATTAATTCATGATTTGATGAGGTATGTTAATGTGCTTATGTTTTATGAGTAAAGTATGATTTCATTGATACTTATATATAAATGTACTCATATTTCCTTTCCATATTTTCATATCCCTTACTAAGATTTTTATGCCCATCCCATGTTTTTGAAATGATTTTCACAGGTCAAGGGAGAGGTACATGATGTGATGATAGTGTCAAGGATGTTTCAAGAATGAATCCATGTTTTATTTTAGATTTGTTTTCGTTGATGGGAAAAATGAATTCTGTCTTTTATGTAACCACTTTATTTAAATGTGGAATGTAATGCAAGTTTTATTATCTAATTCTCTAAAACTCTAAACCTGAAAAGATCCTTATTGTGTAATCTTGTAACAACTCAAGATTAAGTCTGGATTAAGGATGGGGACTTAAAATATACACCATATAAAGGAGAATTGGTGAATAACAATAATGAAGTCTCATGGAAATGTAAATTGAGATGAAATCCCATATAAAGTTGGAGTCCTTAGATTAACGATAAATAAATTTCATAATTATGTGTTGAAAATAAGAACACACTCTGTATATGTGGATATTATATTTGAAACAATCACAGGTCATTCACACATATTTATAACATGACATAATCATGAAGTATATGTTTAACCCTAAGGGATGAAATTGGGTTAAGAAGTTCCCATACAGAAATTCAATAGCCAAATGACATCATATTAACATTCAGAAAAATAATTTTATGAGAGATAAAAGGGTATCTCCGAAGGTGGATATAATATTTATATCATTATGGATATAAAAGAACATATCCCAACTTTATAAGATGTAAATTAAAAGACATAACAAAAAGAAGTCTTTTGAAAAGTGGAGGGTGAATGTTTCCCATAACAATTTGGTAACATATGAAACATTCACCATATGAAAAAAGGATCATAAAATTAAAATTTAATTACCCATAAATTAATGTATACTACACAATGAATACAATCATTGTATATAAATACACCACAAAAAACAAATAGTTTCAATATAGCATGAATGTAATAAGAATAAGATTTGAGATGAAAACCCCTTACCACATTGTAATAAAATGAATCATATGAATAGAAGTTAATAAACACCAATTGAAGCATAGAATATGATGAATATAAATATAATCATGATAATATATATCAAATTCCAGTACACAATATTCCACATGCAATAAATTAGTGGCGATCAATGTAAATCTCACGAAATTAAAATTGAGATAAGAAACCCCTTACCTCGTGTCCGACTTGACCCATTCAAAAAAATGTAATTTATACTATATTATAGACCTTATCAGGTTTATATTTCCATTTAAATCACTTATAACCATGTTATATCCATTATTTAGTCATGTAAGTTAGTAATGGTCGTTTTGTCGATATTGGGTATTTGTGTCAAAAATGGACATCTTATAATAACATGTTGTTCATGTGGTCAAAAATTCATTATATCCTGAATGATATTAATGATTTAGATATCATTAATATAATATATATGATTTATATACATGTATTTATTATAATACATAACATTTGGAGATATGAAATGAAATGCACCGTTCATGGAGACGGTAAGCCGTAAGTACGCACGAAATCTATTTCTATTTCGTATTTTAATTGAATTGAAAAATAATTATAAATAATTATATTATAATTCCAGTATAATATCATATATCATTGAATTATCTCTATCCTTCATATGTTCAACACATGGCATGAACGACTCATATAACTTTGAGGGGGTGATAGTCTGCACTTCCTCAAATGAGATTATCTTATTTACACACTATGGAAACCGTAATGGTATACTATAAATCAAAAATAAAAGAACATATAAACAATATATATATAATATATATAATATATAAATATTTTTACATAATAATGGCCACCATTAGAGGCGGTTGGAGATTATTGAACAATCATCATTTCATGAGACGATAGTTCGTTGTCCACAGAAACAGTATCTTCTTTACCCATTATACAGAGTTGTGTGTAAGTGTATCTCAAATACTTCTCATTAAAACAACCCAGTATACTGAGGATACTATTGTTCCTATTAAATAAATTAATAAAACAGTTTAGGTGGTAGGAGATATAAAATTAAACAAAATAAAACAAATTAATTTTAGAGAAACAATTACCTTTAATTAGGGTAACTCCCTTTGGATTTAACCAAAAGGACTTATTGATGTCCCTTATGCCGATTGTAAAGCATAAAAAAGGAGTAGAAGAATGTAGGGAGATTAATTGGGCAGTGTTTGGATGAGCCAAGGGGCTTGAGAGGTGTGAGGAATGGGTTAAAGGTCAGTGCAATTTATAAGAGGGAGGATGGGCCCTTTAGGAATGTGTGGAATTATTATTTTATTATATAAGTATTTTTGGTTTCTAAAGGTAAAAAACTAATTAATGTCTAATATTAGATGACTCGTTGTCAAAAATAAATTCATCCAATATGAATTGTACAGGATTTGAATATTATTTTAATCTTTATTATCTAATTAATTTAAATATTTTATTAATGAGGTAAGCAATGAAAAATTATTATGTCATAAATAATTTAATATTTTTGATGTATAAAATTTATAACAAAATAACATTAAATTGTAAATAATTTTAGATTTCAATTATTATATATATACGAAGTCATATCTTATATAACCCTATGTAAAAATCAATTTACTAAAAGATATTTGTTTATGTCATATTTGGCTTTAAATTAAGTTAATTATAATATATTGTCATTATCACTCTCAAGTGGCCCCATGGGGTCCCCAAATCAACTCAAGGATACCCATGGTTGGACATGACTCATACAACATGGTTATGAGAAGTGAATGGGTAATTTTGTATTATAATGAATTTATTTTTACCTTGAATGGCCCTATTTACCATTAACTGTGGTAAATAAATCTCAAATGTTACTATTCACCTAAAAATTAATCTTATTGAACCACATATTACATAATAATAACAACCATGTTTGTAAATTTTTTTTAATTCAATTCACATAAGTGGGAAATTTTCATTTAAATGAAAATGTCTATTTTTAGAACTGCAACTCAATGTTTTCAATATTTATCAAAATTTGATGTTTTTCAGAAAAATACAAAAAAATCATCCAAATAAATATTTGATATTCCGAATTAATAAATGATTTGTATTTTACCAAATTCAAAACATAGATTTTTGATTAATTAATTTAAAATTTAATTCCATTGTCAAAACAAAAGGCATGTTTTTATGAAATATTAACTATCAAAAGAATGATAGATGTTAATGTTCAATTTCAAAATGAAATTAATTCCAATGAATAAAATTGGAATAAATCGAAGTAGTATAATCTAATTACACATTATAAACCATTAAAAATATAATATAATAATATAAATAAATTATATGAAATGGAATTTTTCAGTTCAAATACAGTATTTTTAAATCTTCATAAAAAATGAATTTTATCAGAAAAATACAAAAAATTTACCCAACGTAAATTTTGATGTCCCAATTCAAAAGAACAATTTATTTGTCAAATATAACAAATTAAAGTGACAAAAATTTATTTAATGAGGGTTCTCCATCAAAAGGTGGTAAATAAGCCTTTTAATGTAAATTATGAATAGCATTATATTCCTCTAACTTTTATTGGATAAATGTAAAATCATTTAAAAAATATGTATAATAATATTGTAGTTATTTATATTAATTTCCACCAATAGAATGACTTGGAGTTAATTACCATTAAAAATAATAATATATTATTATTTATCTGTATGAGTCAACATTGTTTGCAACATAATAATTCAGACAAACTCATTGTTGCATGTCAGTTACGCCCTTGAATAAAACATCCCCTTTAAAATATAATTACTATTTAATTCAAAAATATTAATAAATATGAAAATGTAATATTCTTTATTTTTCTAAGATGTTACATCCTTCCCTTCTTTTGGAAATTGTGTCCTCGCAATTTTAATATTGTGATCAGAAACCTCATTGATAGACCTGCTTTGAAAAAAGAGTAAATAAAACTATCACTTTAAAAGAAATAAAGATATGAAAAAAGGCCACCTAAGATAACCCAAACTAGGATACCATGAATACATGGATATGGAAGAGAAAATAAGTGTCATGATCTAATGCAGAGTGATAGAAAACATGATTATGATAAAGATAACAACCAGAGAACATCAAATTTGTGATGGGTTAAATGGTCATTGGATTCCTAGTAGGAGAAGTAAACAGACAACATTTTGGTTTTAAGTTATTTTTTGTAAAGTTGAAGAATTTATTTATGACCCTGACTAAGAACATAAAGACACATACATACTTTTCATGTAGAATTTCATCCTTTTAAAATTTTCTACCAAAATTTATTCTTTACTAAAATTTATTAGAATTCAAGTTTACTAGGACACATCAATAGTGAAAAAATAATATTCTAGAGAATAAAATGATCCACAAAATATGAACCATATATTTAACCTATCAATATATATTATCCAAAACCATAATTTGTTAGTATGAGATCATATAATTCTTAAAAGGATAATCCTTTATAAAAATAAATATTACTCTTAATCTAAAAAATATAACAAAAGAACCCAACATTCAAGAATTAGCAATCAATATACAATTGTTCTTAAAATTCATCATAATAATCATAACTAATATTGAATCCCAAAACACAAAATGATTTATATCACATATTCTTCCACATTAATTTTTAATATTTATCTCTAAAAACATAGAGTACTCTTATAGTCTCATACTGAAGTGTAATTTACCAAATCACATATTATCTATGATAGATTAATCATTTCCATAAACTACCCAAATCACCTAATTTCCACAATAACGAAATATATTCTTCCAAAATATTTTTTCAACCATTACTCCACAAATTAAATCATAAGGTATTCTATTTTCCACAGGCATTTAGTGTTCCCAAAAGAGAGAATGTCTTAAGAAATAACCATTATCACATAGTCAGCAACTCAATTTCGTAGACTATGGATGTCCATTTGATAAAACATATAATCCCAAATAAACATATTATTGATCCATTAAATCATTTAACTTAATATATTTATTCGAGCTAACTAGGGACTTCATGTAGTCTAGAGATAATCTATAAATCCAAATCGCACATTGGTTGTGGGTTCGATTCCTACAGCATTGTCCGACATGACGGGATGTCACACAGTCAAAATTTTGTCCTTTTTCAAAATCTATACAACTTCATAACATTCCATAAAATAGTTTCAAATTCCTCAAAAATAACCATAACATAATATTTCCTCAAATTTTATCTAATACCATTCATTTTTCACCGCTAAATGTAATAATAATTTATCACCACTAAAATAACTATGACCTGTTCTAATATGATAACCATTATGGTTATGTAACTAATCCTTAATGTACAAAAAAACTACTGTTATATAAACAGATCTCTGATACCAGCAATAATTACCCAACCAAAAATAGTTCATAATCTTGAGTTAAATCAATAATTCCCATAAATGATATTTTCGGCTTTAGAGTTTAAAAGTATTATTCCATAACTATTACAAATCAGCTTGAATATTACATGTAGACACTACTACACAGTATCCATTATTTTTATAAAATATAAACTCTTAAAACATTAAGCATGCCATGAATACATTATATTAAGTAATACATTTTACCTTTTCGAATTAGTAAATACCCTTCAACTAAAAAAAGATAATTTCCAACCATTTTGAATCCAAAAGATTACCATAAAACCCATTGAAAGCACACATAACATATATAGATAACATGGGACATAAACATTCATAAATGGAATAACCATACGGTCTACTTCCACACATATCACTAAATGGAATATCCAAACGACCGACTTCTATAACCAATGCATTTGAGGTTATAACATAACCACTCGTCTTGGTTTTTCACGGCACCACCCGTCATTTGGTTTATCACGTAACCTCCAATCAAATATCCAAGTACCATTATAAAATCATAGCACATAAAATATTGCAAATATAAACATTTCACTGATAACATTTCCACATTAAAATTAAAATATATCATTTCAAGATGTTGACATAATCAATGATATGACAATATTAGTTGTTAAGATTGACATATGGAACTGTTTGTATCTCTATGCTTATTCCAAAATATTTTGAATTTATAAATTCATATTATTTTATCTCTGGGATCATGAATGGGTTTTATTGATTCACCAATCATGTGATATGAATATGTTTTTTACATTAGTCATGATTTTATTTATTATATGTTGATTCGGATTAACCATTGACAATCACATATTATCATACCCATAATATAATGATATACATTCATATTTTTTTGATTAACATCTTTCATGATTTTCATCAATGAGAAGATGATATCTTCCCATATTATATATTAATTTATCTTACGTTATGAAAGAGGTTATTGAGTATATTATGTAAAAGATAAGTTATTAATGGTGATCATTTTACTTAAATAAGATGACACTGAATCGAGTAAAAAAGTGCAGAAAATAAATATGGTTTGTGAGAATTTGTTTGAGATATATTGATTATTCATTCAAATAAGGTAATGTATATGTACGTTATGCTTTGGTATTTTAGTTGGTGTCAGATTATGAATTGGTTATTTACCTAGTGTATTATTATTGAAATTTTTTTATTATACTTTGGGTAATACTATCTATAGGATAACAACTGATTATTTTGGTAATATATATATATTACATGGTTTTTTCTATATATAAATCCCCATCTGGAATCAAATGTAGAGGAAGATTTTTTGCAGATGCATATTGGGGTAATAACACTGAGTAAATATAGTCAATTATATCTCAAACATCATTTTGTTTCATTTGTGAATGGTTCCCAACTATTCAACAGGATTTCCACTCCATGGTTATATTATGCCTTTAATTACTAATTTTTATGAATAATTAATATGTATTTGTGTTGAAAAAAAATTGATAAAGTATGGTAAACCAACAGTGTCATAGATTAAAAAACTTATTCATGATTTTGACATCATGTGAACGAGTATTCATGTATATAAAATTTCTAACATCGTTTTTTATATATTTATTCTTAAAATATACATTTTGGTTATATTCAATGGATAAAACTAAAATGAATAATGATAATAAAGAATATGATGAAATGATTATTGATTGAACTCCAAAATAACATAATGCTTTGGGATATGAAAAATGATGGTGAATTAATTCCCTAAGAATAATTAGGTGTATGATAAATCAATTGGTACCAATGATGAAAAATATAGACGAATTGATAGGTATAATTATATTTTATTCATAATTCATAATAGAAATATTTATTGATTCATTGGTGTCTTAAAACTATTACATTGAAAGTGTCTAACATTAAGAGATTTTAGTGTCTATTAATAAATCATTCTATGGGTTCTAATAATTTAAATAGAAATTAAAGACTCCAATCATTCCCATAGGTTGTACATGAAAAGGTGTAAGGACTTGGCCTTAATCAATTTATAATCTTGAGTTAAATAAAAAATTCATATTGAGGATCTTTTCAGGATTAGAGTTTTAGAGGATTAGGCCATAATTATTTCACATCAGCTTGAATATTACAAGTAGACACTTATACTCATTATCCCTTTTTCATAAAATATAAACTCTAAAAAAGAAGCATGTCCAGTTACATTTTTTATACATCCTGACATTTCCTTGATCACATCCAGGTCCCTATTCCTCTTCATGTCCTGTGAAAATAATTTCAAAAACCTGGGATGAGAAGATATCTTAGTAAAGGATACACAATGAAAGAAAACTAATAGTTTTACAACATAACAAGTAAGCCATAGATACATTATCATATGTAATATTTTTTTACCTTTATGAAGTATTAAATACTCTTATTTGAAAAAAAATACCCTTGCTTACCCTTTTTTAACCAAAAAATTTCCCTAAAACTCATAGAAAGGACACATAACATATATAGATAACATGGGACATAAACATACAGAAATTGAATAACTGTACAGTTCAATTCTAGACTTATCACAAAATGGAATAGTCAAATGGCTGACTTTTATACCCAATGCATTGGAGGTTATAACGTAACCACCTATCATGTTTTTTCCAGGCACCACCTATCATTTGGTATATCACATAACCACCCATCAAATGTCCATGTACCATTATGAAATCATAACAGATAAATTATTGTTAATATAAACAATTCACTAAAAAAATTTATATATTGCAACTAAAATATATGATTTCTATATATTGACATAATCATTTCTTAATCAAACCATTCTCAAAACCATTTAATACATTTATTAAAGTGTTTTTTAATCCAATTGTCCCATACCTCATTTAATATTTTAAAGGCATTAAAGATTTAAAACATTAATTTCCATTTATATAAATACTAAAAACAATATTTAAAAAAATGAAAATAATGAGAAATTTTTATAAGAATAGTTATGTAATGCTTTTAAAATGTGGTTTTAGTTTAATAGTCTCTTAACACTTAAGAAACACATGACAAAACTTAATTGAAGAATATAATAAAACAAAAAATATAATATGTTGAGAATAAGAATATTCATGTTATAATATTACAATGGGTAGTATATATTTAACATCCCACGTAAGTAATGAATAAAAGATATTTTTATCTATATCTATTAATGAATGAGGTAGTGTTTTAGAGTCTTAAAATGAGAATAAATCCAATCTTATGCATGTAATACATTAATATTTTTAAAAGATTGTTTTACTACCTTTTGATGGAATACCATTTTTAAATCAAACTTTTGAGAATTTTATAAGCCCTATTTGTCAAAATAAACATATTACTAATGATTGGACCATTGAAATTTACCTTGGATAAATTATTGCTATTTTTCTGACAATATTCATTTTTTAATGAATAGTGAAAAAATACTGCATTTTACATCAAAAATGATTTTTCATATAATTTAATTATATGGTTATGTTATTTTTTATTTGTAATTAAAGTTTAATATGAATATATTTTTACCATTTAATCCAATGGTGGTCATTAGGAATAATTTCACTTTGAAATTGGGAATAAATTAATGCAAATCTTTTCCTTGAAATTGTTTCAAAAAAACCCGCTATTTGTTTTGACAATGGGAATTATTTTTAAATTAATTATTGAAATTTATGTGTTTGGAATTTGTTAAAATGGATTACATATTTGGAATCATAAGGTCAAAATAATTTAATCAAGACTCTTTTGTCTTTGGACATTATGAATAGTAACTACGGTAATTATCATTAATTATCTTGATTAATGAGTAATCAGGTAGTTACGGATAATAAAATAATATCATAATAATAATAAAATGACACCAACATGTGTCCTAATGCTACTGGTTGTCTCATGTCCAACCATGGGATTCCTTGTGCTAATCTTGTGGACCCCATGGAATCACTTTTGTTGGAAACTGACCTTTTATGTTTTTTAAAGAATATATATATAACAAAGAATGTATCACCAGAGTAAAACATTTTTAGTTTTGTCTAAATTGATGATATTATGGACTATAAATCTTCATTGTAAAGCTAAAAATATTTCCTACATCATAGTATTTTTTCATAATTTTTAAACATTAAATAAATTAAATTAGTTATGACATCATGATGATGCAACAATTACCACATTAATAAAGAATTTAAATAAAATGAAAAGATAATGTTCAAACTATAAAATACACTTGTAAAAGACCTATAGGATGAGTATATTTAGAACCCTTATCACCTTATCCTCATAATACATCAATGTGGGACCTTTAAAATCCGAAACACATTTGAAAATGAAGTACCATTTTGTAACTTTCCAAGAGTGCCCCTCCTCTCCTCTTATAAAAGGCCCCCACCTCTACCTCCTTAATCACACCTCTCAAGCCTTTGCCTCTGCCATCCCCTACTCATATTTCTATCCACATCCTTATCTAACACTTAGAAGCCTCACTTTTGGCAGAAGTCTTCTCAAGGAAGCCTTTGAGCTCAAATCAAAAAGAGTTACCCGATTTAATGGTAGTGTCTTCTCTTGTGTTCTTATGTATTATTTTGCTTCTCCAACCCCCTAAACTCTTTTTATCCCTTTATTTTTTAACAAAACTAGTATCTTCAATATACTAGGATGTTTTTATAATAAGTATTAGAGCGAAACCTACACACACCTACATCTAATGGTTAAAGAACATACTGTTTCTGTGGATGGCGAATTTCGGCTACCTGAAACGATGATTGTTCAACACTCGTATAACACCTTCATAGGTGGCCATTAATATGTCACTATATTTATATATTATATATAATATGTTTATGTTTTACTTAATCTTCTGTATTTTTCATTTATGTCATACCTTTATGGTTACCATTATGGGTAAACGTGATATCTTCATTTTAGGAATGGCAGACTACCGCCCCTCAAAGTGATTTGATTCGTTAATTCCATATGTGGGATGTATAAAAGATTTAATTAATGATTTTATGTATGATATTTTACTGGAATTATAATATACCTTTATGTCATTATGATTCCATTCCATAAAATACGAAATAGAAATAAAAGTAGTGTTCATGCGTACGTACGGCTTACCGTCTCCATGAACGATGCATTTCATTTCTTACCTCTAAATGATTATGTAATATTATAAATGCATTTATATACTAGATATATATGATATATATGATATCTACATCATGTATATAATTCTGGATATAATGGATATTTTACCGCAAGAACAACTTGTAATTATGAAGAGTTTAATTTTGACTCAAGCACCAATGATCGACATAACGACAATTATTAACATAAATAAATACATAGTGTTCATAACATGGTAATAAGTGATATAAAAGGAATAATGAATTTTAAAGAGGTTATTGAGAAATTAGAAATTAACTCAAGTTTATTATTCAACATATTAAAGAGCGATCGAGTCAAGTCGGACACAAGGTATGGGACTTCGTCTCAATCTCTATTCATTGAGGCATATTTTGTTTTATACACAACATTATTTTATAAGGTGTATAAACCCCTCTGAATTTTACGTTTATCCAAAAGGAATATTTTTTATACGAAGCGTTTTACTAAACGACAAAAGGGAATGTTTTTGTCGTACGTATGAGGTGACAACAACTTCTCCACTGTCGTGACCATTATTTGAGTTTCGGCTTTCTCTACAAGCCATACATTTTTTTAAAAGAAAAATAAATACCATGTTTTTCTTTTCTTTTATAATGATATTGAAAATGGGTTTCATAATGTTTTTATACCAATGTGTTGTATTGATATCCTGTCATTGAAAAGTGGAAATGTTATGTTTCCTTTAGGAATGTTTTATGTGATACGATTATGTTATGGTCCATGGGCATTGTTAAGAAGATGGGTGGTTCCGTGATAAAATATGGGCAGGTGAGCCCGATATAGCTCTCCAATGCATTGGGTAATGTGAAGGAGTTAAACGTTAAGGTTTCTCCGAAGAGATTTAGGGAATATACTATGATGGGTATTCCAAACGTAACCAAGAGGGTTACTCCCTACATAAGAATGTTATGAATGCCTCAAGTTACCTTTATGTATTATGATTTCTATGATTTATTCATTATTTGATGAGGTATGTTAATGTGATTATGTTTTATGAGTAAATTATGATTTCATTGATTCTTTTGTATACATGTACTCCTGTTTCCTTTCCATTTTTTCATATCCCTTATTGAGATTTTTATGCCCATCCGATGTTTTTTAAATGATTTTCACAGGTCAAGGGAAAGGTACATGATGTGATGATAGTGTCAAGGAAGTGTCAATAAAGAATCCATGTTTTATTTTAGATATGTTTCTGTTGATGGGAAAAATTAATTCTATCTTTTAAGTAACCACTTTATTTAAATGTGGAATGTAATGCAAGTTTTATGATCAAATTATATAAAACTCTAAACCTGAAAAGATCTTTAATGTGTAATCTTGTAATAACTCAAGATTAAGTATGGTTTAAGGCTGGGGCCATATAGTTGGTATCATAGGTCGGTTTAGATAACTTTAGGAGTTATAATTCTATTAAATGATTATCCAAAAATATTTTTTTATGGTCAAATTGAAATGATATAGCATTTGAAGATTACCATGTTGATTCATCTAAGACATGTTTGTTCAGAATGGTTTTCCGTAGAGGGAATAGGGAAGCAGTGCTAGGAAGGAATACAAAAGGAAATAACCTTCCGAATTAGCATCCTGAGATGGTCAGAATTGGAACTGAACAGTTTGTTACAGTAATGGCGTTGTTGACTCAAGCGATAAATGGTGGTGGTCTCCATGCATGAGATCAGCCAGATCAACGGCAAAGGAACATGTCAGTGGTGAAACATTTCATGAGGAAACACCCCCCATCATTCAGAGGATCATCTGACCCTGTTCTAGCTGAAGGGTGGATTAAGGAAATGGATAAGATTTTCGATGTCATGGGGTGTTCAGACAATCAAAAGGTTAGTCTTGCTATTTACCGTATGGTGGGTGAGGCAGATCAGTGGTGGTCGATGGTTAGAAATATCAGGGAAGCTAATGAGATTGATGCTCTCGACTGGGATGAATTCAAAGGAATGTTTTTTGATAAGTATTTTCCTAAGGCTGTTGAACTTAGGATGGAAAACAAATTCCTGGAATTGAGGCAAGAGGATGACTCAGTGGCTGCCTATGAAGAAAGGTTCACTCAATTGGCAAGTTATGCTCCAATTTTTATCGGATACCTTGATAGTAAAATAAATCATTTTACTCAGGATTAATGAAAAATTATCGAATGGCATTGTCTTCTCATGAGTTCAAAAGTTATGAAAAGCTTGTTTGATGTGCTGAGAAGGTGGAAATGGATTTTTCCGATGATCAAGTGTTCTATAACAACCAGTAGAAGAAGATACCGAGGTGGCATGAGAAAGGAAATAATTCTTCATAAAGGTCTGATGAAAAGAGAACTAAGTTTCTAGTTTGTGATAAATATGGTAAAAGGCATCCTAGGGAATGTCTTCTAAATTTTGGAAACTGCTACTGATGCGGTAAGATGGGACATAAGGCTCGTGATTGCACTGAAAAAGATCAAGGTGATCGTAAGACCAAATTTTATTTACATTTATTAAAATGTTTTATGTGAAATGATATGGGTAACTTTGCAAATGAGTGTCCAACAAAGAGATCGAGTGATGGGAAGCAGTTAGACTACAAGAAGAATGGGGTGGTTAAATACTTTGCAACTACTCCAGCAGATGTCGGGCCGTCAAATGAAGTTGTATCAGGTACTTTGTTTGTTTTTTCATATTATACCAGTGTGTTGTTTGATTTGGGGTCTACACATTCATTCATCTATGAAACCTTTTCTAGTAAAATGGGAATACCTTCTCAAGAAATGAATCCTTAACATTTGGTAAAAACACCTGGGGGAAATGTTGAGGCAAAAAGAATTTATAAGAATCTTCATATCCTTATCCGTGGAAAGAACCTACTTGCAAACCATGTTTTATTACCTCTAGTAGAGTTTGATGTTTTCCTGGGTATAGATTGGCTCTCTATTTACTATGCTAAGATTGACTGTAGATCTAAAGAAGTTTCTTTTCAGAAATACATTCAGTTTGTGGACAATAATGAACCCTTAATGTTGATATTGTATCAAGAGGCCGAGAAACTTGTAAAAGATGGAAATGAATTTCACCTTGCACATATTATTGAAAACAAAGGAACTGTTCAGATTAATGATTTTCTAGTGGTAAATGAGTATCCTGATGTTTTTCCTGATGAGTTGTCTGGAATAATACCAGATCGGGAAGTTGAATTTTCTGATGACATAGTTCGTGATGCTAAGCCAATTTCAAAACCCCCTTATCTAATGCCTCAAATTGAACTTTTAGAGTTGAAGTAGCAATTGTATGATTTATTAGAGAATGGGTTCATTCGACCTAGCACATCATTGTGGGGTTCTCCTGTTTTATTTGTTATAAAGAAATATGGTTCAATGAGACATTGCATTGATTATAGAGCCTTGAATAACATCACTATTAAGAACAATTATCTTTTGCCACATATCGATGATTTGTTTGATCAGCTCCAAGGATATCAGTATTTTTCAAAGATTGACATGAGATCGGGGTACAATCAGATAAATGTAAATGAAGAATATATTTTGAAGACTGCGTTTCAAACAAGTTATGGCCATTATGAATTTATAATAATGCCTTTTTGGCTTACCAATGCACCTGCTATATTCATGGACATAATGAATAGAATTTTCCATGAGTTCTTAGATAAGTTTTTGGTGGTTTTCATTGATGATATTTTCGTGTTTTCTAAAAGTAAAGAAAAGCATGAAAGACATTTAAGGGTTATTTTTCAAACCTTAAAAGAAAAAAAATTTTATGGGAAATTCAGAAAGTGTGAGTTTTGGTTGCAACAAATTTAATTCCTTGGTCACATTATTTCTGATGATTGGATAACTATTGATCTTACAAAAACAAAGGTTGTTGAAGAATGGCCTAGACCCAGAAATGTAACTGAGATTCCTAGTTTCCTTGGTTTGGCCGGCTATTACCGAAGGTTTGTTAGAAAATTTTCACGGTTATCTAGTCCAATGACTAAGCTAACTCGGAAGGGTGTTATGTTTATCAGGACAAAAGAATGTGATGATTTTTAGCAGGAATTGAAAAGATGATTGGTGAATGCTCCAGTTTTGGAACTACCCTCCATGAATGAGGAGTTTTTTATATACAATATTATTTCATTGAAAGGAATTGGTTGCATCTTAATGCATAATAATCAGGTAATTGCTTATGCTTCACGACAGTGGAGAACTCATGATGTAAATTACCTTACACATGATTTATAATTAGCTGCAGTTATTTTCGCTTTAAAAATTTTGTGGCATCATTTGTATGGAGTAAAGTGTGAAATATATACTGATCAAAAAATTTTAAAGTACATATTCACTCAGAAATAATTTAACATGAGACAATGGATATGTCTAGAATTAATCAAGGATTATGATTGTAAAATTCATTACCATTCGAGAAAATCAAATAAAGTGGATGATGATTTGATTCGAAAAAATAATTCTTGATTAGCAATGTTGCATTTGGAACGTTATCCCTTGGTTAAGGATTTGATGAACATTGGAATAGTTATTTTTGGTGCAGGATTCCCTTCTTTTTAGTTTAAGGTATTAGTGAATCTTCTCTATCAGACAGAATTAAGCAAGCACAGAAGCAAGACAATGAGTTGCCGAAAATGGTATAGCTGGTTCAGAAGGGTATGTTTCCTGAATTCAACATTGATAATGATTGTGTTTTGATATTTGGGAAGAGATTTTGTGTGCCTAATGATTCATAGTTGAAGAATGAGTCGTTATTTGAGGCTCATAGTTCCCCGTTTTCAGTTCATCCTGGTAGTACTAAGATGTACAGGGATCTGCGGGAGTATTACTGGTGGGATGGAATGAAAAGGGATATTGATGATTTTACTCTGAAGTGTTTGACATTTCAACAGGTTAAGGAAAAGTGGCAGTTACCGAATGGGATGCTTCATCCTTTACCATAGCTAGAGTGGAAATGGGAAAATATATCCATGGACTTCGTTGTGGGATTGCCGAAGACACCTCGAGGTAATAATGAAATCTGGGTTATTGATGATCTCTTAACTAAATCTGCT
This sequence comes from Viscum album, assembly GCA_963277665.1. Classification (NCBI taxonomy): domain Eukaryota; kingdom Viridiplantae; phylum Streptophyta; class Magnoliopsida; order Santalales; family Viscaceae; genus Viscum; species Viscum album. The sequence continues at coordinate 1,929,293,928 of OY728127.1, read as the reverse complement.
CATTTCCTTGATATACGAGATAATTTTTCCCTAGATCAACTTTCCCATTTGTATATTAAATAGATAGTCAGGTTACATGGAGTTCCTCTCTTCATTGTATCTGATCGTGATCCCATGTTTACTTCTATCTTTTGGAAAGGACTTCAGAATTCGTTGGGTACTGAATTAAATTTTAGTACAGCTTTTCATCCTCAGTCATATGGGCAGTCAGAATGAAAAATTCAGACTTTGGAAGATATTCTACGTGCTTGTTTGATGGATTATCAGGGAAGTTGGTACCGACATCTTTCTTTGGTTGAAATTTTATATAATAACAGTTTTAATTCCAGTATAGAGATAGGACCATTTGAGGCGTTATATGGGAAGCGGTGTCGAACTCCATCTTTCTGGGATGTAGTGGGATAAAGGAAGATGATGGGATCAGAATTGGTAGAATAGTTGGCAGAAAAATTTCAGCTGATACAGAAACACATGAGAACAACTCAGAGCAGGCAGAAGAGTTTTGCGGACAATAGGAGGAAGGATCTCTCTTTTGTGGTAGGTGATCATCTTTTTCTCAAAGTATCACCATGGAAATGTGCGATGTGATTTGGTAAGAAAGGAAAACTGAGTCAAAGGTTCATTAGACCATATGAAATTCTAGAGAGAGTTAGATCAGTTGCATACCGAGTGACTTTACCTCCAAGTTTATCTCAGGTACACAATGTTTTTCATGTTTCGATGTTGAGAAATTATATGCCAGATCCATCTCATGTTTTGAGTCCAGAGGTAGTTCAGTTGGAAGAGAATCTATCTTATGAGGAACAACCAGTTCAGATTCTTGATCACATGGAGAAAGTGTTGTGGAATAAGGTGATTCATAAAGTAATGGTTTTTTGAAAAAACCACATGATTGAAGAGGCAACATGGGAATCTGAAAATGCAATGAGGGATAAATGCCCCCACTTATTCGATATGTAAATAAATTGTGGGGACAAAATTTTATAAAGGGGGGAAGGATGTAACATCCCATGTAAGTAATGAATAATATATATTTTTATCTATGTCTATTAATGAATTAGATAGTGCTTTAGAGGCTTAAAATGAGAATAAATCTAATCTTAAGCATGGAATACACTAATATTTTTAAAACATTGTTTTACTACCGTTTGATGGAAAACCATTTTTAAATTAAACTTTTGACATTTTTATAAGCCATATTTTTCAAAATAAACATATTCTTTATGATTGGGACATTGAAATTTATATTGGATAAAATTTTGGTATTTTTCTGACAATATTCAATTTTTAATGAGTAGTGAAAAAATATTGCATTTAACATCAAAACTTCTTTTTAATATAATTTAATTATATGGATAGATTATATTTTTAATTGGTATTAAAGTGTGATTTGAATATATTTTTACCATTTAATACGATGGGGGTCATTAGGAATAATTTCACTTTGGAATTGGGCATAAATTAATGCCAAACTTATCGTAGTAATTATTTCAAAAAAACACGCTATTTGTTTTGACAACGGGATTTATTTTTAAATTAATTATTGATATTTATTTTTTTGGAATATGGTAAAATGAATTACATATTTGGAATCATAATGTCCAAATTATGTAATCAAGTGACTTTTTTTTGACATTATGAATAGTAACGACCGTAATTATCTTTAATTGTCTTGATTAATCAGTAATCGGGTAGTTAAGGATAAAAAAATAATATCATAATAATAAAAAATGACACCAACATGTGTCCTAAATCTACTGGTTGTCTCATTTCCGACCATTGGATGCCTTGTGCCAATCTTGGGGTCCCCATGGAATCACTTTTGTGGGAAAGTGACTTTTTATCTTTTTATTTTTTTAAAGAAAGTAAATATAACAAAGAATGTATCACCATAGTAAAACATTTTTTATTTTTCCTGAATAGATGATATTATGTACTATAAATATTCATTGGAATTCTAAACAGATTTCCTACATCATAATATTTTTTTCATAATTTTTCGACATTAAATAAATTAAATTATTTATGACATCATGATGATACAATGATTACCTCATTAATAAAGTATTTAAATAAAATGAAAATATAATGCTAAAACTAGAACATAAACTTGTCAAAGACCTATTGTATGAGTATATTTTGAACGCTTATCACCTTATCCTCATAATACATCAATTTGAGACCTTTAAAATTCTAAACTCATTTGAAAATAATGTAACATTTTGTAACTTTCCAAGAGTGCCCCTCCTCTCCTCTTATAAAAGGCCCCCACCTCTACCTTCTTACTCACACATCTAAAGCCTTTGGATAGGGAAAAACCTGTTCCTTTTGTCTCTACACATCCCTATATAACTCTTAGAAGCCTCACTTTGGGCATAAGTCTTAACAAGGAAGCCTTTGAGCTCAAATCAAAAAGAGTTACCCGATTTAAAGGTAGTGTCTTCTCTTGTGTTCTTATGTTTTATTTTTCTTATCCAACCCCCTAAACTCTTTTTATCCCTTTCTATTATAACAAAACCAGTATTTTAAATATACTAGGATGTTTTTAAAATAATTATTCGAGCTACACTTACAAACACTTACATCTAATGGTTAAAGAACATATTGTTTATGTGGATGGAGAATTTCTGCCTCATGAAATGATGATTTTTCAACACTCATATAACATCTTCAAAGGTTGCCATTAAGATGTCACTATATTTATATATTATATATTATATGATTATGTTTTTCTTAAGATTCTGTATTTTTCATTTATGGAATACCTTTATGGTTACCATTATGGGTAACGCGATATCTTCATTATAGAAAGTGCGGACTACCGCCCCCTCAAAGTGATTTGATTCGTTAATGCCATATATGGGATGAATAAAGGATTTAATTAATGATATTATGTATGATATTATACTGTAATTATAATATACCTTTATTTCATTATGATTCCATTCCATAAAATATGAAATAGAAATGAAAGTATCGTTCATGCGTACGTACGACTTACCGTCTCCACGAACGGTGCATTTCATTTCTTACCTCTAAATGATTATGTAATATTATAAATGAATGTATATACTGGATATATATGATATATATGATATCTAAATCAGGAATATAATTTTGTATATAGTGGATATTTTACCACATGAACAACTCGTAATTATGAAGAGTTTAATTTTGACTCAAGTACCAATGATCTACAAAATGACCATTATTAACTTAAATAACTACATAGTGTTCATAACATGGTTATAAGTGATATAAAAGGAATAATGAACTTGAAAAAGTAGCTTAAGTAAGTAGAAATTAACTCATGGTTATTACTCAGGAGATTAAAGAGCGATTGAGTCAAGTCGGACCCGAGGTATGGGACTACGTCTCAATCTCCTTTCATTGAGGAATTTTTTGTTTTATACAAAACCTTCTTTTATATGGTGTATAAACCACTTTGACATTTATGTTTATACAGAAGGAATATTTTTTATTCGAAGCCTTTTACTGAACGTCAAAAGGGAATTTTTTTGTCATATGTATGAGGCGACAACAACTTCTCTGCCGCCGTGACCATTATTTGAGTTTCGACTTCCTCTACAAGCCATACTTTTTTAAAAGAAAAATAAATACCATTTTTAACTTTTCTTTTATATTGATATTGAAAATGCCTTTCATAATATTTTTATACCAATGTGTTGTATTGATATCTTGTGATTGAAAAGTGGAAATGTTATGTTTCCTTTATGCATGTTTTATGTGATACGATTATGTTATGGTTATTGGGAATTGTTATGAAGATGGGTGGTTCCGTGATAAACTAAGGGCGGGTGAGCCCGATAATGAACTCCAATGCATTGGGTAATGCGAAGGAGTTAAACGTTAAGGTTTCTCCGAAGAGATTTAGGGAATATACTGTGATGGGTATTCCAAACATAACCAAGAGGGTTACTCCCTACGTAAGAATGTTATTAATGCCTCAAGTTACCTTTCTGTCTTATGATTTCTATGATTTATTCATGATTTGACGAGGTATGTTAAAGTGATTATGTTTTATGAGTAATGTATGATTTCATTGATTATTATGTATTCATGTACTCATGTGTCCTTTCCATATTTTCAAATCCCTTACTGAGCTTTTTATGCTCATCCCATGTTTTTGAAATGATTTTCACCGGTGAAGGGAAAGGTACATGATTTGATGATAGTGTCAAGGAAGTGTCAAGAAAGAATCCATGTTTTATTTTAGATATGTTTTCGTTGTTGGAAAAAATTAATTCTGTCTTTTATGTAACAACATTATTTAAATGTTGAATGTAATGCAAGTTTTATGATCTAATTCTCTAAAACTATAAACCTGAAAAGATCTTTAATGTTTAATCTTGTAATAACTCAATATTAAGTATGGTTTGGGGATGGGGCCTTATAATATACACCATATAATAGAGAATTGGTGAATAAAAATAATGAAGTCTCATGGAAATGTTAATTGAGATGAAATCCCATATAAAGACGGTGTCCTTATATTAACGATAAATCAATTACATAATTATATGTGGAAAATAATAACACACTCAGTATATGTGGATATTATATTTGAAACAATCATAGGTCATTCACACATATTTATAACATGACATACTCATGAAGTATATGTTTAACCCTAAGGGATGAAATTGGGTCAAGAAGTTACCATACAGAAATTCGACAGCCTAATGACATCACATTAAAATTAAGAAAAATAATTTTATGAGAGATAAAAGGGTATCTCCAAAGGTGTATATAATATTTACATAATAAAGGATATTAAAAAAAATATCCCATATTTAGAAGATGTAAATTAAAAGACATAACAAAAAGAAGTCTTTTGAAAAGTGGAGGGTGAATGGTTCCCATAACGATTTGGTAACATATGAAAAATTCACCATATGAAAAAAGGATCATAAAATTAAAATTTAATTAACCATAAATTAATGTATATTACACAATGAATACAATTATGGTCTATAAATACACCACACAAAAACATATAGTCGCAATATAGCATGAATGTAACAGGAATAAGATTTGAGATGAAAACCCCTTACCACATTGTAATCAAATGAATCATATGAATATAAGTTAATAAACACCAATTGAATCAAATAATATGATTAATATAAATAGAATCATGATAATATATATCAAATTCCTTTTCAAAATATGACACATGCAATAAATTATTGGCGATCAATGGAAATCTCACGAAATTAAAAGTGGGATAAGAAACCCTTTACCCCGTGTCTGAATTGACCCTTTCAAAAAGATTTAAATTATACTTTATTAAGGACCTTTTTAATGTTTATAATTCCATTTAAATAACTTATAACCATGTTATAACAATTATTTAATCATAAAAGTAAATAATGGTCGTTTTGTCGATATTGGGTATTTGTGTCAAAAACGGACATCTTATAATAACATGTTGTTCATGTGGTCAAAAATTCATTATATCCTGATTGATATTAATTATTTAGATATCATTTATATAATTTATATACATGTATTTATAATAGTACATAACATTTGGAGATAAGAAATGAAATGCATCATTCATGGAGACAGTAATCCATAAGAACGCAAGAAATCTATTTCTATTTCGTATTTTAATTGAATTGAAAAATAATTATAAAAAATTATATTATTATTCCAGTATAATATAATATATTATTGAATTAACTCTATCCTTCGTATGTTCCACACAAGGCATGAACGGGTAATATAACTTTTAGGGGGTGATAGTCTGCCCATCCTCAAATGAGATTATCTTATTTACCCACTATGGAAACCATAATGGTATACTATAAATCAAAAATACAGAAACATATAAAAAATATATATATATAATATATATATAATAGATAAATATTCTTCCATAAAAATGGCCACCATTACAGGCGGTTGGAGATTATTGAACAATCATCATTTCATGAGACAGTAGTTCGTTTTCCACAGAAGCATTATGTTCTTTACCCATTATACAGAGTTGTCTGTAAGTGTATCTGAAATCATTCTCATTAAAACAACCTAGTATACTGAGGATACTAGTGTTGCTATTAAATAAAGTAATAAAAGAGTTTAGGCCGTTGGAGATATAAAATTAAACAAAATAAAACAAATTAATTTAAGAGAAACATTTAGCTTTAATTAGGGTAACTCCCTTTGGATTTAACCAAAAAAACATATTGATGTCCTTTATGCTGAAGGTAAAGCATATAAAAGGAGGAGAAGTATGTAGGGAGCTTTATTGGTCAGAGTTTGGTTAATCCAAGGGGCTTGAGAGGTGTGAGGAATGGGTTAGAGGTCAGTGCTTTTTATTTTCCTGAGATGTTACATCCTTCCCTGCTTTTGGAAATTGTGTCCTCGCAATTTTAATATTGTGATGATAAACTTAATTGATAGACCTGCTTTGAAAAAAGTGTAAATAAAACTATCACTTTAAAAGAAATAAAGATATGAAAAAAGGTCACCCGAGATAACCCATACTAGGAAACCATGAATACATGGATATAGAAGAGAAACAAAGTGTCAAGATCTAATGAAGAGTGATAGAAAACATGATTAGGATAAAGTTAACAACCAAAAAACATCAAATTTTTTATCGGTTAAATGGTCATTGTCTTCCTAGTAGGATAAGTAAACAGAAAACATTTTGGTGTTAAGTTAGTTTTTGTACAGTATAAGAATTTATTTATGATCCTAACTAAGAACATAATGACACATACTTAAATGTCAAGTAGAATTTCATCCTTTTCAAAATTTCTTCCACAATTTTTTCTTTACTAACAATTATTAGAATTCAAGTTGACTAGGACACATCAATAGTGAAAAAATCATCTTCTAGAGAATAAAATGATCCACAAAAATATGAACCATATATTTAACCAATCAATATATATTATCCAAAACCATAATTGGTTAGTATGAGATCATACAATTATTAAAAGGATAATCCTTTATAAAGATAAATACTACTCTTAATCGAAAAAATCTAACAAAAGTACCAAACATTCAAGAATTAGCATTCAATATACAATTGTTCTTAAAATACATCAAAATAATAATAACTAATTTTGAACCCCAAAACAAAAAATGATTCATATCACATATTCTTCCACAGTAATTTTTAATATTTATCTTTAAAAACATATACTACTCTTATAGTCTCATACTGAAGTGTAATTTACCAAATCACATATTCTCTACGATAGATTAATCATTTCCATAAACTACCCAAATCTCCTAATTCCACAATAATGAAATATATTCTTCCAAAATATTATTTCAACCATTACTCCAAAAATTAAATCCTAAGGTATTCTATTTTCCATAGGCATTTAGTGTTCCCAAAAGAGAGAATGTCTTACAAAATAACCATTATCACTTAATCACAAAATCAATTTCTTAGACTATGTATGTCCATTTGATAAAACATATAATCCCAAATAATCATATTATTGATCCATAAAATCATTTAACTAAATATATTTATTCGAGCTTTCTAGGGACTTCATGTAGTCTATAGATAATCTATAAATCCTAATTGCATATTGGTTGTGGGTTCGATTCCTACATCATTGTCCGACATGACGGGATGTAACATAGTCAACATGTTCTCCTTTTTCAAAATCTCTATAACTTCATAACATTCATAAAATAGTGTCATGTTCCTAAAAAACAACCATAACATATTATTTACTCAATGGTTATCTAATACCCTTAATTTTTCACCCCTAAATGTAATAATAATTTATCACCTCTAAAATAACTATGACTCGTTCTAATATGATAACCATTATGGTAATGTAACTAATCCTTAAATTGAAAAAAAAATTCTATTTTTATCTAAACAGATCTTTGATACCTGCAATAATTACCCGACCATTAATAGTTCATAATCTGTAGTTAAATCAATAATTCACATAAAAGATCTTTTAAGGTATATAGTATAAAAGTATTATGCCACAACTATTACAAAGAAGCTTGAATATTACATGTAGACACTACTACATAGTATCCATTATGTTTATAAAATATAATCTCTTAAAAAGAGACATGTTCAGTTCCATGTTTTAGAAATCATGACATTTCCATGATAACATCATTGTTCATATTCCTCTTAATGTTAGGTGAAAAACATTTCAAAAACATGGTTGAGAAAAAATCTCAGTAAGGGATACACAAGGAAGGAAAACTATTAAATTTTCAAAACAATATGTATGACATGAATTCATTATAGTAAGTAATACATTTTACCTATTCAAATTAGTAAATACTCTTCTCCTTAAAAAGTTAATTTCCTACACTGTTGACTCCAAAAGATTACCATAAAAACCATAGAAATCACACATAACATATATAGATAACATTGGACATAATCATTCATAAATGGAATAACCATACGGTCTACTTCCACAAATATTACTAAATGGAACATCTAAACGACTGACTTCCATAACCAACGCATTTGAGGTTATATCTTAACCACTCACCCTTGTTTTTCATAGCAACAACCGTCATTTGGTTTATCACGTAAACTCCAATAAAATATCCAAGTACCATTATAAAATCATATCACATAAATTTTTCAAATATAAACATTTCATTAATAACATTTCCACATTAAAATTAAAATATATCATTTCAAGATGTTGACATAATCAATACTTAATCAGACCATTTTCAAAACCATTTGAATCATTTAATAAATATATTTTGGAATAAGTGTGTCACATATCACATTAAAGCTATCAAATGACTAAAAATTAAATTTTTATTTTATTTTTAAAAACACTTTTTGGCTATGTGAGAACTGAATAAGAAATAAAATGTTAGGCAACATGTCCAAGGGGATCCACAATTGAAGACACTATCCAGAAAAAACCAAACAAACAAAAAAATAAAACACACAACATGCAGGAGATTAACATCATTAGAGCCTTTGAATGAGGATGACAGAGCTACCGTGGACAATACAATCAATCAAAAACACTGAAGAGTTCCTCCTTCAAAGCCACCTACACCATCCAATAAATCATGAAATTCATCAAACATGACTAAATTGGAGTCATGCACGATTGAGAAAGACACATTGGTAGTGTAAACCATGAACATACAAAAAAATCTAGGCGTAGGAACCATGACAACCACTGAAACCACAAACTAATGTCGGCTGAACAACTGTTGTCTGTGTATGCGCCTTTGAGTGATCAAAACTAAGACATCCCATGAAAGAAATGCGTCGATCCAGTGAAAAAGATGATGCCAAAGTACTCCACAGTGAGTCTGAAAAATCACTTCAAAGAGAGATATGGAGGGGTCTGGCAGGGCATCATCGACAGAGAGTGGGAGGCTGTGAGGATGCTTCCTTCTGGTGACTATGAGCTAGCCGTCGATGACAACGGACTCGCTGTGATGAGAGCCGGGGGTGGAGACATAAATTGGCTGGTCCCATAAAAAACTGTACTTTGAGATGTCAGAATTTATGGTGACTCATGCTATGGGGATTGGGAGGGCAATGTGGCGTCAGACCCAGGAGGCCAACTCATAGTGGTGGGATCTAGGACGTTGACGGAAACCGGATGGACTCCTCATGGTTGGGGGATCTGGGAGGGCGACGATGTTGAAGACTGTAAAAGAATTAATGTTTTAATAAATTAATTTTAATATAAATAAATAATAAAATACATTTTTAAATAATGGACATTAATGGGAATTATTTAGATGAATGATTCATTAAATATTTTAAAATGATGTTTTAGTTAAAGAGTCTTGTAACAAGAGAGAAACCCTTGACTAAACATAATTTAATAATAGAATAAATAAAAACATATAATATGATGATAATAAGGATATTCATGATATAAAATTACAAAGGGAATTATATACACCATATAAATGTGAATTGGTGCATAACAACAATGATGTCTCATGTAAATGTATATTGAGATAAAATCCCTTATAAATACGATATCCTTATATTAATGATTAATAAATTACATAATTATGAGGGAAAAAAAGAGAAAACAGTTAATATAAGTGGATATTAAGTGTGAAACGATCATATTTCATTCAAACATATATATAACAATACTTAATCAAGTAGTTTAAGATTTACACAAAGAATTAAAATTTTGTTAAGTAGTTCCCTTACAGAAATTTGACAGCCTAGGAAGGACACATTAAAATGAAGAAAAATTATTTTATGAGATTGAAAAGGGCATCTCAACACTTAGACATAATTTATAAATATTTTAGAATATATAAGTCCATATCTAAACATTAGAATATGTAAATTAAAAGACAAAAACAAATCTTTAAAAAAGAAGAGGGAGAAAGAATCCCTTAACTATTTGGTAACTTATGAAACATTCCCCATATGAAAGAAGGATCATAAAATGAAGATTTCATTACCCATATTTTATTGTATATTACACAACAAATATAATTATGTTTTGTACATACACCACACAAAATTAAATAGTCGCAATATAGCATGAACATCACGAGAATAACAATTTAGATGAAAACTACTTACCACATTGTAATCCAACAAATCATATAAACTAAAGTTAATAAACACCATTTCAATCATAGAATACCATTAATATAAAGAGAATCATAATAATATATTTCACATGATAGTAAAAAATACACCACATGCAATAAATATTTGGCGAACATTGGAAATCTCACAGAATTTAATGTTAGATAAGAAATCCCTTACCTCGTGTTCGAGTAGACTCGTTTGTTCTTTAATATCCGTAATAATAAAATAATGTTAATTTATACATACTTGTGAAACTTTTTCAGGTTTATCATTCCTTTCAAATAACTTATTACCTTGTTAGAAAATTTATGTTATCATTTATGATTATAATGGTCATTTTGTTGATATTTGGTACATGAGTCAAAAATGGACTTCTCAAAATAACATATTGTTCATGTGATCAAAATTTCATTATAAAAAGAATTATATTCATGATTTAGATATCATATATAACATATATATACTGTATATACATGTATTTATAATAGTATATAACATTTAGAGATATGAAATGAAATGCACCATTCCTGGAGATAGTAAGTCGTACGTACGCATTTACGCTACTTCCCTTTTTATTTTGTACTGTAATGGTATTGAAAATTAATAATAGATAAGTATATTAAAAATAAATAATAATATAATATATATTTTCATAATATATACCCTCTATGTGTTTCACATAAGTAATAAACGTGTCATATCACATTGAGGGGGTGGTAGTCCGCACATCCTCAAATGAGATAATCGTATTTATCCACGATGGAAACCAACAAGGTATTCTATAAATTTACATTAAAAAGAATAGAAGCAATTTAAATATAATATATATCATATATATACAATTATATCACAATTTACACCATGAGAGGTGTAAATATAATATATATCATATATATATGATATTTATAAAGTTTTTATCATTATTTAAATTATTTATCCTTAATCATTGTTATTTTTATTAAAATAATAAATCCCAACATGCAAGGAAAACAATGTGGTTATTAACCAAAACATTACTCTATCATTGAGTTATTAAAATAAAGTTAATAAAATTTCATAAATTAATATATTTTTTTGTATTATATATATAATTATGGTTCTATAAGATATTTAAATTAAACTTACAATTTTAATTTCGTATTTTCATTCTTGTATGGAAGAAGATGATATTTATATTAATGGATTCATTTCACACATTTAGTTTCCTATGAGGAAATTCCATATTAAACATAGTTATTTAATAAAGTGTATATAATTCTCATTCATGCATTTTTTAATTTGTATCCTTCTATTTATAGGTATTTACATATACATTTTAGGAACTCTCTTTCTGGATTAATATAGTTAAAATGTTACCATATTAGTATGCTATTTTTCTCAATTTTCCTTCATTAATTCATATATTATGTCATGAAGAAAATATTATTTTTGAAGAGTATATATATCACATTTAAAATATAATATCAATAATTTAATTATTATCATTATGTTTTATGTTTTATTTTATGTAATTCTGTTAGAGGGAATGTAACTAATGGATACTAATGTCGTAATTGTTTTATGGTATCATCTCATAGTTTATCAGGATTTTTTGTATTATTCTTGAGATGGTTAAATATCATAATCCACTTGTAAATAAACTAATGTGTTATATTTTACTATAATTTTTTCATGATATTACTTTTTTATTTATATTACTCTCTCTATATAGATTATATTTAAAATATTGTTATAATATAAATTGACTTTAGTTATCACCTTGGTCATAAAAACATTTTTCTTCCATATCCATGTATTGTGAAAATGTTTTCAAATGTTCTTTTAATTTAACAAATAGATTTTTTAAATACATTATTACCCATGATATAAATTTAATGAAATTATCAAAATGAATCACCATGTTGTTTTATAAAAACTCATTTAGTTTTTATCAGAAATATGAATAGAATATTGGTTTTAACACATACTACAGAAACCATATTTTCCCCCTTTATGACCCTTATTTTTTTAAAAATAATTATATAATTTATAATGGTTATTTTCATTAATCATTATTTTCAAAATGGTTTACGTTATTAAATGAGTTTTTCAAATTTGAAATGATTTTCCTGAAGGAGAAACTATAGGATATATTTCATTAAAAATAATTTTACATATATTATGTCTTTCAATGATGTTATATATAATTTATTAAAGATATTATTAAAGGGTAATTTTTTTTATTTCAATTAATTACACTTGTTTATGATGAATATATTTTTATGAATCCCTTTTCACTTTATGTATTTGGAATTCATAAATGATTTATGATCATGTAGAACAAAAATGAATGGATTATATGATGATTGGGACCTTATCAACATATAATTACATGGTAAATGATTAATGTTATATGAAATAAAATGTTTGAAAGAGTTTGTCCAAAGACTGATACAATGTAGTACATTAGAGGTTATCTAATGCTCAAAACAATAGGGTACATAATATTCTATAATAAGGATGAAACATGAGGGTGTAAGGGAGTTTATTTCATGACCAAAACATCTAGGTTAGAATGAGGATATCCAATTGAAGAACAAGGTAAATGGGAGATTATCCAAATCCTATAATGTTATGAATATCATGGTATATATATTTTGATAAGATTCTTATACTTTCTTATATTCCACAATTCCATGACCTATTCCAATCATATTCTCTCATATCACATATTATTTTATTCCTTTATGATTAATTTCTTTTGAACATACATGTTTTCATAAATGTATCAAGATTATAATATTTAATATCATGTTTTTGGTTTTGAAGTGTTATTACCTTGTTATCATATGCTAATGATCATGTCTTGCTTATGTGATCATTATTATCGAACATTATTACACATACTAATAATATATTTTCACCCTTTTTTATGATTCATTTCCATACATTATTATAAATACTTTTAATTAGGGAATGTTTGTGAAGAGGGAAAAATTGGAATATCATTATTATAGAAGTTTAAGACCATATAACAATTAAAAAGTCTATGTGTATAGTATCCATGAACAATAAACAACAAATTTCATTAGGAGTTCATTACTGTAATGTATTAAATATTCATATATAAAAGTGTAATACCATTTTATTAAATATTTGGTTGATATAGATATGTTGTGTATTTTTTCTATTTAAGGAACATGGAAAAAATTACATGACACATTATTTAATTTTATAATCATTTATAATTTTATAAATGATGATAAATATTTATCATTATAGGGAAATGTGTTCCATAAATAATTTTCAAAAAATTGTAATCTAAATAATAATACCAAAATAGTTTAATATGTTCTATTGAATATGGTTAAATGTTATTAAATATCATTACTAATCAATTTAGTAAAAACCTTGGATGGAATAAAAGATGGGTGGTGTTTTGAATCAAAACGATCATTTAAATTATCTATAATGAGGATAAATTTTATTCCAATTTTTATGTATTCAAAATGTATATACCATGTGATCATGAATAAGGGTGATAAATCATTACTTTCTAAAATGTGGGTTAAAATTCTTATCCATGTTGTGATTAACATCATTAAAAAAGATTATTTTGGCCTTAAAAATAATTCATGAATTGTTATTATATTTATCTTATATTATGATGAAATAAAGGTTCCTAATAACCTAGTATACATACCGTCAATACCAGATATTAAGAATATAATTTTGTATAATTATCATAAATAATCATTCTTAATTTTTTCTTGATGTATTAAAATTTAAATAGTTTTGAAAGAGTGTTTTTGGTGGGAAAACATAAAGAGTTATATTGAGGATTTTTTATTATTGTTATAGGTATATTATTATATTAGGGAGGATATATAGAAATCCATGGTCCTTTTTTACAATAGTTATACATACCAAAATGGAAATGTGAAAATATCATTATAAATTTCAATGTCATAATAGTTAAAATATCTAATGTTCATAACAAAATTTGTGTTATTATCTCCCACCTTAAAACATGGTAGACCTTCATTTATACCTGATTAGATTTTAATATTTATTATTTTTGTAGGATATAAATTATTTATGATGTGAGGCTATATGAGGTAACACATTATACATTATAGAATTTTATTTTCCTATTTACCTCGATGTAAAATTGATGCCTTAAACAAGATACAGAAATAGAGTTGTGTTTAAATAATGATTGTCATCCTATAATATATGTTCAATACGGGGGTAACATTAATGAACTATATATTTTCATATATCATTTAATTTATATTTAAATGATAGTGATTACAACACCTTTATATAGTTATTTATTCTTATAAAAATAGATTTCACTCGATTATTTAGGTGGATCGTAATAAGCCACTATATGGAATGAAGTATAGAACACCAAAATACTAGGATAAACATAGAGAATAATATATAATGGGACCAATTCGAGTTGATAAAATGATATATAAGATTATATCTATTTAATTGCACATAGATCCAAGTAAAATTTGATAAAGAGTTACATTGATAATTATTATCTAAATATCGAATGGGATGTTCCTAAAATGGTTTTCATAGGAATTTATCAGTAGAAGAATGTTATGATGTTTTAAAATAATGGAAATCTGAAAACATGGTATATTGATTCATTTTAGATTCATGATTGAGTATGAATAACCATATATTTCTTGTGATAAGGGATGATTACTCTAGTGATAAGGGATTCCACTACTATAAAATGAAGAGTCTAGCCAGAAGCTTGCTCGGAATGTAAACACATTGAATCTAAGACCATATATATTATTAATGAATACCCTCTATTGTGTATGGGGGTATTGAGGGTTCTGGGGCACAGATAGGAAAGGCTTGACTGGAATGCATTTTGAGAAGTAGAATGAAAACTAAGTATGATATTTAAGAATAATATTAGGAAATTATATTTTTTACTTTGGGTTTATTTCCTTCTTTTCCCATTCTCTCATTAGTTCCTATATTTTTTGAATGTAAAATAATATTTTGTCATTATAAGTCCTACAAAAAATGTCTATACTATCTAATGTCAATATAAGAGCCATAATTTTTGGTAGAAGAATAGGAACATAAGGTTGTGATGAAACAGATATATCACATCTTTATTTTACATTAGTGCTACAATTTAATGAATGAAATTAAATTTAATGTGGTATAATATATCACCCGTAGATTATGATCCTTTTCAATTGAAATAAACATAATGTATTTAATATATTTATTTATAGATAACTTCATGTCTATATGAATTACGATACTATAAACCATTATATCGTATCTGTTATATAGGTCAAAATGAATAGTAATCAACATAAGATGAAAATTATTTATAATTGGTTAAATATTTTTAAAATAAATTGTTACTAAATTGTTATAAATGTAATTTTAAACATCAAAAATAAATAATAATCTTTGTTGATGAGAAAATATTTATGAAAATAAAATTGAATTACTGAAAAATGAATTTCTTATTTCCTAATTTTTATCAAAAAATTATATGGGTACAAAATTTATATATAAACTATAATGTGGTTAACAAATTCCATAAAAAATATTTAATGTCTACGGTATAGTTGTAAAATGTAAGAATTAATATTTCATGGTTTGTTTATGATTGATGTCATGATTGATGTCATGTCTGTTGTATGATACCAGTCCATTTGTTATTTTTAAACCTTGGGAGATTACATTATCCCACCATTAATAAATCTTCTCAACATAATTTTAACATGATTTAGGTAATAAATATTTTTAAATTAGAATATTCCTTTTTTAAAATCCTATATTTTAGAAAAGGTTAATAAAAATTCTCTTATAAAATAGGAATATTGAAAAAAAAAGTTAATTTGAAGAAATGAATACTAAGATATAAAATACGGGTTATTTACATTGAACTGAAAATATGGGTACATAAGAAATAATAATGTCCATATAATTATTGATCGTGACATAAAATATTATTCATAAGAAATTTAGTATTCATGTAAAATTTATGACCACTAGACCCTAAATCAGTGATGTGTCAGTAATCCCATTAATTTTACAGAAATGAATTTAAAAGCAGTGAATTTTGGTATCAAGATCATTTTACAATAGATATGGAATATTTTTTCTTATAGACTCTGATAATATATAAATATACATAATGGAAAAATATAATTTTATCCTTTAATTAATTACTAGGAAAATATTTTTTTTCTCCAAATAATTAGTATGTAGGAGGAATTATTCATTCATAAATAATGAAAATCGACTTCTCTCATATTAAATAATCGATAAAATGTTAAATCATATTCATATTTTCAATATATATTATACAATAATTATGTAGTTCTCCATTTCATCACCCCTTCACATCCAAGATTTGACAATGTTAGAAGAGATAATCTGACCTCCTCGAGTCCCACCTCTTGTAGTTCATAAGATTTTGTCTTAGATGAATGCTATAAATGTATCACATATGAGAAGAAGTACCATATAAAATATAAATAATAATGAAATATTATATAAATAAATGACATAAATTTCCATTAAAAAATATAAAACAAATAACAACAAACAATTATATTATACATGTATAAATAAAAATTGTATATGTAAAAGTATCGATAGTAAATCCCTTAATGTATATATGATGAATGTAGAAAATAATAATCCAATGATGTAAGCTACTAATGTCCAGTATGGTCTATATAGTCCACCTGAAACCTTAAAATAGTGTATATACACAAGGATAACATACATCTATGCAAAGTAAGAGAACCAAATTCACTCATCCACATGTGAAAAGAGAATATTAATGTATCCTCGAGAAAAACAGAGAACCAAAAATCTATTATAGAGGTATACATACTAAACCCTTCCTCACAAAGAATAAATTACCAAATAAAACGTCAAAATAGTTAAACATAATTCTGAGAATATAGATAACGGTTACAGTACACTTCATTCCATCTAAGTTTCTTCTCTCTTTCACCCATGATGAACATCCTCGTATTCAATCATATTACATTTAACATAAAGACCTATCACATCACATAAATCACATAGAAACCCGTAAAATAAAATAAAATCACATATAATAACCAACATAGTAGGGTTTCATGATGATGATTGAGATCAACCTTATTCCCTCCTCTTATCATCAATTACACCCACTGTAAGCCATATTATCGCCTATCCCTATAATAAATCCATCTGAAAACATCTAATGAAATCACATTTAGATAGTGACACATTTGACATCTGTACATCACAACCCATTCTAGTCACCAACACATAGAGGATGGATTGAGGACAAGTGTGTATCCAACAATCAATCCTCTCACTTAAATTTTGTGTAAAGTACCTTCTAATATATATATATTCATATAGATATGTGTGTAAGTAGATAATTCTCAATGTTGGTAGGGTACTTGCAGATGTCAACTAGAATATAAAACTTCATATATATAATATCAATCACTCAATTTCAATCATATGGGATTAAAAAGAGCGTATCGCCCCACTGACGATATGTACAAACTTTAATGGTCAATTTAAATCCACAAAACCACATAAAAATCCATATGAATCAAACAATAAACCATTTCAATGAAATTAAATTTCTTATTTATCCATTATAAATGGATTTAAATTAATAAAACATGTTTTCTATAAAATTTCCATCACATTAATTTAGAAATCACAACTTACCAATTATGAATCAAATGATAATAAGACTTATTTTTATTTTACAAGAACCATTTTAATTCAAATACAAATTGGGAAACTGGAGTATAACATTATAAAACATTAAAAACTACTCATTATCGCAATACCCACATCCACTTACATCTTCCACGAAATTGAAAACACATTCACAGCCTTACTAGACAACCACACCACAAACACAGTCTATACACCACTTCACTATGGCATCCTAACATTACCACTTCCATGAATCACATCCTCACAACAGAGCCTAAACAACCTTCTTCTACATAAAAATATCATTTTACATATTAGGAATAAGAATTTTATTCAACTAAAATTCCTTATATATTGGCATTATCACACAATTTAAAATATGATGTCGCATCCAATTAAATAACAATGTATATGAAATTATAGACATAACTTTAATGTTATTTGAATTATAAATGAATTTTTATTCAAAAAAACTTCTTAACTTCGTATGAATGGTCTCCCAATGACCATAATTGTTTTCTACTAACATTTTTTCATTACAACAACAAAATACGAAACCATAAAAAAAAATAAAAAATTTCTTGAAATACAATTCACATTATTATATTATTTTAACCAATTCAATTTTAATTTCAAATTTATATGCACCTATTTTCTCAGTGATAAAAAGTACCCATTACCTTAAGACTCACAAAATAGTTGGAATTATGGAATTCCGATTAATAATATTGAAGGTTTACATAATTTGATGCACTAGAAATATAGGGCACATTCAATAGTGTGAACCACCTATGGGGAACTTGATCCAAATGTAGAGACAAGGACCCAAAACAGTATGGGATGAAATACTAGGAACCTTTTATTATTAGAGATATTAATCCCGAAGGAATGATGGATGTATATTCTCTTTTGGAAGATCATATCTAAAATATGTGGAATTAGATAAAGTATAAATGATAATTTAAGGAATATTTCAACAATTACAGATGTTATAATCATTTGAAAATATTCTATACATTTACAATAAAATGATATCTAAATAACCAAAAATAAAATACATTCAAATTCTATCAGCTATAGAATTGATTTTTTTTCATGAATGCATAAAATGTGAAAAACTTGTCATTCAATAAAAATTATTGACTCCATATAGATATAGTTCCAGTGATATACGTTGGTATCTAATAAAATGATTAGTTATATAATGATATTTATGGGAGCTAAATCTAGTGCAGTGGTATACCATTAGTAATCATCTACCTGATAAGTATCCTTAGTGTTGTTGCATTGGTAATATATTGTATGTTTAGAAATCTATGAAAAGTTCATTGATCATGCACCATTTTAGTATCCAGCCTCTAGTTTAGTAGTGTATCCTTGGTGGTCTACCAATATTGTTACAACATTGATGATATAATTCAAGTACTGTGATATACTGATAGTTTAGTTTTCTACTAATGAGTTATACCATCTTCCAATAAAAACTATTTTCCCAAAAAAACACATCAAATATATTCAATTCCATTTCAAAAATCAATTAAAATCCCTCAAAACTAAAAGAACTAGATTTACCATAATGTAGAGTTTCTTTTGGTCTCTACTATTACATCATATACATATAAAATATTTCATTTCATTTATAATTTAAAGACAATACCAAAGGAAATAATTAAAGGGTCCAAAAAACCATCCCATGTGATACATCCAAAGGATCTTGTTACATCATAAAAACCATCCAAAACAAAAATTTCAAAAAAATATCACCCACATTATAGCAACAAACTATACTACTCAAAAAACAAAAAACCAACAATTCAATATTCCATTTAATGATATTATCTGGTCTTGGTGTCATTGAATCATTAACATGGGTTTAATCGCATCATAATAGAATGCCTCTAACCTTCCTTTACATTCCCACCCTTTCATAAAATTTAATTTATATCACTCATCACACATCAAGAAGGAATAGAATATTGTATATAATATATCTTTCTATGCATCACCAAAAATATCCAAAAGTTATAAAACATAATAAAATGACTCAATACAAACTCTAGGGACTAAGAAAAAATATACATTTCAAAATCAAAAATACATTCCTCTAAGAAAACATAACTCCACAAAAAAAGAAATGAATGTTCATCCCATGAATCAAAATATAGATATGGTATTGGATCTCCACCGGATTCCCTAAAAATGTTGTTACATCGATAATATCCCACTCTCCCATTTCCATGAAATTGGATTCATCATGAATGTTCCAATGGAGTTGAGAGACATTGATGATGTTATAGAGATGGCCCAGTCTAGGTGATAGTTCTACCTTCAAATAAACCTCACCAACAAGCCCCAACATCTCAATTGTACATTCCAATTAAGGTGAGAGAATAATCACCTTTTACATACTCCACATCCCATGTGAATGTGAAACATTCTAGAATATATGGTTGTATAATTGAACCCCATGGGCCTCTTCCTACAGTTAGAATAAGCATTATGCCAATAGTAAACATCATTAATTATCTATCAGAATAAAAAACACTTCTAAAATGCTACACACCAAAATAGGTCCATAGACTAAAATATAGAACCATAATTTCAATGGTATAATGCCCCAAATGGATAATTTACAGTGGATAAATAATAACTATATATCTTCATAATCATGAAAAGGAATGTTTCATTTACACAATCTACTAACGAAGAAGATTATGAACGACAAAATATATTCCAATCCATGGATAGTTCACTGCATCTTCCCATATATCTGAGGGTGGAAGGAAGTTTTTAGGTTTAACATTATTCAAAAAGAAATTTCCAATCCCTTATAGAGTAAAAATGTAAAATGTATATCCCAATATAAGAAAATGGAACTCATAACTCTATAAATCATACACACATATCACTCATTCCACATAGCCACGAAATCACTCGCACATGAGTTTTTGATATATACGACATGGGATGATTTCATCAACTAATCCAACATCACCCGGTTAACATTTTCAATTCGATATGCATGGGGAACCATGTGATTATATCCATCGGTATTTAAACCAATTTCCACATGGGAACATAAAAAGGATTCAATAAACCTACAGAAAGATGATGTTTTACCATTAACATCAAGAAAACAATGTAAATAACCAAGAACATTGTCTCCACCCATTTCGTCTAGGGAAACCTAAAATCCATCCTTAAACCACGGTACATCATTGAAATTCCTGGGTGTACATCCATAGGTGATCGATGAAAAAAAATATGTTCTCCATCATGCAACACAATTAGAATATGCATCCTCCCCAGTAAAAGAATTTGGTTCTACACAACCTCAAACTGTTAGTGTAGTGTGTCATCTTGGGAAATATTATCCTTTACTACACTTTTTAATAAGTCAACACAATGAGACCAATCCACCAACCACATTAGAGAGGACATTGTCATCATTTGAAAAAATAATCCTCTACCGCCCTCCACCCTTGAATCTAAGTGAAAGGTTTCCACCTCAACCATTTCTCTCCTTTAATATCCCGACTTCCAAACAACATCATTCACAAATTTTTAGCTTAATATATTTTCAGAAAACATTTCTTTTTACCATTGTGTATTATAGTTGAAAATTATTATCCTAATGAAGAAAAATCCAAAAAAAATACATAATGTTCATATCATTCATAGAAAATATATAACCTAATGTATTTTTATCTGTGAGGAATAAATGTCACTCCCCAATTAGGTAATTTAACCAAATATTTAGAGAAAACACAACTGATGTTAGCTCCATAACATGTGTGGAGTAATTACTAGAATGGTGACATAACTTAATATAGTTGTAAAGGATAAATTCTCTATAATAATTTTAAAAGAATCCCAATACTATTCAATATGAATTAATACATACCTCATTCATGACACCCTCAACTAGGAATTGATCAAATTGAGAATTAACCAACTTCCCATTTTAGTAATAAAAAATTTCTCGATAATTATTACTCCATCCGATTTATAAGCCTTATTTGACAACACTATCATTATAGATTGATATTAAGAGAAATTGATCGAAAAAATGATAGTATACTATGTTACCATGATACTTATGAACCACAACCATGTTAATGGGTTTAGAACAAGAAACAAATTCTTTGATATTCAATGGGTCCACTACAACAACCTTCCATGAAAACACATGTCTGATGAAATTTGATATCATTTCCAACAAATACACCATGAAAACATTTCAGGGAGATTTTGGTGTCCTAGAACCTTCACTAAGACTCTAAAATGGTTATCATTCCCCTGCTATGAATTTGACAACATGAATATATCAACCATGAGTATAATGAAAAACAAGCCCAGGAAATCTCCAAATATGGAGTTCATAAGTCCTATGAATCATATTTTCATATTCATGACACCGAATGACATGACTAAATAAACCATGTCCCCATAATTCTATATGATGGAGGTATATTAGATATTTCCTTAATTTACCCCTAACTGAAGTTTCCAAAAGTGTAGATCAATCATAGAAACCAAGATAACCCCTTAAAACTAGTTAAAAATCACTTATCCATAGAAGAGGATAGAGACACTTGATTTTTTCTTAGTTCACATCTAGTAGTTTTTGCAAAAACTAGGAACACCATCTGACATCATACAGAATAACATTGGATCATCCCATGATTATACACAAGGCCTAATGAAATCTTTCAACATCAGATCATCACTCTAAATCATCTACCCTCTATCCTCTGATGATTCCCTATGATAAGGAGCCTTCAAAATCAGTGAAACCCCAATCTGTATTCCTATATCAAACTCAACATTTTTTCATGTAGGTAGTTTTATAATCTATATGTAGAAAAAAAAATACAATAACTCATACACAACCATGTTAACCCCACAACACAATATTTTTCTATCAGATCATTCATCATTGAAAAAGGGGATACCCAATCTGTCTGGCTACCTATCAAACCAACTATCCTAAGAAACCACATGCTTGACATCCCGATCAGAAAAAAATGACCACGATATAAAATCATCCAATAAAACACATATGCAGTAAAAACTATTAATTTCATGGATGAAATCATAATGATTAAACTATTGAATGAAATATACCAATGGGACTAATGTTTCCCCCTCATTAGCCTATACCCTCGACACATATCGTAATTGTTGGTCAAGAATTTTGATGGAAGAGTAAAAACTATGTTAATAAGAATCATATATATATCATGTCCCATATAAAATACTTCTGTGGGTCTAGTGAAGGTGTGTAAACCTCCTGAATAAAATATTAACAGATAACGGTAGTAGTTGAAACTTATTCTACCAATAATTATATATATATATCCATTCTTCTACATCAACATATAATTCCTGCATTTGAACTTTCCCATCTCCTCTATATCTATTCTAAATACCACCCCCAATACCATTCCAAGTTCCATGTAGCTGAACTAAAGTAACATCAAAAGTTCACCCAATGCCTACCTCATCAGCACCTTTTTCAGCATAAAATGTTTTCTCCTATGGATGAAACGACCCCATTGGTAACTGATACTAATGTTGAAATTGATCATAACCACCCCTACATAACTGATTTTTAGTAGACATTGTAAACAGATCATAGAAATTTCCACAAACCATATATATGAAAAAACTTATACTGATGTCCCTAGGGGGAGATCAAAAAATGAATTCCTCGGAAGGTTATAAGGAAATATGTTGACCTCTAATCCCTACTATTTCAAATATAGAAAGACATTTCTTATGAAAATTACAAATAGTTACTAGACTCATCAAATAAGCATACTGGTAACCCACACATTGTAAACCTCATAAATAATGAATCTACTCAATTACATCATAGTTAATCTAAATTCCCAATATGATAGAAATTTAAAACGAGTATATAAATAAAAAAATTAATTTCTAGTTCCACTAGATTGTTCCCCATATCCAGAAAAAAAACATTCTATATTATATCTCCAAATACATCCAAAAAATAATCACATTTTCCTATGGAACTATTGATCATCCTCAATAGTATGTACCCTCTGATTATCAAATTTGTTTTCCTGTTAGACATCCACTATATTTGAAACATGAAAAAGTTAACATGGAGCCATAGATGAAAATAGAGGCAAAAATTTCATAATCTGGATAGTAAGAAATTTAATTTATATTCAATATAAAATAATTTATTAATTTAATCCTTCCCAAAATAACCCAACTCAAATAGAAATAAAAATTAGACCTCAAGCATGTACCTCTCATAGGCCACTACCTACAAACATTAACTCATCGCCTTATTATTTGACATTCTCATTGTCTGTGAAATAGATAATGGGTGTCTTACAATATATTTTCAAAGATGATCTCCCTATCCAATGTCACACACCTAGGTTATCATGACCCCTCCCCACAAAGTGTACCCCTCCTCGGCCGACAATGTGAGAAGAGAGATAATGACCCCCAGAGTCCCACCTCAAGTAGGCCCCAGGTTGGCGACAAGTACCGAGGGTATAGTAAACACACCAATGGGAGGGATTACCCTCTAACAGAACACATGCGGAAGAGATAAATAAGATAGACACAAAGAAACTACAACTCAAAACTGAAATATAAAATTAATCCCAAGTGAAAATAAGTAATGTCATTCAAAATTACTACAAATGGAAGGGGAAAACTGCATGTACCAAAAAGAGTATAAAATAGTAGCAACCACAAGCCCTAACAGCTCCTGAAACCATGAGATAATTGTAATTAGCCAGGTCTCTAACCTACTCTAAGTGACCAGAAAAATATTTTGTATATACATAGGGTGAGTAAAATAGTATACTCAGAAGGATTCTCCTCAAAGCCTCACATGAAAAAGTAATGAAATCATGCTAAATCAGAGTGAACAACAAGTGAAACTAACTCATCACCTAAACAAGTATACTATGTTCCCAGCCTCACTATGGCTACTCTCACAATGTAACACATACAATAATATATCATATAATATAGAATATCAGGGGTACCCTCTACTTCTTCCCCACTGGTTTTTCGCTTTTCCCCACTTTCGTACGTCCTAAACATAACTCTCAAAAAAGGCTTTCCCACAGATACCTCGGAGATGCACCACAATATGCAACTCGTGCATAAAAAACACCACAAACACACACCATAGTAACCAGATTGTTTTTGGGAGCCACCACATCTCGCATTATGTGTATCACACATCGGGTATAATACCTCAAGACATTGCAGACCATAAAACAATTAAGGATCCTCAAGCCATCACATCCTATACACGTTACACCTATAGTAGTCCATAGAAAACTATATCCATAATATATGTGTGTGAATAAAAACAAGCCATTATAGCCCTAAACACACATATATGGGGAAAACTGACCAATGTGCCTGCCAGCACAAGTAACTACCAAGAGAAGAGAGTGGGGCCAATAGGGGTAGTCGGCCATCAATCCTCCCACTAGAGTGTGTTGGAAACACCCCCAGGGCTCAAGATCCATGGGGTGTTAGATTACCTTACTGACAGGGTGGAGTAGTGTATAGAAACACAAAAAGTACATGATATACTATATCTCACAAACACACTATGGGAATAACATAAATTTAGACACAACTATAGATAACTTCTCTCAGACTCTGGGCTGCTACATCTATGACTAAGTATCCTATAAGCACATAACCATTTAATGAGATTCAATTCATTACCTCATTCTGTTTTTATCAGTTCCACATTACGTTAATTAATTAATTAAACATGAATTAGCCATGAAAAATTCCACATTAAATTTAATTAGCATCACACCCAAAGTCAACTATTCCTTCAAAATTAAAACCTCAAAATTATGTTCTAGAAAACTCCATCCCAAGGGTTAACCCCATTTATTCAATTTTTCATTACAGAATTATGTTCCCACATTCCCAAGAATTATAGAAAAACCATTTGTACTACTAAACACAAGGGGGGTCAACAAGGTGAGTAGATGTACTACCCGTCGAGTCTTTGCTTCTTATAGAAAGAGCATATACACATCCACCCATGAGAAGTTAAACATGGAAGGCACATGGCATAACCTGTGTGTCTTCACCTCTTTCGGAAGAAGGGTATATAACACCACCTATCTTGAGCAGTGGGTAAAAGTAAAGCAAATAAACAACCAATAAGAATCAGCAAGCATCCAACAACCACATCCATCCCATTTTATCATCCCTAGTGTCCACCAAGACACCCACATGCATAAACCTATGCATCTCGCCACTATCGTCGTCATCTACTACTTCATACAAAAGGCCTTCATGCGCCCACATATCACAACACCCATCCAGGATCACATTACAACACAAGCAGCAGGAAAACATACATATTAAAAATTGGTATCTTGTCCCTTTTACAAACAAGAAGATAATTCAGAACCCATTAAGGAATTTTCAATCAAATAATCCGTTTTGAATTAACTCATTTATTATACGTAGGTTCTAAATTCCGGAAACCTAAACAATTTGCTATCATAAATATATTAAACGTGATTGCTGCACCATTTTGATTCACATCAAAATTACAACAAGATGAACCTGATTCAATTACATGCCTCTTTATCTTTATCCAAACAATTATCAATAAATTCCAGTTTACATTCATTACTAGTTTCTATCAAGAAAAAATAGAAATACGAAGCAAGCATAGAAAACACACTATCTAACAAAACAAGAGGCAATAACATATTATTGATATCAATTTATTATTCCGATTAAAATATTTATTATGTCAATTCCATTGCCATCTAGAGGGATTAAACATGCTGACAAAACAGTTTCACATAAAACAAAAGAGAAGAAAAGAATCCCCTACCTCCAACAGTTCTTGACGTTCTTTATCCACACAACGGGTCACGATCCTCCTATAGCGACAACTGCACACACCCAAGGATGCCATGGTACGACCACACCAACCAAACCCAAAAAAAATTTATTATATCTATAGAGTTTTCATGCTATAATATGTACAGAATATGTAGGAGTAGATGTTCCCCAAAAGAATGATGATTGAGACACCATATATCGATGATTGATTAATATAGCTTGGTGTCATCAAAACAGATCAGAACAAATCCAAGGAAGAATGTTTTATTGTGAAACTACAATGAGAAGGATTGAATGTTCATGTGCCTCATGCCTGATAACAAGTATGAAGAACAATGGAGGAAGATATCATGTCCATTTTGAAAATTTAAAAGAGCGATAATTTAAGATACCATTAATTTCCCATTAAAAGAGGATCTCATTAAACCACAATGTTTGAGCAAGTAATAATATCCTAATTCATAGGAATAATTAATATATGAGTAATGGCCTTTGAATCGGACTTAGAGTCATTAAAATAAGGATTTAAATGCATTTTACGTCAAAGGAAACATCAAATGGAAAAACGGTGGGAAGCTGGAATCACTGTTCATGATCCTAACCGGTAGAAAACTGTTCATGAACCTAACTGTTAGAACACGAGTCATGAACCTTACCGATAGAACACTGGTCATGAACCTCACCGATTGAACATTGTTCTTGAACCTCACCGATATAACAATGATCATGAACCTCACCGGTAGAACACTATTCATGAAACTCGTAGATAGAACATTGTTCATGAACGTCACTGATTGAACATTGTTCATGAACCTCAACGATAGAAAATTGTTCATGAAACTCACCATTAGAACAAAAGTCATGAACCTCATAATTAAAACACTGTTCATGAACCTCAATTATAATACAATTTTCATGATCCTCTCTGATAGAACATAGTTAAAGAACCCCAACTATAAAACACTTTTCATGAACCTCGCCGTTAGAAAACTATTCATGAACCTCACCGTTAGAATACTATTCATGAACCTCACCGATAGAACACTATTCATGAACCTCCACAATAAAACACTGTTCATGAACCTCACCAATAGAAAAATGTTCATGAACCTCACTATTAGAACACTGATCACTAAAAGGGAAAAATTGGCCAAGTGTTGGGGATGAGTCACCATTACCTCCCGGAACACCTCAAACACCATATTTTCACAAAGGAATAGACTATAAATGCCGGATCCCTTAAATCAGATACCTCTCAAAACATTCTGGTCCTCAAGAATTCAAAACCCACCTAAATAAAATGAAACGAGGTCTAAACAACCACCCATAGAGATTCCTCTCAAAAGAGAGCAAGCCACAAAACAAACAAAATAGATTCGTAATAAAAACATAAATGCTCTAACCACAGTGGGGACATCGTTTCATGAAAAGAGTTAAAAATCAAACAACTATGGGTACATAGAACATATCTATGACTAAAATTCCCAGGTACTCTCCCCCATGCCTCCGTGTCTCCACAAGACACGAACCAAGGTGATTGAACACACATGCAACACCTTCTATTTGTGGTATTGGATCTCCATAGTTCGCTACTCAAAGGTCACATCATCATCAACATCGATCAATCCCCAATTGATAATGTGAGAGTAATCATGAAGATAATGAAGGAGCACTGATACATGGAAAACATCATGTATCCAACTCATCTGTGGGGGAAGTGAAAATCAATACGCCACAGATCCAACATGTTCAAAAACATCGAAAGGCCCAAAAAACTGGGGAGAACGATTACTCCCATGACCAAACCGTCACTACCCACTACAAGGATTCACCTTAAAAAAACACGATCCCCAACATTAAACTCTAATTGTATTCTTCTTAGATAAAAATATGATTTCTATGGATCTTGCGATGTCTTCATCCTCTCACGAATCACCTGAACCATATCTGTTTTATTCGGCACTAGTTCTGGACTGAGAATTGATGACTCTCTAACCACAGTCTAGCACAATAGAGAATGGAAATTCCATCCAATCGAGGATTAAAACAGCGCCATACTGATGGTCGATTGAAAACTATTATTTTATGAGATCTTCCCTAAGGGTAAGTGTTTCGTCCACAACCCCCCAAAATCAAGAACATAAGAGCGTAACATGTCTTAAACTGTCTGGATGGTCTGTTATGTCTGACCATCCGTTTAAGGATGAAAAGTAGTTCTGAGGTGTAGTAGATAACCGAAAGCATGTTGGAGACCTCTACACACCCTGGAGGGGAAATGAGGATCTCGATCAAAAATGATCATTCTTGGGACACCATGAAGTCTCACCACCCCCCATTGATACTACCTAGACAAAAAATCCACAGAGCTCGACTCCTTGATCACCATGAATTAGTCCAATTTGGATAAACGATCCACTACCACCCAAATAACATCATGTCATCATGGATCTCAAGGTAATCAAGTATCAAAGTCTATTAATATGTCCTCCCACATCCACTGAGGAATATTTAATGGATGGTGTAGAGCACCAGGGACACAATGTTTGGCCTTCACCTTATGTCTAACCAATCATCGATTCAAAAACTCTGCAATCGTATGTGTTAGCCCAGTCCACCAAAACTGACTCCTCAAGGCATGATACATCTTTATCATGCTTGGATGCACTGCAGAAAGAGAACAATGCAACTCTCTAATAACCATCCTGAAAATCATCAAAAGGAATGAATAGCCTTCCATGATACAACACTCCGTGCTTTTCATCCTCAGTCCAACCATCAAGGGCCTCACCACAAACAACTCAATCTATCCAGACCTCCACATCTAGATTCCCCAATTGGGACACTTCCAACATCTACATCAGGGATCACCGTATCGTCATCTTAAAAATACACCCTTTACCCCCAACTTCTCCCATATCATAATTTATTGCTGAAATTTCTTCCATTACTCTCCATGAATCACCAGATTCACGCACAGCATCACTACCTGACTTTTGACTCAACGCGTAAGTAATAACATTCCCTTTTATAGGTGTATATGATATTTCAAAGTCATATTCATAAAATAACTCCATCAACCGATGATGTCGTAAGATCAAATCACGCTTAGAGAAAACATACCTCAAACTCTTAAGATCGGTGAAAACCACAATGCACTCACCATTGAGGTAATGTATCCACATATTTAGAGAAAAAACCATGGCTGGAAACTCATGATCGAGGGTCACATAGTTACATTCATGGAGACGCAACTGCTGTGACCCATAATAAACAACTGGCCACTGCTGCATGAGAATACAACCTAACCCAAAATGTGAAGCATCACAAAAAACATCAAACTGAACTCCCTCAACTGGAAGACAAGGAACTGGAGCACTTACTAACTTCTCCATTAGAATAAAAAGCTGCCTGACACTGATCAGTCCATATGAATCCCTTATCCTACCTGTTCAATGTTTTAGAGGAGTCGCAACTTGTGAGAAATTGGCTACGAACCTCCTGTAGTAGTCTATGAGACAAAGGAAAATTCGCACCTCTGAAACTGTCTTGGAGTATGCCCAACACACAACTTCTTATCTCCTTGATTGATCCATAGATACTCACTTTTGGGACACAAAATTCCCTATGAAATGGACTTCTCGGGCCCTAAACACACACTTCGACAACTTCCCAAACGGCTGTTGTCGACGAAGAACTCTCAAAATGGTTTGTAGAAGCTCTGCATGCTCCTAATCATATATAAAGTAAAAAAGGATGTCATAGATGGAAACATCCACGAACTTGTCTAGGAACTCACAGAACACCACATTCATCAATCCCATTAATTCAATAAGAGAATTCATCATTCCAAATGGAATTACAATGAACTCATAATTCCCATGTCGACAACATAAATTCGTCTTCAAGATATCCTCATCCTTTACACACATCCATTGATATCCTGAGAGAATGTCGATATTTGAGACCCAATATTCACCCTTCAGTTGAACAAATAAATCATCAATCCATTGAATAGGATATCGATATTTATTGTCACATTATTTTCGTTATGATAATCTACACACAACCGCAAATTGTCATCATCCTTCATCACGAACAAAACTGGTGCACCCCAAGGTGAAACACTTGGCTGAACAAAACCACAATATAAAAGACTATCAATATGTATATGTAGCTCTCTTAACTTAGAAGGTTCTATCCAAAATGTAGACATAGATATAGGAGACTCCCATGGTTGTATCTCGATCCCAAACATGATCTCTCATCGAGGGAGTAATGGTACAACCTCTTCAAGACTGACATCAGGGTATTCTTCTACAATCCTAGGAAACACCAACAGTTGAACCTCTGATGAACTCATCATGATCTCATATATCATAGATGATATGGTTTGAACATTCCAATGACCCATATGAGGATCTTGCTCACCAACAAACACAATCATATCTCCATCAACACCAATGAAGATGACCTTCTTGCTAATGCAATCCACGATAGACTACATAGAATACAACCAATCCATATAGACTGTGACATAATATGGTTGTTTTCATAAGAATAGGAAATCTCCTCAAGAGCGGTGTTGCCCCAACACTAGATCACAATCTATACGTACTGCAAACAAGTCAGCACGACCTCCAACTAGCGTAGTCAACTCCAAGGGCACTGGAATCCTATCTACCTCATGTCCCAAATCATTGACAATGATAGGTGATATGAGGGAGTGTGTCACTCCTGAATCAAACAATTAATTAACCCAAGTAGAAACACAAGAAAAGCGTACCTCGAACAACGTCTCGCACACCGGGTGATGGCAACACTAGAGAATGCAGCTAACTATAACCTCCTCCATATCCTCTATGGCCCTGATGATGACCACTACCATGGCCGAATTCTGCTCCCTGAGGAAGGGGTGTGTCATGGGGCTGTCATCTATATACCCCATCTACCCTCTGCTGATCTAAAGCTGGTGCAACCTGCTACTACTGTTGCCTCGGCTAGAATTGCCTCAATGAACGTACTTAGAGCGTAGCACCTAGTGCATGTTGTCTGCAATGAAAGGTCAGGCTCTCCCTCTACTGATGACCATAACCATGACATCAAAAACAAGTCCCTAATCTATTGGCCTAGGAAAGAGAGTTGCTGCCTCTGGAGAAACGAGATGTGAAGGGCTGTGACATTCCCCCGGCTGAAGGGAATATCTTCGGCCCTAAAAACTGGGAACCCCGGATCACAGCTCTGCTTCCCGAGGAATCATGATGATTCCCCCCTCGTGATGATATGGTCCTGGCCAAAGTCCTCTCAACATCCTCTACCCTCTCCAGTACCTCAAGACATGTCTTCAACATAAATGGGGTTACCTTGTGCTAGATCTCTGGATGCAATGCCTCCTTGAAATGTCTCGTCCTTGCCTCCTCATATGTCAACAGGTCCGAATAATATCAGAAATGTTTCCATAAATGGATTCCAAACACTCGAACACTGGATCTCCATTGTCAACAGATAAGAAGCTCCTGGCGACGGGATGCCTTCGGAGTCGAGGAACTGAACAATACTCGAAACATGTCTCGGAACTCATCCCATGATATTGATGACTCCTCGCAATCCCTAAGGAACAAGAACCACCACTACCTCACTGCTCCATGATGAATCATCACAACAAAGGAAAAACAGTTTTCATTCCAACCACAGATCGAACTGAAGCTGATATCAACCTCCTCTACCCAGCCATCCGTGACTGCATGTGAAACAGTTCCCTCTTAATTCTGTAGACTTTGGTGCTAAAAATCTTTGGATTTCTTCCTCCATGTGTCATCATCATCAACCTCTACACCACGGTGACCTGCTGAAGCAACATGATGGTCATTTTCTACGCAATCATTAAGAGGACGTCAACCTTGTGCTATACATGTAAAATAAAAAAACTGTTATATTTCATAAACCTAGTATATGGGAGACTCAACATTAATTAACTAATTTTTTTATTTCATTTATTTAGGTTATCCTATCCCAAGGAATACCCAATCAAACACATGCACAATGAATAATGATGAATGATTATTTCATAAGCCTCTACCCTGCAACTAGTATCACCTTGTTTAGTAGCCATTTTAATCTTAACGGTACGTACATCATATCATAGGGGGCCATAAACACCTATGTCTCATCCAGTCTCTAGTGTTTACTTCACTAACTAAACATGAATGACACCATTTCCCTACCAACCCATGAAACATCACATGAGCCTAACTCAAATACCCATCTTTTCCCTCAACCAGACCTCTCATACCACTCTGTCATGACACCCTCCCCACAAAGGGTACCCCTCGTGGGCTGAAAATGTGAGAAGGGATATTATGACCCCCGATTCCTGCCTCCAGTAGTCCCCAGATTGGCGACTAGCACAGTGGGTATATTAAACACACAAATGGGAGGCATTACCCTCTTAGAGAAAACAAAATGAAAAGAGAGATAAGATAGACACCAACATACTACAACTCATTGCTGAAATATATAAGAAAACCCATGTGAACATATGTATTGTCAACAAAAATTATGAAAACTCTAAGGAGAAAACCTCAAGTACCCCAAATAAAGTAAAACTACATCAACCACAAGCCCGAACAACTCTAGCCATCACATGATAATCATAACCAACCTAGTCTCAAACCTACTCCATGTGAATTGAAAAACAATTTGTATATACATAAGGTGAGTATAACAATATACTTAGTAGGATCCTCCCTGAAGTATCTTGTGCAAAATAAATGAAAGCGTGCTAAAGAAAAATGAACAAAAAGTGAAACTAACTAACAACCAAAACATGTATATTGTGATCCGAGCCTCCCCATGGATACTCACACAATGTAACGCATATAAGAATATATCATTGAATAAAGAATACCAAGGGTCCCCCTACTAATTCCCCACTGTTTTTCCGCATTTCCCCAACTTCGTACGTC
The DNA here is from genome assembly GCA_963277665.1 of Viscum album. NCBI lineage: Eukaryota > Viridiplantae > Streptophyta > Magnoliopsida > Santalales > Viscaceae > Viscum > Viscum album. The sequence continues at coordinate 1,929,259,788 of OY728127.1, read as the reverse complement.
CTAAGCATCAGTCTCCAAAAAGGATTTCACGTAGACACTTGGTTGATGCACCACAATATGCACCTAGTGAATCAAAACCACCATGTCCACACACCAAAGCAAATAGGTAGTCTCTGGGGGCCACCAATTCTCACATAACTTATATCATACAATGAGTATTATTCCACAAGACATTACACACTATACACCATGTAAGGATCCCAAATCCATCACAGCATATACATGTTACACCTATAGTAGACCATAGAAAACTATATCAATAATATAGTCATGTCAATAGCCACAAACCATTACATCCCTCTACACACATATATGTGGAAAAATAAACAATGTACCTACCATCATAAGTATCTACCAAGAGAAGAGAACGGGGCCAAAAGGGATAGTCATCCATCCATTCTCCCACATGAATGTTGGGGAAAACACCCCATAGGGTTCAAATACATGGGGTCTCAGTTACCATTACTGACTGTGGGGAGTAGCGTATAGAAACAAAAAATGAACATGATATACTATATCTCACAACCACACTATGGGAATAACCTAGAAATATACACAACTACATCTAACGTCTCTCAGGCCCTGGGCTCATACTTCTATGAATAGGTATCCTATAAGAACACAACCATTTAAAGAGATTTATTAGATTACTTCGTTCCCTTTATATCTGTTCAGTTTACATTTATTAATACATTAATCATTAATTCTTCATGAACAATTCGACATTAAATTTCATTAGCATCATACCCATTAACAACTGTTCCTTCAAAATTTCAACTTCAACATTATCTTCTGGAAAACTCCATCCCCATGGGTTAACCAAATGTATTCAATTATTCATTATATAATTATTTTCCTACATTCACAGGAATTCTAGAAATAAATTCTATTTTACTAAAAACAAGGGGGCTCAACACGGTGAGCAGATGTACTACCCATCATGTCTTTTCCGCTTATAGAACTAGAATATGCCCATCCTCCCTTAAGAAACTAAACACGTAAAGAATGTGGCATACCCCGCGTCTCTTCACCTCATTATGAAGAAGGGAACGTAAGATCAGCTGCCTTGAGAAGTGGGGATAAGTAAAGTAGATAAACAAATAATAAGAATCAGCAATCCTCCAACAATCACATCCATCCCATTCCATCATCGTTCTTGTTCTCACCGACACCCACATACATAAACTGATGCATATCGCCACTCTTGGTATCATCTAGTTCCACAACCAAAAGGACTCCATGGCCCCACAAATTACAAAATCCATCCAGAATCACATCACCCCACAAGTAGAAGGAAGAAAAACATCTTAAAAATGGGGATCTTGTTCCTTTTTCAAACTAGAGGATAACTCAGAACCAATCATGGATTTATCAAACAAATAATCCGTTTTGAATTAACCAATTAATTAATCATAGGTTCTCCATTCAAAACTCCTAAACATTAAGATATTATAAATAAATTAAACATGATTACTGCACCAAATTGATTAACATCAAAATTACAACAAGAGGAACCAGATTCATTTACATGCCTCTTTATCCTTATCCAATAAATTATCATCTAATTCTGGTTTATGTTCATTACCAATTTTTGTCATGAACTAACAGATATACGAAGCAAGATTAGATTTCACACTATCTAGAAAAACATGTATAAATAACATACAATCAATATCAATTTATCTATCAAGTTATAATATTTATTCCTTCAATTAAATTGTCATTCAGTGGGATTAAACATGAAAACAATATAGTTGCACGTAAATGAAAAGAGAGGAAATGAATACCCATCCTCAAATTGTTCGGGACGTTCTTTATCCACATAATGGGTTGCAATCCTCCTCTCATGAAAACTGTATCCACCCAGGGGATGCCACGGTACGAACACAACATCCAAAACCCAAGAAACCTCTATTATAAGTATTTAGATTTCATGCAATAATATGGAATGGATAAAAAATTGAAGATGAACCACAAAAGAGGGACGATAAACATACCTTATATCGAAGATTGATCAATACAGCTTGGGTGCATCAATACAGAGCAGAACCAATCCAAGGAGGAATGTTTAATTTTGTTAATACTATGAGAATGAATGGGATGTTCGAGCACCTCACATCCGAGAACAAGGAGGATGAAAAAGGGACGTAGATATCTTGTCCCTTCCTAAGATTTAACAGAGAGATTATTTAAGATATCCTTAATTTACAATTAAAATCAGATCACATTAAACTATGCAGCTTGACCAAGTAGAAACATCCTTAGCCTTAGGAAAAATTAATATAAGAGTTATGTCCTTTGAATCAGCTTTATATTTCTTAAAATAAGGATTTAAATGGATTTTATGTCCATAGAAACATCATAAGGGAGAAATTGTAGGATGATGGAAACATTGTTCATGATCTAACTGATAGAACCATGTTCATGAACCTCACTGTTAGAACATTGTTCATTAACCACAACGATAAAACACTGGTCCTAAACCTCCTTGATAGAACACTATTCATGAACCTCAGCGATAAGACACAGTTCATGAACCTCACCGATAGAACATTATTTATGAACCTCACTGATATAAAACTCTTCATGAATAGCACCGATAGAATATTGTTCATGAACCTCACCAATAAAACACTATTCATCAACCTCACCGGTAAAACATTGTTCATGAACCTCACTGATAGAACATTGTTCGTGAACCTCGCTGATAGAACAATGTCCGTGAACATCTCAATCAGAACATTGTTCATGAACCTCACCTATAGAACACTGTTCAAGAACTTCACTAATAGAACATTGTTTCTAAGACTCTCCGATAGAACACAGTTGATGAACTTCACCATTAGAAAACTATTCATTAACCTCACCAATAGAACACTATTCATGAAACACACTGATAGAACACTGTTAATGAACCTCCCCAATATAACACTATTCATGAACCTCACTGTTAGAAATTTGTTCACTAAAAGGGAAAAATTGTAAAAGTGTTGTGGATGAGTCACCTTTACCTCCCAGAAGCCCTAAAACACAATATTTTCATGAAGGAATGGACCAGAGAGGTCCGAGCCATTAAAATGGTCAACTTCGCTATTATTATACCAACACATGCAATCCCTACCATTCCTCAATAAACACTACATCAAATCTCTTAACCAGTATCTCTAATACATCATTAGAAGAACCCATGCATATAATTTTTCCAAAATATGGGATAGAGATAATTAACCTCAAGTCCCACTGTTAGTAGACCCATAGTAGGATAATAGAACCAAGTATAGAAAAATCATTGATTGGAAGAAATACCCTCTATTATATAAATAGGATTAAGAGATAAGATGAATCAACCAAAATCAACTCAATGATATATTATAAATGGAATCCAAAAAAAAAACCATCCCACAATGCATGTATAAATTAAATCGAATCATACATAAGTCTCTAAATGAAATACCAAAATTTAAATATAATGAAGATATGAAACAAATATCCCATCACTTGATATTGTAGTGTCATCCACAGTCCACATAGCACTCTGAAAAATATGATGGAACTTAATATTTGTAGGGTGATCATACATGAATACTCTGTAGGAATCCCAATACCTCTTTTTCTTTTTTGAAAATAGAATACTAAGGACCCAATGATAATATAATAGAACAAAAAAACACAAATATAGGTATATTAACCAAAAATTCATCATCATGGATTAGTCACCAAATAATTAATCCATGTATAATCACAAAATATGATGAATTTTGGCAAAAGGTACCACATAATTGTTTCACAAAACATTTCCTCTATCACACCATAATGATGAAATTAGAAGGACTCCCACCACATTCGTATAACATCTAATCACATAACATAAAAAATATCACACAAATATCTCACCCATCATATCAAATCACATATCAAAACTAGTGTTGGTAGGGCATTTTGAACATGAAGGGAAACAAACTCAGGCCTTGTAGGTACCATGAACAACCCCCAACAAAATTCTTCTCCTCCCATAACACTAGAAGACACCTTGACCATCATAGCCCATGCATTTCACCAACACTTAGAAGAAGTAGTATGAAAAATAGAATGACATGTCATCCTTCCTCCCATCCGGATAAGGGACTAAACACCCCCAATATATATATATATATATATATATATATATATATATATATATATATTTGTGTGTGTGTTCACATGGTGCTCGATGTGGGTGGGGATGTTATAGTTATTAAGAGGAAAATAAAATGGTGTGTATATAATATCAATCATAAAATCTCATCATATGTGTTTGAAAAAATATTATCAACATCACCCCCCCCCCACATTAACTCACATTTCTTCTGAATCTAAATGAATTAATCAAGAAAAAATAACTAAGAAACAATCAATCTTAGTTAACAAAAACATTGATTTTAATATTATCCTTTACAATCCAATTTAAATTACAATATCTAGTTCATTATACATATTCCATCAAATTAATTTATATATATCAACTAAAAATTTAAAGCACAAAACTTTTTTATGTTTATTGATCGATAATAAAAAGAATTTTATTTATAATACTAATAAATCCATTAGAATAGGAAAACTTACAACATGAAAGTGAAATTCCATAGTTCAAAAGTCACATCCACCTTCACATTATATAAAATCATAAAGACATTCATAGTACCCATACAGAACCACACCAAATCTAACATTGTATCTACATTACACAAGAAAATTACATCTTAGACACACACATGATAATTTTCATCAAAACAAAGAGACTAAAAAATAGCATCCATAAACATATAATATTTTCTAGATTATTCATAGGGGATTTTAACCATTATTCCTTATTCAAATAATGGTAGAATCACACAATCACAATGGCCCTACGAAATCAAATTAATTCATAGAGTATACACAAGTAGATTATTACATTTTAAGTGATGTAAAACAACACACAATAACAATTCCTCAGATAAAATCACAACAGAGAAAGAAAGTACCCAAAATAACCACAATTTTTTTTGTAGTCCTTGATGACATTAAATTTCAAAATATGAATCCATATGAAAAAACAATAATACATGATAAAATTATTCTACCCGTTATTATATTATTTTAACAAATTGATTTATAATTTTTCATTTGGATGTAAACATTTCAATATAGATAAAAAAATAACCCATTATTACATGAAAAACATTATGTAGAAATAACTGTATTCTAACTAGAATGATAAAATCATTACACAGTTTTCTACACTAGAGGAAAGGTGTACACACAATGGTGGAAATTTCCTACAGGGAACTAGATCCCAATGCAATGATAATGTTCCCTAACTTAATGGGTATAAGGAATGGGAACCTACCATCTAAAGAGAATATATTATGGAAGTAATGAAGGAAGTATATTTTCTTTAAAATGAATAGATATTTAACTAGATGGTTTTAAACTAGTTTAGCGGAATATTAAATATGGAAATCATTAATTACATGTAATATATTAATTTAAAAATCAACAAACATTATGAAAGTAATATAGTATTAACCTTTTTTAATTTTTTTTATATTTCATCAATTAATGTAACAAAACGAATATTCATAACAACGTCTAAAAAAATGGAAAAAATGAAAATGTAGTAAAACAATAGATTCATTATAAATATACTACTAGTAACCTACAATTGATATCTAACACACATTCAATGGTATACCACATTTTTTGAGACATACCTCAATTTTCATGATCTAACATTACTAATCTATTGTAAGAGATATATAATTGGTTATCTACTACTTTTTGAATGATTAGCCACTAGTTTTGTGATCTACCTTCAATTTAGTGACCTACTAATAGTTTATTAATGTACCGTGAGTTTACTGATCTCCTATGAGTTATCTACATCGAATGACATACAATTTGGTGATCTACCACATATTTAGTGATCTAATTTTAGTTCACTAATCTATATCCAGATCATTTTTAAATAATTAGTTATCATCCTCTAGAGATCTACAAATTGAGATGTACTACTTGTTTAGTGGTCTACTTATAGTTTGGTGATATGTGTCTTGGAATTACAATTATACTATAAATTAATCATTTTTATAAAAAACTCTTAAACACTCTTAACATGTTTCTCACAACTCATTTATCCCTTCAAAAAATATAACTCGTTAGATTTCCTATAATGTAAGCGGAAAAAGGTTCGAGACATTAAAAACACATATAAAAATAATAATAATAATGTAAACAACATTATATTAATATATGATTCATTAATCATCATAATTTATTAGTGACACCAAATGTTCAAGTTAAAAAATTCCATAAATAGCTCATGCTGAAATTGTTGAAAATATTTTTGACAATAATTGAATCCCAATGATTACGATGATTATATCAAATATTCATTAAAGAAAAAATTTACATATACCTGATAATAAAAGCAGTCAATATTAATGAATCTTACAAAAATATGTATATACCGTAATCAAATAATTATCATGATATGATAATCATTTCAATATATAACCTGAATAAATAGATATCCACAATAAAATCTTATAATTAATGAATAGATATTTCATCCAATATTCAAAAAATAAAATCCCATATTAAAAAGAAACACATCAATAATAGTCATAAAATGTTTCAATAATTGTGAACTTATTCTGAAATAAAATTAATCAATTAATCAGTAAATAGGTTTTTAATTCCATGATTATCTATAGAATAAAACATATATTACCAAATTTTAAATACCCATTATTACCTCAACGTTGAATATAATATAATCAATAATTTTTTTGTACCTTTCAAATTATATCCAGACAATGTAAAGTCATCGTTCTTCAAATAACATATTCTTTGAAACCCATACTAAACCCAAAGATTTTATAACCATTAATGACTACAAAAATACACATTAACATATTTGACCTCTATCACATAATACATAATAATGTGGTGTTTAGGCCATTGAAAATATGATCAAAATAACAATTATAAACTGATGATGATATCGATATCTCTTAATTTATCCTCTAATTATTGAAAATATAAATAAAAAATGATATAAAAATCCTACTACAGTACTAAATTGGCATACCCTAAACACAACACTTATTTTTCCAATTCATAAAACAAAATCAATATATTTGTGTAAATCGTAAAATCAAATTTTATCGAATTTAAACTATTCAAAATCTATAACATAAAAATAAAATAATTTATCAATTAAATATATAATTATCAATTATATTTATAATTATTTAGATTTATTAGATGATATATCAAAATAATTCCCATATATTTAAATAATAATTTCCCTAACATAAAAACCATTATGTTAATTGATACTCTATCATCCAAATCACCCAAATAATTTTTCACTCATGAGAATATTATAAAGAAAAATCATTTATCATCATGCTTCATAAACTTAGAAAATGTAAACATAATAATATTGATCTAAAATCCTCTATAAGAGTAAAAAAAGTAATAATCTAATGGAATTATTTAGAATATAAAAGATATTTTGATAATTATAATATTTTCAAAATACAAAATTATAAAAATGGTTATTTGAAACCCTTTAGAACCAGGATCTTAAAACATGTTCCAATGAGTAAATACATAAAAAATGATAGGGACATATAAATAAATTATTACTGGACTTGTGAAATAAATAATCGTAAAAGAAAACATTAAAACATATATGAACCATTATTAAAAAACATAATGTTTCATGGAATTTTTTTAATAGAGCCAATAATATTACCCATGTTTTTTTAATAACCAATTCAATCAGCATAAAAGAAAACAGTGTTGGGAAAATAATCATTACCAAATGAATTGGTTGAATATAGTATACAATATTTTTCATTAATATATTACTTAGTCAGAAGTATTTTTTTTCACAACAGAACCACCATTCCATGGTTTATAATGGATCCAAAAATCCATGGTTTATAATGGAACCACCCATACCAGTTTAAAAATTAACCACCAATAAATTGTCCATATATTTTTCAAGGTACCATAGAATCTTGAAATTAGTTAGAAGTGTAAACTTTTTAAATAACATATACCAGTGTTCATTCATAGATTGATTTAACTACTGAGGATAAATAGATTCCATGAAAATATCATTGAAACAATTAAAATCATCTATAAAAATAATAAGGAGAGAATAATTACAATTTATCCCTACTTTATCTTATATAAAATTTTATGTTGATCTACATAAATTCGATAAAAATATCATTAAAAATTTTGGAGTGAAAATCATTCTACATATAAAATTAAATTTAAGAATAACAAAATGTAGAATATTTACCAATCAATTTTAATTGAATAAAATAATGTGAAAAAATGATGATATAATAAATTATTTTTCATGATGGATGGAAATTTTATTCATCTATAATATGATAAAATAATGATTTCATTAACATTTTTAGTAAAATGCTAAAAGTACAACACTTTCAAGATGATATGAAAATTATTTTGAATAGTATTTATAGAATTTAAAAATTGTGTAGAATGATGATAAAAATCATCGAATAATGTAAAATATTATTATTTAATTAATTTTAGAATAAATTTATTTTGATGAAAGTTTCTTTTTTCAAAATGTGGGGAAATAAGGTGGAATTTTCTTAACAACATTTCCTATTCCATTTGGAGCACAAAAAAAGGGAATATGGAACATAAAAATAAAAATTGTAAAATTATATAAAGGATAAGAAAACTAGTTTTTATAAAAAATTGGATTATATAATTTACCAAATTGATATTTAATCATAAATAATCCGGATTAAAATATTATTAAAACATATTCCTTTAACCAAAATTTTATGTTTTCAATTGTAATCCCAATAATAAATTATAATAAATAAATATTTCAAATATCATGAAAACAATGATATTTATGATTTTTCAGGTCCAATAGTATGACTATACAGTTAATAAAATAATAAAAATCCATTAAAAAGTTAATGTCCCAAAGAAATATAATATGAGATCAATAAACCATACAAAGATCATTTTATTTAATTGATAATTTGTCAATGAATTAATTATGTGTGAAAAATTTTAATCCCAGGAAATTAAAATAAAATAAAAATAAAAAATTCCATTCACAAATAATACATAATAATAAAAACAATTAATAAGTGATAAAACCCAAAAATATATAAATTGATTTATGAATACGTTACTAGTTGTTTACATTCATGTGAAATCTTGTTGCATGAATCAAAGTGAATTGAATCATAAAACAACATAATTTATGATGGATTCAGGATATATACTTAAAATTAGAAGTATATACACCAGATATAGTATACCATATACATAATAATAACAAATTCCACAGTGATGGGGAATTGAAATGAAACCATGTACATCAGGTCCAAACACACCATGTATGTATTTGAAATAAAATTACTCACTAAAACTCATTTATGTCACATAATAATCAAATAATTTTGATAGTTTAACCAAAAAAGTACTCTATAATTTGAGGATGTATTTTAGTAATGGTTTTTTCTGTATCGTTGCTAAACAAAATAGAAATTCAAGTGTGTAGAGGATAGGAGGTGGGGATTCCTTTTATAAGTGATGGTAGAGGAATTCATATAATTTAATACATTATTTTGTTAATATGAATAAATTTTCATGCGATTATTTCCCAAAATTGATATAATTATATTACTAGATCAGTATGTGTTGAAATACACTCGTGAAGAAAACTTTTTATGGTTATTATACATTTTCACAATGATATATTTGTTTTAAACCCCTGTTTAATCTTAGGATAATTTTTTGATATCAATGTTAATAACTATTTATCTTTAAAAAGATATTATTAACGGAATAGAGATGTATAAGTGGGCCATGGTTGATATATTCAACAACAGTTATTTCACCTATCCAATGATACAGTTTTTCTAAATTTTATATCCTTATATATAATACTACCTATTATAAAATTTCAATAATGTCTTTTTTGGAAGTACCATAAATATAATAAATTTGAATGTGGAACATTCTTGTTAAATAGGTTCTAAATAAAATTAATTCTAATATAATGATCATATCGTCCTAATATTATCATATAATACTTTTTACCATTTTATATATCATTTTAAATGTAATCATTTGGTTTCACTCGTTGGTTAATAAAATTTATCATTAACCATGGTAATTTAGTTTTCGATGTTAAAGGGTTATAATTTTGATCATAATATAGAAATTGTTTCATAAATGAAAAAGGGGATGAAATTTTGAAACATTCCTAAAATCATTTTTCATGTTTAAATAAATTAACGATTTTTAAATATTATAACAAAATATAATTATATAAATGATATTTACTACATTTTAAGAACAACTAATATATTTTCACACTAAAAACTATTTTTCCATAATATGTATAATGACTTTATAATTTAAAAAATTTCTTAATCAATATTACAATTTTTATTTTTAATATCATTTACCTGATTTTTGAATGCCATTCACAAAAACTAGAATATTGTCTCATAAGAATTAACAATAATTTTATCATCACAAAAATTTAATGTAAATTTACATCAAAAATATATCATCATATTAAAATAAATTATTTTTATCAAATGAAAATTTATTTTTAATTATTACTACAATAAATTATATATATTAACTTCAATAAAGTGACATTTTTGTCTTCATATTTTATATAATTATAAGAAATGTCAAAGTCAAATATAAATGAAAAAATGGGAATAAATTAGTATTTATTATAATTTTAAATTAAATATAATCATCCAATGAAACTATGAAGTGTTTTTAATGAATTATTACCCTTATCAGAATAGTTATAAGTATAACTAACACATTTTACTCAACCATGACAAAAATATTATTATACTTAAAAATTCATATAGACCAAAAATAAAGATCAAAATATTTTATAATAATAATTATGAAATGTAAAAAAAAATTTCATTTTTTTAAAAGTAATTAATATATGTGACATAATTTAATATAAAAATAAGGCATCAAAATTAAATGAATAGTGATTTTCAAGAAAAATGTATTTTAAATATAAATTTTTCATATAAAATTAATGAATAATGTTGATAAGAAGAAAATTTCTTATAAAATTATTTATATAATGGAACTAATATAATTTTAAAACTAATACAATGATTATTATTCATTTATATGTAATTGAAAGAAAAATAAATTTTTTAATAAATATCAGAACTTTCAGAAAAAATTAAATCTTATAAAAATTATATTTCATTTATCAAAATATAATTTTGACATGATGATTTAAAAAATGATATATTTTTTTTAAAATAATACAACTAAATGTCCTATAAATTATTTAAAATTTTTGATAATAAAATTCTAGAAAAATATTTTTGACAAAATAATATTTTTGGATCATGTAATGACATTAGTAAAAAATTGGATTCTAATTTTCTAAAAATTAACAAAAATATTTTATGTAGTAATAAATAAATATATATATATATTCCATAATAATGTCATCCATATTCACACATTCCAATTTAATCGATATGTTATAAAAGTAAATTATAAATTATATCATTCATCATGTTGTCTATATTCAGTGACGAGTGTTGTCCACAATATAGAACACATGTTTTTAAAATAATAGGATATTAAATTATCCCTAGTTTATACAATTGTGCTAGTGAAAAATTAACAGGATCTCTATAATTATGGTTTTATATTTGAAAATTTATTTTATGAAATCCATCATTGTACGAAAATTATGAAATTCTTTTTTCAAAGTGGAAATTGGATATAAGAAGGTCATGATGAATTACACATTCTTGGTTTCCATATAGGATAATGTTTTGGGAAGTGGAAATATGGACTTGAATGAAAGATTAATTACTAAATAACTAAACACATTGATTGAGAACATTGATCACAAGAATTTGAATCATCATGATAATGTTAATCGCCTAAATATTTTAATTTTATATCATGCGAAAAACACTATCAAATTATAATAAATGAATGTAACAGGTTAATTTTTTTTCAAGATATTTTCCCACGATTTGATGAATTATTTTCTAACCTAAATAAAGAGAATATGGATATATACGTATATTACTTTTATAATTTCATCCTTTATACAATTCCCATCACAATAATGTCTTTTTTTCCTGAACAATGAATATCCAAATATATAAACCATCAAATGATAAAATAAAACATTAATATAAATTATTAAATATTTATACCCAATGTTCAAACTAAATCATTCCATTAATAAATAGATTTGTTTTTTAAAATATTCCTTTACAATATTCAAAAATAATAATTATAATAATTTGATTAAATATTCTTCAAAAATATTTTTAATATTTATCTCCAAATAACATCAATCACTATTAAATGATCATACAATACAAATTATATTCCCTAATCCAATAATATTCACGTTTTTCTAATAATTTCTTAAAATATATTGAACAACCAAAAAACACATTAAAATAATATATTATTTTGAAATATAATTCAACTGTATTCCTAAAATAATATTCTATATTATCCAACCATATTTCCATTTAATGTAAAGGTATGATATTTCAAAAAAAAATTAATTATTCTAAATTAATATAAATCACTTTATTACTAAACACATTTATTGTACCGCATCTATCTATGTGTTAAAAAAATGTTTCCCAAATGTTAATAATTTATAATTTCACCAATATTAGTGTTAATGTAAAACCAAAATAGTATATATACAGTTAAACATACGGACAAAAATTGTCATGAAATTATTCATGAAATAAATTTTTCAATAAAATAAATACCAATCATAATTGTTATATTATTATATAGTTCCCATAAAAATTATGTTAGTAATATTATACTTTAATCACAATAAATAAAAAATGTGGGTGTCTATGCCTGGGATATTATTGCTAACCTCAATATTATATACTCAAGATCATATCTCTAACAATTTACTTAAACACCCATGAAAAATAGTAATATCCAATTATATATTTACATTTATCTGATACAAAATATTAATGTCCTCAAACCACACATGTATAACATGTGGTTAAAACATAATTATTACATTTATACCATTGAGACTAAATAATGTGGCCTAATTTTAGAAATCCATAACATTCATCATATATATGAAAATATTGATAACATATGTTCCAAAGGAATATGTCACTTTTATTTTTAGAGAATTAGTAAAAACATTTACATTAACACAGACATGTATTTAAATGATTATGTATTCCCACTAATACTCATATGATCGTATTCCATATTATCCTTTAACCATCAGAAATAAATTTAATTTTACATAAAAAAATTATAGAGGAAAATAAATTAACATCAATATTCATATCTAGTTAAAATAGTAAAATAATAAGGGTGAGATCATAATCTTAGTGAGTGTGAACATAAACATTAACTATTGAATGTTATCAGTGATCATAACATGATCATCAGGTATAATGGCATAATTGAATAATGTGGTCATGGAATAAGATAATTCTAACCCATAAAAATCATTATCTTAAATATCGTGGAATTGAATAGTTATATAACACTGGAAGGATTAATTTTAATCAATAATCATGATCCACGTTATGTCAATCTTGGTTTATTGAGTCATTAAAATCCTATATAATTTATAATGAATATTTATTTTCATCTAATAGCATAATCATCAGAGAACCCATTAAAAATTCCATAAAAGGAGAATTACTAATATTTTCAACATAAATTTTCATTGTAAAGAAAAAATATTCATTACCCATTGTATTTGGTGTCTAAAAAATTTATACATAACATAAATTCATAATACAACAACTCGTTTTAGGATTATAACAAAACCACACATCCTGGGTTTATAATTGAATCAACCTTACTTGGATTATAAGGGAACCACTAATCCTTTTTTTAAATGATACATCTCCTCAATAATCAATATATATTTCTAATTATCTAACAATTAGAAAACTAATTTTCAGATTTTATTTTTCAGCTAAATAATAAATATTTTTCATTCATAGATTGATTTCCCCATTTAAAATTAATTAGTTTCCTAAAAATCTATTTGAAATAGTAATAGTCCAAACAAATATAAAAAAATAATGGTTTCATTACTACATATCATTACAGTATCATAAGAATCATAATTATTTTTGACATTAATGAATATAAATAACATAATATTATCAATAAAAATATTATTGATGAAAATATAATTTATACTTTAATTTTAACTTTTAATTACAACTAACTTAAATAGTATTATGAAAAAATCAATGTGAAAATAATCATTACAAAAAATGAATGATGTAAAAAATCATTAATTTTTTATGATGGCAAGAAACTATTTTCATTCAAACAATATGAAAATAAATATAAATTTCATATTTTATTTAAAAAGACAAAAATACCTCATTAGGAAAATGACAGAAAAATTACATTGAACATAATTTTATAGAAATTAAATTATGAATTACAATCAAAATTAAAAATAATGTTAGAATATTGAAAAATATTTTTAAAATAATTCTGAAAAATATGGTTACTGATGAAAATGACTTTCCACCAAAAAGAAGAGATATTTGGATAAGATTTCTTTAAAAAAATTCTAATAAATTTTGTGTAACAAAAAGATATATTTGTAAAATAAAATTTTAAATTTCTAAAATATACATAAAATAATAATAATAAAATGGTTTTATCTAATAATTATTATATAATGTCCCCAATTAAAAATTGATTAATAAATAGTCCCTGTAAATATGAAATTAAAACATAAACGCTATCCCACTTTGTAAAATTTTAATCACAATCCCCATAAATGACTAACTTCAATTTATTCTTTTAAATATAATTAAAAAAGCATAATCATGATATTACATAACAAAATATTTTTTTATTGTCCTCAAAGGATAATTTTGGTGCATAAAATAAATTAATTTCTAAAAGTAAGGTAATATTAAATGAATAATAGTATCAATTAGCATGTCAATAAAATGATAATACTTCCATGAAGTGATTTTATGTAAATAATATATATTCAAAAATAATAATTAAAACTATAAATAAATCAAAAATAAATTATTAAAAACATATTTTATTAATTATATTTTTAATTTTGAAATATTATAAACTAATGAACAAAAATTAGTTATGAACCCCTTATCATTTGGTAAATTTCATGTCAAATTCACCTTTATAAAATAAGTTAAATTACAACATAATGTACCATAAATTAGAATTTATTCATGATATACCATGAACATGGGAATGATACACCATAAAACATATATTATTTTTATAACATTGAAATTAAACTCAGAAGATGAAAAGTTTTATAAAATCCCCTAGAAAGATACCTAACATTCCATTTATTTCCTTTAACTCATATTATATTATAAATATCCTAATTTAACACCTTATTTCCAATGTGGTTGGTATTTTACAATACATAATGCAAAAAGAATTTGGATAGGTGTTTTTAAATGTAACTTTTTAGGGATTTTTCAATCTAAATGGCTTTTGTTGTGTGGAGAGTTTAGGTGATGATTTTCCCTTTGAAATTAATTGGAAGATATAGTCACGGAACTTCTTAATGTATTCAATTAATTATAAAAAAAATTTAAAGAAAAATCCGTAAAAATTGAAAAAAAAATATAAAATATAATGATTATTTTTAGAAATCCTATCATTAATTATAATTTGAAAATGATTTGATGATGTTTTCGCCAATAATTTTCTATTTTAAACCCCAATTAACCTTGTGGACAATCACCATGATATTAATGTTTTTTAATATTCATGGGGAGTCAATGTGAATAAAAATGTAACATTGACCCATAAAAAAAACTTAGTGGATATACTAAACTATGTCTAATTCACTTAGTACAATATATGATGTTTGAGAATTCTTATTCATTTAATAAAATAGTTTTTTATATAATTTCATTAATATCTTTTTAGATGTATATGAAACAATATAAACTAATATGTGTATAACTATGTTCAAATGGTCCCAAAATGAATTTATATTTAATATTAAAAGGATATTGTGTTTATATATTAATAATATAAAATTATTACTGGTTTAGGTGTCATTTTAAACAATATATTTTGTTTTAATCTCGTAGATAACCAATTTTGACATCAGATATTCTATGGAATTACCTATATCAAAAGGATATAATTTGACTTATAAGTTAAAATTTTTCTCATTAATGATAATGAGATGATATTATAGAGAATTTATAATAATAATTATATAATATAAGTAACAGTTTTATTTATAAATATTATAAAAAAATATATTCAAAAACAAAATACCAATAATACAATTTTAAGAACGATTCATCTAATTTGAATTTTATGTCAACATGAAATAAAAAATTTAATTTAAACACTTAAAATATAACTAATATATTATATTTATATCCAAAATGAAGGGATATTTTAACACACTTAAGATATATCAATATTATAATTTTTTTAATTCTTCTAGTTTAATTTTAAAATAATACATTAGATACTATGTCAGTGTTTCCAAATAATATATTGTAATTATTTCATCATTAAAATTAAAATAACATAAAATGATAAAGAACTCAATAATATTTAATATAATCATTTTAAACAAAACATAATATTTTTTATCCTTATTAGAAATGATTATAGATATTAAATATTGTAATGTTGCATTTATGAATTGAGGAAAGTGCATAGTTTAAAATTATTTATTAATAATGATTAAATATGATCATCAAATGAAAATAAGTTATTTTTAAAGAAATTTATGCATTATCACATTATTTGTAACCCAAAATAACCTATTATAAGATTACTATGGTACTTAAATTTTATTGATTGTTACAATTCATGTTATAAAATTTTTATTTTACCCTTAATGGCATAATATTAATTTTTCTTATTCCAAATATTAGATTTATATTTTCAAATTTATCCCATAAAAGAGGAATAATTTATTCTATAATTAATATTTTAAAATGCTGTAATAATTCATTTTCCGTAAAAACTCATGTGAAGTATTAAAATTTTTTAATTCTAAATTCATGTATAATATTTATTCCATTATGAATTATGGTATTATGATTAATCTAAAGGAACTTAATAAATCTCAAATAAGATAAAAAATATATAATTAATTTTTATTAAATTAAAAATATAATTCACTTTTCAATAGGGATTTGAATTATTCGTACTTATTGGCGAGTATTCACATAATTTTGATAAAAATATTACTAAGATAATTTGGGTGTCATAAATAGAAAACTATTAACTTTATTATCAATTATCAATTATAAAATTTACGAAAATTAATTATACTATTCTCTCACAAAAAATAAATAACACCATTTAAAAATTAATAATTTTAATCTATAAAATTAGTTGATTGAAAACTTATGTTCTTATTTCATAAAAATTAATCAATCAATTTTTCATGAGTATAAACACTATATATGTTCCAAATATTTTTAATGATAATA
This sequence comes from Viscum album, assembly GCA_963277665.1. Lineage (NCBI taxonomy): Eukaryota > Viridiplantae > Streptophyta > Magnoliopsida > Santalales > Viscaceae > Viscum > Viscum album. The sequence continues at coordinate 1,929,242,230 of OY728127.1, read as the reverse complement.
AGAATAATTTATTTAAAAACTATTTTATAAATATTATAGGTAAATATTAATATTCTATGGTTTTTTAAAGATTGATGTCTCATGTTATATGTTTAATCAAACACCTTGTTCTCTATAAATCATTAGATATTAAATTATATCACTTTAATAAATTGAATCTTAAGAATATGAACATGATGTATATAATCAATGGGTTTGGATTTAAAGATACCAATTTTAAAATCCCACAGAGATAAAATGGTAAATAAATGATCCCTTTAGAAAGGGGAAGAGGGAAATATATAGGTAATATAGAAAAATACTTTATAGGTTTCATAATAGGATAATATTAGTAGGAACTAAGAATTTAGAGACTATGGAAAAACATATTTTCAAATAATGATGGATGGTGATTGAGAACACTAATCAAGAAAAAAATTAAATGATCATGATAAGGTTATTAACCACAAAACCTTAAATCAATAATCTGTGAAAAATAATATTTTTTTATTAGAAATCATGGTAATATGAATGAATTTTTTATTCATATTAAATTATGTATAGTTAAATAATTTTTTTCACAATTTATACAATGAACATAAATTAACATACATACCTAAAAGTAAAATTTAATCCATCAATAAATTCATACTAAAAACTAAACATTCATATTCACAATGATAATTAAAAATTAATTTTTCATTACTAAAAAACTAAAATAAACTTCAATTGGATGGTATAATCCATAAAATGTTAGTAATGTATTCCTCCTCTGTTTAGATGTTAATCAAAAGTGAAACAGTTCACACATGTTAAGAAAATATCCAAAATAAAAAAACATTAGATGAATATATAATACATTATTATCCAATATCGAACATCAATACAAATATTTCCTTCGTAACCACTTTATAAGTAATTCACCACAAAATTATTCAAAAAACAACTAATTAATGTCAAAACCTTAGTTTATAAATATTTTGACCACATATTAATCAATGATAAATTCTATATTTTTTCCAATATAACATAAATTAGTCTTAAAGTCTCATACCAAAAAATGTACCAGAAATAATCATATAATCATATTAATATGATAATTGTTTCCCAAAATAACAAAATATTCCATAAGATCATATTAAAATAATATATTAACTCAAAAAATTATTCCACCTGCATACACTAAATAAAATCCTTTTTATCAAAAACTATTGACATTAACCATAATAAAATACGGTTTATAAAAATAGTGAGGTCATTTTAATATAAAATTAATCACTTTTACACTAAATCACTATAAGGCCCCAGCCTTAAACCTTACTTAATATTGAATTAAATGAATAATTCACATTGAGGATCTTTTCAGGTTTAGAGTTTTAGAGAATTAGAACATAACTATTACATTTTAAAAGATTACAATGTAGACACTTCTACTAAGTCTCCATAAAATAAAAACTCTTAAAAAGAAAGATTTCTAGATTCCATGTTTTAGATAGCATGAAATTACCTTGATCCCATCCTTGACCTTATTCCACTTTAAGTCCTGTGAAAAACATTTTGAAAAAACATGGGGTGAGCATAAAAAGCTCAGTAAGGGATACAAAAAGAATGAAAACTGTTAGTTTTTCATACATCAAGTAAACCATGTATACTATATCAAAGTAATACCTTCACCTTCATGAAGTAGTAAAAAAAATATTCACTGAATAAAGTATCATTACTTACCTTTTTGTAACCAAAGGATTACCATAAAACCCATATAAAGAACACATAGAATATATAAAGGTAACTTGGGACATAAACATACGTAAGTGGAGTAACCATACGGTCGACTTCCACACATATCACTTAATGGAATAGCCATACGGCCAATTTCCATACATACTTAATGGAATAGCCATACGGCCGACTTCCATACCCAATGCATTGGAGATTATAACGTAACAACCCGTCCTGTTATTCATGGCACCACCAGTCATATGGTTTATAACGTAACCACCCGTTAAAATGTCCAAGTACCAATATAAAATCATAAAACATAAAACCAATATAAAGGAAAGATAACATTTCCACATTTCAATCACAATATATCATAAATATATTGACATAATATAATCCTTTATCAAAACTATTTTCAATACCAAAATACATAAAATAATATATGGTATTTATTTTATTTTAAAAGCATTACGGCTTGTTGAGGAAGCCAAAGACCAAATAATACTCGCGGCGGCGGAAAAAGTCGTTGTCACCGCGTACGTTAAAAAAACATTCCTTTTTTTAATTTAGTAAAACGCTTCGTAGAAAAAGATTCCTTTTGTATAAAAGTCAAAGTCAAAGGGAATTATACACCGTATAAAAGAAAGTTTTGTATAAAACGAAATATGCCTCCATGAAAGGAGATTGAGACGAAGTCCCTTACCTCGGGTCCGACATGACTCGATCGTTCTTTAACGCCCTGAATAATAAACTTGAGTTAATTTATACTTGATTAAGAACCTTTTTAAACTTCATTATTCCTTTTATATCACTTATTGGCATGTTATAAACGTTATTTAACCATTTAAGTTAATAATGTTTGTTTTGTCAATATTTGGTTCTTAAGTCGAAAGTTGACTTCTTACAATTACATGTTGTTCGTGTGGTAAAAAGTTCTTTATATCCAGAATGAAATTCCTGATTTGGATATCATATATATCATATATATCCATCATATACATGTATTTATAATATTACATAATCATTTAGAGGTAAGAAATGAAATGCACCGTTCATGGAGACGGTAAGCCGTACGTACGCATTAACGCTACTTTCATTTCTTTGTCATATTAGTGGAATTAAAACTAAATGAGAGCTATGTATATTTTAATTCCAGAATTATATTCATCATTTAGATATATCAGTAATTATATATATACATTATATACATTTAATTTTAATAGTACATTACATTTGGGGATAAGAAATGAAATGCACCGTTCATGGAGACGGTAAGCCGTACGTACGCATGAACGCTACTTTCATTTCAATCTCATACTTTAATGGAAAGAAATAATAATTATATAGAGGTATATTATAATTCCAGTATAACATCTTATATAATAACTTTAAATCCATCCTTTACACGTCCCACATATGGCATTAACGAATCACATCACTTTTAGGGGGCGTTAGTCCGCACTTCCTTAAATGAAGATATCGTGTTTACCCATAATGGAAACCATAAAGGTATGACAAAAATGAAAAATACAGAAGCTTAAAGAAAACATAAACATATTATATAACATATATAAAAATTGTGACATCATAATGGCCACCCTTGAAGGTGTTAAATGAGTATTGAACAATCATCGTTTCGGGAGGCAGAATTTCACCATCCACGGAAACCGTATGTTCTTTAACCATTTGATGTAGTTGTGTGAGAGTGTAGCTCAAATAAATATTATAACAACATCCTAGTATATTGAAGATACTGGTGTTGTTACAAAATAAGTAAATAAAAAGAGTTTAGAGGGTTGGAGAAGCAAAATAAAACAAATGAACAAGAGAGAATAAATTACCTTTAAAAGTGTAACTCCCTTTTGATTTGAGCCTAAAGGCTTCCTTTGAAAGGCTTCTGCCCAAAGGGAATCCTCTAGGATGAGGATAGGGATGTGGAGAGTGTAATTGGGCAGGGGTTGGCCGAGCCAAAGGATTGAGAAGTGTGTGAAATGGGGTAGAGGTGGGGGCCTTTTATAAGAGGAGAGGAGGGGCACTTTTGGAAAGTAAAGAAATATTACTTTATTTGAAAATGTGTTTCGTTTTTAAAAGGTCCCACATTGAAATAATTCTTGGATAAGGTGATAAGGGTTCTAAATACACTCATCCAATTGGTTTTGGCCATGTGTATTTCATAGATTTTACATTATCTTTCCATTTTATTTAAATCGTCAAATAATGATGTCATCGCTGCATCATTATTATGTCATATATAATTTAATTTATTTAATGTCTAAAAATTATAAAACAAAATACTATGATATACGAAATCTTTTTAGCTTTCCAATGACTATTTATAATCAAACTTTGTACTTGTATAACCCCACTCAAAAATTATTTTAGTAAAACAATTTATGTTAGTGTCATTTTCACTTTAACATTAAATAAAAATATATTAATGACATTTTCCAACTAAAGTGGCTCCATGGGGTCCCCAAGTTGGCCCCTGGCTTGTCTTGGTCGTCCATGACTCACCCAATAGGTGTAGGACAAATGTAATGGTGTTTCCACATTCTTATAATATCATTTTTACCTTAAACTACACTAATTACCTCTAATCGCGATTAATGAAAAAAAGTTACTATTCACAAAAAAATTATTTTAATCTCATTGAACCACATTTTACTTCTTAATGACAACCATGTATGTCGGATTTTCAAAATTCAATACACATTAGTGGTAAACTTTCATTTAACTGAAAAATCAGTTTGCTTGATTACCACTTAGTGGTTTCACTATTCATCAAAATTTGAAGTTTTTCAGAAAATTACCAAAAATTCACCCTAAGCTATATTTGATATTCCGAATTCAAAAATGAAGTCCATTTTACAAAATTCAAAACATATAAGTCAAATTAAATAATTTAATAATTAATTCCCGCTGTCATGACAAATAGCGTGTTTTTGGGAAACAATAAGTATCAAAAGATTGACACCAGTTTAAGTCCAATTTCAAAGTGAAATTGATTCCAATGACCACCATTGGATTAACTGGTAAAAATATTTTCTAATTTCACTTTAAAACCAATTAAAATAATAATCTAATCATATAAATAATTTAGATTAAAAGAGGTTTTGAATTAAAATACAACATTTTACACTATTCATAAAAAAATGAACTTTATCAGAAAGGTACCAAAAATTTACACAAAGTAAATTTTGATGTCCCGATTCTAAAGAAGAGTTATATTTGGTCCAAAATAAAGTATAAGAGTGATCAAAACTATATTTAATGACGGTTCACCATTAAAAGGTGATAAGTGAACCTTTAGTGAAAATTAAAGTATATATGCCTAAAATTGAACTCTTTCCGTATTTTAAGCCTTTATCTTTTATTGGGTAAATTTATAAACATTTAAAAACATATCTAATCATATTTTAGTTATTTCTATCCATTCCTGCTAGTACAATGGCTACTTGTTAACTAACATTTAAAATAATATTATTTTATTACTAGTGTGCTATGTAAGTTTCAAAGAAACTCATCGTTGCGTATCAGGTACGCTATCGAACATAGAAACCCCTTTAAAATAAAATTAATATTTAATTTGTAAATATTAATAAATATGAAAATTCTTTATTCCTTATTTACCTGGGATGTTACATCCTTCCCCCCTTTTGGGAATTGCATCCTCGCAATTTTATTCAATTATCAAAATAAGTGGGGGTATTTATCCCTCATAGCATTTTCAGATTCCCATGTTGCCTCTTCAATCACATGGTTTTTCCACAAAACCTTTACCTGATGAATCACCTTATTCCGTAACACTTGCTCCCTGTGGTCAAGAATCTGGACCGGTTGTTCCTCATAAGATAGGTTCTCTTCAAGCTGAACTACCTCTGGACTCAAAACATGAGATGGATCTGGCATATACTTTCTCAACATCGATACGTGAAAAACATTGTGTACCTGAGATAATCTCGAAGTTAAAGCCACTCGGTATGCAACTGATCCAACTTTTTCCAGAATTTCGTATGGTCCAACCAACCATGGACTCAACTTTCCTTTCTTACCAAATCTCATCACACTTTTCCAAGGAGAACCCTTGAGAAAAACATGATCACCTACCTCGAAAGATACATCCTTCCTCCGGTTATCCGCATAACTCTTTTGCCTGCTCTGATCTGTTCTCATGTGCTTCTGAATCAGCTGAACTTTTTCTGCCAACTCTTCTACCAATTCTCATCCCATCAACTTCCTTTCACCAACTTCATCCCAGAAAGCTGGAGTTCGACACCGCTTCCCATATAATTCCTCAAATGGTGCCATCTGTATACTGGAATGAAAACTGTTATTATAAGAAAACTCAACCAAAGAAAGATGTTGGTCCCAAATTCCCTGATAATCCATCGAACAAGCTCGTAGCATATCCTCCAATGTCTGGATTGTTCGTTCTGACTGCCCATCTGATTGAGGATGAAAATCTGTACTAAAATTTAATTCAGTACCCAATGACTTCTGAAGGCCTTTCCAAAAGTTAGAAGTAAACCTGGGCTCACGATCCGATACAATGGAGAGAGGAACTCCATGTAACCTAACTATCTCTTTAAGATACAAACGGGAAAGTTGATCTAGAGAGAAAGTATCTTGTATAGCAAGGAAATGAGTAGATTTGGTCGAGCGATCAACAATAACCCAGATTTCATTATTACCTCGAGATGTCTTCGGTAATCCCACAACGAAGTCCATGGATAGGTTTTCCCATTTCCACTCTGGCACTGGTAAAGGCTGAAGCATCCCTTTCGGTAACTGCCGCTCTGCTTTAACCTGTTGACATGTCAAACACTTCACAGTAAAATCAGCAATATCTCTTTTCATTCCATCCCACCAGTAATACTCCTGCATATCTCTGTACATCTTAGTACTGCCAGGATGAACTGAAAACAGGGAACTATGAGCCTCACATAACAACTCATTCTTCAACTGTGAATCACAAGGCACACATAACCTCTTCACAAACCTCAAAACACAAACACAAACTTATCCAAGAACTCATGGAAAATTTTATTCATAAGGTCCATGAATACAGCAGGTGCATTGGTTAACCCAAAAGGCATAACTACAAATTCATAATGGCCATATCTAGTACGAAACGCAGTCTTCGGAACGTCTGCTTCTTTTACATTGAACTGATGGTACCCCGGCCTCAAGTCAATCTTCGAAAAATACTGAGCTCTCTGGAGCTGATACCACTTCATTCGATGGACCAACATCTGCTAAAGTTGTTGCAAATGATTTTACCACCCCTTTCTGCTTTTAGTCTAGCTGCATTCTCCCAGTTGAGTTCTTCGTTGGACACTCGTTTGCATAATGACCCATTTCATTACACTTAAAACATCTTACCGTTGGCTTTTCATTTCCTTCTTGATCATCTTCCTTACAGTTACGAGCAATATGACCAGACTTACCACACCGAAAGCACTTACCATACTTGGATAAACATTCTCCAGGATGCATTTTACCACACTTCTCACAGGATGGATATTTGGTTTTCTTACCTCCTTGCTTCTTTGATGAATTCTTCCCCTTTTCCTGCCAACTAGACCTCTTATTCTGTTGTTTTTCATAGAACACCTGATCATCAGCAAACTCCATTTCCACCTTCTCCGTACATCGAACAAGTTTTTCATAACTTTTGAACTCACGAGAAGCTAAATCCCTTCAATACTTTTGATTTAACCCTGAGTAAAAACGGTTTATTTTACTATCAAGATCTCGTATGAAGTTTGGAGCATACCTTGCCAATCGAGTGAACATTTCTTCATAAGTAGCCACTGAATCATCCTCCTGCCTCAATTCTAGGAACTGTTTTTCCATCCTAAGACGAACCACCTTAGGAAAATATTTCTCAAGAAACATACCTTTGAATTCATCCCAGTGAAGATCCTCAATCTCATCACTATCCCTTTTATTTTTCACCATCGACCAACACTGATCAGCTTCACCTTCAAAATGGTAAATAGCAAGACTAACCTTTTGATGTTCTGAACACCCCATGACATCAAAAATCATCTCCAGTGCTTTAATCAACCCTTCAGCTTGCACAGGGTCAGATGATCCTCTGAATGATGGGGGATGTTGCCTCATGAAATGTTCCACCACTGACATGTTCCTCTGCGGTTGATCTGGCTGATCTCGTGCATGGATACCACCACCATTTATAGCCAGTGTCAACTGTACCATCACTGCAACAAACTGTTCAGTTCCGATTCTGACCATCTCAGGTTTCTGATTTGGAAGTTCATCTTACTCCTCATGTCGTCCCAACATAGCTGCTTTGTTTCCTCTGCGGAAAACCATTCTGAACACAGAAATATCTTAGGCGAAGAAACATGGTAATCCGTAAATGCTATATCATTTCAATCATATTATAATTTAACACTTTTCTAACTCCTAAAGTTTCTAAACCGACCTCTGATACCAACTATAAGGCCCCAGCCTTAAACCTTACTTAATATTGAATTAAATGAATAATTCACATTGAGGATCTTTTCAGGTTTAGAGTTTTAGAGAATTAGAACATAACTATTACATCTTAAAATATTACAAAGTAGACACTTCTACTAAGTCTCCATAAAATAAAAACTCTTAAAAAGAAAGATTTCTAGATTCCATGTTTTAGATAGCATGAAATTCCCTTGATCCCATCCTTGACATTATTCCACTTTAAGTCCTGTGAAAAACATTTTGAAAAAACTTGGGGTGAGCATAAAAAACTCAGTAAGGGATACAAAAAGAATGAAAACTGATAGTTTTTCAAACATCAAGTAAACCATGTATACTATATCAAAGTAATACCTTCACCTTCATGAAGTATTAAAAAAATATTCACTGAATAAAGTATCATTACTTACCTTTTTGTAACCAAAGGATTACCATAAAACCCATATAAAGAACACATAGAATATATAAAGGTAACATGGGACATAAACATACTTAAGTGGAGTAACCATACGGTCGACTTCCACACATATCACTTAATGGAATAGCCATACGGCCAATTTCCATACATACTTAATGGAATAGCCATACGGCCGACTTCCATACCCAATGCATTGGAGGTTATAACGTAACCACCCATCCTGGTATTCATGGCACCACCCGTCATATGGTTTATAACGTAACCACCCGTTAAAATGTCCAAGTACCAATATAAAATCATAAAACATAAAACCAATATAAAGGAAAGATAACATTTCCACATTTCAATCACAATATATCATAAATATATATTGACATAATAGAATCCTTTATCAAAACCATTTTCAATACCAAAATACATAAAAGAGTATATGGTATTTATTTTATTTTAAAAGCATTACGGCTTGTTGAGGAAGCCAAAGACCAAATAATACTCGCGGCGGCGGAAAAAGTCGTTGTCACCGCGTACGTTAAAAAAACATTCCTTTTTGTCGTTTAGTAAAACGCTTCTTAGAAAAAGATTCCTTTTGAATAAAAGTAAAAGTCAAAGGGGTTTATACACCGTATAAAAGAAAGTTGTGTATAAAACGAAATATGCCTCAATGAAAGGAGATTGAGACGAAGTCCCTTACCTCGGGTCCGACTTGACTCTATCGTTTTTTAATGCCCTGAATAATAAACTTGAGTTAATTTATACTTGATTTAGAACCTTTTTAAACTTCAGTATTCCTTTTATATCACTTATTTCCATGTTATAAACGTTATGTAACCATTTAAGTTAATAATGTTTGTTTTTTCAATATTTGGTTCTTAAGTCGAAAGTTGACATCTTACAATTACATGTTGATCGTGTGGTCAAAAGTTCTTTATATCCAGAATGAAATTCCTGATTTGGATATCATATATATCATATATATCCAGCATATACATGTATTTATAATATTACATAATCATTTAGAGGTAAGAAATGAAATTCCCCGTTCATGGAGACGGTAAGCCGTACGTACGCATGAACGCTACTTTCATTTCGTTGTCATATTAGTGGAATTAAAACTAAATGATAGGTATGTATATTTTAATTCCAGAATTATATTCATCATTTAGATATATCATTAATTATATATATACATTATATACATGTAATTTTAATAGTACATTACATTTGGGGATAAGAAATGAAATGCACCGTTCATGGAGACGGTAAGCCGTACGTACGCATGAACACTACTTTCATTTCTATATCATACATTAATGGAATGAAATAATAATGATATAGAAGTATATTATAATTCCAGTATAACATCTTATATAATAACTTTAAATCCATCCTTTACACGTCCCACATATGGCATTAACGAATCACATCACTTTTAGGGGGCGGTAGTCCGCACTTCCTTAAATGAAGATATCGTGTTTACCAATAATGGAAACCATAAAGGTATGCCAAAAATGAAAAATACAGAAGGTTAAAGAAAACATAAACATATTATATATCATATATAAGAATAGTGACATCATAATGGCCACCGTTGAAGGTGTTAAATGAGTATTGAACAATCATCGTTTCGGGAGGCAGAATTTCGCCATCCACGGAAACCGTATGTTCTTTAACCATTTGATGTAGTTGTGTGAGAATGTAGCTCAAATAAATATTATAACAACATCCTAGTATATTGAAGATACTGTTGTTGTTACAAAAGAAGTAAATAAAAAGAGTTTAGATGGTTGGAGAAGCAAAATAAAACAAATGAACAAGAGAGAATGAATTACCTTTAAAAGTGTAACTCCCATTTGATTTGAGCCTAAAGGCTTCCTTTGAAAGGCTTCTGCCCAAAGGGAATCCTCTAGGATGAGGATTGGGATGTGGAGAGAGTAATTGGGCAGGGGTTGGCCGAGCCAAAGTCTTGAGAAGTGTGTGAAATGGGGTAGAGGTGGGGGCCTTTTATAAGAGGAGAGGAGAGGCACTTTTGGAAAGTAAAGAAATATTACTTTATTTGAAAATGTGTTTCGGTTTTAAAAGGTCCCACATTGAAATAATTCATGGATAAGGTGATAAGGGTTCGAAATCCACTCATCCAATTGGTTTTTGCCATGTGTAGTTCATATATTTTACATTATCTTTCCATTTTATTTAAATCATCAAATAATGATGTCATCGCTGCATCATTATTATGTCATATATAATTTAATTTATATAATGTCTAAAAATTATTAAAAAATAATAATATGATGTAGGAAATATTTTTATCTTTCCAATGACTATTTATAATCAAACTTTGGACTTTTATAACGCCACTCAAAAATTATTTTAGTAAAACAATTTATGTTAGTGTCATTTTCACTTTAACATTAAATAAAAATATATTAATGTCATTTTCCAACTAAAGTGGCTCCATGGGGTCCTCAAGATGGCCCATGGCTTGTCTTGGTCGGCCATGAATCACCCCATAGGTGTAGGAAAAGTTTCATGGTGTTTCCACATTCTTATAATAACATTTTTACCTTAAACTACACTAATTACCTCTAATCGCGATTAATGAAAAAAGTTACTATTCACCAAAAAATTATTTTAATCTCATTGAACCACATTTTACTTCTTAATGACAACCATGTATGTCGGATTTTCAAAATTCAATACACATTAGTGGTAAACTTTCATTTAACTGAAAAATCAGTTTGCTTGATTACCACTTAGTGGTTTCACTATTCATCAAAAATTGAAGTTTTTCAGAAAATTACCAAAAATTCACCCTAAGCTATATTTGATATTCCGAATTAAAAAATGAAGTCCATTTTACAAAATTCAAAAAATATAAGTCAAATTAATTAATTTAATAATTAATTCCCGCTGTCATGACAAATAGCGTGTTTTTGTGAAACAATAAGTATCAAAAGATTGACACTAGTTTAAGTCCAATTTCAAAGTGAAATTGATTCCAATGACCACCATTGGATTAACTGGTAAAAATATTTTCTAATTTCACTTTAAAACCAATTAAAATAATAATCTAATCATATAAATAATTTAGATTAAAAGAGGTTTTGAATTAAAATACAACATTTTACACTATTCATAAAAAAATGAACTTTATCAGAAAGGTACCAAAAATTTACACAAAGTAAATTTTGATGTCCCGATTCTAAAGAAGAGTTATATTTGGTACAAAATAAAGTATAAGTGTGATCAAAACTATATTTAATGACGGTTCACCATTAAAAGGTGATAAGTGAACCTTTAGTGAAAATTAAAGTATATATGCCTAAAATTGAACTCTTTCCATATTTTAAGCCTTTATCTTTTATTGGGTAAATGTATAAACATTTAAAAACATATCTAATCATATTTTAGTTATTTCTATCCATTCCCGCTAGTACAATGGCTGCTTGTTAACTAACATTTAAAATAATATTATTTTATTACTAGTGTGCTACGTAAGTTTCAAAGAAACTCATCGTTGCGTATCGGGTACGCTATCGAACATAGCAACCCCTTTAAAATAAAATTAATATTTAATTCATAAATATTAATAAATATGAAAATTCTTTATTCTTTATTTACCTGGGATGTTACAATCACTTTCTATTATATTATTATCAATATGATAAACCTAATTTTTCCAAATTATTATATACCATAATTAATAAATAATCAAAAAACATTATACCCTAATTTTTATCAATACCATTAAAATTATGTTCAAAAACTGCAAAGGAACAATTCCTCAAATAATTTTTTCACTAACACCCATTCTATAACCAATGGTAATATTAGCTAATATTTATCATAAAAATAGAAATAATCTTCTAAAGTTCCATTATATAATACCTCAAAATAGAGTTTTTATTCATTTTATCTTTTTATTTATCTTCAAAGAATATACCAATAATGGTATCCATGAATCTTAAGAAATCCTCTCAAAGAAAAATCATAATATCCAATGTTTTCTAAACCCATATATTATATTATGTAAGATCTTTATAGTATTTCATATATATATCTAATGCATAATAATCAATCATTATATTTTATGCCTTGAAAAAAATAAATGTGACCCAATTTAACAAAAAAAATTCAATTTCAAAATTAAATATCAGAAAAATTAAATACCCAATAAACATTTAACTTTATAGTTATATTGAATTATGAAAAAAAACTATCATGATGATACCCATGTAATTAAATTCCCATTTTCCACAGAGAAACCCATTATTTATATTCCATTGTAATTCTTCACCATCTACCACAATGTTAATCCAAATTAGAACCATTCTTGGGAAAATTTAATTAATATCAATCTTTATAACCATGGGAAAAGTAATAATAATATTGATTAGTTCAAATCCTCCAAAAGACTAAACCTAATCCTTATTAATTTAATTTCATTAGTCATTATAATATTATTGTAACGGTATGAAGATATAATTAATATTATTGAGAATAAAATAATATAATTAAATAGCATCAAAACCGAGTTCATAAAACATGTAACATGGTATAAATTGTTAACAATGAAATTATTGATAATAATTAATAATAATTTTCGATCTGATGATAAAATATTTCAAAGGAACATGAATACCCCATAGTGATCATTAATGAAAAGCCATTGGTATCCTAGAACGTTATTTTAATAAAATAATTAAAATCTCTTATAAGTGGAATATACAATATATTATAATTATAATAAAATATTCCAGATAATATATCTATTACACAGTATAATACAGGGATATAATAGACCAACATGTGAATTTTTTATTACTGAATGTCCCCTCATTGTTTTATAACGGAAACACAATTCAATTGTGTAAAATGGAACCATCCATCATTTTTTTAAAAAGATATAAACCTTTAATCATTACTACATATGTCCATGTACTATATAATGAGAAAAAAAATTAGATGCATGATGTTTCTGACATTACAATAAACATTGTTCATTCATAAAATGATTTACCCCTATAAAATAAAAACAATCAATTGAAATATTTTTTTGATAATCATAATGCTTATAGAGAAATAGTATAGATGATTGAATTGAAAAATATCTCCAATAGTGCATAATATACAAATTTTTTTCATTAACAAATAATAATAACATGATGAAATCATTAAAAACATTAATGTAGAAAATAAACATTCATATATGTAAATCACTTTTAAAAAATAAAATTATAATGAATATTTTTAAAACATTATCATTTATAAGAAACATATAAAATACAAAAGGAGTATTTAAATACTTTATTATTAATAATGGATTGAAATTCTATTCATGTTGAATATGTTAAAACTATGATTTAGTTAACAATGTTTCGTAAATGCTAAAAGTCTCATGTTCGGAAAATTATTAGAATAATTCATTGAAAATTATTTATACAATGTCAAACAAGGGTTATAATTTCATTATAAATAATAAATTAATAATAAAAATATTTAATTTTATCATTTTATAAAACATTGATATGGTAGAAGTGGTTTTCCCAATTAAATAGTAAAAACAATACTAAACTGTCTTAAAAAAATCCAACAACATTTAGTACACAAAATAAATAAATAATTCATAAAAAATTGATAAATATACAATTGGGAGGAAAATTTAATTGGGTTTATGAAATAACGATGATATAACTTCTTAAATTTATATTCAATAATTACTTATCCATATTGAAATGGTATTAAAACATAAACATGTAACCACATCACTATCATTTTAATAATAAACACCTTAAAATAAATACATCACATATGTGATTTAAATATAATGAAATCCATTATATTCATGATCGATTATTTAAAATGGGATATATATACACCTCATAAAAGAATTATGGTTTATAGCATAATAGTACATCTTGATGAATGATAATTTTATATGAATAACCATTACAAATAACATATAATTGAATTTAGAGTTTATAAATGAACCCATAATGTTTAATGAATTATAATTCACACAGAAAAGATAAAATAAACAATAAAAAGGAAAACTCAATAAACATATTGACATTATATAATCAATTATTAAGATATATAACTCAATTAAAGAATATTAAGTTATTAAACCCCTACCACTAGGTAACTTTCATGTCAAATCCCATTTTAGGAAATAAGTTAAATATCACTTATAATACTATGATGTATGATGGTTTCCTGATATAACATGGAAAATTATAGTATATGTACTATTTAAAAATTATTACATATATAACATAAACAAATCACAAATGTGGAAAATTCAAGAAGAAATATTTTACATTGAGTCTAGGCATACCATTCATGGCATTTAACTCCTATTAGTTGAAGTAGAATTTTTTATTTTAATCTCAATCCATATATGATTTGTATTATTCCAATATTGAGTGCTAACATTTCAAGGAAAGATTTTGTTATTTTATTTAGTATTCATTTTCAGAACCAAATTCCTTTGGATGCATGTAGATGGGAGTAGAGGGGTGCCTATTTATAATTTTTGGCATTATTGGAATTTCATAAATTAATAAATTAATATTATTTAATCTTCTATGTTTAATTATCCTAAAGTGATATAATAATAAGATATGATTATGATACATTGAAATCCATTTATAAAATAACATTTGGACAATATTAGTTATTTTTAACACTTATCTATTTAATTTACTATCACATTAACCATTTTAAAAATTACCTTATAATCAATGGTTTTTTCTATTGATTGGTCAAAAAATATAAATATAAGACCAATAAAGACCCATACATGGAAGAAATTTATATTCTTAAACTCATATAATTAACATGGATGAATATATGATTTTGAAAAAATGTAAAATCAATTAATAAAATATTTTCCACTAAAAAATATTTTTAATGTCAATTTTTGAAAAAATTGAAATATTGTAAAATAAAATGTTTGTAACTCATAAAAAAATTATCTAAATAAAATTAAGTAGATTAATATGTGTATAGGGTCTCAACATAATCATATAATGATGTTTTTACATGTTTAAAAATCATTTGAGTAATTATATTTTTAAACCCCTTGGTTATCCAAAATAAACATTATTAATGGTAATTAAATTTTCAATATTTAAAGGTTATTATTTTACTTATAAGGTGAAAATTGAATCATAAATAGACAGGGGAATACTTTTTTTACTATTTAACATTATAATGGTCATCTTGAAATATATTTATGATTTTTAAATAATTTAAAAAATCAAATATAACATAATTTACTCTTTCTATCATTTTGGGAACTATTTATATTATTATACCTTGAAAACAACATGAATGAAATTTTGATTTATTTTATAAAATTAAAAGATATCTAATTTGATATAAAAATCATAAATTTTTTTGACACATTATATCACAAGAATAAAATTACTTTTTCATTTTTATATATCCCATTTCCTGATATTTTACAGTTTTAACAAGCACTATATTTCCATTAACTAATAATTTTAGGTTATTACATTATCAATAAAATTAAAATTAAATAATCCTAATAAAAACATCATTCATGTTTAAAATAAGTATTTATAACAAAATGTATTTTATTTTTATCTATGTCACAAAATATTATCATTATTAAAAGTAATAATGTGACCTTTTGGAATGTTTCATTATCTTAAATATTATAATGGTCAATGAAAATTATAAATTAGAAAAATTATTATAATAATATAATTTATGATTATAGATTAAATAAACAAATAAAATTAAATTATAGAATAAGTGTTTTGGATTTTGATCCATATCACATAAGTTTGAACCCAAATTTACGTATATTACATTTACCAAGATAACAAAAAATTGTTATTATTACAATTCATATTGTACAATCTATAGGATTAAAATATTATTTAATATTATAAATTATAGTAATATAAGTGACATATATTTTATAAAATTAAATTTATATCATATTAGGAATTTAATTTAATATTATATATGCAAAATGTCTTATAAAATTGATTTTCGTGGAGAATGACTTTTTAAATATAAAAATCATTTTATAAAAAATTCAAGTATAAATATGATTAAAATATATTAATTAGATTATTTTTAATTAATTTGAACCAAAATATATTTAAAAAATTTCCAAAATAGCATTTTAAATTGTAAATAACTGAAAGAAAAACAGTGTCCTATAGAATTTATTATTTTTTACTATTCAATTAAAAGAAAATCATTTTAGAAAATTGAAAATCACTATTCTAAAATAATGTTTACATAACTAGTTAATAACGATATAGTTTTTATCAAATAAAATTTAACATGTAAAAATACTAAGTATTATATTGAATCAATAAAAATAATAATTGGTGTTTGATAATAAAATATTTTTGAAGCAGAAAATGATTTTACTAAAAATTAGAAATCTTATTTCCTAAGAAATAATCAATAAGTATTTATAGAGTTAGATATTTATTATATATTCGATAATGGGGTTAA
Source organism: Viscum album (assembly GCA_963277665.1). Taxonomy (NCBI): domain Eukaryota; kingdom Viridiplantae; phylum Streptophyta; class Magnoliopsida; order Santalales; family Viscaceae; genus Viscum; species Viscum album. The sequence goes on along the minus strand of OY728127.1, from coordinate 1,929,225,132 downwards.
TCCTATTATAACATTCAAATTAATTGAATTTGAATCACTATAACATAAAAATAATAAACTATCAGGATTTTTTTATTTGTGGTGTTGTGTGTGGTATAAAAAAATGGACACAATGTTCCCATAAAATTTACTAAGATTACATGGGTAATGTGACTTCAAATGTATGGTTAATGGTAATGAAATTCCTTAATGTAGTCCACACATGTGAAGTTATAGACATTAACACCAGAACATTTGGAACATGATTTACCAAAATGTTCCTCAAACCCGAGAGAAATAATAAAATGTGTTGAAAATTATATTTAAACATGATCCCACTATCAAAAAAAAAACATTTCATTATATTGTAGATATGTCTTTCAAAACCTATATTTTTTGGGGTCAAATTATCAATCCTTATCATTGTAATGTATCCTATATTTGAATCATATAGGGCTTGACCTAAGGATAATTGGTAAGGCAACATTCACCCATTATCCAATTATATCTTCAATGATTTTATTGAGAAATAATATTATAAGAATATGATTAAAATTTATATTTTTTATGGTATATTTAAATAGGTCTATTACTATTAATCACTATATATGTATTTATGGTTCTTGTATCTACAAGGGAATTATGTGATTTTATATTAATTAAAATGTTTATGTAATGAGAATTTTCCTCTGTATATTGATCTCAAAAACATTATTTTTTATATTTTATTGTTATTTGATTTATTTTGTGAAATTTTTTAATAATTATCTTTCAATATTATCTTGTGTTTATTATTTTAATAAATAAATTTTTAGGATCACAGTCATAATATGTTGGTTAAAACTATATAGTGGGGAATCATTTTAAAAATGCATTATTTGTTTATCAGTAAACATTTCATGGAGTTTTCCATTTTTTCATAATTTTTAATATTAGTCCCTTTCTATTTTTTACATGTACATTGATACCCTTTAGGGGGGGATATGGATTTTTCATACCCTTGTAGGTTTGTTTTAGGAGTGATGGGTTTCAAATGGAATTTTAGACCGTTAAAATGACCTGATTGATGGTTGATGAATTTGTTTGGCTACATGGATCTCTAAGGAGTGGGTATGCTGCATTTAATGGGTAATTGGGTTTATGGTGTATTCATATGAGTTTAATAGGTGGTTATTTTCATTATTTATGTTAATCACTATATATTTATTTTTATTTTTCTATCTCATTTGATATATTTTTTTATTTAACATGTTATTAGCTTAGTAGTATGTCTGGGATGTATTTAGGGAATTATTACTAGGTTAATATACTCATCCATATTTATATTAAATGTGGTTCAAATATTAAAATTATGACATAAGGACCTAACCAAAAACTATTAGCAAAATTCATTCATTATTTAAAAATTCATTTAAATTCATTTTCATTTATATTTTATTTTTTTATTTTTATATAATTATTTCATATCCTTTCTATAAATAAATATTAAATATAAAAGTGGAAACTAACAATGAATTTCCATTTATTATATAATACAAATTATTTAAAATAAAACATGTTTTATATTCATGACATACAATCTTAATTTTCTTCGTGACCTAAAATATATTATTATTCATCATAAAATCCCGATGATTTTTTTAAAACATGGAGGTAGGTAAATAAATTCTGTATGGAAATATAAATTGAATTAAATAAACCTATTAATCCATTATTTATCTAAATCTTTTTACTTTTAAAAAATAATCATTTTATTCCAAATAAAATTTTGATTCATTTGAAATAAAATTCAGTATCAAAATATGTTCATTAAGAAATTTTTGAAGAACTATTAAAGGTAAAAATAATAATTGTATATTTTTATCATGAAAATAATATGAATTGTATCATATTTAATAGTTAATAAGTATTCTAATATTCCCATTAATCTAATTTAAACTATCATAGATTATGAAAACAGATTATTTTTGTGAAACTCGATAGTAGAAATAAATAAAAGATATATTTAACCAAGGAAATCATTTTTATATCAATATGATAATCACTATGAAAAATTGGATAACATATCCAATATATTTAAATATTCTATTGGGCTAATCCAATTCGATAACTGTATCCCTTTATGCAATTCATTTGAAAAAAAAATCGTTACCTCTGATCATTATGACCTATATCAGGATCACCCAATATACTGACATATATTGTGCCCAAAAATCATCATATCAATTTTTAAGAACCATAACATAATCAAAGATAAAAAATTCATTCATTACCATTATGATACTAATAAAAATATAATTTTCACCTATAAGAAAACATTTCTAGATATTTTAATATCCAATACAGTGAATGATATTTTTGAAAATACCCATAATATAAACAAGATATTTTTAAATAATATAATATTATAATATTAGTTATGATAACATGAATAAATCATGACGTCATATACAATGAAACAATTCATTTCTTTTTTTTCTGTTCATCAAAATGATACAAATAAAATATGAAAAAAGAATTTCATTTTAAATAATTAATATATAGTCAAAACTAACAAAAACTTTTCTTTATAATTTATTTAAATCCACATAACTACTTCTGTAACGCCCAACTCCGAAAACCACCCAGAGGCACCCCGTACTCGGTTGGTCACATGGCCTCAACCGCATTTCCCAAAATACCAGAGGCTGCCCACTAGCAGTGAGGACCTTGGGTGTGATAATGGGGAAATTTTTCCCTCATTGGAAGAGGTTACAACGGAAGATAAACAACTAAATAATAGTAGAAACCATAACCACCCATAGAAGAGTAAATAATAAACATCGGAATACTAACAGTATACATCTAAAGCACACACACATGCTTATAAAATGACGCATGATACATATGTCTAAGAAAGCTACCAAACAAGTCACAATACTGAATAAAATAATAAACCAACGTGCAAAAGAAAAACAGGTAAACTCCTCCGCATTGCAAGCCATATCTTGGTCCCATGCTCTCCATCTCCACATCAATTAAAGTTCCTTAAGTAGAAGGGTGCTTTCCCTTATCTATTCATGCAACAATATAATCTATTTGGGCACAAAATAATGTCCCAAACAGGGTGTGAGACAAGGTCCTAGTGGGAAACCACCCAATGATCTGTGCATAATAGTCATTGAATACATGGGAGTGAAAATACAGGAACCAGTAAACCAGATAGCACACAATACCAACAATCCACAGTTTGGCATATAATGTACACAAGTAACAGCCATTAAACAATAATAACAACAGGTAACCCCCTATGTAGTTCTCACAGCTTATCCCTTATGGTTCAACCTACATGTACTAACAACCATCTCGGAGGCACACACAGTTTCACCCCTCGGGTTCAGCTAAAGAATAGACTCTATGAGGAAGCACTCACCTTCAATTACCCATATAGTCTCGTATCGTACTAAAGGATCTCTGGATAAGCACTCAACATCTCATTCCCACATTGGCCTATGTCGAGGAACTACAAACTCTCTAAGGAAGCACAAATCATCAATTCCCCCTTTGGTCTCGAATTTAATTAATAAGACACTCTGGAGAAGCCCTCACATCCATTCTCCCTATGGTCCACTACACTAGGTTCTCATATCCCCATGTAAAAAAATTGCATTGTGCACATATCCCCCAATGTAAGCCTCAAGAACTACATGGCTATCATTATAGGGAACAACAGCATAACAGTACAACACTTCCACTATTCTAGAACTAGGCATGGAAACTGGAAAACTTCTGAACAAGAAAAACAAGAATATAAAAACATCCAGTGCATAGTGAAAATTACTATATTTTCAAGCAATTATATCTACTCAAGAAATCAAGAAAAGCTGGAAACAACTGGCGAAAAATTGGAACACACACAATTCCATGTTCAAGGGAATTAGTTTAATTGCACAAAATATTCAAGGACTTCCTACAAAAAGGCACAAACCACCTACCTCGATGCTAGGAGATTGATATAATTGAACAATGATGATTTATTCTCCTTAGAACGTTGAGGATCTGAGAAAACGTCAAAAACGCTCAACCCACAATATCTTGAGGAAGAGGAGGAATTGGAAAACAAGGCTCTAGGAGAAGGAATAAATCACCGCTGAAGTTCCAACACAATCAACAATGGTCGATTCAGATGATGGAAGGAGGCATGAGAGATCGTAGATGATCTGCGGCAATAAAACTTCTCTCATAAGAATGAATCCAAGATGAAAGGTGTTCTGTCTATCAGACGCAACCCCGATGTGTTTAAAGAAAAAAATACACAGCGTGTACTTCTTATGTACAAGACGTGTACTCTATTTTTCTGTACTCTTATTTAAGCAGCCTCCACTTCACCACTACACACTCTGTGTGTGGCCAAGACATGACCAGCTTTCGGCATGGAGAGACAAGGGAGTACATAACGTGTACTCATAAAGTACACGGTGTGTACATAAAAGATTTCCAGAAACCCCATTTTTTTCAAAAACTCCATGAAAAGAAAGAAATACATGAAAATAATGATCTGGGTTCATAAAAACTTCCCCCCTTAATGAAATTAATCCCCGAATTTCCATATTGAGGCGTAGAAGAAGAAACCCCAGACAGCTCCGGCAACTACGATCGTACATCGGCCTCCCTTTCCCAGGTCTCGTCCTGTACATGCCCGTACTGCCATAGCACCTGTACTAGAGGAAAAAACCGCCCATATAGAACCTATGTATTGCGATCGAAAATCCTGATAGTATGCTCCTCAAATGGTGCATCCGCTTCGAGCTCAACCTCATCGGGATGAAAGACATGAGATGGGTCTGAAAATTAATGTTGGAGCTGTGAGACGTGGAAGACGTCATGCATTTACTGGTACCTCTAATTTAATTGAAACTGATAGGTAATCATCCAAAATATCACCAATACCTCAAAAAACCGGACGTACCATGGTGAAAGCTTACCCTATCTCTGAATCCTCTTCTGTCCCAATCTCGGTGGGACACGCAGGAAAACCTGATCCCCGACCTCGAACTCCAGGGGTCGTCTTCGCTGATTAGCATAAGACTTCTGTCGAGACTGTGCTGTATCCATCCACTTCCAAATCAACTCTATCATCTCTGAGGTCTCCTGATCCAGAGTAATTCCAAAAAAAGCTACCTCTCTTGCCTCCAGCCATCATAAGGGTGATCAGCATGGCCTACAGTACAAAGCCTCAAAATGTGCCATCTAAATAGTCACATAAAAACTATTATTGTAGGCGAACTCCAGAATAGGGATATGATTCTCCCAATAATTTCCAAAGTATATAATGCAATATCAAAGCATATTCTCAAGCACCTGGATTGTACGCTCGGACTGGCCATCTATCTGGGGATGGTATGATGTACTCAAAATTACCTGAATACCCAAAGCCTTCTGAAGCCCATGCCAGAACCGAGAAGTAATGTGCACATCCCTTTCTGAAACAATGGTGTGTGGAACACCATGCATACGTACAATATCTTGGTTGTATAGTCATCCTAGATCATCAACACTGGAAGTATCCTTGATCGGTAAATATTGAGCAACCTTCATTAGCCTGTCGACGACAACCCTAATAGCATCGTTCCCTCAAGGCGACATTGGCAATCCAGTAACGAAGTCCATCACAACATCATTCCACTTCCACTACGGAATGGGTAACTGCTGAAAATGGCCTGCTGGTCGGTGATTCTCCACCTTCACCTGTTGAAAAGTATAACATCTCATGCCAAAACCAGAAACATCTCTCTCCGTACCTGGCCACCAGTACAGGCGAGGAAGATCCCGACACATCTTGGCGAATGTAGGATTAACTTTCCAAACTGAGGAATGAAAATCCTGCATCATCTCCTCACGTACGTCTGCTGGAACCCATATGAATCCATGGAAACAAAGGATCTAATCCTCTCCAACTTTCCATCCAAGAATAGGGTCCTCTCCTAACACACTCTCTGGCAGGATTAATCCTTTTGAGTCTAATAGCTACCTCATCCGTACCCGATCATGTAGTGAAAAGGTGACAGCTACCGAAGATATGTAAGTCTAACTATGTCTGTCATGCTCCTCTAGATGATTCTCAAAGAATAGAGCCATAAGCTGCCACTCACTGCTGGCCTCCTGAACATCCTGAATATGAGTTCTCCTGCTAAACGCATTTGCCACTGCTTTTCCCTTTCCCAGTGTATAGGAAATCTCTAAATCAAAATACTGAAGATACTCAACCCACCTACGATGTCTCAGATACAGATCACGCTGTGTGAAGATGTACATGAGACTATTGTGGTCGGTGGGAACCATAAAGAACTCTCCCAAAAGTTAATGTCTTCAACAGAATAAGTCATGAACAACAAATTCCAACTCTAGATCGTGCGTCAGGTAGTTCCTCTCATGTGGCCTCAACTGCCGAGAGCCTTATGCAACGACTGCATCTCCCTGCATAAGCATGGCTCCCAGTCCGATACCTAAAGCATCACAATAAACTGTATAGCTCTTTCCTTGCTCTGGCATGACTAGTATTGGTGCGGATGTCAACCTTCCCTTCAACTTCTGAAAGGCTGACTCACAAGAATCATTCCATAAGAACTTCGCCCCCTTCTTCGTCCGACTTGTCAAAAGTGATGCTAGGCATGAAAAGTTTTGAATGAAGAATCTGTAGTATCCAGACAACCCTAGGAAACTCTGCTCCTTAAAGACCTTATTCGTATACTCTAAGGAAACTACAGCTCTCACTTCCTCTGGGTCCACAGATACTCCTGCCTATGAGATGACGTGACCCAAGAAGTTAATATGATCCATACAAAACTAGAACTTCGAGAGTTTAGTAAAAAGTCAATGCTCTCTAAGTGTACTCAGAACAATCTCAAGGTGGGTAGCATGGTCGTGTCGAGTGTGAGTGTACCCCAAGATATCGTCCATGATGATCAGGACGAAGGAGTCCAAGTAAGGATGGAACACTCGGTTCAACAGTGCCATGAAATCTGTTGGCGTATTCGTGAGACCGAACAACATAACCATATACTCGTAGAGACCATACTTGCTCCTGAATGCTGTCCGAGGTATATCTAATGGTCTAATGTGAAACTGATGATAACTGGACCTCAAAATGATATTTGAGAACACCTGAGCTCCTCAAAGATGATCAAAAAGATCACCATTCCTCCACAACGGATATAGGTTCTTGACCGTCAACTAGTTCAGCTTCCGATAATCCACATAGATCCTAAGATTACCATCTTCCTTCATCGCAAACAGGACAGTCAAACCCCAAAGTGAAGTATTGGGTTAGATGAAACCCTTTTCCTGCAACTCCTCCAACTATTTCTTGAGCTCCTTCAACATTGGGGTATCTATCATATAAGGAGAAATGAACATTGGTGTCGTTCGTGGAACGAGCTCAATAGAGAAGTCTACCTGCCGCTTTAGAGGAAAACCTAAAAAGTTCTCTGGAAAGACATCCCTGAAATGATCCACCACAAGAGGAAAGTCTAACTGTGAAGTCCCCTAGTCATCCATATAATGACAAGTAATCTGAGCAGTAACCCTTCCTAGCCCACGATGATTGAGTCCTACTTGACTCGCCTGAACATCTCATTCACCTCTATAAAGAAAAATTCACCCTTTGGTGAAATGAAACTCTCCCTAAGCTGATAACATTCGAAAAATTCCTGGAATGGAACCAACCAGTCCATCCTGAGAATGGCATAAAAATATGTCATCTCCATGACATATAGATCCCATAAGAAAGAATACCCTTCAACCTCGAGAGGGTACTCTCTACACTGACATACACTAGATTTCATCGTCCCCAATGGTGTGTCTAGTGTCAATAAGAAGTCAGATGAAACGATACGGAGCCCAAGTCTCTCTACAACATCAAACGAGATAAATCTATGTGTAGAACCAATATCAAAAAGCGCTAAAGATAAAACAGAGGCTTCTAAAATCGTACCTCGAACTGTAGAAGGTATATGATCCTGCTCTTGATAGGTCTGCTCCACTGCAAAAGTCTGGCCTACCCTGCCACCCTGTGACCCTTCCTTACCACTCTGAGTTGATCCTCCCTACTAACGCTGAAGGACAGGTGAGTGACTGCCATGGCCTTGACCTCCACCTCGGCCCGAAAGGCTATAAAAACTCCAGTTACCTGACTTCTGATAAACTGGTGGTGCTGCTCTTGATCGAGGAGTCATGGAAGAACCCCTGTAATGAGATACGAGTGAGAAAACCTAGAATAAACGCTGACAGTGACCCATCTTGCTGCAAGATGGCACTCCACTGGGTCTCTCTAGCACTGCGGCCTCGTGTTCCCTTCCCTTCCACATGGGTAGCATACTACATGGATACCTGAAGATGGATCTCGCCTCCTCGGATCACTGCGCCTAGACTCCCTACGGTGCATCCTGATGTCAACTGGAGGAACACTAGCTCTAGAAGCAGAACTTTCCTTCCTCGCAGCTCCAGAGTCTCTCAGATTTTTCTTCGCATCAGCGCCTGGTTGATGATGGAAGTGATGGACGTCAACTGGAAGATATTCCCCTGTGAGAGGATCTCCCGCCTGAGACCTTCATCAAACTTCCATGCTATGAACACACCATTTCCATCCCATAGGTGTGTGAAATGATGCGACTCGATGAAATGAGGGGAATACTCCATGACAGAATGAGTACCCTACTCTAGAATCATTAAATCTCGGGCTTGATCGGCCCTCAGGGTCATCGGGTAGAAGTAATCGTAAAACACGCACTGGAACACATCCAAAGCCATAACCTACGGATGACCCGCCAGTGAGATCACGTCCCACCACTTCTTGGAGGAGTATCGTAGCATATAGTTAGCGAGCATGACCAGCCTCTCTAGAGCTATTTCCAGATGCTCAATGATAGTCAGCATGGATTCCGTCCACGACTCTATTTCCTGTGTTCCTCCTTCCCCCTTTAATGTAGGACGACACTGCTTCTAGAAAACAGGCGTCAAGTCTTCTGTAGTTGTGGGAGGAGGTAGTTCTCCCTGAAAGGAATGCATCATCCTCATAAAGCCTTCACGGAACTGTGCATCAACGCCATCATCTTGAATGACAGCCAGTGCCAAGGATGGCTCGACTGGAAGATTAGAAAGATGTCCCCGATCAGCCATATCTGACATCTGATTACTATCATGAAACTGATGTAAAACTGGAGGACGTCTCAGAGGCCTAGCTCTGGAAGATCAATAACATACCTTAGATCAAGAAAACAAGGACACAGAACAAAGGATTACAAACAGAAACAGGAGAAGGGAACACTCATGTTTTACAAAACATGACTACATGGCGTGTATAAACCCTGCATGACATGTATATAACTCTATTCCCCTGCCCGTGTCACCTTGAATGGATAACCCACACGGTCTTCTTAAAATGAGTCTACACAGTGTGTTCCTTGTGTACACGACGTGTAAGAAACAAGGTTTCAATGACCCGTGATGTTACATGACCAGCTACACGGTTGTGACTACATGGCGTGTTCCAAAAAAACACAACGTTTACTTGAATATTTTCTCAAACCTTGTTGTTGGAGACATGACCAGGTACGCGGATGACCCTTACACAGTGTGTTCCGAAAAAAAAACAGCATGTATAAGAAGAGATGACATCGTCCTGTGTTGTCTATGACACGTCCGGGTGCTGAGAAAATGGATACACTGCGTGTTCATACAAAACACGGCGTGTATGCCACGAGCATCCCCAACCCATGTTGTTAGTGACATGGCCGTATACACAGCTTACTACTACACGGTGTGAACCTACCATACACGACATGTTCATGGGGATTTTTCACAACCTGTGTTTCTGCTCACATAGTCATTGACACAATTTAAAACTACACGGTGTGTATATACAAAGTACATGCCGTGTAATCTGGTTTTTTCCGGGCAGTAGCTCTGAAACTGCACCGAAGCTAAGAAAACACTGAAATACAAGCATGAAGGTGCCAGATTCCGATTTTTGAGGGCCCATACTCCCAATGAATTTGTGTTTTTCATCCAATACAATCATTTTTAAGATCAAACAGGTCAATGATTCACCAATTTCCGATTCAAGAGGGACTATAACACCTCAAAAACCAAAACATGGATTTCATATAAGCAAGGTATAATACAAGCAGTCCTCTATCAACATCATAGATTTTATCAAGAATCTATCACAATAGCATTCATAATCAACACAGTGTCTATCACAACATCAACAATTGCTAATGCACCCTGGATGGCATGGAAAGAATGCATGACATTTGATTTATTAAAAGTTCTTATATGATGCATGAGATGGCATACCCTCATCCCATCGGGTTATGATAGAAATAGAACCAAAATAAAAACAAGAGTAACAACACAAGTCATGTGAATCACTCTAGGTGAAATCATAACAACCGTAAAATCTAAAAACCAGAAACTGCAATAAACGAGGTAGTATGGATTTTCCCTGTACACGGGTTAGCTACTCCCGGGCACAAAATATTTCCATGTACCGAATCCGTCATATCCCTAGATGAAGGCTCCAAATACAAAATCAAGAGAAAATAAAACCTCTGATACCACTTCGTAACGTCTCGGTTTCAGAAGCCACCCAGAGGCGCCCCATACCCGGTTGGTCACATGACCTCAAGCGTATTTCTCCAAACACCAGAGGCTGCTGACTAGCAGTGAGGGACTTGGGTGTGATAATGGGGAAACTATTCCCTTATTGATAGAGTACACATCGGATGAAAAACAAACAGATAATAGCAGAAACCATAACCATCCATACAAGTGTAAATGAGAAACAGCGGAAGACTAACATTAAACAACTGATGCACACACAGTTTTATAAAAATGATGCATAATAAATATGTCTAGGAAAGCATCCAAACAATTCACAATGGTGAATACTATAATAATTCAAAGTGAAAAAGAAAAACATGTAAAATCCTTAGCATCGCAAGCCATAGCATGGTCCCATGCTCTGCAGCTCCACCACAAGTCATGTTCTTGAAGCAGAAAAGCGCTTTCTCTTATCTATACTTGCAACAATATAATCGGTTTGGGCCAAAAAGAATCGCCCAAACAGGGTGTGAGACAATGTCTCAGTAGGAAATCACCCAAAGATCTATTGATAATAGTCAGTGAATAAATGGAAATAAAAATACAGGAATCCGAAACTGTAAACCACACAACAACTACATTCCACAATCTTGAAAAAAAAGTACACAAGTAACAGCTAATCAACATAAAGAACAACTGGTAACCCCCTGGGTTGTTCTCACAGCCTATCCCTTATAGTTCAACCTACAAGTACTAGCATCCCTCTGGGAGGAACACACAGTATCACCCATCTGGATCAGCTAATGAATAGACTCTCTGAGGAAGCACTAACCATCAATTTCCCCTATAGTCTTGTATCATACTAAAGGCTCTCTAGGGAAGCACTCAATGTCTCATTCCACCTGTGGCCCATGTCGATGATCTAAAAACTCTCTGAGGAATCATTCATCATCAATTACCCCTTTGGTCTCACATCAAATTAATAAGACACTCTAGAGAAACCCTTTTGGTCCATTCTCCATATGGTCCACTACACTAGGTTCTCACAGCCCCATATAAAACAAACATGCATTGTGCGCGTATCGCCCCAAGTAAACCTCATGAACTACTTCGATATCATTATATGGAAAAATATCATAAGATTACAATAGTTCCACATTCCTACAACTAGGCATGGCAACTGAAAAAACGCCGAACAAGAAAAACAAGCAGAGAAAAACATCCAGAGAACAATGAAAATTACCCTATTCACAAGCAATTACCCATACTCAAGCCATCAAGAAAAGCTGGGAACAACAGGGGAATAATAGGAACACACACAATTCCCTGTTGAAGGGAATTGGTGGAATTGCACAAAATTTTAAAGGAGTTCCTACAGAAAGGAAAAACCACCTACCCCGATGCTAGGAGATAGATATACTTGAACCAAGATGATTTATTCTCTTTAGAGTGACGAGCATCGAATAAAACATCAAAAACGATCAACCCAAGATATCTTGAGAATTAGGAGGAATTGAAAAACAAGGCTATATGAGAGGGATGAACTCACTACTACTATTCCAACATAATCGACGGGGTCAATCCAGAGGACGGGCAGAGGCACGAGAGCTCAGAGAATATTTGTGGATGTACAGCTTATCTTGGATGAACAAAACCTAGATGAAAGGTGTTCTATCTGTCAGACGAGACCCCGGTGCGTTTAATGAAAAAAATACACGGCGTGTACATCTTGAGTACATGACATGTACTATATTTTTCCGTACTCTACGTAAAGAGGCCTCCACTTCGCCCCTACACAACATGTGTGTGGCTCGGACATGGCCATCACATGGCCTGGCGTGGCAAGGGAGTACATGACATGTACTTCAAAAAATTTCAAAAACCCTATTTTTATAAAAATCTCTACGAAAAGAAAGACATACCTGAAAACAAAGATCCAGGTTCTTACATCATACATAAAATTATTTTTTGAATATGAATTGTAATAAAAATATAAAAAAATTAAATCTATTAAATATTTAAAAAATTGTTTATATGGTAATGATTCTTTTATGTCTAGTCATACATTTTATGTATGATTTTTATGTTTTTGAATAATAAACATATTTTAATTATTTATATTATTATGAAAATTATATAGGATTTTTTTTGTTATTATTTTTATCATTTTATTCACATATACCTAATCAATTATGTTTCGGTCGGAGGTTTTCAAAATATTTCGCTCATATGACCAAAATTATATTTGAATGATGATTATAGTCAAATTATACAATACAATATAATCATTGGACTAATAATCCATAAAAAATCATCATACTTATTGATTAATTATAATTTTTAAACCAAATAGAAAATATTATGTTGAAAAAAAACTATGTGACAGTCATGGAGATGTTAGAATATACGTACGCTAGATTAATTACATCATCTTTTGAAGATGATAAAAGAAATAAGGTGAATGTATTTTTATATTGATATAATTATGATTATATGTCAAATATTATATTATTTATTTAAATTTAATTACATATAGTACATATGTGATGTTGTCATGAAGAATGAATCACATTGTTTTGTGGAGGTGGTAATCCACACATATGTATATACGATATTATCATTTCTTAAAGGATGTAAAGGTATGAATATGGTTATATATTATTTAAAATAAGTAAAATAATTAAATTAATATTATATATATATATATATATTAAATAAATCATTATAAACAACCTTAATATATGGTGTTGGAAAAAAAATTCTATGATTTCAAGAGGTGGAAATCAACTATACAAAAAAATAATGGTTTTGTATCCCATTTGATATAGTAGAGGCATTGATACATGTTATGAAATTAACATTACAACATATATGTATATGGATGATAGTTTTTTTTATTATTTTAGAAATTTTATGAATATTTAAATAATATGTAAAAATATTTAAATAAAATATTTGGTTAAATCAATACATATTTATCTGAAATCCACTTTAGTTTTATACCTAATTCAATTATAGGATGTTTTTATTATTAAAATTTATTTCCTATAGGTATTGGAGAGGGAATTTGGAAGGTATTGGAAGAAAAAAAGGCTCTTATACTATGGACATGGGAGGAGAGTGAGTGTCTTTTAATCAATGGGGGAACGTGGAAACATTTTATTTTTTAGTGATTAAAATATATTAATGTCTTAATCACCCTAAATGATTCCAATATTGAAACTTTCCAAGTTTTAGATGAATAAGGGTCAATATATTTCCATATAATAGATTTTTTTCTGATTTATTTCATTTTAACAGATATTACATTTATCTAACCCCTAGAATACCATTTTTAACATTATTTGAGAGAACATGTTATTATGGTTCTTATAATTCATTTTTCCATGGATTATTTTGATCTAAATATTTAATATTAATTTTGATTATTTTTAATATAAAATAAAATTTATCAAAAAAATTCAAAAAATTGAGAAATTTAAATTTACATTTTATCGAAAAAAATGTGATGATAGTTGTGTTCTCATAAAAATGTTTTCATAAGTAAAACAATTATTTTCCATAAAATTTAATTATTAAAATAATGAGAAACAAAATGATTATATATTTAAAAATTTAATGTATCTAATAGTTTTTGAAACCATTTTAAAAAATTATGAAAAATTTTAACTTAGTCTAATGAAAAAAAAAGTTTAAAAAAAATATATTCAATATTCATTGAAATATCAAAACTTTTTGAGAATTTTCAAATTTTCATCCAATGATAATTTATTCATGATGATATCAATATTGAAGATAATTTTAATAAATTTAAAATCTATAATTTGGAATGAAATATTTTTTTTAAAAAAATGTATAAAATATGAAAATAAAATTTAGTTATCCATAATTTTTTCCTTTTTTGTTGATAATTACCAAATATTTTTATTATGAATATTGAGCTATATGATAAAAAAAATAAAAAATATTTGTTGAAAAATATTTATCATAACATAACCTGGGTTTTCATATGCCTCCCACTTTTCAGAAACATTTTCCTCATTATTTTATTCATTAATAAAACGTCATGGGAGTTTTTTCAACATTATTTTCTAATTACAATGTTTCATATTTAATTGTATGGTTTTTCACAAAACCATAACAATGTAAATAAATTTATTTATAAACACAATATAATATTTGATATTTTTTTACTTCATTTACCTAATTAGAAATGTTTTCATTCAATTAAACTACATTAGTTCTCATTACAGGAGTTATATCTATCACATAATATCATGTACATATAACTTGATATAAATCACAAACATAAGATAAAATTAGAATTGAGAAAATATTACAGGAAAATGATACATATATCATTATGATTTCATATATTCCAATTAAAAATGGACATAATTTTTCATTTTTACAAAAAAATTATAACTTTTCAACGAAGATACAATTATAATAAAATGATGTTATAAATTCAAATAATGATCTTTCATCTAATTATATGTATATATTTTTTTCTTTCATAGAGTGACCCACATTTCAAATGGAATCATATTTACCTTCTAAACCATTTCATCTACTGCATTGTTTACCAACAACATTCCTTATCTGAAATCATAACCACACTATATAATCTGAAACCACCTTCAATATAATTACTCAAAATATTTCTTATATATTATAGAATGAAAATTGTTATTAATATAAAATCCAATAAAATAAATATGTTTATCCCAAAATCCTTAAAAATACATCAATCTATCCTAATTTATACCAAACATTGTTTGAATAATATATAGTTATTTGAAATCAGATTTAGGATTAATGGTAATATTAAAATATAATCATTTCCAAATAAATTGAAACGTCATATAATGTTAATATATTTAAACATTTTATCATCATAAAATACAGTGTGTAGAAGAAAAACTTGTTAAATAAATGTCTCTTTAACCTAAATTCATGATTGTGGGTCCAAATTCAAATTATCTTGAATGTGAATAAAATCCACATAAATAGTTAATTGATAAACAATAAAGAATATCACATTAAAAAATTGATATTATTTCTGTCAATAAAACAATGAAATACCTGTATATATTCTTCAAATTCCATTTTAGAAATTGGAAATGTTAATGCATTCCCTTTGTAATTGTCATTTGGATTAATCCTGGTGAAAAGAAAAACAATTCACAGTAAAATCATTTTATATTTTTCATTCATTCACAGATGAAATATTACAAAATATCACTACGTGTATTTTTACAGTATATATTAAGAGAATGTAGTGTTTTATAATTGCCAATAAATATTTATTTCATCAAATGGGGGTCACATGAGATACAATTTTTTTTTGAATCTCAATACACCATATTTATCAATATTAATCTCGAGAATCATTTCATTCGTAATCAATTATAAAATTTATTATAAGATATTATCATCCTTATGATTATTCATAATTGTATATGAAAAATATTATTTCAATGGAACCTAATAATGGGATTTCATATAAGAAAAATTTCTATGTCAATATTCATCATTTTTTAACTAATTGGTTTTTTTAATACATTTCACTATTTGTGTAGCATTTTATTTCTAACTCAAATAATTAACTACTATTTTTTTCATTACTGTGATGAAAATGAATTATGTAGTCCCAATATATTATAAATTATATATGTATCCCATGTCTCATAGTCAAGTACTTTGGAATTAATATATACAATGATATTTATTATGATTAGATATTAATTTATTTAATCCCTAATATTGATGACTTTAAATTTTTAAAACAAGCATTACATCAACCAGTTCATTGTAATGAGTATGATAATTTTTCTAATTATGATTTAATTTACTTGAAGGATATTAAATTACCCAATCATTAGGAATTAAATAAAAAACCAATCACTTCAATAAATAGTTACTCTATATAAGAAAGTTTTTGTTTATTTAGATGATCGGGCCACAACTAGATCATTCATTAATATTCATTTCAATACTGAAAAACATTATTCAAAATAAATTTTCCATGAAAACCAAACTCATTTTCTTGTTCACATAGTTAGAGGGATATGTAATTATTCAATTTTTTGATCAAACCATAAATAATAGACTATTAAAACATGAAAACTACGAATCTAAGTCACATTTATTGTATTATTCAATTCACCATCCAAATTATTTTTATCAATATCAATATACATACCTTATTATTTTTCTATATTTGCATGTAATGAAATCTAAAAAAAATTCACATTTAATATATAGTACATGTAATTTGTTTCTTTTTTTCATAATTGCAACAATTCATATATGATTTTCCATATCCTTATTAATTTTATAATAATCCAAAATATCTCTAAATAACCCAACTAATAAATAATAATAATATTAACATAAAACACTATAATAATATGAATGAAAATATATATTTTATTACTGATGAAATTTTTTTATAAATTCATAATTCTCAAACATTGCTAAAATTCTTATGTTTGACATTAAATACTTTATCACCATAAAATTATTTTACCCAGTCCTGAGATTACCCATCAAATTTTTTTTATCATCCCAGAGATAATTAAAAAAGTCAAAATTAAGAGGCATCAAAAAATTATTCTTAATTTTATTAATTTATAATTATCAATAATCAATTCAGAACCTCTTGAAAACATCATCCTTAAAATAAACTAGAGAAACTCCTGGGGATTCTCTAGACAAAGTGAAACATTTATCAATGTACCACACAAATTAATTTTTCAATTAGATAATTCAATTTCATATATAATATAATGGGTTTGTCAAATAGGATAATAATTAGGATAAAAGTAAAATATTAAACTCAACATCTCATTTTTCTATAATAATATGTGGCACATCAAGAAAAATTTCTACATAATATTTTTAAAATGACTCATAATTAATCTAAACAGTTCCACTATTATCAATTACATGATCATGGTAACTATAATTTGGATAACCTTATATTTTCAATTATTTTTGATATGTTATCAATGTAATGAATATATTATTATAAACAAATGACTATTAATTAAAGTAAATATATATTTGTTCTCATTAATCAATTTTTTAATTATAAAATTGAAGGAAATAATTATTAATAAAAAATCAAATACTAATATTATAATATTTACAAGGATTGTGGTGAAAAATATTCTATATATGATAAAATGAATATTTTAATATATTAGTGATTCCTTTATACAACCCGATGTATTTTTCAAATAATCTATACATTATTTAGTGTGGTAACATTTTTTATTTTAATAAACAAATTCTCAGTCATTTAATAAGGATATTACCCTAAATTAAATAAGTCATTAACATAATATGATAAAACATATAATGTACATATTACCACTTCATTATAATGACAAAAAAATATTATGTAATTTTAATTTATTTCACTAAACACTTCTACTTATAGTGTATCTTTTTATAGTATTCTTTGTCTTATTAATACACACATCCTTATAATGAAACATCTCAATAAATATAAAAAAACATACGACTTCATTACAAAATTATTCTTTCCACTTTTTGGATGCTTTTCATTTAAATAATTATCCATATAAACAATATTATCATATAAGATGATCTTCCAAAATTAAATAACAATTTTATTAGTACAGTTATTACCACAAATATCGCAGTATGGAAATATGATTTTATTTTTTTCTGATTTCATTGATTTATTATTTCTATATTCCCTCATAATATATCTTTATTTATCCTTGTTTTTTAACAACAAATGATCTCAAAAAACAACATTTATAACTACATTTAGAAAAATCATGTTCTTCATTCCATTTAAATTCAACAAACGACATTTATATTCAATATATTTTCATAAATCATGATTAAACCTATATATGATACATATTAATATCCTGAAGAAAAATTTGTGTGCATCATTTCATGAGGGTGAAGTCGTATTTATTTGAGTCTTATGAATCGTTCTCTTTACTCCTAAATATCAATAATTTTGGTTTAATTCTTTTTGAATAACCATATAGTAATACCTTTCCACAAAAAACACCATTTAATATAAATCATTCCATTTAATAAATAAATTCTTATTATATATTATTCATAGCCATTGAAAATAATTTATCAGATTCAAATTCAATGGGTTAAATAGAAACATATAAATTTTTATGTTCCTAAAAACCATGTTTTTAATATATTTTATAGACCATAAATATGTCCCTTTACTACCAATGATTTAGAAGATCTACTCATTACAAGAGGGTATAAGATCATAATAATTTCCCATATCAACTTGTTAATATTTTCTAGATCTATTTTTTATTTTTAGGGATGATAATTTTATTTATACATCATTCTTATGATCCATCAGAAAAAAATACCCATTTCCCAATCCAATAATTATTTGTTACTGATTAGGAAAGATAAGGTCTTATATATTAATTTTTACACCATCTTTAATTTTTTATGTTATAGAAAAATACTCAATAAAGACATAGATTAGATGAATATATATGGTAAACTTTTATTTACAAATCATGATAACTATACCATAAAATCAATTATGTGTATTTACTTATATTATCCCAACTTCTAATAATATCAAAACATTTTCTATCATAGAAAATATATGTACCCAACCATATGAAATCAATAAACATGAATATTCAAACAAGAATAAATTTCCTTGTATTTTTATATATCTTTTAGATTTAAAATATTTGATAATTAGGTTATCACCAATACATAGATTAATATTGTATCACAAAGTTGAATTATCCACTCAGTATCCATGTTTCTACAATATAAAACATCCCAAAACAATAAAATGTCTTCTAGTCATTATATATCATGAAAACAATCAAATTATCATCATATATTTCATTAATAAAACTAATAACACAATGAATTTTTTTCAAAATTTGTGATACTTATAAAAATATTGTTGTTGGTCATATAAGAAAAAAATTTTCATCCATGAATATTCTATATCATACTATTTTTTAATACTAATATTAGGCATTAAAATAATTTTTTCCAAAAAAATATACTTTTACACATAATAATTTTCAAAAACCAATTCATTATAAATATTAATAGAAAAATAAGACATTGAAATGTTTCTTTTTATTCAATAAAAAATAAGACAAATTATATATTTTGCCTTTAAAATGTATAATAATTATTCCTTAAACCTAAGATCATTATGATTACTTCTGAAATTATAAATTTCAAAAAATAATCATAGAAAAAATGTATAATTAATATAGGTAACATGAGTAATAATTTTCATATCACCCTTATAAACACTATTTAAAACAGAAAAACATAACAACTTAATCCCTATAATCAATGTGTATAATCCTATGTAGTTAACTCAATAAATTTACCTAATTAATTGGAAATCTATATCTATCAACACATCATAATGTTCTACATCATGCTCACATACTATCATAACCTATTTTCAAATTACCCATAATCCTAAAATTCTCAAAAATGAAAAAATAATCCAAATAAATTAAATATTTCATTTCTATTATCAAATTAACAAAAAAAATATTTACAACCATATGATAAAATAACAGATGAAAAAATTCCCATTTCTATAACAAGCCTTCGGAAAAATTGAAAAAAAGGAATGGAAGTTTTCATTTGGATTAAACCTTACTTATTGTAAATGATCCCAAAAATAAAATTATTTCTATAGGGGGGAACTAGTGATTAAATCCACATCAAAACAGAAAATTCATTTTGTATTTTCTTCAACCGATTCCATATAAAATACTTAAAAATATTCCTCTTGAAAACCACAAAAATAAAGTCAAACATTACATAAATTATCCTTTATAATTCATTAATATGCATATAAATAAATCCTTATAATTATTTTACAAATGTGGAAATCAAATAAAAATATTAAAAAACAAATATATAAAACACTTAAAATATGATTTTAAGGTAATGAGTGACATACCAAGAGTCAGGGACTTTATATATGTTTTTTATCATCTTGAATAATAAACTTATTTAAATTATTTTTATTGTTAAGAACATTTTCTATTTTTATTTTATATTTTATATTATTTAAAAACATTTTATATATACATACTTTATAAAATAAGTTTTATTGAAATGTTTTCAAAATATTTGGATCATTTGACCAAAATTAAATTGATATGGTGATTATGGTCAAATTAGTCAATATTTTATAATAATTAGACAAATAATCACAACAAATCATCAAATTCATACATTAATTATACATTTTAAACCAACTTCAAAATATTGGGTAGAAAACAAACTATTTTACCATCATGGAGATGGTTGACTGAAGACATGCATGACTAATTTCATTATTTTTCATATAGGTTAATAGAAAGAAGGTAAATGTATATATATATATATATATTTATGATTATATATTAAATATTTTATTATTTACTTAAATTCAAAATTATAAATTACTTATGTGATTTTTTCTTGAAGGAAAAAACCCATCGTTTCATGGAGGTTATAATCCACACATAAGAATGAACGAAATTATCAATTCTTAATAGATAGATTGTTATGAAATATCATTGTATATTATTTTACAGAATTAAAATAATGTCATTAATTTCTTATATAGACATAAATATTAAATAAATCATTATAACCATCCTTAATATGGATTTATGGAAAACAAATTCTATGATTTTATGATATAGAAATCTTCCAAACAAAAAATTAAAGGTTTTGTATCCCATTTGATATATGAGAAACTTGGATACATGTCACGAAATTATCATTAAAACATATAAGTATATAGAAGATACCTGTTTATTTCTTTAAATTTTTTATAAATATTTGAATAATGTTAACAAATATATAATATTATTTTAATAACTATTTATCTTCTTTCGAAAACCACATTAGTTTTTTACAAAAAGGCATCATAGGAAGGTTTTATTCAAAAAATTAATTGTCTATTATTATTGGAGAGGTATTTGGGATGGTATTAGAATAAAAAATGGCTCTTAAAGCCTGGATACGGGAGGATAGTTACTATATTTTTATAAGTGTGGTAATTGAGAACCATTTTATTTTTTTATGAATAAAATATATTGATTCCTTAATAAATTAAAATGTTTCCAAAAATGGATATTTCAAAATTTTAGATTATATATGATCAATCTATTTCCATATAATATAATTAAATTTTGATTTATTTTAATTTACACAATATCACATTAGTTTATTCCCCTGTAATCCTCTTTTATCATTATTTGAGATTACATGTTATTGTTGTTCATAAAATTTATTTTGAAGATGAATTATGTCGATCATATAACCTAATATTTATTATGATGATTTTGAAAATGAAATCCAAATTATTAAATTAATTCAAATAATATGAAAATATAAATTTTAAAATAATCCCAAAAAATATGATGAAAATTGTGTTCTCATAAAATTGAATTCATATGTTTAAAATTTATAATGTGTGAAATTTGTGTATAAAAATAATTAAAAATGAAATGATTTTATTATAATAATTTTAATGGGACAAATAGTATTTTAAACCATTTTAAAAATTTAAAATAAATTTTAATATATTGAAATGAAAAGAAAATGTTCAACAAAAATAATAAATTTCACAATTCAAGGAAATATAAAATTTTTAAAAAAATTTAACAAATTCTAATCTGAAGATAATTTTTAAATAATGAAATCAAAATTGAAGTTTATTTTATAAAATTAAATATATATATTTTGGAATGAAATATTTTTTAAAAAATAGTTTAATATAGAAAAATACAATTTAGATAGAAATAATGATTTTCCATATTGGTAAAAATTAACAAATAATATTATTATGAATATAGATCTAGATAACATGATGAATATAAAAATAAATCCTTAAAATGATTTATCATAACATTTTTGGGTCTGTTGTATTCCTCCAACTTTTTAGATACTATTTCTTCATCACAATTTTATTCATTACTTAAACATGTGAGTAATTTTTATTCATATGATGTGATAATTCCCTTGTTTTTTCATTAGTCATAATGTTTATCCATGAGAATATAACCATGTAAATGAATTTATTTATAAACACTGTATATTTCTTGTCTTTAATTATTACTATATTTTTCTAATTATAAATTTTTTCTTTTGGTTAAACTACATATATTCTCAAAACCTGATTCATATGTATTAGATAATTTGTCATCATCTAAATATTATATAAATCATTTCTATGGATTGATTTGTATTGAGAATAATTGATAGTAAAATGATTCATATTTCCTTTGGATTTAATATTTTTCAATGAACTATGAACATAATTATTTCTTTTTACCTGTAAGATTATCTATTTTCCACAAAGATACATTTATAAAAAAATGATCTTATAAATTGAATTAAAGATCATTACTCTAATTATATATATATGTGTGTGTGTTTGTGTGTTTTCATTCTTATAGATATCCAAATTTCAAATGGTATCATATTTATCATCTAAACCATGTCTTCTTCCACATTTTTTCTCATCATCATTCCTTATTTGAAATGTTAACAACATGATATAAACAGAAACCACCTTCAATATAATTCCACAAAATATTTCTTATTTATAATATTATGAAATTTATTAATAATATAAAATCCAACGAATTTCATTTGTTTATACCATATTCCTTAAAAATACATCAAACATTGTCAATGTATATCAAAAAATGTATGAATAATTCATAGTTATTTCAATTCGGATTGAATATTAATGGCTTTCTTACTATTTAATCTGGTCCAATTCAATTGAAAAATCATAAAATGATAATAGATAGAAACCTTTAATCACCATTAAATTATTCAGGGATAAGGAAACCTTGTTAAATAAATGTCTCTTTATCAAAAAATCATGATTGGTGATCCGTATTCATATTATCTAGAATGTGAATAAAATTCCATAATTAGTTTATCGATAAAAAATAAAACATATCAAATTATTTAATTGATATAAATTTTGAAATAAATCTATGAAATCCATGTATATGTTCTTAGATTTCCATTTTGGAAATGGGAAATTTTAATCATTGCTTTTGGTAATTGTCATTTGGATTTTAAATGATGAATTGTAAGACATTTCACACAAAGATCTGAAATATGTTTTTCATTCATTCCTAGAAGTTATATTTCAAATGTTGTATACATATTTTTTAAATCATATTTGAATAAAAAATAGTGATGTATGATCACCACTCAAAGTTTATTTCATCAAAAAGAGGATACATGAAACACATTAATTTTTCTGAATCTCCATACATTATCTTCGTCAATATTAATATCTAGAAACATTTCATTCATAATCAAGTATACATTATCTTTTTTATGATATTTCATAGTTGTATATGAAAATGATGATTTCAATGGACATAAAAATATTGTTTCTTACATTAAAATTATTATTTCAATATTCATCATATTCTTAACTAATGGGTCTTCTCAATAAAAAGAACTGTTAAAGTAACATAATATTTCTAACTAAAATAATTTACTACTATTTTTTCATTAATATGATGGAAATGAATTGTGTAGTCACAATCCATTATAATTTATATCTATATCTTCTATCTCTTATTCATGTACTTTGGAGTTAATATAAACAATGAAATTTTTTATTAAATGTAAATAAGATATTTACTCCATAAAAGTGACGCCTTTAAATTTTAAAAGAAATCATTATAGAAACCAGTTCATGGAAATTTGTAGGATAATTTTTATTATAGTGATATAAATAAAATAGAGCATAAGAGACTCCCAATAATTATTCCATAAATCAAAACCCAACACCTTCAAAAAAAATTCTATTGGAAAGAATGTCCTCATTTTTTGGATAATAGAGCAACAACTAGAGCATTAATTAATATTCTTTTCAATTTGTGGAAACATTATACAAAATCCATTTTCCTTGAATTTTTTTTTATTAACATAGATAGAGGGATAGATAGTTATTCAATATTTGGAACAAACCAATAATGATAGATTATTAATCCATGTAAACTATGAATCTAAGTCACTTTTATAGTCTTTTTCCATTCCCCACACAAATTAGATTTACGATGATAAATAGTTATATCATATATAATGAAAATATATATATGAAATGAAATATAACAAAAACAAAAAATCATATTTTAATAAAAGTTCTTTATAATTTGTTTTCTATTAGGAAAAGTACTACAATTCATAAATATTTTCCAATATAATCATAACATTTATAATAAACCAAAATATCACAAAAATACCCAACCAATAAATTATCAAATTATATACATAAAACTATATTTATAATATCATTTAATAAATATATATTATTTATCATTAAAAAATGAATAATTATAAAATCATAATTCCCATACATAGGAAAAATTCAATTGTTTTACATTTTATAATTTATATCCATTAACCGATGGTTCCCAGTCCTATGTTCAACCATAAAAAAATGTTGATCATCATAGATCTAATAAATAAATTAATATTTATGAGGAAACAAATAATTATTCATAATTTTTTAATGGTTCAAATATCAATAATGAATATATATCCTCCTCAAACCATCATCATTTTTTAAAAATAAAACAGGATCACCTCAGAGTGATTCTCTTGACAGAGTGATACAATTATCAATCTATAACTAAAAGTATTTTTTCTATGACATAAGTATCTTTCATATATTCAATAATGGGTTTTTGATATTGGATTATAATCATGAAAAAAGTGAAAAATTAAACTCAACTTCCCATTCTGATATAACACTCGTTGGAATATCAAGAAAAATGTCTTGATGATCATTTAATATTTTGGAATAATTAATCTAAACAATTCCACTGTTTTCCATTACATGATCTTGGTAAAAATAATTTTCATATCCTTATATTTTCAATGATTCGTGATATTTTATCAATTGTATTAATTGATTATTATACACAAATGCATAATCATTATAGAAAATATATATTATTAGATCTATAATATATATTTATGATAAAATGGAAGGAAATACATATTTAAAATAAAAAATTACTAAAATTTGGATATTTACATGTTGGGTGGGGATAAATATTCTAAAAATGATAAAATTAATATGATAATAATTTAATGATTATTTTATACTACCTGATGTGTTTAATAAATAATCTAGACATTATTTTGGGAGTTAAAATTGTAATTTTAATATATTAATATCAAACATTTATTAATTTTATGACTTTAAATAAAATAAGACATTAAAATAATAAGAAAAAATGGATAATGTATGTATTACCACATTATTATATTGATCAAGAACCTATTATGTAATTTTAATGTATTTCACAAAACACTTCTATGGGTAGTGTTTCTTTTTCAAACATTATTTCTTTTATTTAGACATATATTTTCATAATGAACCATCTAAATACATTTAAAACAATTAACTAAATCATTATAAATAGTATTCATTCTACTTCATGGATCCTTTTCATTTCAATAATTTTCCATATGAACAATCTTATCTCATAAAATGAAGATCCAAAATTTCATAGTAATTTTAATAGAATTGTTTTTACCACATATATCACAATATGAAAATATGATTTTATTACATTATGATTTCATTGATGTATTATTTCCATATTCTTTCCCATCATATCACTTTTTATCCTTGTTTTTGTGGAATAAATGATCTTTAAAAACGAAAATTCAAACTACATATGAAATAAAACATGTTTATCATCACATTTCAATTCATGAGAGGACAAAAGTTGTTGATATCATTGCTTTAATCCTGAGTAAATCAAAATAAAATTTCTATTAATATCATGAATAAAATTTTGTGTGGATATTTTCAAATCGATGATGTCTCCTTTATATATGGAATATGAATCATCCTCGTTACTTATCAATTTCATTAATTTTTTTTAATATATTCTTGAATAGCCATATGAAAATACATTTCAACAAAAATAAATAAATAATATATATCTTCCATGGAATATATAACTTTTCTTTATATAGTATTCATAATCATTGATCAAAATTTAATCTATTATTCTTCAATTTGGTAAAAAGAATGATCTAAATATTAATGTTCCTAAAAACCCATGATTTGAATATATTTTATTGTGTATAAATTCATTCTTCAAATACCACTTATTTAGAAGATCCACATATTACTAAAATATAAAGGATCATAATATTCTCCCATATCATCCAGCTAATATTTAGTATATCTATTTTATCGTTAGTACAGATACCGATTTTTTTTATCTCATATTTCATCTATTGCAAAAAATTCGTAAATATTGATACAATAATTGTTGGTTACTGATTTGGAAGGATATTGTATTATATATTAGTTTTTACATCTTCTTTAATTTTTAATCAATAGAAAACCACTATAAACTGATTTAGATCAGATGAATAAATATGGTAATATTTTAATTAAATGTCATGATAACAATATCATAAAATTACATATGGGTATTTACTAACCTTATCACAACCACTAATAGTATAAAAACATTTTCTCTAATAAATAATATATGGACCCATCCCAAAGAAATAAATAATATTTGTATATATGTTTTAGATTTACTATTTTATATAATTAGTTTATAACCCATACATAGACTAAATATATATCACTGATTGGAATCATCAACTAAGTATAAAATTTTTCTACAATTCAAAACATCCAAAAATATTAAAATTTATACCAGTCATTATATATCATGAAAACTATCAAAATTTCATCACATATATCTCTACTCAAACTAATAACCCTATGATTATTTTTAAAATGTATGATTCCAATAAAAATATTTGTATGGGACATATAAAAAGAAAAAAAAAAATTTTCATCCATTAATATTCTTAATCATTATTCTTTATCAAAATATTATTTCGCCTCAAAATATTTATTTTTTCTCAAGAATGAAAATTTTATTCTAAATTATTTTCATAAAAATATTCCTAATAAATTTTAATATAAAAACAACACATCGAAATGATTCTTTTCAGTCAATAAAAACTCAAGAAAATTAATACATTTAACCCTTAAAAAGTTTAATAAATATTCCATACACAATAGATCATTACCATTCCTTATGAAATTATATTATTTTAATAAATAATCATAGACAAAATATATTATTAATGTATGTAACTTGAGTAATAATTTTCATATGACCCTTATAAACACTATTAAAAGATGTAATAATGTAACTGCAAAATTCCAATAATCTCTTTGTATAATCCTAAGTTGTTAACTCCATCAATTTACTTAATTAATTGGAGATCTAAATCATCCAAACCCATAACTATGTTCTATATCAGGCTCACCCACCATCATGACCTATTTCAGGGTTACCTATAATCGTTAAAATTTTGGATAACATAAAATACTCATAATATATTAAATATTTCATTTATGTAATCAAATTAATAAAAAAAATATTTTCACACATGTCACGACCCGTCCTCGGGACCAGTGCCGTGATTACCCCAAGCACGCCTTCCATAGGCCAGGGGCTGGAGACTAGCACCAAGGAGAAAATCCGGATAAAAAGGGAAGGCATTTCCTTTGTAAAGTAAACAAACACCACAGAGAAAGAAAGAAGTAGAAGTAAACACTAAGTAAAAACTGAGTACAACAGTAAGTGCGGAAAAGTAAGTGGGCTAGAATACAAACCCAAACTGAAAGTAAAGTACTACTCGAAAGGTAAAACAACAACAGTAAGTAATTATGCAATGATAAGTTTCCCACTGGAAGTCCCACCTGAAGGGTGAGTACAAATAGCCTCCACAGCTCTTCGGGTCCAATCATCCGCTCCGAGTACGTCTCGCCCAGTGGTAAACCTCCATGTACCGTCCTGCTCCGCAATCCTCAACCATGATCAGCGTTGTCCGTCGTCTGCAACCAACAAAATATAGTGCGAGCATAGACCATGGAGGGGTGAGTATAAGCTACTCAGTAGGGACCCCGAGACCCCCGGAGGTCTCCCAGAATCCAAAAAGGATAATCCACAAAGGAAAGATACAATCACGAAATAACATCCGACACTGCTTTGGTATATTCTCATACATATACCTAAGTCACCAATACCAGTTTGCTCCATCCTCCGAGCCCAAGCACAACCCAGTCCACATAGGAATAGAAAAACGTAATCCACACAGGATAACACAACACAATCACCAAAGGAATGAAAAATAGGATTCATCTCACATAGGTACACTACTTCATAAGACGGTAGAGATGATCAGATGTAGCCACAGATTCATCTAAACTGTCGGACCCACAAAGGATCGATAGGTACTAACCCCCGCAATGACCCACAAAGGATCGATCATGAAGTTAAAACCATGGGTATTGGGAAACTCCTTCTTTATCAAATATAGTGGGTATGCCGCTACAACCAGGTGCTTCCCTCTAACCTTGGACTGCTGTAGTACTCCACCAATCGGGGACTGTTGGTCTACTGCTACAACCAAGCGCTTCCCACCATGGGTCTGCCGCTACAACCAAGCTCTCCCCATAATAGCCTCTAGAGGGACTCCTTATGTTGAGTAACACAGGTCAGCCTCTACAACCAAGCGCTCCTCCGCCGTGGGTTTGCCGCTACAACCAAGCGCTCCCTCGTGGTTGGAGTGCCGCTATAACCAAGCGCTCCTCCGTTGTGGGTCTTCCGCTACAACTAAGCGCTCCCCCTCATAGCATCCAGAGGTAATCCTTCTGTTGAGTACCGCAGGTCTGCCTCAACAACCAAGAACTCCTCCGTCGTGGGTCTGCTACTACAACCAAGCTCTTCCCATTGTGTTATCCATAACACACCGAGTTGTTCGATCAGCAGTCATCAAGTCTCAACAGGCTCTAGGGTTTCCGCACACAGCATGCTCATTCCGGGAGGGTCCACTCCACGAGCTGAGGGATGATACATCAACTTACACATAGTCCAGAGTTGAAGTATCCAAATGTTCTGTATCATTAACAGGAACTCAACGTCACACACGACGCGTTAATCTGACACTCGGTCTGAGAGTTATTGGCTTTTTCGTCACAGGGGTCCGGTTGGTTTTTTTAAGTCAAAACCAACCCGATTGTACTCCAACTGCATCCAAACCTCGTGCGGAGTAATCCAAAAGGACTGTCTCACTTAAAGGAATCCACCAAAGTCGACGGTACGTCAATTGGACGTCTGGAGCTCAAGTTATAAGTGTTTCTGCTCCGAGGGCCCAGTTGGTTTCGTGTACGAACCAACCCGGCTGAACCCAAAGTACTCTGAAACCTTGAGTGCGATATACCGAAACGACCACCTCGATCCAAGGATCACATTGGCACTGATGGTGCATCAATCGGAGGTTCATAGCCCAAAATATGTGCACAAGACTGAAAGGGGTCCGAAAACGGGGGGTTTGGCCCGGACCGACCCGATCCTACCCCACCCCCCACGGGTCCGGGTCTGACCCGGCTGGGCGTGACCCAACCCAGCCGGCGTAGCCCGACCCGGCCTGGGCGGCCCGGCCCAGCCGGTGGGTCGGCTCGGCCGTTACGGCCGAGCCGCGGGCGGGGGGGTGGGGCGCTGCCCCGCATGAAGAGCCGCAGCCGCGCGTGGGGCCGCCCTTGCCAGCGGACGCAGCAGCCGGCCGCGTCTCGTCCCCCTCCGGTCCCATGCAGTCGTGGGACCGCGGCATCAGCCGCGGAGGCTCCTCGCAGCAGCGCGCCTACGGGCTGCTCCGCGGACCACCGGACGAGTTCTGGTGGTCGGAAAAGAGCATCGTCTTCGCCAATGGCCCTCCCGGGGCCCGTCCTTCACTGCGAGGATCTCACATCACATGTGCGGCTTGTTTTGTCGTTGTCCGCCATTCTGCACACCAAGACCGAAAAGGGCGGTGGGTTCGGACTTGTTCATTGGTCCGCACCCACCGCGTTAGCGGTTTTAAAAGTCTCACAATTTTTTTTAAAAAAATACGCCGCGGGTATAAATAACAAATATTTAAAAGAATCGACTCCTACCTCAACATTTTCGTCAAACGTGAGTTCATCGTGGAATTGACTGTCGCGGAAGAAGAGGATTATCGCATCGCGGAAGAAGAGGATCGTCGCGTCGCGGAAGGGGTGTCATTGTCGTCGCGGTACATGGCGTTGTGTAGACAAAATCAATCTGTTGTTGATCGAAGATTTTCGCGGGGAAGGAACATCGTGGAAGAAACATCACAAAAGGAGGATCATCGGCGTCGCAGCACACGACGTTGTGTCGTCGATCTTTGAGGGTTTAGTGTTCTTCGTCGCCCTTCGTCGAAGGCCGCCGTTTTTCACGTTCTTCGCGTTCTTCATGTTCTTCGTGAAGGAGGATGAAGATCTTCAGGCCTTAGAGTTTTCTCCAAATCCTCTCAACAAGCCACCCCTCAAAAGACAAGTTTTGGTTTATTTTATTCCCATGCCAACATTTGAAATTCAAAGATAAGTAACGAACAAATTAATTCATAAAATTAATTTCAACGAATTAACCGCCCAATTTGTTGGGGCATTTCATAAACAGAAAAACACACGGTTGACTTTCAATTAAGAGGGGGTTGCAGGTGCGTTACTTAGGAGGAAAGAAACTGGGGGGCACATGTGGGCCCCACCTCACAAATATCCTACCAAGAGGGTAGGATATTTTGGGTTCCACCCTATCCGCTTAAATTAGATTAAGTGGCTTTAAGTGTCTATAAGTGAAATAAAATAAAATTGTTGCACCCCTTTTTATTTTATTTCAAAACATAACCCCAAAAAATAAAAAACCACACCAGAGAAAATGC
Organism: Viscum album; assembly: GCA_963277665.1. Taxonomy (NCBI): domain Eukaryota; kingdom Viridiplantae; phylum Streptophyta; class Magnoliopsida; order Santalales; family Viscaceae; genus Viscum; species Viscum album. Next base: position 1,929,193,737 of record OY728127.1, on the reverse strand, counting down.
AACTCCGGAAAAGGAATTTCTAAGCAAATACCAGCGATGTGATTCCATAAATGCCCTCGAAATTTGATTCCTAGCACCAGATCAGAAGTTAGAAAAGCCCTCTCATTAGTTCACTGAACGTACCCATGCCAAACATCGGAAAATGATTCTGGGCACACCGGGCCTCAGAATCAGGTGCCGTCGAAAACTGTGTTCTTGTAAAATTCCCAAGAAAATTAAGAAAAAAATTTCCTTGAATTTTACAGGTCATTACATCACTCCCACCTCAGGGCTTTACATCCCCGTAATGATACATCATAAACTAGGGAATGAAAAGTTGGTACTGAACACACATCTAAGCCTCCCTCTCCCAAGTGCTCTCCCAGATGTTCCCGTGCTGCCATCTGATGCGCACTAGAGGGATCGATCATCCACATAGGACCTGCTTCGGTCGATCCTCGATCTCCACTGGGACCTCCGCAAATGTCACCCCATCATCAATGTCCATCTCCCCATGGTCAATGATATGCGTCAGGTCGTGCACATATCTCCTCAGATAAGACATGTGGAAGACGTCGTGCACCCTGTACAACTGAGGTGATAAAGCCAGGCGATAATCCACCTCTATAATCCTGTAGTGGACCTGGAATGGTCCGATGAAGCATGGAGACAACATTCCGCCTCATCCAAATCTATGAAATCCAAGTCGAGGTGAGACACGCAAGATGATGTGGTCTCCATCCTCGAACTCCAGTGGCCTCCACCTCCTGTCAGTATAAGACTTTTGCCAGCTCGGAGCTGTCTGCATCCGCTCTTGGATGACTTGGAACCTTCTGGTCCTACATGAGCTGCTGAGATTTCTTCTTTTCCTATAAGAGAAATCCAGTCTCATCCCCTGGATGAACCACATTCTTCGCCGAATACAGCCAATCTCGTCATGGATGATACTAACCCATACCAAGGATGACGTCGTAAGGCCTCGACGCTACTACCAAGAGATCCAACCGTTACTCTCACCTCCAAGGGTTGAGTCACACTGTCAGCATCAGGGTGTGGTTACTGGGTATCCTCCAGTAGGTACCTCAATGTGAGGGAAAAGTCAATGGTTTATAAACCAGAACATCTTAGTATCAAAATAAATGGAGGACTAGAAGGTAAACACCAAAAGAAACGTGTCTTTTATTACTACAACTCAAAGTGAAAAGACACAAATCATCTACAAAAAAAACATCAACAAAGCTAGATGCAACATAAACAAAAGTCTCCAGGCCTGGAGCTAGTCCCTCTCCTGTCCCTCTGCTCCCGATGCTCCATGATCATAGGCCACAGCTGCCTGAAGCTGAGCTACCGCATTTCCACCAGTTCCCTTCGGTCGGGGTGGACCTCCTGGTGGTGGTGTTGGCAACACCTCGAAGCATCGTCCACCTCCAACTGCACGGTCAGCTCCCCTGCCACGGTCTCCCTCTCCATGCGGTCCACCTCGATCGAACCTCTGCCTCTACCTGGGAGGTCCTTCGTTCATCTGTTGGTCATCCGTATGGCGGGTCGGACAGTCACGAGCCATGTGACCAACCCCGCCGCATGAGTAACATTGTCCGCTCATGGTAAGTCGATTTCCACCCATGGTGCCTCGCAGAAATGATCATTAGTCATGCAGTCGACCACCTATAGGTTTAGTCCTCTTAGATCCATGCGTCATCTGTCTACTGCCCGCTGTAGAAGACTCTGCCGCATGTCAGCTAGTGGTGGGTCCTGCTGCTGGAGACTGCTCATCATGGAACTCTCCACTAAGAGGGCTCGATCCAACACCCATGTCTAGTCGGAATTCTGTGAGAAACAACTGAATCAATGATCTGTCACCTGAGCCCCTGCTCAATGTTTCGGGCCCTAAAGAATGGGTCCCGTACCATGTCCGTGGAATAGCGCGAGATATCGGTAAACATCGACGCGTACTGGGCTACTGTCATGCTGCCCTGCCGCAGCTGTGGTAGCTCCTGGATACACACCGCACGGAGGGTGGCTGAGAAGAAATCCAAACGGAAGTGGCTCTCAAAGTCCGTCCATAGGAGAGATGACTCGTCGTGCACCTGCAGCATCAGGATCGACTCTCTACCAACTGCCGCATGTAGGAGACTCACTACGAGGATCACCGTGAGGTCCGATGGTGTCCCCATTAACCTGAAAACTTGTAAAACTGCCTCCAGCCAATCCTCGGCTACCTTAGGGTCCGTCTCCCCACAGAACCTGGGCGGTCGCTGGCGCTGAAACTCATGCAGTGCACTAAGGCGACGTGCATCGTCAGTGGTTGGGGCTGGTAATATCAGTGGCTCGGCGGGTAGGGGTACCACCGGTGCCTCTACTATCAAAGGGCCCTGTACCGAGGCCTCATCGCTCGGTGGGCTATCGTCACGCACAACTCTTGGAACCCTAGCTGGCTGCCGTCGCGGGGCCATCCCAAAAAGGAAACAGGTGCGCCATGGTCAAATTTTATACCTGGTGAGCTGACACAAAGTAACCAAAAAGAAAACTTGTATCACACATGCAATCAATGTTTTTTTTCATTAAGTTGGAAATCATATGTTAGGGTCCTGGTGTACGGATACGTCGGCCGCTGCACCAACATTGGAATCCCTGGACTGATAACCACACCCAATAAGCTTAACACTATTTCTTCACATAGAAATAGATCAGTGTCTTGAGTTCTGCGGTAGAACCGAACTCCTATGATACATATTTTTCATGACCCGTCCTCGGGACCCGTGTCGTGATTACCCCAAGCCCGCCTTCCATAGTCCAGGGGCTAGCGACTAGCACCAAGGCGTAAATCTCGGTAAAAATGGAAGGCATTGCCTTTGTAAAGTAAACAAACACCATAGAGAAATCAAGAAGTTGATGTAAACACTATGTAAAAACTGAGTACAACAATAATTGCGGAAAGTAAGTGGGCCAGAATACAAACCCAAACTGAATGTAAAGTACAACTCAAAAGGGAAAACAACAACTGTAATTAAAACCACAACGTCGAGCTGCCCCTGGAAGTCCCACCAGAAGGGTGAGTAAAAATAGCCTCCACAACTCTTCAGGTTGAACCGTCCGCTCCGAGTACGTCCCGCCCAGTGGTCCACCTCCAGGTATCGTCCTGCTCCGCAAGCCTCAACCATGATCAGTGTTGTCCATCGTCTGCAACAAACACAGAACAATGCATGCATATCATGTGCAGGTCTGAGTATAAGCTACTCAATTGGTACTCTGAGACCCCATATGGTCTCCCAGAATCCACAAAGTCTAATCCACAATGGAAAGATACAATCACGAAGTAACATCCGACGCTGCTTAGGTATATTCCCATACATATACCTAAGTCACCAATTCTAGTTCTCTCCAGCCTCCGAGCCCAAGAACAACCCAGTCCACACAGGAAAAGCAAAACGTAATCCACACAGGATAGCACAACACAATCCAAAATGGAAAGAAAAACATGATTCAACTCACACAGGTACACTACATCGTAAGACGGTAGAGATGATCAGATGTATCCACTGATTCATCTAAGCTGTCGGACCCACAAAGGATCGATAGGTACTAACCCCCGCAATGACCCACACAAGATCGATCATGAAGTTGAAACCATAGATATTGGGAAACTCCTTCTTTATCAAGTACATTGGGTAAGCCGCTATAACCAAGCGCTTCCCTCTAACCTTGGACTGCTGTAGTACTCCACCTATCGAGTATTGTGGGTCTACAGCTACAACCAAGCGATTCCCACCATGGGTCTGTCGCTACAACCAAGCACTTCCCCTCAAATCCTCTAGAGGTACTCCTTCTGTTGAGTACCACAGGTCAGCCGCTACAACCAAGCGCTCCTCCTTCGTGGGCCTGCCGCTACAACCAAGCGCTCCCCCATGGTGGGTATGCCGCTACAACCAAGCGCTCCTCCGTCGTGGGTCTGCCACTACAACCAAGCGCTCCCCCTCATAGCCACCAGAGGTACTCCTTCTATTGAGTACCATGGGTCTGCTGCTACAAATAAGGGCTCCTCCATTGTGGGTCTGCTGCTACAAATAAGGGCTCCTCCATTGTGGGTCTGCTGCTACAACCAAGCGCTTCCCACTTGGATATCTGTAACACACGGAGTCGTTCGATCAGCAGTCATCAAGTCTCAACCGCCTCTAGGGTTTCCGCACACAGCATGATCGTTCTGGGAGGGTCCGCTCCACGAGTCGAGGGTCGATACATCAACTGGAACATAGTCCGGAGTTGATGTGTCCAAAAGTTCTGTATCGTCAACAGGAACTCAACGTCACAGACGGCGCGTCAATCGGACGCCCGGTCTGAGAGTTATTGGCTTTTTCGTCCCAGGGGCCCGGTTGGTTTTTTTAAGACAAAACCAACCCGACCATACTCCAACTGCATCCAAACCTCGAGCGGAGTAAGCCAAATGGTCCGTCTCACTTAGAGGAATCCACCAAAGTTGACGGTACGTTAATCGGACGTCTGGAGCTCATGTTATAAGTGTTTCTGCTCTGAAGGCCCGGTTGGTTTCGTGTACGAACCAATCCCGCCAAACCCAAAGTACTCTGAAAACTTGAGTTTGATATACCGAAATGATCGTCTCGATCCAAGGATCACATCGGTGCTTACGGTGCGTCAATCGAATGTCTGTAGCACATGATATGGGCAAAAGACCGAAAGGGGTCTGAGAACGGGGGGTCTGGTCCCGGACCCCCCCCCCCCCCAGGTCGTCTCGAACCGGGTATACCCGACCCGGGTCCTGGTCTGACCCAGCTGGGCCCGACCCGGCCCGGCCAGCGGGTCGGCTCAGCAGTTACGGTCGATCCGCGGGCAGGGGGGTGCGTTGTGCCCGCGTGATGAGTCGCGGCCCCGCGTGGGGCCACCCTTTCCAGCGAATGCGGTAGCCGGCTGCATCCCGTCCCCCTCCGATAACGCGCGGTCACGAGACCGCGTCTTTCCACCATGGCTTTACCCGCGGAGGCTCCTCCCAGAAGCGCGTCGGGCGCCGCTGCCCCCTGCCGCCGGCGAGGCGCGCCGGCGGGTTGCTCCGCGGACCACCGGACAAGTTCTGGTGGTCGGAAAAGAGTGTTGTCTTCGCCAATGGCCCTCCCGGGGCCCGTCCTTCACTGCGAGGATCTCACATCGCCTGTGAGGCTTGTTTTGTGATCATCCGCCGTTCCTCACACCAAGAACGAAAAGGGCGGTGGGTTCGGACTTGTTCGTTGGTCCGCACCCACCGCGTTAGCAGTTTTAAAAGTATCACAACAAATTTTTAAACATACGCCGCGGGTATAAATCACAAAGATTTAAAATAATCACCCCGTACCTCAACGTTTTCGTTGAATTTGAGTTCGTCGCAGAATTGGAAGTCGCGGAAGAAGCGGATTGTCACGTCACGGAAGAAGAGGATCGTCGTGTCGTGGACGGGGCGTCACTATCGTCGCGGTACACGGCGTTGCGAAGACAAACTCAATCCGTTGTTTATCGATGATTGTCGCAGGGATGGAACGTTGTGGAAGAAACATCGTGGAAGAAGGATTGTCGGCATCGCGACACACAGTGTCGCGTCGTCGATCACCGAGGGTTCGGCGTTCTTCGTCGCCCTTCGTCGATGGACGACGTTCTTCGCGTTGTTCGCGTTCTTCACGAAGGAGGATGAAGATCTTCAGGGCTTAGGGTTTTCTCCAAATCCTCTCAACAAGCCACTCCTCAAAAGACAAGTTTTGGTATTATTTTATTCTCATGCCAACAATTGAAATTCAATGATAAGTAAGGAACAAATTAATTCATAGAATTAATTGCAATGAATTAACCACCCAATTTATTGGGGCGTTTCTTAACCAGAAAAACGCATGGTTGACTTTCTGTTAAGAGGGGGTTGCGGGTGAATTACTTAGGATTAATGAAATGGTGGGGCTCGTGTGGGCCCCACCTCACAAATATCCAACCATGAGGGTAGGATATTTTTGGTTCCACTCTATCTGCTTAACTTAGCTTAAGTGGCTTTAAGTGGCTTTAAGTGAAATAAAATAAAATTGTCGCACCCCTTTTTATTTTATTTCAAAACTTAACCCCAAAAATAAACAACCACACCCGAGCAAACACAATTCTAGAAAAGAAATTTCAAAAAAAATATCAGCACTATGATTCCATCGGTGCCCTCGGAATTCGATTTCGAGCACCGGTTCGAAAGTTAGAAAAGCCCGCTTGATCACTCACTGAACGTACCCGAGCCAATCTTCGGAAGATGATTCTGGGCACACCGGGCCTCAGAATGAGGTGCCGTCAGAAACTGCATTCTTGTAAAATTCCCACCAAAATTAAGAAACAAATTCCCTTGAATTTTACTGGTCCTTACAACCTATATGAAAATAAATCGGATGTCGAATTTCCCATTTCTGTAATAAGCCTCCTAAAATTAAAATGATAAAAGGAAAAGGCATTTTTTTAATAAGTTACGAAATATTGTAAACAACTCCAAAATTAAAATTATAACAATTGGGGGAACCAATGATACTATATACATTAATATAAATCATTCCATTTGTCTTTTTGTCCACACATTCATTATAAATTATATAAAATTATTCCATTTGAAATCAATTGAATGAAATATAAAAGTAACATAAAATTCAAATTTTATATCATTTAAAATTATAAAAATATATCAATAATGATTTTATGAATATGGAATAACAAAATTTTATAAAATAATTTAAATATTTAAAATTTAGTTTTTTGGATGTATTTCCCTTAATTCGACTCTAAATCATAATTTAATTTATTTTTTTATCAAAAATAATGAAATTATGTTTTTATTAAAATAAATAATTCAATTTTACAAATTAATTATAATTTTAATAATATTCATAACCATATAATAAAAAATTACATAACAATTAATGATTATATTAGATGTTTTGAGGACATTCCACTACTATTCCCAGAATTGAATTAGGAGGTTAAATTTTGTCAAATAGGGAATAATCACATAATATGTAGATTAATAATGTCTATAAAAAATTATTATTATAAATTAAATATAATTAAAAATCAAAAAATAAAATATTTATATAAAAATGTGTTATATATCAATCAAGGAGATGATAGGTTGTACGTATGTGTGAGTGACATACATAATATTTAATGAAAATGAGGGAAAGAAGGAAAATATAATTTTTTCATTAATAATTAATGATTATAAACTAAATATAATTATTTTTCTTTAAATACTCTTATACCTAGTGTCCATTGGATATTTTTTTGAAACATGATACATGTCGCAACCAGGAGGAGTTAAACTACACGTACGAATGAACGACTTTATCATTTAACATTTGATTGAAATGTTATATCAATAATGATATATAATATTTATATAATGATATTTATGTCATGAATATGAAATGACAGCATCATATCCATCATTTTAAACATCCAAAAAAGTAATTATTGAGTAACAAATTACCTCAGTTTGTGAGGATGTGGTCCACCATTCACATGACAATCGGTTAAAAACTATACATCTCCTGTTGAAAATTGATTTAGTTTTATATAAAATTCATTCCATGGATAGTTTACTAAAAATTAAATGACATATATTATGTGTTTAATGATTTATGAAATAGATTATTGTATATTATTTTATTCCAAAGGCTTTTATGTGTGGAGACAATATGAGATGAGGTGTCCTTTTATTAATACTTGAGTGGTCACATATGAAATGGAGTTTTTAAATTAATATATATATATCTCTCTTACTCATGTTAAATCACTCAAAAATATATAATATATGTATATATGACGATATAGGGTCAATATATGTCCATAAAATAGAATAGAGATAAATATATATGTCATTTAAACCTTTATGAAATATTTTAAAACAACAGTTATTCTTGTTTTATCGTTTCCACTACTATTTGATTATTTTTTGTATCTATATTTATTAGTAAGACATAATATTTTTAATTGATTAAATAATATTAATTAAGAGGATTTTATTTATTGAATCCATTTTATCAAATTCAATTTAAATAAGTGATAGGATTTAATTAATAATGATATATGAAAAATTCGTTTAATATGTTTTCAGAAAAGATTACTTTTAAGTATAATAATGTTTCAATATCAAAAAAAAATTATAAATTTTATTCTGAAGACCAAAAATATATATTTATAAATTAATATGATGTATTTTTTATTTTAATATAAATAATTTCTAAATTAATATTGTTTAATTCATGAAATGAGGATACACTTTTCAATAAAAATACTTATTTTTACTATTCATTGTAAAACAAAACATCATAAGATTCTCAAAAATTAATTATTTGTCCATTTTAAAGGGATGAATTAAAAATAAAAATTAATATTTTTAAATTAAAATTCTTTAATTTAAATACATTGAATTTTAATAAAATTTAATAATTCATGTAAACCATATATGTTTAGAAATAATTCATATTTCGTTTTTGACGAAGAATTTACCTAATATTCTTATTATGAATATAAATCAATAAAATCCAATTAATAAATATTATTAAGGCATGAAAGGGATTTATATTGTCATTTCTGATGTTGTTAAATATGTTGTGACCAAAGGATCATACTATTTCCCATTTATATATACCCCATTGGGGATGATTTTGGTTCATTGAGGTTGAATATTATGATTTCAGTCTGGGATCATTTCTTATTAAATTTGAGTGTATTCCATTAAAAGGAGTGATGTGATATCAATAAAAGGAGATCAATTTTATTTGAAATCAACAATATCCTATAGAGTTATCAATTATGTTTTCCATGTTATCACATCATTATGTGACATGTTTTCTTGTATAATAACTATTTCATTTTTATATATACTAAAACTACATATTGTTGAATATCATAGGTATCATATTTGTGGTTCCATACTTAGATATATTTATCAGAACCTATACATGGACCACTGTGAAGGTCTGTATATTTATTTATATCCTTCAGGTGGTAGGATATATAGATGATCTAGCATGGGTAGTTTGATTAGTATTATAGTGATTGGTATAAGGTGGTCCTATTTTTAATTATTGAGTATCCCTTTATTTCATATTGTTTTAAATTTTATTTAATCATGATATTAGATCATCCCATTTATTCATAATTAGAATTATTCAATTATATAATTCTGTTGATTTATTTTGTTTTGGGTTTTTTATTCACAATAAAATATTGTTCATTCAATGTTTAATTGTTTTAATATTTTATTTCTATGTTATTATTTTAGATGATACTATGATCATATTCTCCCTAAAAGTTATTATTTACTCATACCACTAATTGGTAAAACCTAGAGTATATGGAGGAATTCATAGTATTATATTGTGGGCCAGATAGAGTTTTGATTCGTTGGCTTTAGATGGGGAATTAAAAATTAGAATCAATGAATTATTATTATTGATGATAGATTTGGGGACATGGTTAATGGTGATGTGAATGTATTAGTTCTCATAAAATATCCTAAACCATTTTAAAATAAAAACCCATTTTAGTGAAAAATTCTAGGATTTATGGGTATGTTATTGTTTTTTTCAGTTTAGGACATTTTGGTTGATATGTTTTTTAAGAATAATATGTTACATTTTAATTGGTCAATAATAATTATTTTCCAACCCTAGCATGGAATGAGATCATGAGTTCATGCCTCATAATTTGCATGTAGAGTAATTATGATATTCACCTTAATATCACTCATTGAAAACTTGGTTTTATACGGTATTATATATTTGAAAAAAAATAAAATTTATATAAAATTAATGTTTCTAGAAATGGATTTAAAATGTTTGAGAAAAGTGATTTTGAAAATTAAAATTACAAAATATCTTATTCAAATCATTCTTAAATTAATTGTTATTAATGTATGGATTGATTTATATATGGTGTAAATTTTTTGTTATTATTCCTTCAATTTGGATGGACCCTAATAGTAACCACAACGATGTTCTGTCCGTGATTTGGTTGATACTGATGTAGTCATGCCAACTAAATTTTGATGAATATGATAAAATAATTCAATTGATTATTCAATTTGTTTTCTGTATATGATTAATTTATTATATATGGCATATATTATTTTCATTTTTACATTAAATGTGTTCATTGGTAACATAAATTTGTGGTAAACCAGGGATGATATTTGATGACATTAGTGATATATACTGAATTTCTAATTCAAAAAAACATGTTATGGAGGCCTATAATGGGAATCTGTTCCCACCGTCAATATTTTTCAGCAATGAACAATGGTGAATGTGAAAATCAATTTCATCAAATGAATTAAACTATATATTAAATCTCGTAGCCTCATTCATCATTTCATATAAAAGTATGAACACCCATTTGACCACATGGGAATCGTTATGATATGGGCATTAATGAAAATGATGGTGCCTACCTCAAAGGATGTATTCATTGATAATATTAAACATAAAGATAATCATTTGAATTCTCCTATGAAAAAAGATGATATATGAAATTATCGCTTCATTCCTATCATTATATATACATAATTAACCTAAATTTCATTATTCAGGATGTTATATAGTATATTTTTTCATGTATTTACAAATCATTAGAATAACAGATGATCACCAAAAACCATTTACTATTTTAGAATAAAAATTACTCCTTTAAAATGTATTACACATGAGTCTTTGTGTTCCTTCCACACCATAGAACCCCCATTCCTATGAAAAGGTCAAATAGTGAATCCCTATCTAGGAAGTAGATGTTACCAGCCTAGATGATTGATCACCTCATAGGATTACACCCTAATCATCGATATTTCAATAGGGGAATATGTCAAGAAGGTATTGTGTGCCAATTATTCACTCTCGGTGAGGCATTGGGTGACCTGACAAGATGATTGGTATGTGGGAGCCAGAAATTACCCCATAAGTGGGCTCAGAGGAATCAAACCACAGAACTCATTAGAAACCGTTGATATGTTCTTCAACCCTAATCTATTGCACCACCGCTGAAGAAGAATTATATAATCCATATTAATTAGAAATAAAATATGTTTTACTAACCATTTTTGTAAATACATATCCCATAAATTTGACATGGTACCTATGGTGTCACCATAATGACTGCAAAAAATATAACATCACTATCACCATGAACTATTCTAAATTTTGGTATTTATTTAATGTATATTTTAAAATCACCATATCATTTCCCATATATTGAACTATTTTTGTTATGTAAAAAACATCGTTCATCCTTGTTTTATTGCACTATCACAAACAAAATTCCCATTAGTTCAAGAACATGTGGTGTTGAGTCATGGAGTTCCAACTTACTGAAAAAAACCATCCATGCCATTAGATTCCACAAGTTCTGATAAAAATTAACAATTAATATAGAGAACAACATGGAAGATATTGTAGTAGTCAATAAAATATTAAATTTTTTTACCAATAATATTAGGGAATGTAATTTTAATATATATTATATTTTTTAATAAATATATAATTTCATTGAATAATAAAATAAAATTTTATTGTTTTATTTTTTATCATCATAAGTTATGTGTTTATTTTATTTTTTTTATTTTTTTCAATTATTCATGTTTACAAACTCTTTAAAGAATGGGAAAAAAATTTATGATATTTTTATTTGATAAATTTATTATTGAATATGGGTACTTGCATTTTAATTTAGTTCTGACTCTATAAGATTTGTTTTTCTATATTGACAATGTTATAATGACTCATAACATAAAACATCCATAATAACATGTTTTCTATGAACATGATCCCTTTATTATAATTTGATGAACATTTTGGTATAGTTTTTTTTATAGAATTAAGAAACACATACGTATCAATCCCATAAAATAATGGTGGAAACATCCACTCAATATCTAGTTTTTCCACAGAAACAAGTTAATGGAACTTAAAAACACATTTTAATCAAGAAGAAAATAGTGTTTTATGATGAATCCTCCATTGTTAATGATTGTATGTACTATAATATTAATAATATTGGGATATAATATTCAATAATTTAATAATAAATTAAATTTACTTCACCACGGTTATTTCAAAACACATCATAAACAGTATGAAATGAAAAATACAAAACTTATGGGTTTTATGTAAAATCCAGTAGAAAATTATTCAAAATAATATTACAAATAGAATAACTTATTAGTTAATTCCATTATATATTCCAAGAATAATAATATCATTACCTAATGCATGTGAATGCAATATTGAGATCATTTCCATCACTAACAAATTATCCGGGTCAAATCATATATAAACATATATTACCTTATCTTTTAGTCACAAAATATCATATATCAAATTATTTTTAAAAAATATGAATAATCACTTCCTTCAATTATTTAAATATAATGATAACGATATATTTTATTTAAATATTATTAAAATGAAAAAATATTGAGCAGAATTTTCCTGACCTTTTCTAGGGTAATATAAGGTGTTTTTAGTAACTTTTCTAATTTTTTAAGTAACATTGTTTTTTAGTAGTGTCAGTGGTGAGTTTGGGAGAATTATAAAAAAAATAATGTACGGTGGTGTGTACATGTTTTGCGCATGAATTCAAAAAATGTGCTACTAAATTGTGAAAATTATGAAAACCTGTATAGAGAGGTCCGCACGGTTTGCACAAGGTTGGACAAATTGAGCAGAAAAACCAGGGCAATAGTGAAAAATTTTATAGAGAGGTCTTCATGGTTGGCATAATATTTTTTCTAACTACGTGCCTCTACTCAGTATATTGTGTGCTCTGGTTTAATTATCAAAAAAATTATTTTAAAACAACCTGAACACCAGATACTACATAATTTTGACCATGAAATGGAATTGAAAACATCCTTGTGAACCCAAATACTTAAAATATAATTCCAATGTAATCTAACATCATTATTTTTGAGTGAAATACTGGATTTATGATTTTATCTCTTCTTAGTAAATGGATTCCATCCCATTGTTTCTCCAGTTAATTCTTCTATAAATCCTTGATCTTTTCAGTTAATATCTCCACTATTACATGGATATTAACATAAGTGTTGAGATATAGGTGATTGATTGTAGATATAGATCTTGATTTTAGAGAACATGATGCCTTTGATATTAATTCCCAATTGAGGAATTTAGATCTAAATCATGATAAATGGTGTTGTGCCTTTCAGATAATGGGAATTTCTGTTGGGATAAAGTCCTTCAAAAAATTAATTATGGTGGCCTAAATTAAACTCCCATAGTTTTGGATTTGATATGTGTATGTAATTTTAGGGTTTTTCTAGATTCCATTGATATTTTATTCCAAAATTAGAGTAATTTGGAATGATGAATTGACTGGTGATTTCCTTGGTGAATTATTGGTGTTTGATTCATTTAAAAAAGGGCAATTTCCAAAATAGATATTTGTTTTGGTGGTTTTTTCTGAGTAGAGATGTCTAATTGGTTGTGTCAAGATAATTAATTGGGGGAAATTATTTATCAAATGATTTATGCATATATCAGATAATTAATTGTGAAAAAAAATTATTTTTCATGATGTTGATAAAAGATATTTAACTCTGAGAATTAATTATGAAATATTGAGATTAAATTTGATAATTAATTGTGTTGAATTAATTATGCAACTATAATTTTTTTGATTGATTAATTAATAGATAAATTAATTAATGGGTTGTGTTATTTTATAATTTTTGAGTTAATTAATAACCATTGAAAAGTTATACAAATCATTAGATTATTAATGTATTGATGTAGCTAATTCTTGAGGATTAATGAAGTTATAAACTGATTAGAAGATGGGATATTGACATGGTGTTCCTTCCCTTGAGTTATCCAAGATTGAAATTTTTGGGTGCTCGGCATGAACACCTACACCAAATGAGATTCTGTGGTGTTAGGCATGATGCCCTACAATGAATTAGATTTGTGGTTCCTAACATAACATTCATCATGAGATAAATGATAGTAATGAATGATGATTCAAATTGGAAACATGAAAGGAAACTGGTCCCCATGGTATGTTTAAATATAAAATTTCAATTTGATGACAATTTATTTAGGATTTTTTTTATTGCCTCATACAATTTCATACATAATATTTTTATTGGGATTGTTTTGGACACTGTTGGTGGTGTCCTAATGAGTTGTACACATATGCTATTCGGTCAGGTTGATTGGAACCCGAGTATACATTATTGTTGTCAAACAATAAAAGGGAAAGGCCCTAAGATTGGTTGATGACTACGATTTGATCATGGTAGAGGGAACCTGATGTGGTTCGGGACCTGATTTGAAGTTTCTGTGTCTTTACATTAAGTTTCATTATAGACACTTGAAACATGCATTGTCATAGTGTGTTTTATTTTCCAGTTTAGTGTTGTATCTTATTTTTTTGACTATTATATGACGTTGCACTATTCTGGTCATTTATACTATTCTGTACTTGGTTATTGTTGTTTTCTTTCGTTGATAACTTCATTCTGATAAAAGATGGTATAACCCCCTCCCCAAACTAACTTACCAGTCCTACGGTGCTAGTCGAAATCCTTTGGAGTGCATGGATATGATAATTAGGGCATTTGGACAACCGTCTAGGGGAACAGTTTAGTGGCTCCTTGGATGGGACATCACAAAGGTGTATAAGAGTGTTTTATTTTCTTCTTCATCATTTGTCTCACTATTTTGGGAATGCTAGATAAGAGATTAATAAGAGTCGATTTGGGGTAAATATATCTTTCATGGGATTTGGAATCCCATTTATGGGGGAAAATCATAGTACATAGGGTGGTATTGTTATGAATGGTGTTTGTTTTTACATTTGTATATAATTTCACCTTTCCTAACTCACTTGTTTTTTGATGTGATATTTTTTTAACAATTACTAAATTATGATTTGTGGCATGATGAGGCATGCTAGTAGAGTCTACATGCATCATTATAGTCACTCGGGGTTGATGTGCCATGTATCATTATAGGAACTCATTGTACAATTGGTTATCGGTATGTTGTGGAACATAATCTATTTTTCATGGTTGTGAGATTGAAATATTGAAGAAAATTGAAAAAACATTGTTGTCTAAGGAGAAACCTTATTAATTAAATGAGAATGAATAATTCATTAATTGTTGAATTAATTAATTTGAGATTATATGATTAACAATCGTTGAATTAATTTACTATAATTTATGTACCCTAGTTAACCAAGACCTATGAGTTGTATGGATAAGCGTTGTGATAATTCATTAGTGATGAATGTATGGAGATAAATAGGGAATGGACATGTAGAGACTTGTGGTCTTATTTTATCATCATACATAAATGTTATAATGTTTCATTATTAGACCTAAGATATGTGTTTTTCTTTTTGGAGATATGCCTCCACAATGCTTGTAGATAGATAGAGTGAGGGGAATGACTCGAAATGAACATCTAGATATGGAATTTATGGAACCATCGGTGAAATGTGAAAGGGGATCATTTCTGAGAGAAAATTTCTCATTAGATGGAATTCATGGAAAGATACACAGGATGGGATGGAAAACCTCTGTATGATTTGAAAAATGAGTTCCAGTTACAATACCTTTATATGTTTCCTAGATATAGTCGACCAAATGGAGGTGAATTCTTTATTGAATCTATAGGGATGATAGTTGACTGTTTTAAAACTTTATTTGAGAGAAGGGTCATGTTGGCTACTTATATTCTATATGGGTCAATGAAGTGCTAATTGGACACTCAGGTATGATCTATAATGACTAATGATATGTAATGGATGGAATTTCTAGGGATGTTCCTGAAGCACTTCTATTTAGAGGCACTGGGAAAAGAGAAGGATCCAGAGATTCATCATACAGTCCAGGTTACCATGTCCATAATGTATTACTTTGTATGTTACATAGACTTATAGCATATTTCTCCATCATTGGTGGAATATGAGGATTCTTTGGAAAAATGATTTTAGGATGGAAATAGGAGTGAAATTATGTACCATGTGAATATCTATAGGATGAAGAAGTGATCAGATGTTATTAACCGTGATTTCATTTTAGAGGGGAACACGATGGAATCTTTTAGAATAGGGCATGTATAAATCATTGGTCTATTAGGGAGTGAGCCTTCATAATGAACGGAGCACCGTTATGAGAACATTAGTCAGGACAATGGAAATAAAGGTGGACAATCTGGAGAAATAGTTGCAACAGATCGTACTCATGTTCATTACTACCAGTGTTATAGGGAGAGATACCATTTTACACAATTTCCTCAACCACCATTGTAGTTATGGTTTTGTGGCACAATTGGGAACATAAAATATTCATGTAGGAAGTACTGACAAGCTGGTGCTAATGGATCAATAACTCAGAGGATGAGTGTTATTAGGGGGTCTTCTACATTATATAGTTTTAAATGGTCAAATTATACATAAATTCGTGGTAGAGGTAGTGTATGTGGTTCTTTAGGGTATGAGATCCCATATCAGCAGAGTGGTTCTACTCAGGGGAGTTAGTCGACTCCCTAAAGAAGACAGGCAATAGAATTACATGTACTGCAACATGGAAATTTGGAGAGAGATGATTGTCCATCGATTGTGAATGGTACTATTCTAGTTTCGTCTACTTTATATAGTTACTTGATTGATACAGATTCCTTTCATTGCGTTATATATAAAAATATTGTTAATGGTTTGATCCTAGAGGTGGAGTCTGCAAGTGGGTTGATGAATATCAATACACTGTTATGGACACGATCTTGGGATATCTGTTTATTAAAGGGATGTTCTCTAGTGATCGAATGGTATCATTTTCATTGGGATATTTATTCCATTTATATAACAGACATCAACCTAATTATGGGTACGATGTGGATAGTTGCATAACGATCCCACATTGATTGTTACCAAATTAGAGTGACCTTTGTATCTCCTATGGGCGACCTGTACAATCATCATGGAGAATGGGATATTAATACAAACCAAGCTGGGAATATTATTCTGAAACTCAAATACATCAAAAAAAAATAATATTCTCTTTTTTTGGATGATGGAAGTGGTGGTAATGATATCATTCCGCCAGTAATAGATCAATTTCATGATGTCTTTTATGAAGATTTCACAGGATTTCCTCCTGAGATAGATGTGAAATTCACTATTGACTTCTTATCGGGGGCTAAAACAATATATATTCCACCAAAAAGAATGGCACTGATTGAGCTTCAAGAGCACAAAACACAGTTGGTGGAGTTAAATTGTAAAGGTTGTATCTATACAACTATGTCACCAAGGGGATAACCTATCATATTTTCAAAGAAGGACGATGAGAGTTTTCTTTTCAATATCTATTACTTAATTTGGAATAAAATTATTGTGAATAACCTATATCTACTTAATCATATCAATTATTGGTTTAACCAGCTATAGGAGGATTGTGGGTTCTCCAGAATTGTTCTAAGATCATGGTATCATCATGTGACTGTTTAGAATTCTAATATACCAAGAACTACATTCCAAAATATGCATAGAATTTATGAGTTTTTTGTTCTTACGTTTGGTTATAAAACTCTTTAAAAATATTTATGGATGTGATGAAAATGATCTTTCATCCGAACATAGATATGTTTGAGGTGGTGTTTGGGGACGACACATTGGTGTACTCTAAGACATTCGATGACCATTCAAAACAACTAGTCATCATCTTTGGTACAATAAGAGATAAGAGAATATATTCTGAGCTAACAAAATGTTATTTCTGGATTTAAAAGGTACACTTTTTGGAGCATATAATCTCGTATGATGATGAGGATGTGGACCTATAAAAATGAATGTAGTTGTTTATTGGGAGTAGCCCATGAATTTTTTGATATCCTTTCCATTTTTTTGGATTATCCGGATATTACATGAGGTTCATCCTTGAATTTTCTGGATTGGAAGCACCACATTGAGTTTTTAAAAAAATTGGATAATATTGGATTTGAAAGAAGAATGCGATAATTCATTTCAGGAGTTGAAGAAGTGCTAGACATCAACCGAAATTATGATCTTACATGATTCGGGTGAGGATTGAACCATGTATTGTGATGCTTATGGGATCTAACACGGAGCTATGTGTATGCATGTGAATTTAGTCAGTAGATATTTTTCACAACATTTGAGGTGACATGAACTGAATTACACTACACATGACCGAATCATTATAATGGACCAGTCAATCCCATGATCGTGATATTTTTTTCGTTGTCCCCAACCTGTATAGTTTTTCTATCCCATGGCTCTAGTCCTCGGTAATCTCCAAGTAAAATTCCTCATGAACAGAATTTCCCAACTCATGACCACATGTTGGTAGTAGTGGTTTATGATCTTATGTTTTGGAGAAACTATATTTGGGGTGAAATGTTTACAGTTTTTATGGATAAAAATAATCATGCAGTATATATTTTATCAGAGAAAATTGAATCTTTAGTAGTCAAGATGGGTATATTATATATCATCTTCTATTTATGAACCTACACACACACACCCATAAATGGGAATAGTTATTTTGATTCCTTGAGAATGAAATATCAAAAAAAATTGGTATATTAGATGAGTTCAGAGTGGAAGATGATCAATTTTATGAAAAAATGCATGTGATGGTTCATGAGAGTCTGAAGAGGATGACTCTGGTATCCATAGCATTGCAGTTTACACTTTTGAGACTGATAACGGGTACAATTTTTGTGGATTTTGAGTGTTTAACCTTAAGGGAAATCCTTGATAGTGGGTAGAAACCTTCCAACAGTATAACAAATGATGATGAGATCATCAATTTTAAAAATAGTGTTTTTGTTCCTATGAGTATGCAAGAGGAACTCGTGCAAGAATTTCATGCCTCCAAGTGGACGATACATCCTAGGTTTGAAAATATGTATCATGAACTACGACATCATTTTTGGCATCCAGACATGAAAAATGTTAAAGTAGGGTTTGTAGAAAGATGTTTAACCTGTAAATAGATAAAGGAAGAGCATGAAATACTTAAAGACCTATTAAAATCGATACATATTTCAGAATGGAGGTTGGATGATGTAACTATGGAATTTGTGGTATATAATCCAATTATTCTTAGGAATAATGATTCCATTTGGGTCATTGTAGATTTACAAACGATGGTAGAACATTTTTTTCTATCATCAAAGCATTTATGATAGAATTCATGAGAGAACTATATGTACAATAGATATTTCATTTGCATGGGGTGCCATTGATTATCTTTTTAGATCACGAATCATGGTATAATTCATACTTCTGTAAGGGCATAAAGAAGGAACATTGTAAATTGGTTTTGTTAAGTACGACCTTCCACCCACAGACTGATGGGTAGTCGAAGCATACCATTCAGGTGTTAGCGGATATTATGTGGGCTCATGTGCTTGAATTTGGTGTTTTTGGGAGAATCAATTGGATTCAGTGGAGTTCTACTATAACAACAATTATGAAGGAACATTACAAATTTAATAATTTGAAGAACATTATGTTATACCATGTATATCAATAATTTTCGGATTTGAGGTGGGTGAGTATGAGTTGTGGGGACTGAGTCTCTTTTAGGAGACATTGAAGCAAGTATAGTAGATTTAGAAATGTATGGTTATGGATCAGAGTAGGCATCAGTCATATGAAGTAAGATAGAGATGACCCCATGGTTCTTTTTGTGAAATAATGTATTACTTCGTGTGTTACCTATATTGAGTCACCAGAGGATATGGAGGCATTGCAAGTTGGAACCCATGTTTGTAGGACCATTTGCAGTGCTAGAGTGAATCAGGCATGTGGGGCACTAATAAGCCCCTCCATAGAAATTCCAAACTATGCATGATATTTTCCATGTTAAAAAACTACAGAGGTATCAACCAAACCCTTCTCATTAGATTTATGATTAATTGGATGTCCTCGAGATAGATACATTCTTTGAGAAGCATGTAATATGTGTGTTGGGTCGTAGTGAGAAAGTGTTATGGGGAAAGAGTGTGTCGTTATTACACGTGATATGAATACATGGATGTGTTCAATGGGAAACTTGTGAACAAGAATCATATATTTTGGATCAATGTCACAAATCTCTTTGGCACATAATGTAAAGGAATTTTGGGAGTGCATGTCAATGATGAGTTGTTATAAGGTGGAGATATTGTATGATCCCGACCATTTTAGAGTCATAATGTGTGAGTTTTATGTTACTTTTGATCATTTTAAGTACCATTTTGTCAGTATTTTAATGGTGGTCTATTTCAGTGAAATTGTATGAAAAAATAATGGATAGTAGGTAGTTCATTGTTTGAGCACAATTTGTCAAACTGTGCGAGTAAACCATATAATCCATGCAAACCTAGGCTGAGAGGACCACACAGACTGCACGTGGTTTAGAAAATTGTGATAAACAATTATAGCTATGAAAAAATCTACATAGAGGTCTCTAGGGTTGGCATATGGTTTTCCATATTTGTGTGCCTCTTCCCAGGAAACGGAGTGTGCTTTATTTATTATCTGAAATTTTATTTCCAAACCCCCGAACCACTCGAGATTCATTATTTCCACCATATATAATGATTGAAAATTATTAGATATTCCTATAGACACCTGAATGAATTTCAAGGACATTATAATATCTTTCTTCGAGATCCACAACCCAGAATTAAGATCCCCTCTCTTCCTAGTAAGTGGATTTCATCATGTTGTTTCTCTCATTAATTCCTCTCTCATTCATTGAATTTATCATTGAATATCTCAACCATTTCCAATGACCAAAAACAATTATTTGAGATATAGATCTTGGTTTTTGGATCTTGATATTGAGTTTAATGATCCTTATGTCTTTGATCATAATTTTTGGGTAAGAGATTAAGATCTGAAGAATGATCTATGACATTGTGCTGCTCAGATTTGGGTTATTTCTATAATGCTTACATATACAAATAAACTAAGGTATGTGGTCTAAATAAAACTCCCATAGTATTGTATCTGATATGTTTATGCGATTTTATGGATTTTATAGCTTCCCTTGATAATTGATTCCTAAATTGGAGAAATTAGGAATGTTGAATTGACCTGTTATTTCCCAGGTGATTAATTGATGACTGAATCAAGGAAGAAACTAAGGGGGGATTCCCAAAAATATATTTGTTTTGTCGATTTTTCGTGGTTTGATATATTGTAATTGAGATATTTAATTTAGTGTCAGAAGATAATTAATTTGGATAAATTAATTATGAAATCATGTTTTTCTATGTAATTTAATTAATTGTGACACAAATTTATGTTCCATCATGTTAATCAAAGTTAATTAACTGTAATAATTAATTTTTATTAGATGTAATTTTGTATGGTTAATCAATTATGAAGAATTAGTTATGGAATGTTAATTGTATTGAATTATTAATTAATAGATGAATTAATTAATGGGTTATGTTCTTAGTAAAATATTGAGTATATTAATGGGATTTGAAATGATTAAATAATTGTTGAATTAGTAATGGAACGATTTGGATAATCTTTGTGAATTAAAAAATGTTTAAATGGATAATATTTTTATGGTTATAGAATATGTATAATAGAACTGTTATATGTTGGGACATGGACATGGTGTACGACCCTACTTATTATCGAAGATTGAGATTTTGGGGTGATAGGCATGACAACCTACACTAAATGATATTTACGGGTGTTAGGCATCGTGACATACATTAAATGAGATTTGCGGTGCTTGATATGATATTCAAAGAAAAACGAATTATTATAATGTAATATGATTCAAATGTGAAACAATAATTGAAACTCGACCTAATGTGATGATTACTGTTTAAATTACAATGTGATAACTATTTAATTATTAATTGAATTTTATTTGTTCATTAATTTGAAAAAACTATATTCTGACTGTAGTTGTTTTATACACCTTTGGTGGTGGCCAGTTGAATTTTACTCATACCATATATTGGCCTCTTAATCAGCACCCAAGTATAAATTCTTTCTTTATGAGAGGATATAGGAAGGGCCAAGGGATTGGTTGCTATTTGGGTTTGAAACATGGGAGAGGGAACCAAACATGGTTCGAGAACTGCTTTGGTGCCAATGTGTCTTCAGTTTTAGTTTCATTGTCGATAATTGACAATTTCATTGTCATAGTATGTTTTAATTACCATTTGAGTAGTTTATTTTCTTATTTTGACTATTATATGACACGTATTGTTCAATTCATTCAAACACTAGCATAATAGGTTATTTTTTTTCATTCTGTAATGTCCAAGACAACATCTGTACATTACTCTATAGAAATATAGTGTTTTAGTTGTTTTGGGAGGTCAATGTTACTTATCACCAATGCATTCCAATATTTCCAATTCAACTAATAGTCCCTTTGGTGAGACCGATCTGAACAGTTTGATCTATGAGAACCATGTGAACATTTCCATCAGTTAGACCGATGTCAACAGTTCCATCCGTGAGACTGATGTGAACAGTTCCATCGTATTGTATGATGTGAATGACACCATCCGTGAGACCAATTTGAATAGTTCAGGTTATGAGACCAATGTGATTAGTTACATCTCTGGGACAGATGGGAACATTTCTATCACTGATATTGATTCGAACAGTTCCATCTGTGATTTAGATGCAAATATTTCCATCTGTGTGACTAATGGGAACAATTCCATTGGTTATACAAATGTGAGAAGTACCATCTGTAGTAGTGGGTATTTCTATGAATAATACCATTGGTTTCAGTGAGACGTTCTGTGAACAGTACTATCAGATCGATGAGTCCTTCTTTGAACAGTACCTTCGGCATCAATGAGTCAATATATGAACAATACTATTAGATCAACGAGTTATTCTGTGAAGAGTACCATCATATCAGTGATTTATTATGTGAGCATTACCATCAGACCGATGATTAATTCTATGAACAATACCATCCGACCGGTGAGTCATTCTCTAAACAGTACCATCATTTCGGTGAGTCATTCTATGAATAGTACCAGTAGATCAGTGAGTTATTCTATGAACAATACCATTAGCATTGGTGAGTTATTCTATAAACAGTACCATTGGATCAGTGATGCATTCTGTGAATAGTACCATCGGCTTTGATGAGTCGTTCTATGAACAGTGTTTCTAGCATCATGTATAGTTTTATAGGAAAGTTACATGTACAATGTTTCCAGCTTCTACTATTTATCCATTTTAACATTTTCATTGATGTTATGTGCATTCAATTCCTTGTTTTTAGGGATATAAGGAAAAATCAAACCACATAACTCCTATATTATTTATTATATGGCATGGTATATATTTATATGCTCAGACCGTGTGGTATAATGTGATCTTCTTTTAAGGGTAAATCATGCATATCTTAAATCGTTGCACTATAAATCTTCTTAAGGGACGATATATCTTCTTCCTTTTTTCTACCTTATGTTAGACACTCAAACTATCCCTTCTTCACATATGAGTAAAGTGACCGATCCTTAATCCTCTGATCATTTCCCCTGATGATTCTTTCTTTTGAATGCACTCCCCTTGTTTTGGTGAAAACAACAAGTCTTGATCCTTAATATATATAAGGTAAGATTTATCATCATTATTTTGGGTTTATATTCTTCTATTTTATCTTTTCCATGTTTTTTATATGATATCTATATTTTTACTAGTGTTTTTTTAGGTTTTAGAAGGAGCAGTCATATCATGTAATCATCGTGTTGATGCAATTGTCATGGGAGGAGGCATTCATGATCCATTGTTTAGATTTTCTTGTATAAATAATGACATGAACAATTTGAGGTAGGGGATTCATTGCATATCTATACAGTTACATGAAACTGTAGAGTTCTCATGTTTTATCCCACTTGATCATAATAGAATTGACATAATAAATAGTTTAACTATATAAAGAAATTTATATTGAGCGCATGTTATTGCCTCTTGTTTTTAATCGATTGTTTGATATCTATGCATTCATTATTTTTCATTTGGTTCTAGATAGGAATTGGTAAAGAACCTAAATTGGGATTAATTGTAAATTATTTTTCAATGAAAAAGTGGTATGTAATTGAATCTGGTTCTTCGTATTGTACATTTAGGTTAATAAAATAGAAACAGTAACAAGGTTCAATTTTTTCGGATAGCATAATGTTTAGGTTTCTAGTTGATGGATTGTGAAAATAAAATATCAGTTAATTCCATATAGATTTAATGATGGGTTTTTGATAAAATATAACACCTTATAGGGATCTTAGTTACACATTTTCTTTGCTTAAGGTATAAGTTCCCACGTGATATAATTTTTTTACAGATCGTATTGTTCTGTGAGACTGGACGGTTATTGTGATATGTGGGGGTAGGGAGGCCAATAGGTTGTGGCATCATATAATGACTAGAGTGGCGAGATGCATCAATTTATACATGTGGGTGTCATGGAGGACACCATTGATGATGAAACATATTGTATTTGTATGTTTGGTTGCTTGCTGATTCTTGTTTGTTGTCTATATTCTATACTTTCCCCACTGCTCACAGTAGCAGTTTTTCTTACCCTTCTAGTAAAAGGGGTGAATACATGTGGTGAATTCCACTAGCCTTCTATTTTTAACTTCCCATGGGAGGATATGTCAACAATATTGCTATAGGTAGAAAAGGCTCGATTGGTAATTTTTCCACTCACTATATTGATCCCACTTGGGCTTAGTATCATAAAATATTTTTCTATAATTCTTTGGAATATGTGAGTGTAACAATGTTTTAAATAAATGATTGAATAAATTATGTTAACCCATGGGGTTGGAGCATGCTTGGACGCAATGCTGAGGTTCCAATTTTAAAAGGAACATGGGATTTCGAGTGTGATTCTAATGAAACATAATGTGTTAATTTTTAATGGATAATTAATCATTAAACAATAAATAAACGTAAGGTGAATTTGATAAAAATGGAATGGATGAATGTAAATAAATATCTTTAACTGGTCGTGTTCTTATAGGATACCTAGTCTTAGAAGTTGCATCCTATAGTCGATGAGATGTATGCTGCAGTTGAGTCTGCGACTACGATATTCCCAGACTGTGGTTGTGTGGTATAGAGTATTTTGTACTTTTTTGTTTCTATACTCTACTCATGACATTTTGTATGTGAATATGACACCCCGGAGATTCTAAGCCCCGAGTTTGGGGTGTTTTCTCTATCATTCTGGTGAGAGGATAGATGGATGACTACCCCCTTTGGATATAGTTTCGTCTCTTGGTTGTTACTTGGGTTGTAAGGCACAATAGTTAGTTTTCTTCCATTATGTGTTTAGTGGTCTGTAATGGATTGTGGTTATTAACATACATATAGTATAGATATAGTTTTCTATTTACAAATATATGTGTTATGTGTATAAGATATGATGGATTGAGGATCCATTAATGGTGTGTGGTCTGTATTGGATTAAGGTATAATGCCTGACTTTTCATACACGTTATGCGAGATGTGGTGGATCCTGAAAATTACTTATTTAATTTTTTTACATGGATTTGGTGGTTTTTTGCATAATGTGCATATTGTGGTGCTTCACACAGGTGTAGGTGGGAATTCCTTATTAGATAGAGATACATATGAGGTGCGAAATTGGGGCAAAGCATAAAACTATTGGGGAAGTAGTAGGGGTGAAACCATGTTATTAATTATTATAGTATATACTCATGTATGAGTCACTTGATGAGAGTGGACATGGTGAGGTTGGGAACATAGTAAACATGATTAGGTGATGAGTTATCATCACTTGGTGTTCACTGATTATTAGTACAATTTCATTACTTTTACTCTATAGTTTATGTGGAGGATCCAATTGAGTATAATTTTATACTCACCCTATTCATATTTATATAGTTTTTCAGGCCACATGGACAAGGTTGGAGATTGATATGGTTTCTACTAGATTGGAGTTTCAGAGCTATTCGGGCTTGTGGTTTCTATTATTTTTACATTCCTATGGTTCTTTCAGTTTTTTAATTCATTTTTAATAGTTTATAATGACGTTACATATGTGAAAATGGGTTGTTTTTTATATTTTAGTCTAAATATGAGTCTTTTGGTGACCACCTGTTCTCTCTCATTCACATGGGTTTTTTTACAGGGTAATGCCACCTTTTTGTGTGTTTACTATTCCCTTGTTTCTAGTCACCAACTCGGGGACTACTGGAGGCAAGACTCAGGGGTCATTATCTCTATTTTCACATTTTCAAAAATGGAGGGGTAAACCTTCGGGTCAGGGTTTCATGACATAGTGGGATTATAAGGAGGTTTTTGAGGGATAAGATTGTGTTTGTTTTTTGGAATAGGTGAGGTTTCCTTGGTAGTTAGGAGAATAGTATCAGTCATGTTTAGAAAGTAATGTAAACACCAGAGTTCGGCTGAGACAATGGTATATAGGGACCACTATGATCTGATGCATGTACCTTTATATTTACATTGGCTATTAAATGTAGTGATACTAATTGCAGGGTAGATACGTATGAAAGGATAATGCATCATTCTTCTTGGTACTTTTGTTTGAATGGATTGTAATTGTGATAGATTAAACTAAAATGAATAAAATTAAACAATTAATTAATTAATACTGAGTCTTCCATATTATAGTTTTAGGAGCCCTATCTTTTTTTTTGCAGGAATGACACTATGCTGACGTCTTCATCAGGTTCTCGTAGAAGGTGTCTGGTAGGCTAATCCAGTAGATCACCACTAGGTAGAGGATGACTATGACGACACATGGATGGGGGAAATCGATGAGTTTATTTGCAGAGCCTATATAAGTTATAGGGCTCCATTTCAGATTATGACATAGAACACATTTTGGAGGAGGTCGATATATGATTCAGTTCGATCTGTGCTCAGAGGGAGCACTGGGTGTATATAGTTTTGAGGGTGTTGTGTGGTGTAGCAAGGATTTTGTGGTTTTTTCACTCTAGGATAACATAGAGTCAATCATCTCATTGAAGGAGTTCCAAGACTTGTTTATAGTCGAGTATATTTCATTGAATAGGATGGCATCTAGTCTCCAGTAACTTCATACCGATCGACAGGGGAGATAAAATGTACCAAATTTTTGAATTATTTTTATGAACCATTTACAATATGCTTCAAACCTATTTCCAGATGAGGAGGCGCCACCGAGGCATTTCGAGGAGGCTTTGCATCAAGAGATCCATTGCCATTTCACCTCATTTATAAAAAAGTCATATCTAGAGGTGGTGATGTGGAGGACATAGTTGTTTGTGGTGAGGCCCTTAAGGGTTGGTCTGAGGATTAACATCACCGAGTGTTATATCACAAAAGGATATTGTTCCATTGGTTATTATTGAGACTATTCTTAGCGAGTTCCATTTTTCACCATTAGTGGTGCATCCTTCTATAAAAAATATATACCGAGCCTTGAGGAATATGTTTTTGTGGACTTGGTTGAAGCATGAAGTAATAGAGTTTATGTATCGATTTTTGGCCTGTTAGAAGGTGAAGTTCGAGCATCATATCGCCAATGGTTTTCTTCTTCAAATTTATATACCTTAGTGGGAGTGGCAAGAAATTTCAATTGACATTGTTATTGGTTTACCTCGATCACCTGGAGGAAATTATGCTATTTGGGAGCTTGTGGACTATTTAACTAAATCATCCCACATTAAAGAGATCAAGAAGTTGAGATCAGTGGATGTTTTTTCGTTTCAGTATCTATAGGAGTTGGTGGGACACCACAGAGTCCCGAGGACGATCAATTTTTAATAAGTTCTTTATTTTACCGCTAGGGTGTGGAGAGGTCTTCAGAATGCCATTAGTTGTCACATGTTCAATAGCACTAGTTTTATTCTACATATGGACGATCAGAAATAGTGAACTATTTAGACATTGGAATACATGTTGTGATCTGGTGTCCTAAATTTTGGATGATCGTGGATGAGGCACATACACTATGTGGAGTTTTCTTTAAAAAAAATTTTTCACTCCACCATTGGTTTAACAAAATTTAAAGCCTTGTATAACCAAACATTATGTTCTCCATTGTGCTGGACTGGGGTTGGAGAGACCATAATTATCTGACCTGAACTAATACAGAATACAAAAGTGATTGATTAGATGATTCGTCAGAGGATTAATACAGTGCAACATTGTCAGAAATCATATTCCAGACAAATTAAGAGACTTTTGGAGTCTTATTTTGGGGATCTTCTGAATCTGATTGGGACTCACCTTTCATGGGAAATGATGGTTTGGTAATGGGAGTATTCTTTCTCCCTGTTTTGTTGGGACTTTTTAAGAGTTGTTTTGCGTTGGGGCCATGGCATATCGAGTAGCACATCCCATATAGAAGAGTGTGGTATATTATTTTTATCATGTGTCACAAAAATGTAATTATCTTCATGATAAAATTCACATAATCAATTGTGGATAGATCGATGTTGATGATGATCCATCCATAGAGGAGAAACACGAAGAGTTCCAAGAACGCAAAGAGAATGAGTTTCATGAAAGTTCTTTTCCCATGGTTCATGTCTTTTGGAGAAACAATACTATGGAGGAGAGTACATTGGAATTCGAGTCACAGATATGTGCTCTTTACCATAAGTTCTTTGATTTTTAACTCTTTTCATGTGATGATGTTCACTTTATGGTTGTAAACTATTCTTGTTTATGAGATGGATTTCATTCGTTGATTCAAGTGGATTGCTTTATTTTCAGTGTTATCTTGATGGGACGTTTTTTGGACCCTATTTATGTTTCCCTTTAGGTTGGTTTAGAATTCATGAGGGCGAGAATGTTTTCAGAGATATCTGATGTAATGGAATTGACCTCTCTGGTCCATTCCTCAACAGAAAGCTTGAATTTGAGGTGTTCTGGGAGATTAATGTGACTTATACCCAACACATTTCCAAATTTCAGATTCTGTGAATAGTAATATCAATGAGTCCAATGTGAATAGTTCCATTAGTTTGACCTATATGAATAGTCACATCAATGAAAACAATGTGAACAGTTCCATCAGTGAGACCGAGGTCAATAGTTCCATATCTGAGGCTGAAGTGAAAAGTTACATCAGTGAGACTAATGTGAATAGTTACCTCGGTGAGACTAATGTGAACAATCCAATCAGTGAGAGTGATGTGAATAGTTCCATGGTGAGGCTGATGTGAATAGTTCCACCAGTGAGACCGATGTTAATAGTGAAATCAGTGAGATCTATGGGAATAGTTATGTCGTTAAGACTGATCGGAACAGTTCCATCGTTGAGATCGATCCCAACAGTTCCATCAGTGAGACCGATGTCAACAGTTACATTGGTCAGAACAATGTGAATAGTTCCATTGATCAGATTGATGTGAACAATACCATTAGTATCGATGATTCATTCCATGAATAGTACCAGCAACATCGGTGAGTCGTTCTCTTAATAATACCATCGTATTAGTGATTCCTTTTTTGAACACTACCATCGACATCCGTGATTCATTCTATGAATAGTACCATCAGATCAGATAGTCATTCTATTAAATGTACCATTAGATTGTTGAGTAATTATTGTGAACAGTTCCATCATATCGGTAAGTCATTCTGTAAATAGTACAATCCAATCAGTGAGTCATTCTATGAACAGTCCCATTAGATCAGTGAGTCATTCTGTGAACTGTACCATCAGATCATTGACTCATTCTGCGAACAGTACAATCATCAAATGATGAGTCCTTTATTAAACACTACAATCGGATCGGTGAGGCATTTTGTGAACAGTACCAACAGCATCAGTGATTCTTTTTTTGAACAGTATTTATAGGATCGTGTATAGTGTTTTCAGGATGGAAGGTGTACAGTGTTTCCAGCTTCATATAGTTCACCCCTTTGAATTTTTTTGACATAAATTAAATTCAATTCATTTTTAATAGATTTATGTCCGAATAAAATCCCATAACTCTGACATCAATTTTTCTATGGCCCATGATTTATTTACATGAACAAACCTTGTGGTTTAATTTGATCCACATTTATTGTAAAATCTAGCATATATTAAACTGATTCTCCATAAATCATCTAAAGGGATGAGATATATTCCTCCAATGTTCTACCTTATGTGATATACTCATACCATTAGTTATTACCATAGGTGCAATGTGATCGACTCATTATCATCAGATGGTTTCCCTTTCAGGTTTTTTCCAACTTCTTGTGTCCCCCCTTTTTTGGTGCAAGCTGCAAGTTTAGATCAGTCATCTATATAAGGAATGATTTATCATCATTATATTGGGTTAAAATACTCATGATGCTCCTTAAAAAGTTAGTGTATGTTGTCTCCATTATTCTAATAGAGTTTTATTCTGTTTTTTTGTGTGTAGTTGTACAACAATATCATAGGGTGAATGTAGTTGTGTTAGAAGGAGGCATCATGATCCATTTTCTGGATTGTTCTCATGTAAAGAATGATAAGAACCTTTTGAGGTTGGGGATTTGTTGATTCTCTATTTTATTATATGAATATATAGGGTTAGCATTCTTTAGAATAATAGATCACCATTGAATTTAAATTATAAATAGTTAAACCTGATAAATAAATCAACATCGATCATATTTATTATCTCTTGTTCTTTCTAGATTGTGTGACATCTATTCGAACATTTTTTAGATTTTTTTATTGATGTAAATTGTTAGAGAGCCTAAAATTGTTATAATTGTAAATTAATTGTCAATGATAAAGTGGCAAGTAAATGAATCTGGTTATTCTTATTGTAATTTGATGTTATTAAAATTGATGTAGTAAGAACATTTAATTATTTTTGATAGCTTACTATTGAGGTTTCTGATAGTTGGAACATGAAAATAATAAATCGGTTAAATCCAAATGGTATAATTGTAAAGTTGTCTAATAAATGATAACTCGACATTGGGTTCTGAGTTACCCTATTGCTTACATAAGTGCAAATAGCCCAGTTGATATGATGTTTGTTTTCATATTTCTTATGTTTTATTGTGACCCCGGAATGATGTTGTGATATTTGGGGGCATAGAGGCCTATGGGTTTTGGCAGTAGATGACTCCTAGAGTGGCGAGATGCATCCCTTTATGAATGTGTGTTTTGGGGAGGAAATCAAAGATGATGGAACGAGTTGGCTGTGAATGTTTGGATGCTCACTAATTCTTGTATTTTGTTTATCATTATTTCAATCCCCACTGCTCGAGGTAGCCTGTTTTCTTATCCTCATACAAAATGGGGTGAATACGCAGAGGGTATGCTATGTTCTTTCCCTATTTAGCTCACCTAGGGAGGATGGGTCTACTCTATTATTATATGTGGAATAGAGTCATTGGCTACTTCATATACTCATCGTGTTGAGACACCTTCTACATAGAAGGATAGAATGTTTTTATAGATTTATTGTGAAGATGGGAATGTAATAATGTTGTTAATACAAGATTGAATAAATGATGTTAACCCATTGGATTGGATCTGGCTAAGAATCAATGTTGAGGTTACAATTTATAATGTAATAATTTATTTTGTGTGTGATGATAAGGAAATATAATGTGGAAATTTTTAATTATTAAGTAATGTTTAATTAATTAATGAACATAATGTGAAAATAATAAAAAAGTAATGAAGTATTGTAAATAATTCTATTAAAATGGTTGTGTTCTAATAATATACCTTGTCTTAGAAATGCCAGCCAGGAGTCTAAGAGACGTTAGCTATAGTTCAGTCTGATACCAGGATATGGACGTAGTTTGGTTATAAGGTATAGTATAGTATTTTGTTTTGGTATTCTATACACTAATCTACATAGTAAATTATGGTAAATGACAAATTAGGGATTCATAGCCCTGGTTGTGATTTCCACAACATTCCTGTGGGAGGATGGAAGCCTAAGTATCCCCTTTGGCCCTGCTCCCTTCTTTTTGTAGTTAAATTTTATAGCACACAAGACTGTTATTTTTTGTCATATATATGTGTAGAGGGCGTTAATGGATTGTGGTTATTCACACATATATATTCTAGATATATTTTCCAATGGAATTCTAAATTTATAAGGTGTATAGGCTATAACGGATGGAGGATCATTACTCAGTTTGTTGGGGGTAATGGCTTCAGTTGTAATGTCTGATGTATGATACATGTTATATGATATGTGGTGGAACCTAAAAACTACCTGGTAAATTTTCATATGTTAATGTGGTGGTTTTTTTGAATGAGGGGCATGTTGTCGTGCTTCACCCAGGTGTCAGTGCGCAATCCTTTTTATATAGACATGCTTAGGATATGCGACATCGGGAAAGAGTGGAAAACTAGTGGGGAAGTTGTAGTGGTATACCGTTGTTATTATTTATTATATTATATAATATTGTATGGGAGACTAGCTGAGAGAACACATAGTGAGGCTGGGATGATAGTATACATATTTTGGTGATTAGTTTGTTTCACGTGTTGTTCACCATCCATTAGAACACTTTTTTTTACTTTTTCACGAGAGGGTATGTGGAGGATCCCACTTATTAAACAATTACTCACAACCTTTGTATATATAAACTATTTTTCAAAAAACATTTAGCAGGTTAGAGATCAAGTTGGTTTCTTCATGCATAGATTTGTATGAGCACCAGGTGATTTTGGTTGCTATTTTTTTTATTACTTTCTTTTTGTACTTGAATATTTCAATTCACATGTAATAGTTTTTCATGAAATTTCATATGTGAACTTGGGTTTTTCATTATATTACAGTTTCAGTTGGAGTTTGTTGGTGTATATCTTATCTCACCCTTTCACATGTGTTCATTTAGAAGGTAATGCCTCACGTTTGTGCGTTTACTATACCCTCATTTTTAGTCACAATCACAGGTTATGCTTGAGGCTGGACTCAGGGTTCATTATATCTCATTTAACATTGCCAGCCCAGAAGGGGTTCATCTTATGGGGAGGGGGTTGTGAAAGATTATATTGGGGTTTTAGTTCTGATAAAAGATGGGTTAGTCACCCCAATACAGACAAACCATGCCATCACTACTAGTCATAACCCACTTCTATATGGGGGGTCCCTCTTGAGATCCTTTTAGCCAATGGCTTGAGGCACTGTTTAGTGTCACATTGTTCGGGATGTCCCTTTAATTAATGATAATTAATATTTTTTCTAGAAAAAGGGAATATTATAAATTTAAAATCATAAATTATAATTTTCATGATGATGGTAAATTATAATCTTATAAAATGTGACAAAAAATTATTACATCTTCATTTTTGTAAAAAGTTGAAAACTATCATCTTTATAATATATTAAAATATATTCATTTTAAAATCATAATAAATAATGAAAAATATGGTCTAGATAAATTTTAACAAAAAATTTACTATATTATTATCATTATAATAATATTTCAATGAATATGGATGCATTGAAAATTATAATAAATCATATAAATCTTTTAATTGATTTGTTTTAAGAAGAATTCATTACCTCATGCCAGAATCATGAAATACATACATTAATTATTGTTTATTATTATTATATTTCTGATTTATTTTGTAAAAATAATTTCTGGATAATTCATTTATTATTATAGATTTTATTTCAATTTTCTCAAGAAAAAATATTTTTATTAAATCATTTATGATCAAATTTGTTGTTTTGAGGTTGTTTAGTTCATAATCAAAAAAGAAAATTTAGTGGCCTAAAAATTGAAATATAATTTATTTTGAAAAAAATATAATATTAATAATGAAATAATTATAATTTTTATTCCATATATACATTTTGATATCCAATAATTAATTGACGTCATGAAAAATCAATCACATCTCTTAGTAGTGGTTGTAGTCCACCCAATTGCATGGGTGACACTATCAATAACTAATGGATAGATTGGTAAGAAATTAATAGATTTATTATTTTTATAAAATAAGAATAATTTTTTAATACAATATATATTAATTTAGTACATCATAATAAAAAATACAGTTATGGGGTGATTAGAAAATTAGCACATTGCATAGTGAAGGTGGTAGTGCACACAAATTGATAAGTTACATTTTCAATTACCAAAGGAAGAAAAGGTATTTTGAAATAAATATTAAAATATTTTATTATCTTAAAGTTATTTATGATATTATGTTAACAAAATATTACAACATTTAAAGGAGGTGGATGAATAAATATATATGAAAGGACTTGATTAATAGTCTTACATCTTCTTTGGGACGACTCATTTGTAATACACCATAAATCATATAGGTTGGTATTTTGGTGAAAATAAGGCGTATAAGATATATAAAGGTTAT
The DNA here is from genome assembly GCA_963277665.1 of Viscum album. Classification (NCBI taxonomy): domain Eukaryota; kingdom Viridiplantae; phylum Streptophyta; class Magnoliopsida; order Santalales; family Viscaceae; genus Viscum; species Viscum album. Next base: position 1,929,159,401 of record OY728127.1, on the reverse strand, counting down.
TTTAAATGTTATTTGATTAGGTATTGGTGATGAAAAATGGATATGTGTTTTTTTGAATAAAATAGGTGATGGGGTTCTATTTAACAATATTTGGGGGGTAGTATTTTAAATTGTTAAGGATTTAAAATAATGTATGTCTTAGTCATCAGATAGTAGAAATAAATATGACACAACTAGAATATAATAGTATAATGTTTGAAATATTATCCAAAAATAAAATTTAATAAGATATATTTTAACTTTTCACATAAAACAACATTAATCAACATATTTTAACACTTTTCATGATGATAAATTGTTATTGTGGTTACATTTATTTTCGTACCAAATTGAAATTTAAATCAATTGTAAATTTTAATGTAAGGAATAAAAAAATTAAATTCAATTTTACGGTGAAATTTATAGAAGTTAAATTAATTAATTTTTATTGATGTGTGGAAAATTGAACGAAAACATTTTTTTGATAATAATGTGTTTTTAATCCTAAATTTTTTTCAAATAGATATCCTAATGTTGACTCTAGTGTAATTAATTTTATAATATATAGTTAAACTGAAGAAATATTTTTAAAATAAAATAAATATTATATTAAATATTTTAAAAAAATATAAAGGAACTATTAGTTTACATTAATTATTGGTATTTTTCAATGTTCAACATGAAATAAAAGTTTTTAAAAATATATAAAAATACAAATTCAAATATATTATATGTAATGATAAAAAATAAATTCAATTCGCTCAAATTAAATTTATATAATTTACAAATTTGTATTCTAAATAAATCTATAAAATACAATAATATCAGTTATTCTTGAATAAGAAAAAAATTTCATATTATAAATTAATATGTAATTATTTTAATGAATTATTATACATTAAATAAAACCATGAATATTAATGATAAATGGAATATATTTTTATTAATATTAAATGGGTTGTAAAATTATTCCCACATTAATGATATTGTTTCCTTACAATTTTTTATCAATAACTAGTTAGTTGTGTTTTTATATAATAGTTATTTCAGGTTCCCATAATGCTTCTACTGACATTTTTTTATTTCACAAATAATTTACCAATTGAATTTAATTAATAATCTTGTCCTTATCTCTAAGATCATTAAAATTTACTATATTTTCAAATGGAATATTCAATTTCTAGTATATCACATTATGTTTCGACAAGTGATTGGATGAACATGCGTATTTCCTTAACACATAATCAAAATACACATCATGTACCAAAGATAAAATTAGATGAAATCCTACTAAGTAATAAACCGATCTATATTTCTATAAAATATAATAATACCCTATAAAAAGCGTGATTAAATTTTCGTTTTTCTAGAATGAATATAACCAATCCAATTAGATATTTTATGAAATTAATTATCACCATTATATAATCAATGATCATTCCTCATGTTATCTTTATATATATTCTAAGAATTCTGAGATTCCCTTATTATAAAACCTCAATATTTTAGGAATTTTGTTTCTAATTTAATATATTTGTTTTGATATTTTGTTACACATAAAACCATTCGTAGAATAAATAATATATAGTACTTTGTTTATCTTTCATTACATTGAATTATTTGTTTCAAAAAATGTGTTCGTGTCTCACGACACCATGCTTTGGTAAACCATAAAAAATATTATTCTAATTCATTAAATTATAACATAACCTCTAAATTGGCGTGACCAAAAGTTGTAAAATAATTTCTTATATTTTGAAATAAATTTCCAACTAAATATTTTTTTTATTAATATAATCTTAGTAAATAATACACCAAATTTAATTAATTTAAATATATTAATAAAAATTCAATATTTTTTAAAAAATGGATTCTTTTATTTTTATAGAAAAATATTATAATAATTTTCCAGTGATTTTATAAAATTAAATTGATTAAATTAATTTTTTTTTGGAAAAATCATATACAAATCGACTAATGATGGATTGTTGAGATTTTTTGGAAAATATTTTGTTTCTATTTAATTGTAAAAATTATTATTTGTTAAAACTACAATTTATTTTAAATGAATTAAGTAATTTAATATCATAATTTAATTATATATAATAATTATTATTTTTTAATATACTTAATTTATTTTTAGTGAACATTATATTTTATTTTTGTTTATGTTTACTTATGATTTTAAAATAAGTTTTCAGAAAACTTTTTTTAGTGTGCATAATTTTTTTCCATATTAATAATTAAAAAAACCATAATTTAGAATGATTTAATATCACTTTTTTTATTTTATATAATATAATTTTAATTGATAACATTCCACATAGTATTATTATACATATATTTATTACTAATTATTAAGTTTTCTTAAAAAGACACTGATCAAGAACTTAATTTTTCATCAGATATGATGGATATTTTTAATTTTCTTTTTGAAAATAATAGAATAATTTGATTTACAAAATGAAAAGATAATATTTATAATATAAATTTAAAATAAATTTATATTCATTTTTTTTACAAATTATTTTTTATTGTTTAATAGTGAATTTTCATAAAAATTATTTCAAATTGCATTTTTTATTATTTAATAAATGGGTTTTAAAATAAATTTATTTAAAATAAATATACATTATAAAAATAATTTCATTGGAATATAATTCAAATTGAATTTAATATTAAAATTGTAGACTTTTGAACATTTTTCTTTAAAACCCCATTTTCAACATTACTTTTTTTAATTTTAAAATTAAATTATAAACATATTTGAATGGAATATTGAAAGATGCATGAAATATTTGTAATTATAATAATTTATGTAAATTAATAAGGGAAAAAATTTATTTGAAAAAAATGAATAGTAATAATTGAAAAATCTATTTAATATAGTAATAGTATACATTTTTTTAAAAGGTGGAAAAACTAAAAATTAAAAGGTAAAAAACTATAAATAATATTTCCAAAACCCCTTATACATTACTATTTTGATTTTATATAATATATTATAGAGAATTCCCCATTTTTTGAGTTTTTTTCATAAAAATATTTATGGAATTCATTCTTCCTAAGCAATAAAAGTGTGCCAGTAACCTCACTAATAAAAAGTTAGGAATTCACCTATCCTTTACCCAAAATAATTTTTTTTAAAGATTTATAACACTTTAATTTCTAAAAATTGTGTCTATCCCCAAGAAGTAATTAGTTTGGACAAAAATCCAACATAGGAATCCATTTACTACCATTATATGGAGTATAACCAAAGAATGGGTAACATTCATTATAATTTTTTTTATTTATTCCGACAAATAATTAAATTATTAATATTAAAAGATGATTTAATAAACCTAGTATATTTAATATAAATATAATTTGTTATGTTATGTTCAAGATCTATAACATTCTCTACTAGTATGAAATGGGTTTGAAAAAAATATTTAGTATGTACGATATACTTCTCCCATATGATCTATTGCCATTTTCATCCACCACCACCCTCACAGATGTAAATATTTATGGATTTATTATTAATATATGATATTTATGATATTATCATGCTTTTTGTATTATTATATTCCCGAAAAAAATATTATTCTTTACATTTAGTGGGAATATGATAACGGCATCGACGTATACAGTGGACTTCTTCCTCATATAGAAATATGATTCATTACTAATTTACATACAAGGTATTAAGAATGTGATTAATGAAGATATGTGATATATCTTACATTATAATTATTCTCTATTAATAATATATCACTGACAACTATTTCCATCAATGATGAAAATGGTTAATTTTCATGTGTACTTACGATCCTCCATCTCAATGAATGTTGTGTTAAATTTTCAAACATATAATTTTATGTTTTTGTAAAAATAAATATACAATTATTATATCTGATATTTATATGAATTTTTAAAATTCTTTATATGATTAAATAATTTTCATATTAGTTGAATCATAAATTAAAAATCCATATTTATAAGAAATACTAATAGGTGATTACCCGAATCATAATTTATCATAGAATTAATAAAAAATATGTAATAAAAGATCGTATGAAAATTATATATGTTCTGATATATATATATAACTAGTCCTATACAATATTTATAATAAATTGATATTGATTACACTAGAGGTTTTAATGTATTTAAATTATTTCATTACATAAAGGAAGAAATTTCATATATCAATTTTCCCTCAATTGAGATGTAAGACTGTTATGGGATGATATTTTTTCATTAGAGGTATATAATTAAACTCTGACATGTAATATCATGAATTTATTTATCCTATTTATATTTTATGTTTCATTTATGTTATTCTCTAGTTGTTATTGTGATTCATGGTTACCAATGTCGTATTTAATTTTATGTTACTATATCATCATTTATCAAGGTTTTTTATGATTATGTTTATGATAAAAAATTCTATGATCCATCTCTAAAAAAGTCAAGACAGTAATTCTACCATATTTCTTCATGAAATTTTCATGTAATATAACTAATTTCTAAACGATTTACATTTCATATAATTGTGAAAAAAAATTCATTTATATATCAGTAAATTTATATATTCTATTAGAAATATGTTTTCATTGAAACTCATTATTTTCTTGAATATTCTAAATAATATTATAAAAAAATTTAATTTTACTATATATATATATAACATATTTTAAATTAGTTATAATATTCTAATGGAATATTTATTTCATTTTCTTATCAATCCATTTTTCCCTTTATTGTATATATGAATGGATTTTTTAAACTTGAAATGTATTAACAATAATCCCCATAATCAAAAAATTATATTCATTGAAGGATATTTTTTTATTTTTCATGCTTATTATCATATAAAATTGTTTCCAAAGTATAATATGGATTAATTTTTTATCAAAAAAGAAAATATATTTTCCAAATGAAATGTTTTATATGATTGATCCAACTCATTTTACGTATATGATGAAATTTGTTACGGTAGCCTCTGACTAAATAGTGTTATTATCCAAGGATATAATTTTTATTCATTATTTTCATTCATTTTGTTTCTGATGGAATTATTCATATGTAACATATTTCTTATATAGCGGTCATACCATGATTAAATATTTGTGATTCTGACTTATTTTATAGGGATTATTACATAATTAAATAATAAATTTATTTTAAAAATAGTAACTTTTGTACATTTTATGACATGATGAAATGTTTATGAATCTCAATTCATTTAATAGGTTATGATATGATTAATTTTTTATAACCCTTTTCCATAAGAAAATATAGTTTTCATTGTGATTTTATTGTGACCTAAATATCTATACAAATATTTGTGTAATAATTAATATATCATGATATTTTAGTACAATAATAAAGAGTAAACATAGTTTAATAGTGGAATTTGTCTAATATAATTGTCTTGTGAGTGAACATTGAATATATGATCATATCATGAGTGAACTGATACAACTATGAAAACCTTATTAGTGATCCTTTTATTATATGTAAATGATTTTATATAATATTATGAATTATGTAAATCTATGAATAATGATATTGTAATGTTTTATTGGCTCATGTTATTTGATTTACTTATCATTCATATGTTGTTAACTTCCCATGATTATCACATGGATCATGATTATTTACTATTAGATATTATGTGTGGTTTAAAAATATTACTCTCATATTATCATAAACTAATTATCCAATTACTGTTACATATATCCATTGAATACCCTTATAGCTAACGTCATATCGGCCTTTTTTGTTTTCCCATTCCTTATGTTATGAATATTGGTATTTTGTGGGGTATTTATTTGATGGGTAATAAGGGTATTGATCAATATCTGATAAATTGAATAAATTTCCTTAATTAATAATATTTTAATCTATTTTTTTAACAGAACCAAACTATTATTGCCATAAGGAATGTGTTTCTGTAATTCAATGAATATTTTACTAAAAAAATATACTATCAATTTATGTGAAGCTCATATCACTATAGATGATATCATTTAATACATTTTGCTATAATTTTGAAATGAGTATGAGTAAACTATAGTGATATATCAATGAAAATTTGGGGGGTTATGTCTAAAGATGATTAAAATAAGATTAATATCTTATTGATTTTTTAAGGATTGATTGAGTGGTTTTTAGGAAATTACATCCATTTTTGAATAAAATAAGTAGAATTGAATTTAAAATGTTTGTACATAGGGGTAATAACTCTATAAAGGGTTTAATGATCTCAAATCAATCGTCTCATGGTTCTTCAAAATTGGACAGACCTCACACTACAATTAACACCCTATAAGATATACATGTGAATTCACAAACAAATTACAAACACTATAAAGGATTTAAATGGATGATGACTATGAATGGACAAGGATAAAACATTTATATCATAGATTATATTGAAGGATTCATTATTTATTTATATTATAATGGATTTTTTCATTATTATGTTGTTTTCCACTCTAAATAGTGTTTCTCAATATATGGTTTTTAATTTTACATATCATTGGGAACTAAAAAAATGAGGATTAAATTAACTATGATGGAAAATTTATATATGGGAATCAAAATTAGATTATGAATGGAGTGAAGGATATGCTTATTAATCATAATACACTACCACAAAATATTATTTTCAACATTATCCTAAACCGAGAAACCAACTAACACAATAATATATAGATAGAGTTCCTTGTGTGTTCACTTAGTGGAGCCCTAGGATGAAAATTCATTCATTATGCTATATACTGAGACTGTGGAAAGAACAAATAATGAGAATGTTATATAAGAGTAGGATGATTTTTTTATCATTGAATAGAAGGCCACTATTAATTCAAATGAAGAAGAAAATTATAAATTGAATTCAACTCATTGAATGTGAATAATTTTCTCGCTATGATATCATTAACTGCTGTATATTTTTAATTTTGATTTGACAAGAATTTTTAAAATTTATTTCCTATTGGGAATACACACGAATTGAATCAAAAAAGTTGTGTGAGTAATGGTTTTAATAGTTAATATGAAGATACTATTATTGATATATGAAATATAAGATGTATTAATTAATATGAAAATGAATCCTGGTTAATGGTTTGGGAAGGAAGTAGTTTGATTGTAGTATTTATGAGTTTTAATTAAAGAAGGATTAAATATATAAGTTATTTACCATATATTTTTTCATTAATGATTTGAAATATTATTTCAAATGATTCAGATGAATGAGAAATTGTTTTAAGTATAGGGTGGTATTCATGTAAAACACTAGATTATAAAAAATGATAACGGTTGATATTCCCTTGTTATATAGCTATGACAAAAGGATGAATGGAACAAACAATATTAATTAGATATTAACAATACCCTCATATCAAATTGAAAAATTTTGAAAAAGTTTTTGATGATATCATTGATAGAGTTCAAAATAATTTTTTATGTAGTATAACAAATAACAGTTATGTTATTAAATAATGAAGATATATTGATGTTTTTAATACATGTTTATAGTAATTCAGAATATTAATAATTTTTAAGTGAAAGATGATAAATGTATAAATAAGTATATTAGAAAATTTGAGATTTACTTTATGATATTTGGGGGATAAATCATACAATGATTTTTGTGAAATTTATTTACCTTATGTATAAATTTCAAATATTGTATTTTATTAATTTGTACATTGTATGGAATAGTTTAATTTAAAAATTGTATTATATCTTATAAATTAACAAATTACTCTACCAAATAATTATTTATCTATATTTTTTAAAAATTGCTAACATTTTTCAAAGATAAATGGAACGACTAACCCTTCAATTATGGATGTTCATTAGTTTTTAGACATGATAATAAATCACCACTTATGGTAAGAGAAGATGTGTAAATTGATCAAGCATGGCCAAAGGAAAAAATTTTCCCAATGCATATTTGGTTTATGGTTTTATGGTCATTAACTTTCTATGAATCACATAATTTATAATAACCAATAATCTCTATATCTCTCTATAATTATTTGAGATTTTAGTCGATGTCTAAATATTCACACCAAACCTATGTTCTCATATTTCGATACCTAGTTATAAGTTACATTATCTAACTATTATGATTCCAACTATCAAATTTTCAAAAGATTTTATATTATTAATTTTTTGGATTGTTGTTTTTATGAATGAAATTTAAAATGATAAACTATATATTACTAAGATGAGTGTTGAGAGAGAAATTAAATTTATGGTTGTATAATGTAACACCCCATGATTTTGTAATATATATATTTTAAATAGATTAAATAATGTTCTTAGTTAGTGGTATATAGAAAAATGAGTATAGATTATATTATATGAAACACGGTGAATAGAACGTTTTACAAACATTAATTATTTTCCATGAAAGTGTGCATGGCATGTGGCATTGAGCTTCAAAAAAAATTGAAATAATATTTTTTAAAATGTTTCTATTAAAACATAGTCATTAAATAGATGGTTATTAATATTATTATCTACATATTTAAATATAAAATAAATATTTCTTATAAATATAAATATAATAAATCATTTATAAATATTTAATATATAATAAATCTACTTTTAAATGAAATTACATTCTTCGAAAATAAGTTTTCATCAGAATTTATCTTTTTCTATTTATGAGAAAATATTATAAAGAAGTTAAAGATATTTTATAAAATTAAAATCATAAAATGATCATCATTTTTGTAAAAACAATATGATAATTAACTTAGTTTAAAATTATAAGATATTTTTGGAAAATAATGATTTCTCAATGAATTGTTAAATTCATTTTATTTTTGTAAAATAATCAATTTTTTAATAAATTAACTAATATCAATTCCCAATTTTATTTTAATGTTATAAATGAATTATTTTTTAACACACATAACTAATGTTGATGAAAAATTATACTATATTTTAGTTCAATTTTATTTATTGGATGAAAAAATATGATTCATTGAAGACTACTTTTAATGTCAATAATGTTACAGTAATCTAATAAATTATTATAATACCGAATGTGGAACTCATAAAATTTTTTATATATATTATATCATAATAAATAAGAATTCACATTCATACAAATTAATATTATTATATGATTACTCAATAATAAATCATCTTGAGCATGAAAAATACACTAGTCTGAAACCCAATTTTTTCTCTCATCTCCATGTCATGGTTTCAATTACATTTTATTTAAAATTTAGAAAATTTATTTTACAAAATAAAACTAATTTTTGAAATCATCATATAAAATTTATATAAGGCTTAATATTTTGTATTTGTCTTCAAATTTTTCATTTTTTATTTAATGTTGAAAAAATATGAATTTCAATTAAAAATTACTTTTTTTGATTAATATATTAGTAATGATAAATTAAATGTTTAATTCATTTTAATCTATCATTAGATCATTTTTAAATCAATTAATATATTTTACATCATAGGAATGAATTTAATATTGAATATTTATAATAAATCATTGTATAATTTTGAATAGTTTCTCCTAAAAATGAAGGTTTCTTATCACAGAGGCGAGATTAGTTTTTAATTAAAATTTTCCATTTATATAATTATAACTTAGAATAATTGATTAAATATTTGAAATCCAAAAAATATAATTTATCTAATAAGCTCATTGTAATTTTGGATAAGAAATATTACTACATATATTCAATAAAATTTATCAATGTTAATGATAAAATGGGTTTACTATGCAGTGGGTTAAGATAAAATGATTAGGGTTAAAAAAATCCAAAACATTTAAAAACTCCATTTTAAATCCATATTTCATCTGTATCATTAAAATTATTAGGAATGGTCCATTATTGTTTCCACATGACATAGAAAATATGTTAGTGAAATTCTTTCATTAAAAAACATACATGTGTGCCACTCACATCCAATAAAAAAGGGCACTAATTTCCCCAACTACTAACACAGAAAATACCACTCATGTAAATCCCCTACAAAATTATTTCCCAAAATTTATAATATCATAATAGTATCTTTATATTGGAACAAATCCATATTAGTAAGGATTTTTGTAAAAGCCAGTGGAGGATACCCGAAGAATAGGTGATGTTCAGCCGTAAGATCATTTTTTTTATTTCATCCCCTTTATAATGATTTTTTATTATAACATGATTTTGTAATATTATTATTATAATAAATAATAAAATATGTTTATATGTCATGGTAATGACCTAAAACCAATTCCACTTTTATAAAATGGAATAAAAAATCATTATTCATGTTTACGGGGGACTACCACCTTGCAAACCTATTCCATTTTTTCCATTTACACCAATCATAGTTAGATACATTGATAGATTTTTTAATATAATATATCATTATTATCATAGAAGTACAGAATCATAGATAACTACATTCTTTAAATTTAGTTGTAATATGATAATGTCACCCGTCTGTTAGGCAGACTCATGCCTCACAACACAATAAATTTTGTTAATGCTTTTGATGGTCATTAATAATGATGTCTTTAATTAGAATCATTAATATATATTATTTATATATTATTAAATAATTATAATTTAGAATTTATCATTAGTCATTTTAATCTGAAAAGTATAAACAAATATTGTTCTTATTGTATGTAAGGCGTACCATTTCCTTGAATGACGTATTTCATTTATTATAACTAAATTATATGGATTTTTTAAATATAATATACAAATAATAAATTATATATTTATATAATGGTTAAAATTATTTATATTATCTAATTACTATCAAATTCTGTGGAAATAAATAAATGAAATAAAGACATATATTAAAAAACAAGTGATTCTTTCACAATATGTTACTTTAAAGTAGAATTATTAATAAACCGGAAATAAAAGATCATTAGAACATAAAATGGTGTGTTATATATAAATTTTAATTCCTTAATAAGATTTGTAAAAAAATTAGATTTCTTATACATTAGTTTTGATGATATAAGATAGAATTCATTACTAAATGTCAGATATTTTCCTATCAATTTTCATTATTGGAGACGTACATTAGGTTTTGAAAATATATTTATCACGAGGATTATATAAAATAATATTTATATGACATATCACTTAATTATTTGTCCTAGTTAAATTTCTATTTCGGGGTATTTTTATTCAATCATGGGATTTACGATTCAATTTTAACAATGTAATAATGATTTTATTTTATAATCTCTTCATCTATTAGTATTTTATATGATTATGATTCACATTATAAAAAATTATAATCTATATCTCAATAATGTCATGAATTTTCTTTTATTATGGTTATTACATATATTATTAAGTGATGTTATCATTATTCCAAAAATGTGTATTGAAAATAATTTTGAGTTTCTTTAAAGAGATATACTTTTATTTCTCTCTATGTTATGTAAAAATTTACATACAAAGGCAACGTTTTAAAAAAAACAAGAATTTAGTTCATTTTTACAAAGATTAATTAATTGTATTTTTAATAACATTTTTAGTTTTGATGAAATATATTCTAAATTTATATGCATGTCATTTTCCCAACAATGTTGGCTTGGCTTTTAAAGAAAATATAATAAAAAAATTTGTGATGTGTATAGAATGGAATAAACATCATGTTATCATAAAAATAATTGGATTTGATGTTTACAATACATGTTTTGATATCATTTTCAATAACATATTTTTAAATTTTTTAATTTTTTAAAATTATTTATTCAAACAAAAATTATATTTTAAATTTTATTATTAAAATTTTGATCAAATTCATTTTTCATCTAATATTCCATTAATTGATGTTTTATATGCCATATGAGGGATATTTTCTAGGAATACGATTTATATTATTTATCAGAATAGATTGATTATTTATTTCTTTATGTTTATGAAACCCTATTCTCCTGATCAAGTTATACCATAAATAAATTCTTCAAAAACTCATTTCTATTTCCTAAGGATATTCTATGATGAAATGATAAATTGATAATGAATCTTGTCACTTCAATATAGGTTATGATATGAATGTATAATTAAACTCCCATTTCATTTAATGTGTTTTATTATAATGATTTCATTATTATCTTATTGAACTCATAAATATGGTTTCCAGTATGAAATTGGTGAGACCTATATCATCCTCAATTTTATTAATGTATGATTTATATATAATATGATATAAAGGACCAAAATGGGGATTGAACCACATTTGTAGTTGAAATTTTCATCTATTATGGTTTTGGGACTAAATATTCACTATAAAAATGTTTTTTGATTCATCCAATTCAACAATGATATCCTGGGATGTGATATTTTACTAATAATGAAGTGATTTCATATTCTTATGTTTATTCTAGAAATATATGTCTCATGAAAATTTTATGTTCTGAGTAATTATGTTATTTTATTTACCTATCATTCATGTTTTTTTGAACAATTAATATTTTTCCCGAGATCAATATTATGATCTTTGAAATGTAGGGTATGAGTTTCAAATAACATGCCCTAATCTATTTCTTTTATGATCATTTTATTTTCATGTATCTCCCATGAATACCCATACAATGAAAATGAGATAAACCTTTGTTATGTTTCCTTTCCTGAGTTTATGAATAAATGTTTTAACTATGGTGTTTTATGATTAATAATGTGAAGGATCATTATGGTATACATTGATTATCTATCAGGAATTAAGAATATTGGGTTCTATGATTCCAATGGCATTAAAATTTTATGATCAAAATTTGTGTGATTGTTTATTGCTGAAAATATATATTTTAAAAATAATTAGTATAATTGATATATAATCTTGGAACACTATATACATAAAATATTAAATCATCGTTACATTCGAATCCATTTATTCTACTAGTTAGTGTCACAACAATTGTCCTTAAAGGAATAATTCCCAACATTTTGTGGTCCGAACAAATGTTTTATATAGTTCCTAAAAAAATCATAGGCATAAATTGTAATTAAAAAAATTTTATAAAAAATTTATACCATTGTGAGATAATAATTCCAATTTAATTGACAATACAGTGAGAGGGAATTATGATATAATCCAATGACTGAATTATTCACTAATAAATTTCATCAGATTGGGGAGAAAAATATTTACCAAAATTCAATTTATTATCCAAAGATTTGTAATTAACATGAAAAAAACTAAATGTAAATATTGGATCGTTATCACATACTATGGAGATAGGGACCCCATGAAATTTATCATTCCCTTATGGTAGAATATATAAATTTCTTTCAAATATATACTCTATTGAATATGAATTCAATACCTAGATTAAGTAAATTAATAGTGATGACATCTATATTAAAAATATTTCACAAGAATGAAATACTTTGAAATGCATTTAAACAAATATTTAATTTTAAAAAAATTAGATTAATAATTTTTTTGAATAACATTCATTCAATATATTTCAATTCCTCATCGCATTTAGAAATAAACAGAATGTAATCAATAAATATATCAAAATGATTATCTAAAAACCTATGAAATATTTTATTCACAAGATCTATTAATATAGATTCTCTAATAATATTTCTATAGGTAATAACCAAATAAATGTAATAATGACACCTTAAGTAAATATTTTCTTCATAATTTATTAATCATTCACGTTCATTTGATGTTATTTCATACAAATATCATTCTATTAAAAAACATCATTAACACTTAATGTGATCATTCAATTTATCTATATATTGAAATATGTAAATTTTCATAACACCATTTTCAATTGGTTCTATAAAATCAATGAGAATCCTCAATTGACCTAACCATGATTTAGTAAAATATAGGATCTCCCATGGAAATGCGCTAGGATGAATAAAACCATTTTCAAATAAATCTTGTAACTAGTTTTTATATTCTAATAACTCTAATAGAGACATTCAATATAGGTTTTTTGAAATATTCATTCCTTTTAGAACTTATTAAACTAAAAATTAAAAATTATAATAAGGAATGACACAACATAAATAATTAGTAAATATACCCATATATTCATTTACTATAGGAAAATCACTAATCTAAACAACATCACTATTTTTTAAAATATTAGAAATATAACATTCATTGAAATAATTACATAGTTTTTTAGCTTCACTATATGTTGTCAAATGTAATAATTCGTTCTTATAAGACAAGTTAAACTCGTTTATAAAAATTAAATATAAAACTATATAATCATCCTTTATAGGATTATCTAAAATAATATTAATTTCATTAATAATATAATATTATAATAATTTATAGAAAATATGGATTATATGAGAAATAAATTCATCTATAATTATTGAATGATTCGAAGAAGTTTTTTATTTATAAATAATAACACAATTTGTATTTACTAAATTTATTTCTCAATTTCTTGAGGAAATATTATATTTTTTCTAAAAAATTTCTAATTAATAAAAAAAATTGTTGTCCTAAAATCAACCAAGAGTTTTTCATAAAATTAGTTAAAATATAATTCACTAATCACCCATTCAAATAATGAAATTGGATATTCAGATATAGATTCAAACATCATTTCAATATAGTAATTTTTATGCATTTTATTTCTCCCATTATTAATTCACTTATATGTACCCATAATGAAACAATGATATATCTAATTTCATTTAAAAAAATAACATCATTTTAATCATATACGATCTTACCATTCCCCTATTTATTAGAATTTAATTTAATATTAATTTTCCCAATAATTTCACAATAATAAATCATAACAAATTTAATAACACACTACCTCAAATGCATCCTACCGTATTAATCACAAGGGGACGATTTATAACTCATTATTTTGGATTTATTAGATAGATTAATTACCAAATATTTTCAATAAGACTTCATTATGTTATTGTTGTTGAAAAGTAAAATAACTCTATATCGAATATATCATTAATCTTGAAATCATTATCATATATTTGGAATTCATGATATTTGAATTCTCCTTGAAAGCCATTATTTTTTCTATACAAAAATCAATTTATGTTCTATTATGGTTCATAATGTAATTTGATTTTTATCATGCTAATAAAATAAAACATTCTTTATTAGAGATAATGTATCGCACCAACTTTTATTTTAGTTACAAAAAATTGTTTTACATATTAATTTTATCATCCTTTATAATATATATATCTTTGAAAATAAATAAAAATTCATTATTACACTCGGAATCAATGTCATGTTTATCCTTTATTTTGATTATAAAAGACTTACACTAATAAAATTCACCTTATAAATTATAAAATAAAATAATTACATTATTATAATTGGAACAACACATAACCACAAATTAATATTACATATAATTAATCAATCCATCTTTTACCATTATATTAAAGGTTACACAAATAGTCGACAGGTGGTATTTCATTAAATTCTATACTGTGGACATGCTCCTCTACAAAGAGTTAGGCATTTATCTGGAATTTATAAAACAATTAATTGTATATTTAAACTGAGTTAATATAATAATAAATTGTTTTATTACAATTACATTCATTCTATGTTGTTTATTCATAAGGATATTTTCATAAAAATTCCATTCCAAAACATTAAACCATTTTAATATTAAAATCAATTATTAAATATTCAAATATTAAAAAAACATTGAAACCAAAAATTATTCAATTGAAAATATAATTGATACTTTAAAATCCCTTATATTTATTCTTTAAATAACATCTTAGCATCTAAATTTATATAAAAATTAATCCAATACCAATTATAATGATCTATAATTTAAAAATTCCATAATTACAATACTTATATCAAAGGATTCACAATATTACATTTAATAATTTTATTTATCAATGTTTTATATAATGGGAATCAAATATTAAATATAAAACCCTTATAAAAAATAGGAATCTTCTACAGATTAGATATTTATTTCCAACTAATCATTTTCTTATATTTGAAATCTAATTTCATTCAAACCATGTTCAATTATTTTAAAAAGAATCATTAATGATGAAATAAAAATAATTTTATAGTACTTCATCATCGTTAGGCTCTATGAGTTATATTATAATACTTTTTATGAGAAAAATATATATTTATGTTTAAAAATGTAATGAAACTTGAAAATGAATTTGGAAATTAATAAATTTTTCTACAAAAATTTAGCTTTTATTTATATAAAATTTATTTTAGATAATAAATTGCATACATAAAAATTAAACATGACTTTGAGAAAAATTTCATGACACACCTAATAACATAGAATAAAATAAAAATCATAATCATTTTTTTTCTTGTAAAATATGAAAACATCGAAAAACATTTTCTTACGAAGCATACTTTTTACACATAAATAAAAATGTTCTCTACATTAAATATAAATAAATTGACATACATATTAAAATATAAATTATTATATGAAAAATAAACTATATTAATTGTATATTTATGAAGGTAAATTTTTTTAAAAATCATATAATTCAAACAATAAACTTTACAGACTCTCTTACGAATATAATAACCAATCAGTTGAATACAGCATAACTCCTATAAAAAAATCATTTTCCCTTGCACTGGATGGGTATATCAAGAATAACCATCATTATGATGATTTTAAATGTAATACAACATACATTAAGTATGCATAATAATACATTTATACTATAATATCTCATAAATTATCAGTATTAACCCATATATAGAATCAAATTTGACGTTTAAAAAAATAGGATAAAAAATTATTTATTTTAAGAATATTAAAACAAAAAATTCCCCACCAAATGGGAAATAATATTTTAAATGAAAAATAATGGAAAACATTAAATGATTATCCATAAATAATTTTTTTGTTATGAAGATAAATTTAATACTTTTTATATATGTTAAAACCATTATCTTAATCATTTTTAAAAATTTAAAATATATCATGTTTGGAAAACAATTGAAATGATTTAAAAAAAAAGTAAAATATGATTTAAATTTAAATTTAATATGAATTTATTTATATTAATAAAATACCCAAATCATTTAATATAAAATATATAATGTGGGAAATAAATGGATAACTATAAATCATTTATAATAAGTTTTAATGAATGATCCCTTACCTCATGTCCAAATCACCATGAAAACAAAAAATCATGTATAATAAAACATATATTCATTAAATTAAATATTAATAATATTTTTAGGATTATTACCATTTAATTAACAATTAAATATCATCTATAATTAACTCTTATATATTTTAATGCTATTAATGTTTATATAATGCGTTTAATCAATGTCGGGTTCATAATAATTTTTTTGGATTGATGATCCAGGTAAAAGTTGTATGTTTGCATAATTTTCATTATATTAATCATGAATAAAGTAATAATTTAATACCTTAAAAATAATTATATAAATATTTATGAAATAAAGAGAAAAAAAATGATTCCCCGCGCTCTGTTGAGGTGGTTTTCCACATGTAAGGACAATAAACATTACTTTTTTCAAAAAATTATTGTCTAAGAAGTTAAGTAATATATTATCATTAAATAATAATAATTATTTAATTAGTATCATAAATATTATTTAAATCCTTACTAATTAAAATCCTTTTTTGGTGATAAAAAATTATACAAATCATCCGTTCAGGTGGTAGTCCACATGTTTTCACATGTGATGTTTTCATTTTTGAAAGGACAGAAAAACAGATGAAAATGGGTTGTTCCACCTACATAAAATAATTTTTTTATATAAATTATACATTAATTATTATATTACCATACTTATATAATAGTAAAATATGTATTAATAAAACATTAACCTAAAAAGTCTGTTCGGAGTTATTCAACTCTTTGAAACATATCATTTGTATTAAACCTCATGTATTATATGAAGTTTTTTTAGTGAATCAGGGATAACTAAGAAATGGGTAAGGATAATGGGATGGTTTATTGTTGTATTTTCTGGGGAATATTTTCATACCTTGTGAGAATAATAAATGAGAGTGGGTCACATTTTATATGTTATAGGAGTGACAATCCTAACTTTTTTTGGTATATTAATAAAATAATGTATTATTATTGAGAAGTTTGAACTAAATACATACCAATTAGAATAAAAGAGAAAAAGGTTCCACAAAATCTCACTATATAATATTAAAAATTCAATTTGAATACTGTATAACATAATTTTAACCATAATTAACTTTTTTTAAGCATTACCATAGGGAAAACTATTTTAACATAGTCACTATTAAATTAGAAAAATAATAAAATTCAAATCATTACTAAATTTGAACCCCCATGATTCATATTACTACAAAAATTATTACTTCTAATTTTATAAGTGGTGTAAATTAATCTTAATATAATAACTAAAAAATCAAGGGAAAAAAATTATTTTTACAAAAAATACATTTTTCAAAATAAAAATCAATTTATTCAAAAATCATGAACAATGCATATTCTTCTGATATTAATTAGACTATGTGAATTAAATTGAAAAAAATGTAACATTGGAAAAAATTTACATTATAATTTGGATTTTTAAACACTAATAATGAAATAATCATTTTTTAAAACCACATATTTATAAACATTTCCCTAAAAATCAGTATTTTTTAAAGAATATAAAAAAAATCCCCATAATGTATATTATATATGATTATATAAATAATTATCTTCATATTAACCAATTAAATTTCAGAACATTATATATTTATCATTTATATAAATTAATATAAATCATGGAAAACAAAATCCACATCAGTTTTCTTGGAGCTATGATTTTGAGAATTACTATTTAATATATTATTAGGATATTCAGTTTTAGAGATTTCAGGAATTGAATAACATCATGAGTAATTTCTCCCTATGTATATAGACATCGGGTTAGACTACCACTTTTCTTGGTTCCTTTTTCAATGTTCTTTAAATGTGGAAGGTTCTCTATCTAATTTTAATGTCTTACTTGTATGCAGTTTGTATATTTCATATAACTATATTATTTTATAGGAAATGTTCATATACCGTATACATGATATTAATTTGGAGTTGTATGAGAATAATTGAATTATATTTTTTAGTAATTAATACAACATGTGGATTATGTGATTAGTTGACCTTAATGTGTTGTGAAAATATGATTTTGTTGGTGGAATTTGGATTCTAAAATTAAATCATTAGAATCATGTATAAAAAAGAAATTAAAACAAGAGTAGATTAATATTACATATAATTAAATAGGATTCAATTTAATAAGATTATAATGTTTATTGAATTTTTAATGGATTTAATATAAAAATCCTTAGAAATATTATGTATTATATTATTTGAAAATAGAAACTGATGCATACCAGGATCATAAAAATGCATAGATTCAATGAAAATCCATGTCCACTAGGATTATATTTTATAAGGAAATAAATAATTTTTTTCATTTTGGAAGTTTCATTACATGTATTTGTGGCCCTATATTTTCTATTATTGACCAATGTTTTCAATTATCATTTTTCTGAAAATATCTCAGAAACCATAAAGGTTATGATACTAATAGAATATAGTGACATTTATCTATATGATAGTTTGAGAAAATAATTTTCCACAATAAAATAAAATAATAATAAATGTAATTAATCGAATGCTTCCATACATATATTGAAATGTGGTGAGATGAGTTCCCTAAAAAAAAATTTATTTTGAAAAAAACTATATTTGGAACACTATATTGATTTGATATATGGGGTCATAATTTTAGTGCATTAATTGTAATAAAATTTACATGATAAGAAAAATATAACACTTGATACACACCCACTGTTATTTAGTTCTTATATATTTGGGAATACTACATACAATCATAATAGAATAATTTATATTTATTACTTACATAATAAATATGGATTTGTTTCTATGGTTTATAAGTGATATATGAAAGACGAAATATGATAATAGTAATATGATTTTTATAGATATTAATTACACAAAATCATATTAATGGGTAATTACAACCATATGTGGGTAAATTTTTTTGAGGAAAAACATATACATATTGATATAATGTAATTAATAAATTGTGATTTATATTATTACAAGAAGGAGTTTTTTCATTAAAGGTAATCACATATGATATGAATTTTCCCAGTGTATTTTCTCTAGAACTGGAAATTGATCAAATTGTACTTTTGATACATTAAAATTGATTTCTATATCATGTTTAGAGTAATAATTTTTTCATTATCATTTATTAATAAAATTTATATATATATATATATATATGAATTTATTTTTTCTCGAATTTCGAATATAATATATTGTTAATACATTCACAAAAAATATTATCATTTTTATAAACATCATATTAATAATGTTGGGGTTAGTTTTACTCCCACAAACTATTATAATTATTTCCTTGGAAATTTACATGGAAATTGTATTCAAAGACTCCATAAATATGCATTATTGTTCTCATGTATTTATGACTATTTTGACATGTGTAATAGATTTTGCTAAATACGATAAATTTTTTTAAAAACAATGACAATTCTAGTGGAATATTATATATTATACAATGTGATGTATGTGGAACTATGCCTATATAATTTTGTGGTGATTTTAGATTATTTATTAATTTTACAAATCATTTTCTCACTATAGATAGTTGTTTATTATGAAACACAAGATTGAAAAATTTGAATATATTGAATAGATTAATAATAAATTATAAAAATATATTATATAATAGTATTATGATCCCCTTATTAGATCATTATGGTGAACACATAAATGTGAAATTCCATGATAATCTGAGGGATTGTGGAATTGATATATTACTCATTTTTTCTAGAATTACAAAATAATATAATGTATTTTAAATTATTAAACATAGCCTTTTATGAACGAATCAATCAATGAGGATTCAATTCGACCTTTTTATATCATTATATGGTATTTCACGATTGAATGCATCATTTATACAGAATAGAGATCCATATAATGTTTTAATAAAGATTCCACATGAGATATGTAATTTAAATTTAATATTTTTTATTTTAGTAGTATATATGATTCTAAATCATAAATATAATGTTTAGATTCTAATAAACACTATCATAAGTCTTAAAAATATTATTATTCAGAAATTACAATGAAAAGGGATATTATTTATTTTACCCTATAATGCGTATAGTGTTTTTTGATAGATTTCAAATATTCTATGTGAGTAAATCATTCATTCATGATGTTAGTGAGATGATTTTTGATCACATAGGACATCAATAAAAATAAGTAGGAAATGATCTTGAGATGTAAATTCATCCTGTCACATAATGTAATAGAAAATCAAATGATTCATGATATCGATGACCATTCTTTTTTGGATGGTATACATTAGTAACCAATGTGTTATTCATTTATTATTGAATATTAAGATGATGTTATTTTGATAGTAGAGGAAAAAACATTATTACATAAGACCATCAATAATTTTTTGTCTTATAAATGGATTAAATACATGAAATCCAAAGGAATACATGAATTCTAAATATGATAGGATTGTGGTTAATAATTCATAAGGGGAATGTCTCATAATATTCAAGTGGTTTTTCAGAAATAAATTAAATTTGTATTGTAGAGTTCATATATATAATGAATTCTTCATGAAAAAAGATATAAATAAATTCATGTAATCGATTATGAAGAAAGATGTTAACATATTTTGATGATCAATTATATTCATATACGACATTTCAAAAAAACAATAATTTGTTTATTAGATATATCAAATAGATATAAAAACTGCATTCCATTGGTGGAATTTTGATGTGGTTCTTTACATGATACAACATAAATGTTATGAATTTTCAAATGCTTCTAACAATGTATAAAAGTTACTAAAAACTATTTATTTATTTATGAAATATCATTATTGCAAGAATAAACAGTTTTATGATTGTATCAGTGGGGTTGGATTTATAAAAACAATGAATGAATATTTTTTGTATAGGTTGAATAAAAGAAGTAATTTAATAACTTTTTTATTAAATGTGTATGATATAAAAATTATTGAAACTTATTCCCTGAAATATAACACTTTGAAGATGTCACTTATTATTATCTTCTCAATGAAGTACCAGGGTTGAACTGCAGACATATTGGGATTATACATCAATATGGTGATATTTAATAATTTTATTGGATTGTGCACAATCATATATATTGGTAAAATGAAAAATTATTATAGATATGTGTTTCAATATAATAGAAGGTTACCAGTGATACATGGAAAGGATCTTAAGAAGATTTAAAATCCTTATAATGAGATATATAGTATGTATAACATTCCTTATATTTCAACTATAATATTTATAATGTTTGACATGTTTTTTTACTTTACTCGATGTATCTAATGATTTGAGAAACACGAGTATATACTAATATAATATGGTTTAGAGGAATTGGATTACTATATGGAATTTATGGATGAACATGAAAAGAACAAAGAATTGTTTCGTAATCATTGTGGTATAGGATGAAATCATTGGATAAAGGTTAAATTATGCATTTTTATATCTAAAATTGATGATTTGATATCTCAATCAATTTTACTATATTTCTTGAATACAAAATGTATTTATTAGATGTTTTATATGAAATAATCCTTGTAAAAATGAGTTATAGGTATAGTTAATCAATTCATTAGATATAGATAATGATGAATTTTTTATCTTGAAGTTCATATCTGACGAAATGGTAATTACATTTATTGAATTCGAAATTGAAAATTATTGTATCAGTATTGGATCTATTATTCAATGTATAAAGCCCCAATCCCTAACCAAGTAAAAACAATCGTTCAAGAAAATAATTTATATTATATATAATTGATAATATTGATATAAATAGATACATAGTGTCTATATAAGTGAAAATAGATGATCCATCTAGTAAACCATTTTTGGATTAAATATTTGAGGGTTAAATAGAATCAATATCTATTAAACATGTGTGTGATATTTTTTTAATTGTTCTAAATATTTAATTTTATTATAACATGGTTAATCTCTATTTATCATTCATTTTCATGCGCCAAAATTTATTTTACATGGATAGTCTAATGAAAACATCCCTAAAAATAGAAATTAAGTTGTCTCTAATCCATGATCACAATGGAGTATAATGCTGTGTAAATATATATAAAGGTCATTTGGAATATATTATTTACTCATTATAAATGGTTTAATATATGGTACTGATAATATATTAATGAGGTAAGATGTCGGGACATATTAATTGGTCATACCTTCCAATGTATATCTCAAGGAATTGTATACAATCATTGATATACATAGGGGTTTATAATTATTTTATGTAACCATTTTTTATGGTCATAATTATACCTAGAATTTGAATCTTCATATTTTGATACCATTATTATTCCATATAAAATTGAATTATCTAATCAGATGGTGATTAGGTATGATTTCCATATCAATTGTGGGACTGCTTCCAAAATGGGATTTCCAACATATATAGAATCTAAAGTCATCTAATCCTTGAACAAATTATAATTATGACATTTATGTATATTAGTATTTGATATATATATATACAAGGAGTTCAACTATATGGATGATTTTCAAGTGACATACTCATATATTAGATGAATGATATTTGATGCATTCATCAAATTGTTCAGTCTAATTTTAAGAATTATGAAAAGATGAGATAACCTATACTAGATTGATGTGTTCTATGTAAAGTGTCCACTTGATGTCATGGTTATATATAATTTATTTTTATGAACATGGTTTATTTGATATATTGTATTGGGTGAAATGTAATATAAAGATATGATAATTCATATTGGAGACCACATAAGAACAATTAGTAAACTGATTAATGTGTCTCTTTACTAGATAATTTTATGTACACAAATAAATGACATATGGAATTTCTTATTATTATCAAATATACCCTGGGATATATTTTATCATATTTAGAAAATTGTTGAGGATTATGTTATGGAAAAATTGATTTTTCCATAATGTAAATATATTGATGAAATGTTATCTAATCATTGTTTTTGATGGATTTAAATATATATATGATGTTTTATATTAGCTCCTTATGATATTTTATAAATATTGGTGTATTTACAGATATTTACTAAAATGGAGAGCACCACACTATGGTCTCATCAATGGTGTATGTGGGTTTAAGAGTCCATGGTGGGATAGCCTAAACACAATAATTTTTTCCATGTGAAGCATAGATTTATATGATTCTCCTACATTGATAAAATATATTACTAATCCATATTGAAGGGTTGAAATTATTTTCATCCTTTTTTTTAATATTTTTAAATTGTTACCTCAATCAAACATATTTTCTAGATATACATTGATAACTTCTACTTTTGAAAACTCATTCCTTGTTCATCAAAATCATTGAGTAAGACTATAAAGGTAATTATTTCCTTGATTAATTGTTTTGTGTATTTTTGATCAGTTGGGATTCATATAATAAGTTAAATTTAAAATTTTATATATTTCTCTTTTACCATATAGACTTATTTATATAATGATCGGGAAAGATCAATCATACATTTGGGTTCTAGATAATTATTAAATTATAATCATAGATACATAGTTTTTCTACAATAATATGTTTTATCAATTATTCACATTCTTCTTTTTCTTCAGTTTTAATAATTATACCATTAATAAGTATAATGGATGATACTACCAACACATTCCATGCTTGTTTTATGATTTTTACCATGCATGTTTTGATTCCATTAAGATAGATCATACATGTCTTCTTTTTCACACAATGTAAGAACACATAGTGATCTACAAAATATAATAAAATAAAATATTATTTTCTTATATAAGATGATGATCATAATGTTTTTTACATATGGTGGAAATAACTTATAATATATTCCAACTTGAGTAGTGGTTTCATGATATGTGTAGTGTAGGAAATATGAGATAATGACATTTCATGTTTTGGCATTTTATAAATAAGTTATAAGAGACCGATTAGATGATAATATTTTCATGTTAAATTTCCCTAAGATAGTTATTTTCCCATGAATAGAGTTTATAGTTAGAATATTTGTATCCCTAATGATTATTCCATTGGTGATAAGAATATTTCTATGGTTCATGATGGAAATATCTAAAAGGTAAAGGATCATGATGTAGTTGAGATAACTACACCATGATGCAAGCTATATCAGCGTTGGGGAACTAGAATAATACATAATTATGATATTTTTGATTTCAACCCCATATGAAAAGGGCTGATACTAAGCTATTAAATGGATGGATATTATGTAATATAATTCTATTTGAGGTAATTAGGTTTTGAAATACCGATATGTTCAATAATATTCCATTAGGTTTATAAATGTCACTTTTTATAGAAAATTAGATAGTTTTCTATAATATTTGATGGTTTCACGTATTATTTATTGGATCTAGTTGCATGCATGAATTGGAAATTGGTTATGGAATGTAGGGGTTAAAGGTTCATATTATTGTGATGATTGAGTTGATGGGTTATCTATTTTTTTTTTCTTAATTTTTTCCTTCATTATATTAGAAACTATAACATTGGTTGTACTTCATGGGAAACACATTGGAATATTTTATATGTATTATGATAGTTTTGGAATGATTGTTTTTTTGTGGAATCTATGAATGCATAATATTTTTTATGCCATATATTTATGAAACCTATTTCACAAATAGTTTTCATGGTGAGGAGAATTACATAACATACATTGGGTAAGAATTTTTTTAATGAAAATGATATTTGATTTTAAGGGTTCAACGAAAGATGAAAATATTCATAGGTCATTAAGTCATAAAAATCAATTGACTATAATTTTTTTGAATAAGGATTCCTGAAAATAAATTTCACATATGATGTCATATGTGGTCAGAGAGAATTTATATTTTGTATAACCTCATGAAAATACACCAGGAGTGGGTTTATTACATCAGAATGTTCAAGTGACTAGAAAACCTGATCCTAATAAATTTAGTTAGAAAAAAGAAGTGGATAAAAAAACCAATCACACCCACATCAAGTGATTACAAATCATAGTAAGGGAAATTTGTCTTCTGAACAAAATCATCTGCAATTTCCCATTCTGATGGGGAGTTACATTTGATGAAGAATTTTAACACCTCAGAATCAATCTTCATTAACATCATTTTGGATGAACTGGTTGTCATGTTCCATGACGTGTTGGATTAGTCCTTCCTCATAATTCTCATTGGGTGAGTATAATCAATTTCATTCCCCTGCGTGAAGTCATTTGTGAATGATACATTATTTTTAGAATTTTTTACATCCATTTCCTTTTCATCATTGGATACATTCACCCATCAACCAGAAGAATTCCATGATTTATAATGTTCTTAAATATCCTCTTGAAAACTAGTGTATTGTATACCAGAGAAAATATCCCCCTACCTTGAATTATGACATGGCATATCCAAACATGTTTATTTCTACAAAACATCCACATCAGAGAAAACTAAATCATTATATTTCCCACCACATACTTCCTATAGAGCTGTAGCTTCCCTGGTTTATTCTAGAATAGGTTCCCTCTCCTCATTCCCTACCTCTTCATGAACCAGGTTCAGATCATCACTTTATATACAATCAAATCTATTTCATATCATAAGGGTTGAATCTTACTTTTGGTTGATTAACACAATAGGAGAGCCCTAAATCACTATAGTAATCTCCTTAACAACCCTTCATCCTCATGAGAGACACCTTAATAGCCATATTTCCCATTAACCACCAACAATTATCCCTTCATTACTCCAGGAGGAGTGAAAACCTTCACTCCAGGTTCAACATGTCAAAAAATCAACTAACCATTGACTCATGAGGAAACACTTATGGTTGATTAATAATACCACCATCACATGATATCACAATACATGGTCCCTTGCTAGTGACACCTTTATATTAGACAATCACTACTCGAGAATATTGGTTCATTACGAGATCATTCTATAGTGGTCCCTAATCAGTATCCCTTAAATGGGGCTTTCAATGATCCAAAAAATAAACAACATGAGGAAAAATTTATCATACTAATGTTCCTCTAACCCCATATATAGAGACCCAGTAATGTAGAACGATATTTTATGTCTAATACAGTTGTGAGACATAAAAAAAATACATCCGCAATTTAATCATAACAAACTGCCTCCACAATAATTCATGTACATTGGTAATCCACACCAAATCCACTAGTGGTATGGATATTTCCTCCACCACACAGATATAAGGGTTAATTGGATGGAACAAATTGTGGGTTTTGGCCTTAGAATAGTAATATATACCAACCATACTATTGAGAAGATATAAAATTGATGTGTTTTGGAAGGGGAGCGGCAGAGCGGGGAAATATTCCCAAACCACCATTGTCTAATTGTCTCGCTACATATGGAAATATAAATTCCATTTATATAGAATGAATATAAATCTATCACGTCATTTAGGAGATATGGACAAAGAAAGCATGAGGTCTTCCATTAACACAATCTGAATCAGAATATACCTTTCATCAAGAAGCACAACCACCATGTGGTCTCGAAAACCCCAAGATTCAAAGAGGTAACAGAAGAACTGATCAATCGAAGGGATCCAATGAAGAAATTGAGCCACCATAGGTAGATTAATGAGGTCATAGGCACTATATCACTTCGACATAAATAATTATTGATGAGGTGAACAACATTAAAAATACAAAACATTCTTCCTTATTGATATTTCGTGAATCAAATGAAGAAAATTTTGATTGGGGATGGTGAGGTAAGATGGAGGGTGCTTCTGTGAAGATTAAATATATCATGGAACACCACCTGATGATGGGTTGGGGGAGGTAGGACATCTACCATTGGAGCCTATGACATCATTGAGAAGGGAAGTGGTTCCAATATCACATTCTCATCAGATATTGTAATGTGGGTTCAGTATAATTCATTAGAGTACATAGTGTTGGAATCAATATGGATGGTCGATGAATTTTTCTTAGTTGAGGGGATTGTATTAAGGGTATTCTTATGTTATGGGTTAGGAGGATGATAAGACCTTAACACTTTGTGGTGTCAATTATTTTTGATGGATGGAATGGCCTATACCTAGTTGGAATGGAATTTGGATGTTCTTAAAGGGATCTTGAAAGGATAAATGTGTTTTGAAAACACAATGTTTTTGAAAAATGTGATATTGTGGTCAATGGGCCATTAGAATGAAATTAGAATGGTTACATGGATGATCTATAACATGGCTATATGAACTACATCCTATTATCATTTTGAGAAAGTGGGCAGGATAATTCTAAATAAATTGATACCTTTCAAGATGAGTCAACCTTAACAAACATAGATACGAGGTCATATGTCAGGTTTTTTGATACATAAAATATCATGTGGAGATATATTAATGTATTTTAAATAAATATATATAATGGTTTCTATTGTTTAAAAATACTGATATTGAGATAATGTGAAGCCCAAAAAATGTTACTCGACATGTATTATTTAAGAAAAATTTCCCCACAATCGTGTTGAATTATGGATTTGGGAAACTATCATTGATTATATAGAAATGATACATAAATTGTAACAATTGTCTATTTCAAAAATGGATTCTTTTTTTAAAGTTAATATATTTAGTGAATTTGTAAACAGATGACATTAAGAACTGGGTGATCAAAATACATGTGTATTGTGTTTGGATCTTGTAAGTACCGATGAATTGACTAACTTATCCTTCTGAAATGGAGAGTTGGTCATAGAATTAACAATGTTTCTAGAATAGTCCCACATATAGATAATTGATTATTTTAGGATGGTTATTGTAGACACTGAAAAATTATTATAAATTTATATTTCTTGGAATTGAATATGTAATGATTTTCATGGGTTATGGTGTCACAGAGGTTATGGTATCATATTTTGTATAGGATATGATACTACAAAAATCTATAGGGGAGTTATCATTGTTAGTGAATGTTATAGAAGACATATTATTTATTGTGAATTTAAATATGATGATATGTATATTGGTTTGGATGTGTCATTAATTATAAAATTAAATCAATTTGATGATTAAACTAGATGTGTTATGAAAAACATCATGTTACTATATTGTGATTGTTGGTGTTTTGATGGAATCAAATTTTAAATTGAGATAAAACAATGGAATTAGGTTGTGATGAATGGATTTGATAGGTTGGATTGGGTTGGGGGAATTTAATTGGTGAGAATCCTGGTGGTGGGAATTTTATAATGAACAAAAACATTATGATTCATTTTTATGTGAATTTTGACATTCAGATTTAAAATAGTTCTATTTTGAATATTTGGATTTTTTATAAAAATGGTTGGGAAATATCTAGATTATGTTTTTAAAAACTCATTGGTATTTTATAGATTTTCATGAGTTTTAGGTAAATACTAGAGGACTCGGATATCATGGTGGCCTATGTTTTTAGATTCAAGTATCTAACCACACCGCAAAAAATAGTGATTTTTTATAATAGTTATGAACTACATGAGATTAAATTTTTGAGTTTATGGGGGATCATATCATAACCATAGTTATTTCACCATGATGGGATGTATATGATTTAATTTTATATAATTGATCTCGATCATGCCACAACTGAGGCTCTTCACCCTGAGGTTTGGCCATGATTGAATTTTTTTACAATATCATATAGGGTTTTCCCATAGAGGTAATGTAGTGGTAATGTTTCAAGAGATACTTTAGGGGAGAATTGTGTTATAAAACTTTTTTAAAACTAAAATGCCTTCTCAAAATTTCTCTGGATCTACTAAAAGTAGGGGACTTATAGGGTGTACCAAATTTTTATTATAAAATGTGTCCTAGATGTGGAATTTAATCATAATCCAATTGGTAATGAAAATATAAAGCCAAATGTTTTTAGAGATTTTATATATTTTTATGAGGATCATCTCCCTACATTTTTTTCTCACAACCCCGACACCAAAACACAAGCACCACACAACACATATTAAATTTTTATTTTAGGATCATTGATTTAAATATTTCAATATATGAAAATTATATTTAAATTACATAGATTCACTGAAACATTCTACATTAATAAATATGTTTACCCTCTTTTTATCTTATTGCATCAATATTTTTTCATTTCCCTAGTTTGTGGTATCATTTTATGATTTCATGATTTTAAAATAATACGGGTGAATAGTGCCATTATATTGGAAAAGTGGCCTCCTACAAGATTGATTTAGGTGGATATATCTATTTCACTATATGTAATGTTTTTCACTATGACATGAATGCAGGTGCCTAGGTTTCTCAGATTGGAATTTATGTAATATGTCTAGGTGAGTAACAAAGAGTGCTTTGGTAGAAGGTAAAATATCATTATTTTGATTTAATTAATCTGAACATTATGTGGGGAATGTATAGTAATATAGTGTCTATATCTCTAAGTGTGTCTTCTATGCATTTGTTCTAATATAATCCATAGTTCATGTGAACCATGATGTTAGAGATGGAGGATTATTGTTGTGCCTATATGTCAGGTCTATGATTTCCCCTATAGAAGGGTCCTTGGGTATAGGTTTCATCAAGGGATGTATTTACTTATTTCAGGTAATGATGATCAGGTGTTCTTTATAAACCCAAATCACCATGCAAGGGGTATATGAAGGTTGTTGTTCTTTTCTAATTTTCTGGTATCTCATACAATAGAAATTTTAATTGTTAAAGGGAATAATATAGGATGGGTATTATATATATGTTTATATCACTTCATTTTGGATGGGTTGCAGTTATATTATTAACCTTTAGGTTGATTAAAATGTAATTTTTTTTGGGTTTCCATGAAGCTTGGAGAGATTAGTATTGGGGTGAAGAATTCCACCACCAAAAATCTCAACCAATTTTTATATTCATGTTGATTAATATGTTTCCCAAAGACCATACCTTGAGGGAATTTGTTATTTTATGTGAGAGTTTTTCTATTATGATACCCTGCATAGATAACATATGATTATAGTCATGTATTAGTGTCATGTACCTAGGATCATTCCCTTATTAGTTGGTTTGAATTTTTCGACAGGTTGCACGTTGGAAATCCATCATTTTATTTCATATGATGCCATTAAGGATAAAAGACATGTACATGGGGTCGTTTCATGGGGACATTTTTAACATTTGTGAGAGAAATATTATTTAGATTACATCATCATTTCACTCATCATTATATATATATGATGAATTCTATGAAGTGGTTTATGGGATGTAAATATTGGGTGATCCCCTTCCTTTGATTGTGACTACAATATTTATTGTAAGATGTACCAGTGGCCATGTTAACACATGATGACTGAAATATTATCTCATGTTCATCCTGTTAACATGTTGTGTATAGTTAAATTCTATCGACTGTTATATTAGTGGATACTAATTGGTGGTTCCCTACAATGCCTTATTTACCTCAACTAAATTAGGCTCCTCAATGTGAGTGTAAATATTCATGTCACTGATTTTTGTGGAAGGTCATATTGGAGATATGGAATGGGCTCTTAGAACATGATTTGGGATATTTGATTAATGTGGGAACAAGGTTTCATAATTGGGTATCCACTTTTTTTTCTTTTAATGAAATATTATGTAATATTTGTTTATATTTGTTATATTACATCCATTGGTGTGATTAGTTTATTACAAATTAATGATTTATGGTATTAATTTTATTATTCACTATAAATACTTATAATTTTCTATTTCATATTTTGATTAAGTATATTATATGGAATTATATATGTTGATATAATTGAATAGTATACCCATTTTTATTGACACTTCCCAAAAGTTGTTATCCCATCGAATATGTGGAGGTGCACCAATGCTCACCTAGCACTCTACCTAGAGTATCATACATATATTTTTAGATCAGTAATTTCAACCACATTTTCTTTTACATATATTATTTTGGATATGTTCTTAAGATAATTTATTAAGTAATTTTTGTCTTCTACACTACCTATAGATCATATTAAACACCTTGATATTTACTCATCCCACAATATTTATTGAAATGTTTATGGAAAATGTTTATTTCTCACACTTATATTTTTATATCCACATTCAGTTTTTAAAAAGAAAATATGGGATGTGATTTAGTTTTTAATAGGGATTATAATTGACCATTTTGGATAAAATTTATTAAGAATGATTAAATATAATGATATAATGAATGTGATAAAAAATTCGTCTTAAAATTCCCTTTTCACCCAAACAATTCATTATATTTAATTGTACAACAAAAGAAACAATGTAAAATTCATTATTGTAATAATTATATCATGATTCATTGAGAATAATATAATTATATAAAAATTAATAAAATTAAATAAATCATCACTATATTATTTATTTACATTGTGAAATTTTAAATGGCAAAGGCATCTCATTTTTTTGAAAAAGTTTATATGATTAAATTAATACTAAAAGAGTGATATAATAACATAAATCAGTTTAATATTGATAATAATTGAAGAATAAATTTATATAAATTATAAAAAATTATTTTTTCTTTTAATTATGATTAATTATATTATTAAAGAACACCGAAAATAAAACACATCGAAAAAAAATTAATAGTAAGTTAATATCTCCTCACCCAAATATCGATTATTCTTACCCAATTAATCTTTAAGATAGTTTATTATAGTAATATTCAATATTGAATTCGGGAAGTGATAAAAAATGAGAAGGATAAATATTGAAGGAGATATTCCATAAAGATAAATATATATATATATATAAGAATTATTATTTTCATGAAAATTGTATTTTTAGTCAAAAGAAAAATCATTTCATGTTAAAATAGATGACAAAAGTGACACAAATCATACATGGAATGTTGGATATAATTTAAGGGGATGATTCAATATATGAAACCGTGAGGATGTTTAACATTTATAAAATTATTGCTAGGTTTGGCAATAGAATTCACTCATATATTTTGAAAATGTGATTAAATTAAATTTAATGAGGGTATTCCATATTGAATTATAATCCATTATTATAGTATGGTGGTGTGTAATATTATTATTGGATAATCATATTTCAATATTGAATTCATTTTTTCATTTTTTTTCAAATGAGATGTAATCACATCATGAATAAAAGAATAATCCCATTCAAATAAAAGATGAATTAGCATGGCCAACGGATACCTAAAGAGGTGGGATGATATTGTTTTCCACATTAGTAATCCATATAAGATTCATTATATATATTTAAAATATTCTAGGGGACTATTTCATTTATTAAATCCATATTTACAATAAATTCATTATTTATATATGTATCAAAGGTATAATAATTTTTCATCTGATATCTTATATTAAGTGATAAAATCACTTATAATTGATTATATTTATATTATTAGACTCCAAGAAAACATTATGGTTATTATAGTGAATCAATGATTTATATATATGAAATATTTATTTAGAAATATTATAAATACCAAAATTCATTATTAATTTTCAAATCTAGATATTATGTATAAATTCCATTACCTTTATAAATAAGGGTTCTACATAATGTTTATTTTTTTGAAAAGTTATATATAATGTTTTTGCCAGGTCATGTTAATGTTACACTTATATAGAGTGGTTGATGTAAGGTTCATTCCAAGTACCAATTTTAAAACATCAATATGCAAAGGTTATCGTTAATATTTTAAACCCATGTAAATGTACTCTCAATATCACCTTTTTGAATGTGTTCATTTTTGAGATATAACTTTACCTAAACGGTTCACATATTGGTGATTTTGGATTTCATTATATATTATCAAGGTACACCAAATCTCCACATATAGGTATGTTTTGAGCTTATTTTTGTGTAATGGTTATGTTGGGTTATTAATTTTTGTATAAAGGTTATTGGTGGATAACTCGAAACAAGTAATTTATCATGATGAAAAAAAATTTACTAATTTTTTTAATGGATTATAATATATTACCCATATATAAAATCTCCATATAAGAGTGAATAAAGTTTACCATCATTAATATTATATATTCTATATATAACTAAATATTATGGTTCAATTTTTTTAAATTATTTATGGATTATAATTGTTCATAAGCTTTTTATAAATCATATTGATTGGTATTTTGGAAGTATTGAATTTAAAATGAATTTTGGAATTATTTAATTTATTATAAATAGCTTATAATGATTTAAATAATTGATTATGAATGATTTTATTCCCAAATATTATATGATTGTATTTAAATGTATTTCAAACAAATTATATGGAATGAATTATGATCTATAAATAATATTTTTCATATGAAAAATCATAAAAAATAATTTTACTAGGGTTATAATATTTGAAATATAATATATATATATATATATATAATTTATTTATTTATTTATAAATTGTTCATTATTAATTAATTTGAATTATTTTAGTTAAATCGGATTTATT
Organism: Viscum album; assembly: GCA_963277665.1. Classification (NCBI taxonomy): domain Eukaryota; kingdom Viridiplantae; phylum Streptophyta; class Magnoliopsida; order Santalales; family Viscaceae; genus Viscum; species Viscum album. Next base: position 1,929,124,853 of record OY728127.1, on the reverse strand, counting down.
TGGGCATTATTAAAGTAACATTAAAATGGTCATTGCCTCTTGATAATTTCCAAGGATTTAATAAATATTAATTATATGACACTCAAATTAAATAAACAATTTAAATAATATAAATTTTATTTTAAATAGTTTTTCATTCCTAGAAAATTGGTCATTTAAAATTGAACGACTATATAATGTTAAATACATATTATTTCATATTAGAATGAATATAAAATGATTTTAAAAAAATTATTCAATGATCATAATAATAATTTGAAACTATAAAAGTCAATATTGTTATATTTTTTTATGATATTTTCAAAAAATATTATCTCTTGTTTAAATATTTTAATTGTATATTTAATTTATTTTTATTCCCAACTCTATTCATGTTTTGTAAATTTTTTATAAAATATGACTATTGGCTATGTTTTATATTAGTATGATTAAATAATTATTGAATTTATATTTGTATTAAATTCTTGGTCTAACAATGTAAGACCTCAAGCTTCCACGATACACTACACTTTGAATAATACAATAGCGTGTGTTGTACGCAGCATCGATTTCTAACACACACCACAACCAATCAACCTAGCCATTATGAATAGTAATACCCAATTTTTGATATTTATACATTTTTTCTTTCAAAATGGACTTCATTTTTTGATTTGGAATATCGAAATTAGATTAGGGTGAATTTTTGGTACTTTTCTGATAACTTTTATATTTTGATGATTACTGAAAATTGCTAAATTTTAATTAAAAACAAATTTTTATATCAAAATAATGAATAGTGATAAATTATGAATTTGGGTGGTTTTAAAGTATATTTATAATATATTTTTACCATTTAATACATTTTTGGTAATTGGGCATAATTTCACAATTAAACCGGACATAAACAAATGTCAATCTTTTGATAGTTATTATATCTTAAAAACAATCTTTTTGTTTTGACAGCGGGAATTATTTTTAAATTAATTTCTGCAACTTCTATATTTTGAATTTGAAAAATGGATTCCATATTTGGAATCATGATTTCCAAATTGTGTAAATAGGTAACTTTTTTAGACATTTTGATATAATTATTTCGGTAAATATTTTATTTACCATGGTTAAGGGGTAAATCTGCTAAATAAGGGTTAAAAATAATATTATTATAATAATAATAAATTACCTTAAAACGTGTAAAACCCTTATTGGTCGATAAATTTCCGACCATGGACAACTTTGGGTCGATTTTGGGGCCCCATGGTGCCACTCGTAAGAGATTGGAACACTTTATATTAATTAAGTTAAAGTGAATACAAAAATGACATAAGCTTATATCTTTTAGAAAAACAATTTTTACATATGGTTATATATGGTATATTTTCGATTATAAATATTAATTAGAAATATAAAAATATTTTCTATATAATGGTATTTTATTTATAATTTTAGACATTGAAAAAGTAATAATATATATGACACAATAATGAGGCATTATTTTCATTATGAATGAAAGAATCAAATAATTGATATTTTAAATGTTAAAATAAATATATTTTTTATGTTTTTATGACATAAACGAATTTTATTGGTTAATATGACATGTTAGTATTGCTTAAAAGAATTTGGATCGAATTAATAAAGTTTTTACAACTTTAAAAAATCAATTATTGAGTAGTGTCGAAATTGACATAAATGAGTTTTAAAAAAAAAATATAATATTAATTTATATTCTCTTCCTAAAAATCTAAGGTTCGGCCAAGAGACTTATATAATGATAGGTGCATCATTAATGGATCACTTGGCGGTCTCTTGTAGTTATATATTACGTTTATTAACTATATAATATAAAAAGACAAAGTGACATGGTAAGTGTCAAACTAATTAACTAAGAGTTCAAACTAAAAGATAAGGTTAATATAATGACCCAGACTAGTCTAAATTATATTGGTTGAGTGTTTCACGTCCCATACCCACCTTAAAAATTAAATAATCAACTTTTGAGCCATTATAAACCGAATATTAATTTATTATAAAATAATATTTCTAGATTTTCTTAAAGAGCCCCTCCTACCCCTTATAAAAGGAAACCACTTCTGATCAATTCCTTACACCTCTCAAGACTTTTGTCTCATCAAACCTATACCAAATTATGCTACCTACATCACTATCCTCCTCTAAAAAGCCTTACCATAGGCAGAAGGCACTTCAAGAGTCTTTTTTGGTTCAAACCAAATGGAGCTACCCAAATTAAAGGTAATGATTTCTCTTAGCTTCTTTTATTTTTTTAACATCTCCAACCCCAAAACTCTTATTATTATTTTCTTTTGTAACAAAAACAGTATCCTAAATATACATGGATATTTTTATGAGAAGTATTAAAAATTCACTAACATAGACCTCCATCTAATTGGTGAAGAACATAATGTTTCTGTGGATGACAACCAAACGCCTCACGAAACGATGATTATTCAATTATCTCATGCCACCTCTCATGGTGTCCATTATGATGGAACTATAATTAAATATGATATTAATTATATTTATTTTATATATAATATTCTGTAATTCCATTTTAAATCATTCCATTATTCGTTTCATATGGTATGTATATACGATAATTTCATTCGAGGAAGTGCGGACTACCGCCCCCTCAAACTGATATGACTCGTTCATACAATACATAGAACGTATAATGGATGGTTTTAATGAAATTAAGTAAAAAAATAAGATATTATATTATACTAGAATATTATATACCTATGTATCATTTGGTTTTTATTCCTTTTAAAATGAAAAATGAAATGGAAGTAGTGATTGTGCGTATGTACGGATTACCGTCTCCACGAACACGATGAGATTCATTTCCCCATCATATCGATTCAAGAATAGTTATCGTTTGATGATTAAAATTAATGTATAAGGACATGATATCATTCTGGATACGAATTAGATACAAACTATACATAACAAACACGGCTTACGTAACAAATCATATAAAGTAAAACGAATCAGTTAACACCTGAAACGATGACAATACTAAAATATTATTAACAAGGCAATATTAAAAGATCATATATGATATCATATTTATGTATATGATTCTTATATAAATTAAAAACAATCATTTAATTATTATACATGATTTTAACCTACCCTTGACCAAGGAAAAGTACAAGGTAAGGGGTTTTCATCTCACTCCTTATTCACCTGAGATTCATGCCATATTGCCACTATTACCTTTTGGGTGGTGTATATACTGCCCATAATTGTATTCTATGTGTAATACACTTTAATTTATGTGTATTTACATATTAATTGTATGATTCCTCTTTCATGGGTTGTCTGTTTCATATGTTACCAAATTGGTAAGGGTTAATTTCACAATATCTTTATTATCCAAGGTTGTTTTTACGTAAGTATCTACTCGGACATATTTCTTATTCATGTCCATGCTTTATGAAAGAGTTTTCAAAGGGATTCTTTTAAGGTACTTCTTTTTACTAAAACATCATTTCACATTTTTTAAATATTTATTCTTCTAAATCATCCTCATTAATGTACATGTATTGAAAATGGTTTTTAAGGATTTATTTATATGGAATTTAATGTTTTTAAAACGATAATTCCTTTAAAAAGTTTCAAAGTGGTATGGGATATATTGATTAAAAAATGTCTTTAAATGACTTCTTTTTTAAATTGTTTGACATTAAAATGTTTTCATGAAAAACTTGTAATTCTCTCAAAGAGTTTTACAAATCATTTTCATCTATGTCAACATCCTTCGATAAATTTTACACTTGTTTGATGTTGATTTATTACGATACAAATCATCTGAATTGTATTTACAATTTTGTGATTTGTTTGACTATGGATGAGTTATTATTATGCCATTAATGGTTTATGATTAATGTTTTGGAATCACGTATGCTAGTTTTAATAAGAACGTGTTTGTTATATTTCATCCTCTTAATAAGATGAATGTGTTGGACTAGATTGTTCCGGGTTGGGTTCCGGTTAAAGAAGACCCTCCGGGTTGGTGTCTGGTTATTAGAGGCACTCCGAGTTGATTTCTGGTCATTAGAGGCACTCCGGGTTGGTTTCCTCTTATTAGAGGAACTTCAGGTTGGTGTCTGGTTATAAGAGAACTCCAGGTTGGGGTCCGGTTATTAGAGGCACTCTGGGTTGGTGTCCAGTTATTAGAGGCACTCTGGGTTGGAATACGGTTACAGAGGCTCTCCGGGTTGGTTTCTAGTTACATTTCTCCCTTAGGTCTTGGCACGATTCCTTGACACATAAATTAAAGTTCGGAATTATGTATTCCATCATTATGAAAGTGGTTATTTATATTGAATGTGATTATTAGACTAGTAGAATATCCTTGTGAATAAGTAAATGGCATTATTTTATTTTATCTATGCCATATTATGTTGAAGTTGATGTTCAAAATTCATTTCTTTTAGTCATACATTGTCTTAAATGTATAAGTTTATTTATGAAAGTTTCCTCTTTTTTGTTATCCTTACAGAGCATCTGATCTCACCCCTTTCTATGTTTTATTTTTCCGCAGGATTCCAAGATTTGTATTGTAATTAATATACAGGGTTGAGACAAGGGAAGAATTGCGTTCATAGAGGATTAATTATGTTTTTTGTATGTTATGAAGTTTAATGTAACATTCAAGTATGTAATCTAATTTCCATGACTGCTAAACTGGTCGGTCCTTCGGGATGTGATTCCTTGTAATCATGCATATTTATTAAAATAATGCACCGACTATCAGCAACTGGGGTCGGGGAATTACATTTGGTATTAGAGGATGTTTAGAAATAACCATGGAAACTACATTTAGATAATCTTTGATTAGAACATATTACCCTAAGATAGACATTGAGGATTATTATAGAAGAAATTCCTAGAATTATGATATTGTATTGATTTTTGGTGTTTTCCGAGCAATACATCCATGTCTAGATATCAGCAGGTAGAGGCGGCTCTGGCACAGATGTACCTAGGAGTGAAACCTGAAAAAACCGCTTTGAGCTAGACTCAAACGGGAACTGGTGCACGACAACGGGCCTTGCTGCACTCTTGGTTACGACACTCCTGGGGTATATTCTTTGGATAATTCTCATTTCATTTACAAACCGCTATGAAGGGTTTATGAGTATATACCTCTTCAATGAAAGCATTTTTGTGATTATGGATTATATCCAAAAACTATTCAATTTATGTTAGGTATTTTACATGTATCCAATTATGAATTGTGATTAATAAACTGACTTAGTGTATTCCATTGTTTAGAAATGGCGCCTAGTAGAAGGAATTAGAACCCCAGCATTACGGATGATCCAAAGAGTAATAAATATCATATCTTTCATGGTCTTAAGATAGAATTTAGAAGATAAATAGTCTCCCACATATTGTCATCATTTTAAGAAATAGTATCATGTTTTTATATGATATGTAAAGATTTTTTGGAGTCTTATCCCTTTGAAGGGAAGCCAAAGAAGGAAAGGATGGTAGATAAAAGGACAGATAAAGAGAGTAAGGTAAAGAAGGATTTTCCCATATGTGGTTGCAATAGAAATAATCACCTTTGAATATTCTTGAAGGTAAATGGAGTATGTTATAAGTGTGGAGAAAAAGGACACCAAGTACATGACTGCAAGGGAAAGAAAAAGGTTTCAAATGTACAATCCTTCATCTTCAAGGAGTTTAGACACTACGCAAAATGATGTCCTAGTCATCAGACTATGCCGCAAATGATGCTATTGGATAATAATCAAGTTATGATACTACCACAGATGAAGAGGAAGGACTAGTGTTATTATGTTTTTATTGTGTAATTATTTCATCGATGTGTTTTATCTATGATGTACTGGAAATAAATAATGATTGTACTGCAGTACTATTTCATTGAGGATTTGAGATTTTATGGTACTAAGAATAGTGACTCTACAACGAGTTAAACTTTTTGGAAATTACATGGTTGATGGAAAGATAAACATTAATATGGTCTTAATCTTGAGGAACAGATTTTGGAATAAGATATGGTTGATTTGGGTAAATTATATTGGATATTCTTGACTGCCTTGAAACCGATTAAATATTTATATATTCCATCATTGTCGGAGTTTACAAAATTTTTGGATGGATTAAGTATATCCAGTAATCTATAAGGAATAAGAGATCATGAATGTAATTAATAAGTTTTTATGGTAATTTAGTATGTTTCCGTGTTTTAAAAGAATACAAGATGAAGGTATTCACATGCTATTATGGGGTAAAAAGGATCTACATTATGTTTACCTTTCATATAAATTTTGGACTGATAGTTAATAAAAGTATTATGGATAAGTATAACGGTTGGAAGGGTTGTATTTTGAAAGGTTATTTTTAGATTTTTAAAAAAATAAAACCTGAAGGTTGGGCGGAAACCCATCGCGTTCGGCATGGCCGCAAGACTTGAACCCACAACTGAAGGGAGACAGGGGTGTATCACCTACCACTAGCCCACATGATGTCCTTGATTGAATAATGTAGTTTTTTAAAGGGTCTGATATTTGAATTATAAATTCATTATTTTTGGAACCCGATAAGATTAGGATAAACAGAATAAATATATATATATATATATATATATATTTAATCTTTTAGAGTAAAAGATGAGTTTGTAGTAGGAATTAGTTAAAGGATGAAACTCTACTAGTCAAGTATATATAAATACATATATATATATTTCCTCTTATTTTACAGATAAATTAATTATTAAACTTTAGGGAAGGGATCTTAAAACCAAAAATGTGTTATCCTAAAACCTTACATTTTATTGAACTGATGGTATTTTAAATAATCATAAATTGGGGGCTTTGAGGCCCACAATTCTATAATTGTTTTTGTTTGATGACCTCAATAACTCCCTATAAATATTTATGATTTTCCTCCAATTACATGTCTCTAATTTCCACCAATGTTCTCCTAATCGATATCATAATTTTGTGGTGACAATTTCATTTCTCTTTTCCTCTTATTAAGAATAAATTTTATTAACCCAATTTCCGATGTGGGTTTTCCCACAAAGATAATTTCTATTTTAAATAATTTATTTTAGAATTTTTTTTCAAATTGAGAGGATGCAATATATTGAAGTAGGGTAGAATTTAACACACCAAGCTTCCATGATACGCTTCACATTGAATAATACATTAGCATGTGTTGTACGTAACTTCGAATTCTAACACACACCACAACCAATCAGCTGGCCGTTATGAAAAGTAATACCCACTTTATGAAATTTTAGACATTTTATCTTTCAAAATGGACTTCATTTTTGGATTTGGAATATCAAAATTATCTTAGGGTGAATTTTTTTTACTTTTCTGATAACTTTTATATTTTGATGAATCGTGAAAATTTCTAAATTTTAATCAAAAACAACTTTTTTAATCAAAAATATTAATAGTGATAAATTATGAATTTGAGTGGTTTTAAAGTATATTTAGAATAAACTTTTATCATTTAATACAATGTTGGTTATTGGGCATAATTTCGCAAATAAATTAGACATAAACAAGTGCCAATCTTTTGATTGTTATTATATCTTAAAAACACGCTTTTCTTTTTGACAGCGGGAATTAATTTTAAATTAATTTCTACCACTTATGTGTTTTGAATTTGGAAAAATGGATTCCTTATTTGGAATCTAGATTTTCAAATTGTGTAAATTGGTAACTTTTATTTTTAGACAATTTGAATAATTATTTCGGTAAATATTCTATTTACCATGGTTAAAGGGTAAATCTGCAAAATAAAGGGTAAAAAATAATATTAAAATAATACTAAATAACACTAAAACGTGTCCTAACCATATTGGTGGATAAATTTCAGACCATGGTCATATTTGGGTCGATTTTGGGACCCCATGGAGCCACTTTTAGGTGATAGGGACACTTTATATTAATTAAGTTAAAGTGAATACAAAAATTATATAAGCTTATATATTTTAGAAAAACAATTTTTACATAGGGTTATATAAGTTATAAATCTATTATAAATATTCATTAGAAATATGAAAATATTTCCATCATAATGGTATTTTATTTATAATTTTTAGACATTGAAAAATTAAAAATATATATGACATAATAATGATGCAGTATTTTTCATATTATTGAATGAATCAAATAATTGATATTATAAATGTTAAATTAAATATAATTTCAATGCTTTGATGACATACACGAATTTTATTGGTTAATATGACATGTTAGGATTGATGAAATGAATTTCTGTCGAATAAATAAAGTTTTTAAGACTTTAAAAAAAATCAATTATTGAGTAGTGTCAAAATTGACATAAATGAGTTTTTAAAAAGAATATTATAATATTATTTTATATTCTATTTATAAAAATCTAAGGATAGGCCAAGAGACTTATATCATGATAGGTGTATCATTAATGGACCACTTGGGTGTCGCTTGGAGTTATATTGTATGTTTATTAACTATATAATATAAAAATACAAAGTGCCATGGTAAGTGTCAAACTAATTAACTAAGAGTTCAAAATAAAAGATAATGTTAATATAATGACCCAAACCTATCCAAATTATATTGGTTGAGTGTTTTAATACCCATCACCACATTAATATTTAAATAATCCACTTTTTATCCATTAGAATCTAAATATTAATTTATTATAAAATAATATTTCTATATTTTCCTAAAGAGCCCCTCATCTCCCTTATAAAAGGACACCACTTCTATCCAATTCCTCACACCTATCAAGACTTTTTTATAATCCAACCTATACCCAATTAAGCTCCCTACATCCCTCTCCTCCTTTTAAAATCCTTACCTTAGGCAGAAGGAACTTCAAGAGTCCTTTTTTGTTCAAACCAAAGAAAGTTACCCAAATTAAAGGTAATGATTCCTCATAGCTTATTTTCTTTTATTTTACTTCTCCAACCCCTAAACTCTTCTTATTATTTTCTTTTGTAAAAAAACCAGTATCCTAAAGATACTATGATATTTTTATGATAATTATTCAAACTACACTTACAAACACATATATCTAATCGATGAATAAATTAATGTTTCTGTGGATGGAAACCAAACACCTCACAAAACGATGATTGTTCAATTATCTCCTACCACCTCTCATGCTGGCCATTATGATGGCACTATAATTAAATATAATATTAATTATATTTATTTTATATATAATCTTCTTTAATTATATTTTATATCATTCCATTATTCGTTTCATGTTGTATATACATACGATAATTTCATTTGAGGAAGTGCGGACTACCGCCCCCACAAATTGAAATGACTCGTTCATGCCATACATGGAACATATAAAGGATGGTGTTAATTAAATTATGTAACACAAATAATATATTATATTATAGTGGAATAATTATATACCTATGTATCATTTGGATTTTATTCCTTTTAAAATGAAAATTGAAATGGAAGTAGTGTTCGTGCGTACGTACGGATTACCGTCTCCACGAACGCAACGAGATTCATTTCCCCATCATATCCATTCAAAAATAATTATCGTTTGATGAATAAAAGTTATGTCTAAGGACTTTATATCATTCTAGATATAAATAAGAAACAAACTATCCATAACAAACACGGCTTACGTAACGAAGCATATAAAGGGAAACTGATCAGTTAACACCTGAAACGATGATAATACTAAAATATTATTAACAAAGAAATATTAAAAGATAATATATGATATCATATTTATGTATATTATTCATGTATAAATTAATAACATTTATTTAACTATTATACATGATTTAATCCTACCCTCGACCAAGGAAAAGTACAAGGTAAGGGGTTTTCATCTCACTCCTTATTCCTGTGAGATTCATGCCATATTGCCACTATTACCTTTTGTGTGGTGTATGTACTACCCAAAATTGTATTCTTTGTTTAATACACATTAATTTATGTTTATTTATATATTCATTGTATAATATCTCTTTCATGGTTTGTATGTTTCGTATGTTACCAAATTGGTAAGGGTTAATTTCACATTCTCTTTATTTTCTGAGGTTGTTTTTATGTAAGTATCTACTGGGACATATTTATTATCCATGTCCATGTTTTATGAAAAAAACATCAAAGGGATTATTATAAGGGAATTTTTTTTAATAAAAAATAATTTCAAATTTTTTAAATATTTATTCTTCTAAATCTTCCTCATTAATGTCCATGTATTCAAAATGGTTTTTAAGGATTTATTTATATGGAATTGAATGTTTTTAAAATGATAATTCCTTTAAAAAGATTCAATGTGGTGTGGGACACTATGATTAAAAAATTTCTTTAAATGACTTATTTTCTAAATTGTGTGACTTTTAAATGTTTTCATGAAAAATTTGTATTTCTCTCAAAGAGTTTTAAAAATCATTTTCATCTATGTCAACATCCTTCGATAAATTTTACACTTTTTTGATATTGATTTATTATGATACAAATAATCCATATTGTATTTATTGTTTTGTGATATGTTTGAATATGGATGAGTTATTTTTATTTCATTAATGGTTTATGATTAATGTTTTGGAATCACGTATGCTAGTTTTAATACGAATGTTTATGTTATATTTCATCCGCTTCTTAAGATGAATGTGTTTGTCTAGTTTGTTCTGGGTTGGGGTCTGGTTAAAGCAGACCCCCCAGTTTGGTGTCTGGTTATTAGAGGAACTCTCGGTTTGTGTCGGGTTATTAGAGGCACTCCGGTTTGGTGTCCGGTTCTTAGAGGCACTCCATGTTGGTGTCCGGTTATTAGAGGCACTCCGGGTTAGTGTCTGGTTATTAGAGGAACTCTATGTTGGTGTTCGGTTTTTAGAGGCACTCCGGGTTGGAGTATGGTTACAGAGGCTCTCCATCTTGGTTTCCAGTTAACATTATCCCTTAGGTCTTGGCACGATTCCTTGACACAGAAATTAAAGTTCGGCATTATACATTCTGTCATTATAAAAGTGGTTATTTACATTGCATGTGATTATTCGCCTAGTAGAATATACATGTGAATAATTATATGGAATTATTTCATTTTATCTATTCCATAATATCCTAAAGTTATAGTTTAAAAGGATTTTATTTTAGTTATACATTGCATTAAATGTTTATGTAAATTTATAAATGTTTCCTTCTTATTGTTATCCTTACTGAGTATCTGAGATCACCCCTTTCTATGTTTTATTTTTCCCCAAGATTCCAAGAAGTGTATTGTGATTGATATGCAGGGTTGAAACAAGGGAATAATGGCGTTCAGAAAGGATTATTTTTTTTGTATGTTATGATGTGTAATGTGACATTCATGTATGTAATCTATTTTCCAGGACTGGTAAACTGATCGGTCCTTCGGGATGTAATTCCTTGTAATAATGCCAGTGTATTAAAATAATGCACCGACTCTGGGCAACTGGGGTCGGGGCGATAAAAATAAATAATTTTTTTATTAAAACCCCATATACATAAAATGGAATAAAATGAGATGAGATGGTGAGATTAAAATACCATTTAAAATAATAATTGGAAAATTCCATCCCAAGTTGAAATTAGTAGATCCTCCACCATCCAAACAGACATGTCATGCTAAATCATGGGTAACCTATATAAGATTGTATAAGTGATAAATGTAATAACTGTTTTTTTACATTATATATAGGAATTTTATTTGAATGTCGGGTCTGCCTAGATTATACCATATTTACTTGTTTTTTCAATTTTCATTGTGTTAAACTAGCTCAGTGAACCTATAATTAAATTCTATAAATATAATATAGTTATGTATATCAATATGATTTATTTGAACAATGTTTTTCTAATAAATTATCCAAGAGTCCCAAATATTATGAATATTATGAGGCCTTACCTATATAACAAAGAGATGGAAGAAATGATAATGGGACATAAAGATTAGTGAAATAGGATCGTGTCCAATTAATTTATATGATGGATTTTATATGGGGGTCATCTTATAAATGGGAGTTAATTTAAAAAACTACAATAATTGAGGGTTATAAAAGATGATTCCCATATAATATGTCATTTTTAGGTAAGATCATCATTTTCATCAAAATTAACTTTGAGATTAATCCTTAAAAGGATAGTTGTAATGATTGTGACTCCTAATACTAATAACATAACAAATGTTATAAATAATGACTAGTAATTTAATAAATTTTCTTAATAGATAATTGATTTTTTTGTATCAGTTACTTCTAGTGTATCAAAATGATGAATTTTTTTGATGGGTAAATATATATTCTAATGTTTGGGTAAACAAATTTATAAAAGGTTTAAATGGAATTCAATAGAAATTTAATCGTAGTCTCCACGCATGTAATCAATATGATTTGGAAGAATATTTATTAAAGGAATTTTAGTCTCATATTCTTAATACTATTGGCTATGTAAAATTATATTTATTGTAATTGTAACTAAAATGAATTATTGGGTTAGACAATTCAAACATTCATAATTTATGTAAATATTACAGGAATGTGAAATAATTTGTCAACATTTACACAATTATCTCAATGTGTTGAGATATATATGAACAATGAATATTATTTATAGGTTCAAATGAATTTCTTGTAAAACTAGTTTAAAGTTAAAACTAGAATAATTTTTTTTAAACAATGATTTATTAGGATTCATTATGGAGCTAATAATGATTACTAAATCATAGGGTTAATTGGAAAGGAGTGTAGCAATTAAATTTTATTTTTTTAACAAACAATATTCCCAATGTTTTTTGAGACTTTATGATAATCCCTTATCCGGCATGAATGTTATAGAAAAAATACCCTAATTTTTTTGGTTTTGCGATACTGAATATATATTTAAAAATTGTTGTAAATATAAATAAGATTAATGTAAAAGGAATAATTTATTGGGAGTGAATTTTATATTCACGAGTTGAATTAAATAGATACTACATCAATAATTTGAATGTACATTTTTTTCCAAATCGAATAAGATTATGTTATATATTTATATTATCATATCATATATCTTATACTATAAAAAACATTATTGATGAATATTTTTTGTTAAAATCTCCAGTTTAATAGTTTTACAAACATAGTTCAAGATTCTTCAATTTATATAACATGATATGAAAATAATCATTTTATAAATTTGTTTTTCATTTATAAAATATTTATCATTTTATTATTTAAATTATTATGAAATTTATTCCATCTTCATAGTGTCAGTTTTTTTAATAAATTCAATGTTTCAAAATTAAAATTTTAATATTTCGTAAAATTATATATTTGATATTGAAACTATTCTTTATATATTGGAAATTCATAATAAAATTAAATATATTTCATTTCATGAAAAAATGGTTGTTTTTAGCATACCAAGATACTCATAAATTAATATATTTTCTATAAGGTTGTTGGGAGTATATTTGGACAAAGATACATTCAATGTTATAAAATAAAACCTTCTTCCAATAAATGTATAATGTGACTTTTAGAAAATATCATAATATACTTAGGATGTGGTAATATAAATTAATTTAATTAATTACATTTTTTTAGGAAAAACGTTTTCTGGAATAGGGTTTTGAGGATGATAATGATGAACATATAAAGTGTAATATGTGGAAAAAAATGTATACAACAAATTAAATGATATTGTGAAGTTAATAAGTTTGAATATTTCCATGAGATTGAACTATAATTAATTTGATTCCTAAATCTAAACATTATTCAAATAGACTTAAAACAATGATATATATCACTAAATGGTTTAGTGGAAGGGTTTTATCATACGGGATCATGAATATGTAAATGTAAATACTAATGATGTATTCAGTTTAAAAAACATTGAATGAATTCAAAAACATATTTCATATTAGAATGTACATCATATATGATTTGATAAACTAGTCCATATGTTTGTTTTTTGACTTATTATTAAATTGTGTGTGAATATTAAAATTATATTCATCCTTTATTGTACCATTATTTCACCTAGAATTCCTAAATTTATATAAAGATATAAATTTCATAAAATGAATTAATAATTAACCTATGAATGTATGAACATGCATTTATCCCTAAAAAATAATCATCATGGGGTATTATAGGTTTTGAAGATATGTTATATTTTGTGTGAGTGTGATTTTGTATTGAAATAAAATATATGGTCATGAGGAAAAAACAAGGAATACGATTTTTTTGTACAATAGAAAAACGACATAGTATACATCGTAGAGTTTAAATCATATTTCATTTTTATAGTAAGGTTACATATACCATATTCCAGTACCCTATCCCAATGATGGATAGATCCCATGTATGACAACCATCATTCATTGATACTCCACATACACTAGTCAACAAATTAAATTATTTAATACAGGGTTGGTTAGGAAGATTTTTGATCATGCCATTATTTAGAGTTTAAGGGAGATGTGATTTTTCCTCTTATATGAAAATTATGACAACTAGTCCCATGATGGAGACTGACTATCGGTGTGTTAGACTACACCACAATATTATCTTTTAATCTAGATTAGGGACATGCGATGTGCTGATACACATGTGGATGAATGACATGTGATGTATTCAATAATAGAATTACTATATACTCTAAATATTGTGAACATTTGAGACGACTATATGTGATGAAATATTATGTGTCCCATGGTACCACAATTTATTAAAAAAGTGAAAATATGATAATGAAAATTTTATATGATGGGGAAATGTAGACATTGTTATTTTGATTTCTATTTTTGATGGATATCATGAATGATACATTTATAGAACGAGTATCATTTATTATTTTCTATGGGAAAAAATTTGATTACATATATGGATACAAATATTCATATTTTTTGTCAACACTTTAAGGGATGGTGGGGTCATATTTTTTGGTTGACTGAATGGGGAATGAATTAGACTCAGATAAATATTCTAAATGTTTTAAACATATTTTCTAAGAATTTTCAATGTATAGTGACATATAATTTCATATTTTGTATTAAAAGGTCTTCCTAAATATAAATGTCTAATTTTTTGTGATGATATCAAAAATTATTTCTGATATAGTTTTTAAAGTAATTATATGAAATTAAATATAAGAAGAAATGAATTAATATCTATTAGGCATTAGTGCAAGTGGGATATTGACATAAATGATCCATAATTCTCTAAACACACACACGCACACAAACACACACACACACACACACAGATATATATATATATATATATATATTAAAGGTAAAATTTTGATGAAAATTATTATTTTCAATATATGTTTATTATTTCATGTGATCATAGACAATGTTTTAAAATCATATCATTGATGAACATTTGAAATTTTTTTAAGAACTATTTATTATGATGAAAATTTTATGATGAATAAAATTCATAAACTGAATTCATTTTATAGAATTTGAAATCCCTCACATGTCTTGAATGCACGAGTAACTGTTATACCCTGATGGTTTTATTTAAAGAAATATATATCATTTTAATAAGATAGTGGTGGTAAAATTATCCTAGGATGAACCTAATTGAATATATTAACTCCCTTTTCTTTAATATTGTATATAAAAATATAAATCATCGTAAAGGAAAGAATAATCATATTTGAACATCGGATTATTTAGTATATATCATATATACCAATAGTGGTGGGATGATTTCTGTTCAATTATTGGGTATCATTAAAAAAGTCATAGGGTGAATATAAATGGATTTAAAAGTAATTTTGATTTTTGCAGGAAATAATTAATATTTCTTCATTAGTTTTATTTTTATAATGGTTTATATATTTTTTACAAGATATATCTTTCAACAAGGGTTTAAATCGCATCAACGTGAACTAATAATTATTATTGGACATTACAAAAATCCTTCCAATTTAATTTATTTTTTATAATTTATATTAATACATTAAAAATTTATTTCCAATAAAAACATGATTCTAATAATAATATAATCTTAATTAATATGTTATTTGAATAGTAAAATAAGAAGAAAATTAATGCGAAAATACTTTTTGGTAAATCCCACCATGTGGTATTATGATTTTGTTTTCCTTGAATGCATACTAGATGTATATTATACACAATAAAAATGGGTGTTAATATTATATTATAGCAATAAAAATTTATATATAGTTCCCTATATTTTTTTTGAAAACATTTACTAAGATACCTATTTACAATGGACCATGTGGCCATCCCTACCCAATGATGGTCAAGATATCAATGTCGGTGGAAGAATTTTGGGGGCCCTCTTCCACATCCTTAGTAATGTTATAGATAAATGATTTAGTGAAATTTATATCAAATAGTTTCGTATCTACTTCTAATTGAGGAATATGATCTTTATATTAATCTTGATCAATAAAAAATACTACGTAAGTCATATTTTCCATCTCAAAAGTATCATTAATTTTCCAATTAAATTCTACAACTTATTTATAGAAACCCTCATCATAAAAATAAATGTTGTTCCACCAAATATATAATTTTAATATAAGAGAGTTTAATAATAAATTCCTAGTGAAAATAATAAATTTAAATTAATCCAATGACATGCTAAAATCCTCCAACAGTTTAGTTTGTATTTATAGTTCATCATGGATTGATATGAATAGTATTTTGAAAATTTTGATATTTAATAATTTCACATTCCTCCTCAAACTATATGATATAGCCATTAGTAATTATAAAAAAAAATTGGGGCATTTGTGGTTGATTTCCAATATTTGGATGAAATAATATATTGTAATTCATTATTCCATGGATTTATTAATTGAAAGATATAAGGGAATTATTATTCAAGGTGTTACAATAGATTTATAATGAGGACTATAAATTATTCAAAACTTTTTTTCATTTTATATCCTGTAAAAACCCATTTGAATATATTTCTATCATATAAGTGTTAGGTTTCATAGCTCAACAATATAGTCTTTTTCATTAATGATTTTATTTAAAATTGAGTAATATTTTCCAAATTTATAGTTTTTTATTATTATTTTAATTAGAAATACATTCAAGTTTTTTATTGAAATGAATGAGTGAGTTCAATAATTTAAAGGTCGGACTGTCTATGAAAATGGTTTTGGTGACATGTATTATATATTGGGATGTGGTTAACTTTTGAGACTCTAAATAGTCAAGCTGATGATAAATAATTATGGAGGGAATGAGGTATGAAATAAAAAACACATTCTAAAATATATTTAATGGATTAGGTTTATAATTCATGAAAATTTTAAAGAAATTATTTTATCCAATATAGTGTGGGGGAAGGGGTTTTACAATGAGGTTAGGGAAGATACATTGAAATGTGGAGTTCAACAAAGACAAATATATATATATTTCACATATGAAAATCAAGAGGAATATTATGGAACTATATGTAAAAGTAATGGGATTTTTTTAATACATAGTGGAAATATTTTTATGAAATAAGAAATGTATGTTTTTCTATTTTTTACTGTTATGAAAATATAAGATACAAAATACCAAAAAATATAGCATCCTACAATGAAATGTATATATATATATATGAATATATAGGGAGAATGGAATAATGATGCTTCGAAATTAATTATTTATGTAAAAAATGTTCTAAAATCGTAATAACCATATGTGTTATGATAATTGTTAATTTTATTTAGGGGAAATTTAAATATTTTGACAAACACATTTCCCATATTTTTTTGGATCTATATGAATAAAATTTCAAATTATTTTGGGGACAAGAAAGACAATTTTCAATTTATATTAAATAATATTTCATAATAAATAAAATGTCAGATTTATCAGTAGATAAAAGGATACTTTTGCAGTGAGATTGTCTATAATTTGTTTTTTCCTTTTATAGTCTTTTATAATAATATTCTACCCTGATTTTAACTTTTTAAACTACATGGCTATAGGCATAAAGTCTAGAATACATGGTTAACTTAGTATTTTAGGATCCTCTATCATTTATAAAAAATATTAACCCCTTGATTAATGTAATAATTTAATGTGTATCCCTCTAATTGTTTTGTAGTGCATTTTTGAGCTCCTAGATTTCTTCTCAAAATTTAAATTATATAGAGTGAAATAATAAAATATTATTTTGGTTTATCTAATTATTGATTGAACTAAATTACATTCCCATATGAAATGAAATATTCTGTTATTCGAGAGATAATTCGAATATTAAGGGGTTTCATAGATTTAAATTCAATAATATCAAAATAATGGTTTATATCTTGCTATGGTTCAATATCTCATCATCTAATATTTACTGTCTCATTTTTATTTTATTGTTGAATTTTTTTCATTTAGATTATTTTTATATTTAATTAAAATTATATTTTTTGGTTCTCTAGTATTTTGAAATAATTATTTTATTCTATTAACAATGTTGTTGTATATTTAATATTTATTTTGAGATACACATAACATTTATAGATTTTATTTTAATAAAGAGAATAAATAATTTATAAACATAATTATGCGTTGGTAGTATTAATTCCACCTATGTATTAGAGTTCTTCTTCAGTGAAATGGTTTATTTCATTTTTTTTATTTGGAAAAAATAATTAATATAAATAAATTAAATAAATAATGAAATAAATTATTGTATTCCATAAATGTAAAACCAAATTATGATAAAATCATATTATTATCATAAAAAAATATTATTTATAAACATAAAAAGATATTATTATTCTAAAAAATATTGGTAATCAATATAATTATTATTATAAACAACCATTTCCATTTTTTATGTAACATATTTATCCTTATTTGTTTTTATTAATAATGAATCTAAGGAGTAAATGGTAGATGGTTTTTGTAGTGGTGAAAAAATATTATCCATGAAATAATGACATTGTGAGTGTTAGTGAATTATGGAGGTTGTTCATTAGGGAATATCAAATTACTATAAAATCATTATTCTATTATCCATTTAAAATCATTATAATCCTAAATTAATAGAAAAACTCAATATCGTTTAACTAACTATATCCAACGTTTTATGATAATGAAAACTGGTAAATTTAATTAAAATGTGTAACATTCCTTACTTACTCATATGAATAGTGTTAGGAATCACAAAAAATTCATTTAATATCCCTTTACGCAACTTCAACATTTCTCAATAATAATAAATTATCTCAATAATACATATTTCTATAATAATTAAATACATCCCATGTTTTTGTTTAATTACATTGTATTAAGGTTAAGATTTTTTAAGGGAATCCCTAACTGTCTCATATTGAAAAAATATGAAAAATTAATGAAATTTAATAAAATATAAATAAAAATCATACATATAAATCCATACATAACATTTTACGTCTCTTATAATGAAAAAATAATAAAAGTGTAAATATGTGAAAATTTTAATATTAAACCATAACCTACCATTGGTCCCCCCATTGAAGGATAGATCAACATAATCGTAGAAAAAATGTGAATATAGAAGGAGGTAGAAAAAGGGTATAATAAAACATAGAAATTTATATGAGAAGATTGAAAAGTATATAGGTTTGGTTGTTTCAGAATAAATATTCCTTAATGGTTATTCTCTATTTATTTTAGTCATGAAGTTTTCTAGGATATAAGAGTTACTCCATGTTCTATTTTGTAAATCAGGTGATGCTTCTGTATAAGTGAGATTCATCTAGAACAACATCCCTATATATATTTTCATTATTTATATGTATAGAAAATAATTTAATATAGTTACTACAATATTCTTATAAAACCCCAAATATTATTTCCAAAATGTTTCATAAATATTAATATTTTTAAAAGCTTATTTTTTAAAGGTCTATATGATGGATGTCTTATTTATATGGGATTGGGAATATAAACATATTTGTAATACATTTTCATTATCATCTATGATATTTTAATTTTTCATATATTTTCTTCATATAGTATATCCTCTAGAATCACTAACCTTGTAGTAGGGGATTTATTATTAAAATGAGTCATGATAAAGAGATTGATTTTTTTGTTTCTTCATAGTTAGTTCCATGTATTTTTAATGATACTATAATGATCATGGTCTTCCATGAATGTAAATATAGTTCACTTGAGGGTTATCATGGTCCAATATGATGTGGTCCAGCTTCCTTTTTTTTCTTATCCAAAATTTCAATAATTATTTAAAACATACTATAAAAAAGTTTAAAAATGGTATCATTATATAGAATTAGATATGGGACATTAAATATAAATATTATGGAAATTTTAACATATTAATAAAAAATGTACTAATATTATGATAATGTTATTTATTCTGATAAATAATCAAATATTACTGGTATAATTTCATTGAGTTATGAAATAAAAATTTATAATATTTATATTACATTACTCTAACACCGATGTAAATTTCTATAAAAAACCATGTAATTACAAGAATTTCACTAAAGGAATAAGTCACTAATTAAGGACATTGTCATGAAATTCATGAAAATCTTCATGTCACCCCATGAATGACACATACTCTTCAAAATTCCACTCACCCAAATTAACAACATAATGTTCATTATGAATATACATATGATCCATTAATATATTTAATACATTGTGACCTCTCTCAAAAAATTATAGAAGAAACAATCTATATTCCATATATCTGGTTATCTTTAACATGTAGAAATATTATAAGAATCAGGGTGAGAGTTTATTGCCAACATTGATCATATTTTTTACATGACATTAAAAGATTATAATTAAGTAAAGCTCACCAAACTTATATAGAAATTGGGATAAACATTAATATTAATAATAAATAAATTGATATTAATAAAAAATTATCTATTCATCTAACATTTGAACATTATTTATCACATATTACACCAAGTCAGTTCCATATAATATAATACCCTATATTTTGTCATACAAAATTCAGAGCTAAATAGATTCCCATTAGAATAAATATATGGATCCATTATATTAATTAGTTATAACTGGTATTACAATACATAGTGAATATTATCATTTATGTAACAATATTAATCCTTAAAACCTCCAACATATAATATCTTATAGAAATCACCATGAAACCTAGCATCTTAATTTCATATAAATAATCCCATATGATTAGTGGATCTAGAACCACACATATATTATAATATCCGATAAATGATTATGGAATAACAATAATTAAATTCATTGATATACTCTATCATATAGAATGAGTAAAATCTAAAGGTTAAAATACATCACATAGGACATGATGCTCAAATTTATCCAACTAATAAATGAAAAATCGAGATATGATCTCCACTACAAGCTTCATTGTACCGCGATAAAAAAACAGTGTACACAAGATATGCTTCATGGAAAACTACAATTCATAAAAAATGAATCTCATATTGTTGGTTAAATAAACAATTTCACATGAAATGCCACTCGGAAATATACATCCTAAATCCTTCCATCAAAGGTATCACCATGGAAAATTTGATCTCTCTTTACCACAACCATAGAATCTTTGAGATAAAAATTATATTACTTTTGATGAAAATTATAGTTCACATATATATAGTATATGAAAACTCCATCACATTCCTACATTGCATCACAATTTAATTTCACCTGCTCTTTCATCATCCTCAAGTCACTTTTTGATTCATTAAAAATATTTTTTTGTTTCTTTATCCATATAAAATAAGAAACCTCACTTCTATTCTTCATAGTGTAATAGATCTCTATATAATATTTATTGAATTAATCCACCCAATACCACAAAAAAACATTCAAATCCCCCCAAATTGAGAAACGCTATGATATTTTTTAATTTTTTTGGATCCACATGTGATATCTTTCAAATTAAGTCCCCAAAAAGAACATATGAAAAAACAACACCAATAAAAGATCAATATCATCCATGGAATATTTATATTCATGTGGACGTAATGAACTATTCCTATTAAATATCAATAGGTGAAATATTATAAACACACATCGAATAAAAAAATAATAACCAAGATCCCATTATAATGTACGAAATACTATGTATTAAGTGATCGACATTTCTTTTATACACTCAAACTCCAACTTACTCAAATTTTTTCAAATGAAAATGTGATCCTTCATATTCAAAGTATTCAATGGTAGAATAAACGAATAGAAGATGGATTAAATTATCCTATTCTTGATAATATATATTTTCAACCTTCTCAATGAAGATGATTGATTACCAAAATTATTATACATCACAATCATTGAGACTTTATTTTCCAAACCCATGATTCCAAGAAATTTCTTAGAAAGTAAAACTCACATATTCTATTCATACAACAACTAATCATTCCTTTTAACTGATATCATTAAAGAATGCTCATTAGAGACTTATAATTTTTGAGTTTCACCTCCTCTATAATCAAATAATCTTTGATATCATCAGAAAAAATTTAAAAACCGATCCAATGGCTCTAAATTTATCTTTTTTATCATCCCCATGAATTACATTTGTGAAATCATCAATTCAAAGGGAAATCCACAAAAATGAAACTATCTATTGCAATACTTATAAGAGTTATATCATATATTTTCGATCATAATTCATATATAATGTTATCTAAATCATTGTTCAATTAAATATATAAAACTAGTTTTTTTATTTGATTATAAATTCAGTAATATTTAAATGTGAGTAAAGGGCATTTATCATCAGTTATTTTATCCATCGATTATCCATTTAAATTTATAGAGCACAATGTTTATTTAAAAAAGTATAATAAATTAATTAGTATAAATGATGAGTTAGATGACAACATTTTTAAATAGATCATCAATGTTATTACATAAATCCTATAACTACGATGGCATTGACCTATATAAAATATTGAATATATAGGGAAAATCATTTTAAAATATTTTTATACATTAATTCATTACATCAAATAGGTTTTATTAGAAAATTATAATGTAAATCTATTAATAAAATTTGAAACTCTAAAAACCTATTCCACCCATATCACAGTCATACACTACTCTAAATTATACACTTATTGTTATAAACTCTAAAAAGATCAATAATTTATTTAATTATATGTATCACAAGAAATTACCATGTGTTCAAAACCTAATTCATTGAAAATATCCAATATAAAATAAAAGACAATTTATTTCATATAATGAGTACAATATTCCCATATCAAATATAATTTCATATAATAATAATTGAAAATGTAATATGTCATTAATCAATAGGAACTATCTATAATTATCTCACTCCCTTAAAACAACAATGAATATCTAGAATTATCACTAAGTTGTGTGGTTAAAACCTAGTGTCTTGGAATTTTTCTCAAACAATGAACCAAGGCTCAGAAAAATATTATTGAAATAATGTTGTGTGATGATCCTATATTAGTCAATGAAAATGGTAATTGAAAAAATAAAAATATGGTACATCAAATGAACTCTGGTCCTTCAAACTAACCAGTTTCCCCTACATTGATTTTATCATGAAAAATACATTAACACAAAATCCAACTAATTACCTCCTCCTTTTATTTGATTATTCCTCCATATCAGAGGATAGTGGATGTTTTTAGGGTGATATCGAACATAACATCATAGTGTCAAGTGTGATCCTTGTTTCAGTTGATGTTATTCTTATTACTATTATGATGGATACTTTGGATAAATTAGAATAACATCCTCCATTACACTATTATATTTCTATTTATTTACTTCATGATAGAACATATACATACACTATAGATGTTATAATTCATATATGTAACATATGATTCCATTTCACGCACATGAGGGATGTGAAATATCATCATAAAAGTATTATCAATATATGGATAATATCTGATAATCTAATTATCATGGGTCCAATGGTATTCTTTATTGATATCAACTGTTTTATACACAATTTCATTAAGCATAACATATCACCCAACAATTCTCAGAAAAAGATTTATCAATTAACTCTATTTTCTCAAAAACCTCAGTATACACCTCCATATTAAAAGGATTGATCTACAGATGAATCTTGGTTCATATTCATTTATCATGGTGGTGATCAATATTATCATATATAAAAAAATGGGGTTTCTTCACCAAAAATGTGATATTCACTCCATTATCTTGAACATTATAGTTCCAAAACATTATAAAGATTAATATTTGGGTAAAATTTATAGAATTGGAATAAAAATGTTTTATACTTTATGATACATACATCTGGAATACCCAAATATTGGTCACATTAATTCCACACCACTGCTTGATATAAGATAACATCATATAAAAGACAATATTATATCCCCATTCACACCTTAACATCAAGGAATAGAAACCCCCTCTAAATTTTTTATAAACATTTAATGAATGGACATCACTCGTCCGTAATATATATTCTATATCATATTGCCCTAAAAATATATTTTATCAGAACATAAAAGAAACACATAAACCCCATCAATAATGCAATAATAATCTAATCTCAATACCCATGTCAATATTTTATTAATTTTCATTAAAATAAAAATCCTCTATGTGTACATTCATATTTTCATGTGTATATATACAATATAATCCTATAATATACAAAATTTTTAATGTAATTTAAAACTACCATAAAATCATGTATCTACCTTAACTTACCAAAAAAAATACATGAAAAAAATTTCCATGGTTCAGAAAAAAAGTCAAACAACATTAAAATTGACCTCATATATTTTCACATTAATGGGTACCATAACAAAAATAAAATTCGTTAACCATTGAAAATTATATCATGCTTTATTATTTTTTATTAATAAAATTAATTCACCACATTTTATCTACTCAAATAATCAAAATTAAATTATTCTCATTATGTAAATATATTAATTCAATTTAATTATCACTTCTGCTCATGTTTTATAAAACCCTTATAGTTTATTAGAAGTACATTTTTTTCAATTACTTATATGACACACAACATAATTCCAAAAAGAATCATGATATAGTATTTAAACATGAACAATAAAACCTATCCATTAATATTTGTGGTAAGACTATTACTTAGAAATTTATTATATTTATTTATACCCATTTAATAAAACTCGAAAATATTAACAAATAAATAACCATTATTTTAGCAATTTCAATTAATACATCAAATATAAAATTTTATTCAGAAATGTTCTATTTTATTATTTACGAAAATAATATAATTTTTTTAATATTTTTTTGATATTTATTCTGAAATAAGGTTCTCATATTTGATTAAATATTTCAAAATTTATGTCTAGTTAAATATTTGGATTGTTCTGAATAATTAAATTCTCAATGAATAGTGATAAATATGAATTTTTGTACAACTATCATTTTAATTATTCAAATTAATTAATTTAAATGTATCATTATTAATTGAATATTAATTTATTTTAAAATACATATTATTTACTTATATTTATTATAAATAATTAGATATGACTTTTCTATATACTATTGTTTGTTATAAATATGTTGTAGTCATAAAAATATTATCTTCTAGAAACAAATTTTATGTTCATATTTTTTTCCACATTTAAAACAACTAATATAACATGTAATTATGCATGATTTAAACAATTTATATATTACATATCATTGTATTTGAATTTAAATTCAAAAAATTATGAATAATTTTCAATGTGTAAATATATGATCATCTTATATATGAAAAATAAAATTATTGAACAACAAATTATTTTAAAAATATCACAGTTAATTTATTAAATAAAATACATAAAATTAAATGAATTGAATTTGATGAAATTTATTCCATATGTATAATCATAATCATGATTATTACAAAATTATTTGAACATAATTTTATTCATAGTGAATAGAGAAATTATTAAAACATTTTTCACCACAATGAAAGGGAAAATAATGATAACCATAGTTAAAAATATGTGATAAAACCATAATTAATTATATTAATTTTTATTTTTGTAATTTATTTATATTATTATCACTGGAGGATATATATTCAATTATTTAAGGGAAAATTCTCAATGAATGCGACCAATATAATAATTTAACAATATAAAAACACAATGTGTTACTCTCTTTGATTATAATATTCGTTAAATGTTCTCATAGAGATAAAAATCATTTTTTATTATATATTGTCGTTTATTTTTCTTATAATGAAAATAATTTTTCATGTAAACTGATTTTAATTTTTTTCATTTTTAATTACATTATACTCTTATAAAACAATAACATAATGCTTGTGCAAAGAGTGGAAAACAGAAGATAAGTAAAGCTAAAAGCATTAAAATTAATGTATATGGTATGTTTTATTGTTACAAATGAAAAATATATGTAATGCTGATTTATTATAAATCATTAAAAGGAATATATTCCAAATTCCTTTTCAATTAAATTCTTTAATGTAAAATTAAATGAATAGTGTTAAAATTGACAATAAAGATTTTTCTTTATAAATAATATTTAACTAATTTTTTTAAATTTATAAAAAATAAAAATGTTAAATATTATGGAACGAATTTTTTTAAAATTTCATCCATATAACATTAATTATCCAATTTTTATTTTATAATTATATTTATAAACCATTTATTTTGAAACTATTGTTATCAAGATTATTTTTAAAATATAGTTTTGAACATTATATGTGCTGATGATATATTTAATTATTCAAAAACAAATGTTTTAAAAATATTAAATTGTAATTAATAATTATATTTCTTGTGTTAAAATTTATTAATTTTTTTTCCATAATGGATTAATTCTGGAAAAAAATTGAGACCATCGTAAAAACTAAAATGGTAAAATTGATTATCTTATTAGGTTAAGGGAATGTCATGTTGAAAAAATATTATTTTTAAGGATTTGTGGATAATTGATATATTCTAACAAATCTATTATATAACAATTTTTTTGGAACATGGTCTGAGTGTGACATCCCATTATTGTATACTTTTGAGTAGTCAACAAAATTATACTCATACTCACTTATAATGTGTAACCACCTATCATATTTTCTAAATGCAGTAAGAAATATTTTATTAAATGTTTAAACCCCAAAAAAATTTCATAAAATCAATTCCCATATCCTATATTCCAGTGTATTTTATGATAACCAGCATAGGATAGATTTTTATTTAAAACTAATGTGTTTGTCCATATAAGAGGTATAGTTTTTAAACATGAATTTTTTTATTAAATAATTATCCACTACTTGAAATGTTAATAAATTATGATCATACAATAAAATAAATATTTTCAATACAATAAAATGTTGTAATGGTAATTTATTTCCCTATATTAATACACTCGTCCTTAAAATGGTGAAAACAATCTTTATTGTGTAAAGTGGATTTCCACCTACTGCACAAATGTAAATTATTTGTATCACTTTTCATATGGATGATTATAATTATGTATTTAATATATATATATTTTATATTAACTATTTAATGATTATTATGAAAATTTAATATTCTATTCACATTTGTACCTTCCCATTCACTAAAAACAATATAATGACTTTCATGCATACGTAAAAATTGCCACCTCCACAATTTGATGTGATTCATTCTTCATAACCAAATCACATGAATGAAATAAATAATTAGAATAAATGAAAAAAATGTATTTTTCATGTAATGATAATTATTTAATGGTAAAATAATACATATCAACTTTTTGTAATGATCATTAAAAAATGGAATCGTTAAGAATAAAAGCGGCTTATTTTTTCCAAAATTGTATCATAGTTATTTTTTTACAATAAAATTTAATGGCTGGTTTTATAATTATCATTTATGTATAAAAATTACAATTATTTTCTAGTTATTTATATAATATTATAATTATAAAAAAATAATATTGGTTAATTTTTTTAAATTAATTTAACCATTGTTATATTTTTCATTTCACGTAACAGAAAAAATAGTTTATTTTTTATTAATTAACTATGTTTGGCTTGAGTTATATATAACAACATGTTATTAATTTAATACAGAATGAAATATTATAATGACTAAAGGGAGCACATATTTTATCTTTCAAAGGGTATTACATTTCACGCTACGCAAACTTCATATACAAAATATGCACCAAGGACTTGCCATATGTTAAAAAAATTGAGTTTCAACATAATGTATATTAATTATTATAATTATTCACGTAATATAATTATAAAATAACAATTAAATATATTAATATGAATTTTTATAATTACCATTCAAATATTTTTTATATTAGTTATATATATATAAATAATATTGATGAAAAATATATAATTTTGGGTAAAGTCCTTATATGATTACAGAATACTATTTTTTAATGAATTAATTATTACGTACCTCTGTGAAAAATACTAAAATAAAATATAGAATGAATTAAAAATATAATTTTATAAAATAATCTTCATTTTTTCGTTTATAATTTATAAATTATTTTAGGGTTATTTATGAGAATTTTTTTAGAAACTCTATTTTTTGTAGAAATATTGAGAAATAACCAATTTAAATTCCAAACTACATTTTCTTATAAATTATTTATAATGAAAAATTATATATTAAATTTATTTTAATATTTAATTGGATAATTTTTTTATTATTTAATACAATTATTTTCATTGCTATAAATTTCCAATTGATATGGGCTATAGAAACATAGTAAAAGTTAGGGTATTTTTTCTTTAAAACCTAGTACTTTCATCCCGTGAGTGGATTCAATCATCAATTAATTTCTAAAACATATATGAATAGAATATGGAAAAAAGTATTCCATATTTTTAATAAATATAATTTATAATATCTAATAGGTTTACATTTATTTCTACAAAAAGTATTACTGAAAGTGATTAAAATTTAGTACAACTATGAAGTGAAATAATTGGTTAATAAAGTACTAAACATTAAATTTAATACCCAAAATGACCCAGAAACATGTCCAAGAACCATTTTATGGCCATTAATATTATTATAAACCTCAATATTTGAGTTCCATTGTTTTTATTAAATTTTTATACTAAAAAACTGGGTACAACTAACTTGTTTTTAAAAATGTAATGTGTTTCCTTCCCCTTAACAATAAAAGTCCACCGGGTCTTGCTCAAATGAAAAACTCTAAAAAAATATTTTGGAGAAATATAAAGCCAATATACTTACAAAAATTCCTCATTTCCTCCTATAATCCTCTCAATGTGATGAAAGAAATATAAGTATGGTTTTGGAATAATCCAAAAGGAGTCACCCGATTGAGATGTAACATCTTCTCTTTTTCTTCATTCTTTTATTTTCATTCTCCACCCCACTATTATATATTTCTGATACATGTAATGAATTGTTTTTTAAAATATTTTATTATTTTGATATGTTAATTTTTTGACCTACACTTACAAATACCTCCATCTAATTTTTACTAAACATATTGATTATGTTTACGACAAACTACAACCTCACTAAACAATTGTTGTTCAGTTTTATTTAACCAAACCCAATTATGTAAATTATTATTGGAAATAAGTTTATGTATCTCATATATTTAATTTATTATGTCTATAATCATATTTATTCCTTTTATAACACAATCCATTTTACTTTATATATTTTGTAAATATGATAATTTCATTTGATGAGATGTAAAAAATCGTCCCCCATCCAAATGATGTGATTTGTATAGAGATTATATGGAATGTATTACAGAATGGCATAGAGAATATATTATATATATATATATATAATAAATATTCATTAATAATGATATATATGCATATATATATACATATTTATGCATATATATATATACATATTTATGCATATATTTCATTTATTTTATTTCATTCTAGACGAAAATTAAATGGAAATAGTGTTTATGAATACATATGTCATATTGTTTCAATAAATATTGTATTCTATTTCATACTTATATATATAACATGGATTATTATAAATAAAATATACAGATTATAAATTCTAATTATATCATTGTATAAATTTTATTATCATGATATAATTATAAAGACCAAATATATAACAAATAGAGACACGTGTGAAAAACATACAAAATATTATCTGATGTGAATCCTTAACTTATAATTGATGAACAATGGATAATATTAATAAATAATCCAATTACATGTTTTAATATATATAATAATATTTTTATTTGATATATTTATAATATATTTATATCAATTATTTAGTATTTTTGAATGAGTGTGGCAAGATTCATGACATGAGGTTAGGGGATTTTATCTTACTTTTAATTTCATTAAAATACAAGCTTTATTCATCACCCATTTCATTTGTGTGGTTTGTATAAATCCTATGGATGTATTTGATGATTCCTACAATAAAATAAATGATTATTTTCCTACACAATTTATGATCATTCATTCCTTAGGTTTCAGTTTCAAATATTACCAAACCAGTAAAATAGTTTGCTTACAATTATCCATCTTTGAGACTCTTGTTTTGTTATGCAACTATATTCATGTTGGAGGTACGTATACATCCATTTTACCTGCTATATCAGGAATATAACTCTTTTAATGATTTGTTATGTTTAATTTAATCTATGTTTTTTACCTGAAGAGTTTTGTGCCACATAACCATGTGAAAATAGATTATTATAATAATCACATCATTTTTCCATATTGTATATTATTATAATTATTTGATGAAATCATATGATCCCTTTATCAAAAAATATAATGAGGTTCCTTATCTTATGTTTATTCAAAATATATTCATCTATTGTTACCATCATTCTACTCTATGAATCCATTGATATTTAATATTTTTTTAAGAAATCGAGATGTTACCATCTATTTAGTTGTGCCACGACCCACCTTTGGTGAGACAAGGGATGGGGTGTCATAGATCCCCGTCCTCCCATACTCGAGAAGAAGATGAGATAATTACTCCTGATTCCCGCCATTAGTAGTCGATGTAGTGGAAAATACCACCAAGGGTTTATATTTTCACAGTATGGAAGGAATTGACATTTTTTTATTTTAATAATATCAGGAGATAAGTTAATCCATCAACTAAAAACCAAGGTAAAAATGTATAGGAATAAACCCAAAGCCAAACATAGATGCAAGTTTTAATCAACACAAAACAAAATTATTGGAATTTCAGAATGAAACCTCCAAAATTAAAAAAATAAAACTGAGTACCAATAGGAAAATTGGGCACTGGCCAACAACAAGTCCCAACATCCAAATTAGTAGGGTCCTGCATGTTCCTCAGGGAACTCGATCCATCCTGAATGATAATGTATACTTTTCATAAAAGTTTAATCATTAGGGATACTAAATCTCTAATGCATAATTGTCGAGACATTTTAATGTCCAATGAAAATAGAAGTAAATGTACACCAAGAAAGGAAAATAACCACCTAGCCTAATAAGGCACACTCCCCAAAAATTGAAATCCAACTATATAGTAGTATAGAAAAACATTACAGGGTACCTCGCACAACTCTCCCCCAGGTTATCGAGA
Source organism: Viscum album (assembly GCA_963277665.1). NCBI lineage: Eukaryota > Viridiplantae > Streptophyta > Magnoliopsida > Santalales > Viscaceae > Viscum > Viscum album. The sequence continues at coordinate 1,929,093,354 of OY728127.1, read as the reverse complement.
TATCCTATGCCTCAATTCTACCCCACAACTTCCAGTACCATATCCCACCAGCACACACCTGGGACACCACCATCCATATATCCTACCTGAAAATACATGTGCTACAACCACCAAACCGGCCCACAAACACCTCAGACCTATCCCAACCACATTCCACATACTACTACCAACACTCACCTAGGATACAAAATAGTGAAACATCTCTCTCGAATACACTTGGGCTTCAGCATGAATACACATGGTACTCTACAACCACACCTATAACCCGAAGACACTTGGGCCACATCCCAATGACACATGGGAACATTCTTCCTGAAAACACCTAGGCCTCATATCCATAACAGAAAATTGCCCGATGTTTTTGTTCTAAAACAAAACACCATGCCCGAAGAGTCTTGGGCTAATGTAACCACCTCATGTGATCACAAACTCTGGGAGAGGGAGTAGAAATGAGATAACGAGAATGGAAACACCCTACTCCATGATATGTGGGGGTTTAAGAATATGTGCTCATCATGCGTGGATGAGCTCTGAAAATGAATAAAATATATAATTTCTATTTATTAAGAACTCGTTTAATCTTATTGTAACACCCCAAGATTCCACAATATGCTTCTCTTTGAATAATACAGTAGCATGTGTTGTACACAACCACAAGATTCTAACATGCCGCGACCAAAGAAAGTAGTTGTTATGAATAGTAATACCCACCAATTGAAAGTTTATACATTTTATCATTCAAAATGGACTTCATTTTTTGGATTCGTAATATCGAAATTATCCTAGGATGAAATTTTTGTACTTTTTGGATAACTTTTACATTTTTATGAATAGTGAAAATTACTAAATTTTTATTAAAAACAACTTTTTTAATCAAAATAATTAGTAGTGATAAATTATGGATTTGAGTGGTTTTAATGTATATTTAGAATATATTTTTACCATTTAATATGATTTTGTTCATTGTACATATTTTCAAAAATAAACCAGACATAAACAAGCATAAATCTTTTTATAGTTATTATCTCTTAAAACACACTTTTTGTTTTAACGACGGGAATTAATTTTAAATTAATTTCTGCCACTTCTGTGTTTTGAATTTGGAGAAATGGATTCCATATTTGGAATAAGGATTTCCAAATTCTGTAAATAGGTAACTTTTGTTTTAAGACATTTTGAATAATTACTTCGGTAAATATTTTATTTACCATGGTTAAAGAGTAAATCCGGTAAATAAGGGTAAAAAATAATGTTATAATAATAATAAATTACCCTAAAACGTGTCCTAACCATATTGGTTGATACCTGTCCGACCATGGGCATCATTGGGTCTACATTGTGACCCCATGGAGCCACTTGTTGGTGATACGGACACTTTATATTAATTAAGTTAAAATAAATACAAAACGACATTAGCATATATCTTTTAGGAAAACTATTTCTACATAGGGTTAAATATGTTGAAATTTTGACTATAAGTATTCATTAGAAATACAAATAATGTTCCTACATAATGGTATTTTAAATTTAATTTTTAGACATTGAATACGTTAATTTATTTGTGACACAATGATGATGCAGTAATTACCATATTAAGGAAAGATTTAGATAATTGTTATTATTAATACCCAAATAAATGTAATTTGAGACTTTTTATAAATTTAAATAATTATATTGGGTAATATGACATATTAGGATTATTTATATTAAATGTTTTCGAAGTAATAATGTTTTTATGAATTTATCAAAAACAAAATACCCAATAGTGTCATAATTGACAAAAAAGAGTTTTTAAAAAATATATTATATTATTAATTGATATTCAATTCCTAAAAATTTAAGGATCAGACAGGAGACTTATAATGTGATATATGTATCATTAATTGACCACTTGGTGGTCTCATGGAGGTATATTTTATGTTTATTAACTATATAGTATAAAAATACAAAGTGGAATGTTTAGTGTCAAACTATTTATCTAAGAGTAAAATCTAAAAGATAAGGTTAATATAATGACCCAAACCTATCTAAATTATATTGGTTGAGTGGTTTTAGACCCATCCGCACATTAACCTTTAAATAATCCACTCTAGAGACATAGATACCGAATATGAATTTATTATAAAATAATATTTCTAGATTTTCCTATGGTGCCCCTCCTCCCCCTTATAAAAGGACACCACTTCTAACCAATTCTCCAGACCTTAAAAGCCTTTTGGTTCGGCCAAAAACTGCCCAAATACTCTCTCAACATCCCTCAATTCAACATAGAGGACATATTTTGATCATAAATCCAACCAAAGGAGCCCTTTTGATCAAATCAAAAGGAATAACCCGAAGAAGATGTAATGTTTTCACCACACTTCTTCAAGTTCATTTCTTCTTCAACATCATCTTTCATTGTAATTCCCATTATAAAATAATAACTCCAGTATCTTATATATAATGATATGTTATTATAAATATGGTACAATCATATTTAGTATTATATCCATCATATGAATGACAGTCACCATATGTGCGTACGCACGACTTATCGTCTCCACGTCGTGGTGTAATTGTTATTCAAAACATTATTATTTGGATGGGTATAATAATGATGTGTAATTGTTGTAAATAATAAATATAACATGATAATTATTCCTTATATATGATATACCATCTAATCATATATTATTTCAATATCAAAATAATGATATTGTCACTTGTGCGTACGTAAGAACTACCGTCTCCACGAACGCGCTGAGATTCATTCCCCATCATATCCATTCAAGTATAATTCTCATTTGACGATTAAAAATAATTTTTAAGGCCTTGATAAAAGAAAACGTGTAAGTTAACACCCAAAATGACGATAATACTAAGATATTATTAACAAAGCAATGTTAAATGATCATATATGATATCATATTAACCAATATGATTCTCATATAATTTTATAACAATTATTTCTCCATTATATAGGAGGTTAACCTACCATCAACCAAGGAAATGTATAAGGATATGGTTATTTGACAATCTCTTCATTATTCGAGGTTTTTTATACGTAAATATCCACTCAGACCTCTTTATCATCCACATCCATGTTTCATAAAAATGAATTTCAAAACATTCTTACTATTTTACATAATATGGGTTAAAGTCATTTATACCATTGATTGACTATTATAAGAGGTTTATAAAGGAATCTTTCTGTCGTTTTCCAAACAAGGTCCTTTAAAACCATTTCGACAAAATTAAGGTAATAATATTTTTTTAACTTATACGGCGGGTGCGGCTATTTTCCGCCATTATAAGATCGTCAAATCTTCCCTTAAAATCTGACAAGAATATTTTCAAAATAAATATTTTTTTATGTCACACTTAAATGATTTCAAAATATAAAGAGATATGTCTCTCAAAAAAACGTTTTGATTTCATCTATGTCCTCATCCTTTGATGGATTTTAAGTTTATTTGAATTTGATTTATTATGATACAAAACATCCATATTGTATTGAAGTTTTTGTGATATGTTTGAATATTGATGTGCTATTTTTATTCCATTCATTGCTTGTGGATAATGTATTGACATTTTGTATTGATGTTTTAATAGGAATGTTTATGATATGTTTAAAACTTTTCATATAAGGAATGTATTAGACATAGTAAGTGACGGGTGGAGCCCGATATAGATCATTGATGCATCGGTAGGTCTCATGAGACAACTAGATGCGGAATTGGCCAATACCCTATCCCAATTTGATTTATGGTTTTGGACGAGGCCTTAATCATTTTAGACGTCTTGGCCGAGGCCTTGACAAAATGTTTCAGAATGTCCGGAATTATACATTCCCTCGTTATGTAAATAATATTGATGGTTCATGTGGTCCTTCGACTAGTATAATTACCATGATTTTGTTTTATTATGGAATTATTTACTCATCTCTTGTTCTTTCCATAAATGTATTCATGTATATTATTGGTTAGGGAATGTGGTTTCAATTGTTTACCATGATTAATATTCATGTCAGTTTCTACTGTATTACTTACCCTTACTGACCGTTTCAACTCACCCCTTTCAATGTTTTATTTTTTCCCAAGATATGAAGATGTTATTTATGAGTTACCTGAAAGAATAATCTAGCAGGATTGGATCTTCCTAATGAAATATATTTTTGTTGTATTTCTCATTAAGATGTAATGTTGAAGATATGTATGAATCTTGTTTCCATTAATACTAAACTGATCAGTCTATTGATACATGATTTCCTTGTGATCATGCCAATGTTATGTAATAATGCACCGACTATGGGTAACTAGGGTCTAGGCATTATAGTTGGTATCAGAGGAGGTATTGTACAATCCATGGAAACTAGATTTAGATAAACTCTGATTAGAGAACATAGTCCAAAGATCGACATTGAGGATTAGTATAGAAGAACTTCCTAGAATTTCGGTATTGTAGAGATTTTGTGGGTTTTATGAGAAATAAATCCATGTCTGGATACGAGAAGGGCGAGGCGGATCTGGCATAGATTTACCTAGGGGTAAAACCTGAAAACACCGCTTTGAGCTAGAGTCGAACGGGAACTGGTGCACAATAACGGGACTTGCTGCACTCTTGGTTACGACACTCCCGAGGGATATTCATAGGATAATTCTCATTTTATTTATAAACCATTATGAAGGGTTATGAGTATATACTACCTCAAAAAAAACCTTTTTTATGATTATGGATTATATCCATAAACTGTTGAATTTATGTTAAGTGTTTTAGAAGATAGAAATTAAATATTTCAATTCATAAACTAATCTGGTTTATTCCATTGTTTAGAAATGGCACCCTATGGAAGAAATGGAAACTGTATCAATGCACACACTCTATTAGGGATTGCCCTCCTGCTCAATATAATTATAGTGGTGTTAGTGATACAACTAGTGCCGATCAGCTTATCACCATACTAGGATAACTCACTCAAGTTATGAATAATAACCTTACCCGTATGGAGCACCCAAATCCTCGGCGTGGAGGATCAATGTTAGATCGCTTCATGAGGAAACAACCACCGACATTCAATGTGAGTACAAATACCATAGTAGCTGAGTAATGGATAAATTACTTAGTGATAATATTCCATGCCTTGGGGAGTAGTGAAAGGGAAAAAGGTGTCCTGGCAGTTTATCGCCTCACTGAAGATGCTAATCAATGGTGGTCATTGATAGAAAAAACGAAGGAAGATTTTGAAGTATGAAAAATTTAATGGAGGGAGTTCAAAGATCTGTTCATAGAAAAATACATTCTTCGAGACCATCTAGTAGATATGGAAAGGCAATTTCTATGTCTGAGACATAAAGAGGATGATAATGTCGCAAAGTATGAGGCTAACTTTAGAAGGTTAGCGAGGCATGCTGCTAATTATATACATAACCCAAGGAGTAAGATTGTTCATTTATTTGATGGGATAAAACCATTTATCTGTCGAGCAATAGCCACGAAAACCTTCTCATCATAGGAAGATATTGTCGCGTGTCCTATGAAGATAAAAAAAGAATTCTCTAAGTCATATGACTTTAAATCAAAGAAAGAGAAGAAGAGACCTACTGAAAACTCTGGGAAAGGAAATAAGGGAACATGGAATAAGGGTAGAATTGAATTTACACCCTATGATAATTGGGGAAGGAAGAACCCTGGTGCCTATCTAAAAGGAAATGAAATAAGCTACAAATGTGGATAGAAAGGCCATTTGGTTGGTGATTGTAATGGAAAGAAAGACACTACTGATGTTCAATGCTACAATTGCAGGGAGATGGGACATTATGGAAATGAATTTCCTAAGAGTCAAGGAAACATACCATAGAAAAGGCAAAGGGATCAAGGCCAAGCTTATTCCATAACTACTGATGAGTTTGAAGCCCCGAAAGACTTGGTGGTAGGTAATTTAATGGTTTCCTTATGTTTAGAAAAATCATTATTTGATTATGTATCATCGGATTGTTTCATATCTTCCCAATTTGCTAAAAAAAATTAGATATTTCTAATTTGATTTAACAAGGTAGTTGTCAGGTAAAAATCCTAAGGGAAGTATCATTACATCGATGTTTTTTGAATCATTCCCAAATAGAGAACATAAATGTTCTTTATCTGCTAATCTCATCGTCATACCTATGATTGAATTTGATATAATCCTTAGTATGGAATTGATTTTGGACCATTATGAGAAGATTTATTTTAACAATAAGGACGTTACGATTCTTGATGATGATGATATGGAACACCTTATCTTTAGAGCATAATGGTTATCACCTAATGCTTCTCGATATCCACCCCCAGTAGCTCAACTAAATTCAATTATTGGGGAGGAAAAGAATGAAATGACTATGGGTGAGGAAAGGAATGTTCAAATAGAGGATTTACCTATTGTGAAAGAATATGTAGATGTGTTTCCGAAAGATTTAACTGGACATCATCCAGAATAAGATGTTGAGTTTTCCATTGATTTAATTCCGGGATCAAGGCCTATATCGAAGACCCCTTATAGAATGGCCACTATGGAATTAGTTGAACTAATGAAAAAATAGAGGAATTGAGTAATAAGGTATTTATTCTCCCTAGTGTTTCTCCATGGAGAGCCCCTGCCCTTTTTGTATGAAGAAAGATGGATCTATGAGGTTGTGCATTGACTATAGGGAGATCAATGCTATAAAAATAAAGAAAAAAGTAACCCCTACCTCGCATTGATGATTTATTTGACCAACTGCATGGATAAAAATACTTTTCAAATATTTACCTTCGATTGGGATACTATCAATTGTGTGTGGGGAAGGAAGACATTCCGATGACTGCATTTCGAACAAGGTACGGGCATTAAGAGTTTACAGTAATACCATTTGGATTGACTAACGCACCCCATATATTCATGGAGCTAATGAATAGAGTTTTCAAAGAAATTTATTGATGATTTTGAGCTGGTATATATTTATGATATCTTGGTATACTACAAAAGCTATGAAAATCATGAAAATCAATTGGACATTATCTTGAAGACTCTTAGAAGACATGAATTATATGGGATGTTTAGAAAGTGTGAATTCTGGCTTTAGGATATTTCTTTTCTTGGCCATATTGTCTCTAAGGATGGAATCTCTATTGATCCATCTAAGACCAAGGTAATCCCATAATGGCAAGCACTGATGAGTATAACTGAGGTACACGGTTTTATTGGTTTGGAAGGTTATTATCGACGTTTTGTCCAGAATTTTCCTAGAATAGCAAACCCATTAACAAAGCTCACGCGTAAAGGGGTTATATTTGTCTGGAAAAAAGAGTGTGAAGTTTTTTTGATGAACTTAACAGAATATTAGTCAATGCTCATATATTTAATATTCCATCGGGGAAAGATGGGTTTGTTATTTATAGTGATGCATCGAAGAAAGTACTTGGTTGTGTAATTATACATAATGATAGGGTTATTTCCTATGCATCATGACAGCTGAAAATTAATGAGAAAAACTATCCTAATCATGATCTTGAGTTAACGGCTGTAATATTTTCTATGAATATTTGGAGACACTATCCCTATGGCGAAAAATGTGAGATTTATGGAGGGTCTGTAACTATATGGAACCTAGTGTCTGCTTCTACATATCATCCTCCACCTATCTGTCATCCCACTACGGATCGACTAGAACAACCTACTGAGCCACAACTACCCATAACACATGTGAAAAACGTGCAAGGTCCATAACTGCAAGGTAAACAATGAATTCGAACACTGGATTTTCAAGGAACTTTACTTCAGATTTATTAATAATGTTATTAAATTTTATCCCAATGAGTCACCAAACTAGTATGAAAAAAATTCATTAGTATTTGTTGTACATCTCGTTCCCCTCGTTGTTTGATTTTCATGATCACAATCACCTTATTGTTTATCTAATTTTGTTTTAAGTGTTTTTGGATGATAGGCATTCATTTAAGGTGCCAAGGATTTGGGCCAAGAAGGCCAAGAAGGCAAAAAGGCCAAACTGGACTGAAATGAAGTCCACCGGCCAGCCGGTGGCTTCACCACCGGCCAGCCGGTGGCACCTGGGAAGAAGGCTGAGCTTCTGCCTCAGCACCGGCCAACCGGTGGCCTTGCACCGGCCAGCCGGTGGCCCCCTTCCCAAACAGTATTTGCTACTGCCTTCTCACCGGCCAACCGGTGGCCTCAGCACCGGCCAGCCGGTGGCACCTGCACAGAAGAGGAAGCTTCTGCCAAGGCACCAGCCAACCGGTGGCTCCTCCACCGGCCAGCCGGTGCAGCCTGCACTCAAAGCATCTCCAAACTCTCAAACACCGGCCAGCCGGTGGGACTGTACCGGCCAGCCGGTGGAGCCAGTCAAACTAGCCGTTGGGGCTTTGACCAGGCTGCTCCACTTGCCTCCCAACGGCTCCGAAAGCCTTTACAACGGCTCCGAAGACCTCCAACGCCCATATGAGGGTTCCCCCTCTATAAATAAAGGACCTTGAAGCCCCGGAACAATGGCCGGACCATAATTAAGCATTGTGAAGCCAACGAACACAATTCTCCTCATTTGGCAAACCTCTGGCGGATTGCTCCAAGGGAACCACAACTGCTCCAATCCATTTCCAATCCAAGGAGTACCACCATAGAAGCTTGGGAGTGCACGTCTTCAACTCCATTCAACCTTTGGTGCCCAAGGCTTCTCAACAAATACGGTTTTTATTGTTTTATCTTTTTGAGCTTTAATTTTGGGTTTGTGCCTACAAACCCCAAACTCTTTTCTCATCTCCCTTTATTTTGGGTTTCACATCACCATTAAGGTGTGAAGAGGTTTCTTCAAGCCTTTCCTTTTAAAAGGCTTGTGTTTCGGTGAGCTAGCCTTCACCCGTTAAAAAGGCTAGTGGTTTCTTACTAAACCATTAAAAGTAAGTGGGTTCTTGCTTAACCACTAAAAGCAAGCTGTAATAGGTCCTAGTGCTAACTCAAAGCCTAGTGGGTTTCTTGCTAAAACCATTGAAAAGCAAGCGGTAGGAATCTCTCAACGGTTGAGTTGGGAGCGGAGACGTAGGCAGGGTTTTGGCCGAACTCCGATATCAATTTTGTGTGTCTTGCCTTCTTTATTTCCGCTGCATCTTTCACTTTGATTTTAATTTGTTAATCATTTTTTTAAAAGGCAATTCACCCCCCCTCTTGCCATCATTCTGGGGTTTCTTCCGACCCAACATTTGGTATCAGAGGAAGTATTTGAATAATTCCCTAAAACGGTTTCAAATTAAAGATCCTATTTTTTTGATGGCTTCTACCGCTTCTTCCTCTCAATCCCCCGAAGGACATTCTTTGGATCGTGCTCCATTGGCTTCTACCGCTTCTTCCTCTCAATCCCCCGAAGGACATTCTTTGGATCGTGATCCATTCTTTGATGGAGCCGATTATTCTTTTTGGAAAACACGCATGTCAACTTTTCTTAAAAGCATTAGCTATCCAATTTATAAAATTGTTATGCATGGTTTTACGCTCTCTTCTTCCGATGAGTCTAAATGGACCGCCACCGACATTGCAAATTTCGAGCTTGATGGCAAAGCCATGAATGCTCTTCATTGTGGCTTAGATCGTAATGTTTTTGATCATATTTCTTCTTGCTCTACTTCGCATGATATTTGGAAATATTTAGAGCTAACCCATGAAGGTACTAGCAAGGCTCCAAAGCAAGAACACGGTGCAAAATCCATACCCAATTGCCCACTCCACAATAAAAGGGCCAAGAAAAAGGGGAAGAAGAAGGCTTCAAAGGCAACATGGAGTGATAGCTCCACCTCTTCATTCTCCTCCTTCTCCTCGAGCGACCAAGGTAAAAAATGCCTAATGGAAAAACATGAGGTATCTTCCTCCTCTTCCTCCTCTTCCTCCTCTAGTTCTTCTAATTCATTGAATCATTTATCCTATGAAGAACTCTCGCACGCAAGAGATCAATTGGAAAAAGGTTTTCATGCTTTATCTTCAAAATTTGTCGCTTTGAAAAAGAATTTCAAAAAACTTTCCTCCGAAAAAGACCAACTTCTCAAAGAGAAGGAGGAACTCTCCCTCAAAATCCAAAATTTTCCAAATGTTGATTCTATGGAATCAACCATCAAAGATCTAAGAGAATCCCTAGCCAAGTTCACCCAAGGTGAACAAAATTTGTCCAAACTTTTAGGCTCTCAAAGAGTTTCTAGAACCACCAATGGACTTGGCTACACCAACCAAGCCTCCTCCTCCCGTGCACCCACTGTTTTTGTAAGGGGGAGCTCTTGTTTTAAATTTTGTAATTATTGTAAGAAACCCGGGCACCTCATTTATGAGTGTTATTGCAAAAATGCCCGGTACGGTAGGCCAATGACTATTTTCTATTCGGACGAGTTTTATAGGAGAAGACCCGCCATGAGACAAGTGTGGATTGAAAAATCCCTCTTAGCGAGTCTCTCCGGGCCTAAAATCATTTCTTTTCAAAATCCCTCTCCCCGCTGACTTTTTGTTTTTATTTAGGGGGAGTTAGGATCTTTTAAGCTCTTTTTTGTAATTTCAAATTTTTAGACTCAAACTTTCAATTTCAACAATTGGTATTAAAATTTTCAACTCTTGGTATCAAAATTTTCATTTCAAAATATTCAATTCGAATTTTTCATTCAAATCTCTCAATTCTTTTTTGATTCAAAACTCTCAATTTCACAAATTTCATTTGGTTTCAAATTTCAAAATTCAATTGGTTTTTGATTCAAAACTTTCAATTCAATCTGTTATTCAATTTTCATTTCAAAATTTTCAACAATTGATATTATTTTCAATTGATTTAAAATCTCGTTTTTCATCGTATCCCTCAATCAAGTTTTATGCCCCACTCTATTTTGATAATCACAAAGGGGGAGAATTTCTTGATTGATTGGGGGAGAAACCTTTTCTCTCATGCATTGCTTGTTTTCATTTGATCATTTAAAAGCATGCCTTTCATTTATGTTTTTACTTTAATTGTTTTGGTGATTGTGATCATCAAAATAGGGGGAGATTGTTGTACATCTCGTTCCCCTCGTTGTTTGATTTTCATGATCACAATCACCTTATTGTTTATCTAATTTTGTTTTAAGTGTTTTTGGATGATAGGCATTCATTTAAGGTGCCAAGGATTTGGGCCAAGAAGGCCAAGAAGGCAAAAAGGCCAAACTGGACTGAAATGCAGTCCACCGGCCAACCGGTGGCTTCACCACCGGCCAGCCGGTGGCACCTGGGAAGAAGGCTGAGCTTCTGCCTCAGCACCGGCCAACCGGTGGCCTTGCACCGGCCAGCCGGTGGCCCCCTGCCCAAACAGTATTTGCTACTGCCTTCTCACCGGCCAACCGGTGGCCTCAGCACCGGCCAGCCGGTGGCACCTGCACAGAAGAGGAAGCTTCTGCCAAGGCACCGGCCAACCGGTGGCTCCTCCACCGGCCAGCCGGTGCAGCCTGCACTCAAAGCATCTCCAAACTCTCAAACACCGGCCAGCCGGTGGGACTGTACCGGCCAGCCGGTGGAGCCAGTCAAACTAGCCGTTGGGGCTTTGACCAGGCTGCTCCACTTGCCTCCCAACAGCTCCGAAAGCCTTTACAACGGTTCCGAAAACCTCCAACGCCCATATGAGGGTTCCCCCTGTATAAATAAAGGACCTTGAAGCCACGGAACAATGGACGGACCATAATTAAGCATTGTGAAGCCAACGAACACAATTCTCCTCATTTGGCAAACCTCCGGCGGATTGCTCCAAGGGAACCACAACTGCTCCAATCCATTTCCAATCCAAGGAGTACCACCATAGAAGCTTGGGAGTGCACGTCTTCAACTCCATTCAACCTTTGGTGCCCAAGGCTTCTCAACAAATACGGTTTTTATTGTTTTATCTTTTTGAGCTTTAATTTTGGGTTTGTGCCTACAAACCCCAAACTCTTTTCTCATCTCCCTTTCTTTTGGGTTTCACATCACCATTAAGGTGTGAAGAGGTTTCTTCAAGCCTTTCCTTTTAAAAGGCTTGTGTTTCGGTGAGCTATCCTTCACCCGTTAAAAAGGCTAGTGGGTTCTTACTAAACCATTAAAAGTAAATGGGTTCTTGATTAACCACTAAAAGCAAGCTGTAATAGGTCCTAGTGCTACCTCAAAGCCTAGTGGGTTTCTTGCTAAAACCATTGAAAAGCAAGCGGTAGGAATCTCTCAACGGTTGAGTTGGGAGCGGAGACGTAGGCCGGGTTTTGGCCGAACTCCGATATCAATTTTGTGTGTCTTGCCTTCTTTATTTCCGCTGCATCTTTCACTTTGATTTTAATTTGTTAATCATTTTTTTAAAAGGCAATTCACCCCCCTCTTGCCATCATTCTGGGGTTTCTTCCGACCCAACATTATTCATGTACATTTTTTATGGGACCTACTATACAATCAATTTTGGATCACTTAGTCCTTAGGTAGGCCATGAATACTTGCATCGGATCACGGAGGGCACTAAAATCCATTGTCCTAGCCAGACTTCCCAAGCCGATGTCAAGCACTGGGATTTCCTAACACTGTTTCCGTAACATCCCAAAAAATTATCACTATGCCTAAATCCAGACTCCATCATATTTGTAAACCTCCCACTAATAGCATTCTGTCACAACCCACCTTTTGGAAGGATGAGGGAAGGTGCAGAAAAGTTCCACATACATCCTTCCTCAAGATTATGATGATATAATGACCCCCTGAGTCCCATCACTATTATGCCCTAGAGGGATGACTAGCACGAGGGGTATTAATTTTCAAAATATGGGAGGCATTAATATTTATTTCAATTTTAACAAAATCGGGAGATAAGTGAAGCTGAACCCCAATCAACAAGGTTATATATTTGTTAAAATAAACCAAAATCAAATCCCACATTCATGTTTTAAGAAAAACTGAATGAATAGAATAAGAATCTCCAAAGTAAAATACCAAAAATGAAAATGGAAAACTGAGCAGTATGAGGAAAATTGAGCATTGTCCAACAAAAAATCCTAATGTACATACTAGTAGGGTCTCACATGGTCCTCATTGCCCTCCTATAATGCTGATGGAAATCGTAGGGTGAGCATACATGTATACATAGTTAGGAACCTAATCTTCTTGTGAACAAGTGGTAGAAATTATAATACCTTGTGAAAAAAAAATTACTAGACACTGAGAAAGGAAACTAACCACCCACCCATAAAAGGCACACTTCCCAAATATCACAAGCCATGTATATAGTAGTATATCACATCATTTCAGGGTTCCCCACACCACCCACCCTCTGGTCATCAAGACATCATATGCCTTTAACCTCCCAACCAAGTTCTACGGCCATATCCCACCCGTAAAAATAAGGGCCACAACCACACACTAATCCGGCCCACAAATACCTAGGCCACAACCCCCAAAATGTCCCGTAGTCACCTGGGTCTGATGACAACCACATCCCATACATTTCTACCTGCACACAACTGGGATCCACATAGTTACACATCCCTTGGGAACACACACGGGCCTGAACACGAAGAATTATGGAATCTATAACCACGCCTCTCACTCGAAGACACTAGAGACTCATCCTAATGAATCTTCAGAATATACTTCTCGAAAACACCTAGGATGCATATCCATAATAGAAAACATCCCAATGATTCTGGGTAAAAATTATGCCCCATACTCGAAGAGTGTTGGGATTAGGTAACCACCTAAGGACATCCCATCTTCAGGGAGAGGTAGTAGAAAAGATCATATGACCAGGGAAAACACCCTCCCCCATAAGATGGGTGTGTTTGGAAATAAGGTCTCAACATAGGTGTGGTGAGCTCTATACATGATGAAAATATATGATTAATACTAAACAATCACTCTGACAATCCTATGGATTCGAGAACAAGGATCCAAGAACATGAAACATCACTACTACCCCTACGTAATTCATGTAACATCAATCCTAATCCACCCCATTCATGTTAACGTGTTGGACAAGTTAATATTAAAATTTTACTTCACTACTATGAAACATGTAACACCCGATATTTTATGAGAAATATTTTGTTTTTATGTATAATGTTATATAAATTAATCTTTCATTACACACAAAACTATCTTGGCTTGCTTTACATGCAATCGCGACTTTTCACGATAGCGTGTGTTGTGCGCAATACCGAGTTTCACTAAACAACGATATGCTATTAAAATATTATTGAAACTTGCCGTTATATATAGTAATACCCACTTTTTAAAATTTTATAAATTTTATCATTCAAACTGGACATCATTTTTGGATTCGGAATATCAAAATTAGCCTAGGGTGAAGTTTTGATATTTTTCTGAAAACATTAATTTTTTGATGAATAGTGAAAACACTAGGTTACTATTTAAAAACCGACTTTTTATTTAAATAATTATTTATTTTGTTTAAATTTCTTTTAGTTCAAAATTGATACATAATACCTATATAAGTTCAATTTAATTTATTGGAGTCATTTTATAATAATTTTCAATATATAAAAATTTTATTGAACTTTTCATCGTCTTTTACCAACCTCCTATGAGAATATGCAAATTATATAAAACATAATTTTTTCACTTCTCTGAGTGTAATTTTGAAAATCCGAGAGACACGGTTAATATCAATGACTAAAATGTGGTTCAATGAGATTAAAATAATTGTTTGGTGAATAGTAACCTTTTACTTTTATTTACCACGGTTAAAATTAAATAGGGTAATTAAGGGTAAAAATCATATTATTATTACCCTAACACATGACGTTATTCTATTGGATAAGTTTAATTCTACTTAAAACAACCTTATGAATAAAATATGACAATTTAGGTCCACTTTGATTAGATTAGGACATTTTTTATTAATTTATTTAAAGAAGGGATAAAATAATTAATATCAATGTTTAATAACTAAATCATTTTTAATATAGGGTTATAAATAAGATAAATTAGACTATAAATATTCATTAGAAAGCTAAATATATTTCTACATAGTGGTATTTAACATATAATTTTTAGACTTTATATAATTTAATTTATTTATGACACAACGATGATGAAATAATTACCTTATTAAGGAATATTAACATAATTCATATTATAAATATCAAAATAAATTTAATTTGATACTTTTTATGAATTCAACTAATTTTATAGGTAAATATGACATGTTGGTATTCATTTAATTACCTTTTTTCGAACTAATCAAACTGTTACGATTTTCAAAAAAAATCATGTACAAAATAGTGTCAAAATTGACATAAAATAGTATTTGAAAAAAATATTATATTATTAATTATTATTTTATTCCTAAAAATCTAAGGTTCGGATAAATGACTTAAATAAGGTTATATATATTAACAATTAACAACGTGTGGTTCATTTGTCTTGTTATTGTATGTTTATTTACCTTATAGTGTAAGAAAACAAGAAGGCACGGTAAAAGTTAAATTATTTAACTTACTGTTAAATCTGAATTATAAGGTTACAAAAGTAACCAAAACATGTCTGAAACCTATTGGTTGAGAAGATTTAGACCCATACTCACCTTATCTTTGAAATAAATCAATTTTTATCTATTAAAAACCGAATATGACTTTAAAATAAAATAATATTTTACGTTTTTTCTAAGGTGCCCCTCTCCTCCCTTATAAAAGGGCACCTCCTCCCCCTCCTCCTCACACCACATTTAGCCTTCATGCTCGGCCAAACCCTACCAATTTCTGTTATCCACTTCCCTAGAAACATCATAGAGGTCCTGGTCTTCTTAAAATACCATATTTAGTGCCCAATGAGGAGGTTACGATGAGGTGTTTCAAAGAAGAGGTAATGTCTCTTACCGATTCATTCAACTTTATTTTTTCTTCTACTTCTTATTATTTAGTTTTTTCATTATAAAGTTATAACATAAGTATCACTAATATACTTATATGTTATTATAAATATTAAACAACCCTATTTCTCCTTTTATCCATCCTACGGAAAACAAAATCACCGTGCTTGCGTACGTGAGGAATGTCATCTCCACGCCATGGTGTAATCTGTTTTCCACCACCACCTTACTTGGATGGGTATAATTCTATAAATAAAAACTATATATGATTATTTAAAAGTATATTTATTCTGAAATAGTATACATACACTTCATTACAATTCCAGGATCATGGGAACGATATCATCGCTCGTGCGTACGTACGGCCTACCGTCTCGACGATGTGATGCGACTCGTTCTACATGATCATCATTGAATAATGAATATATAAATGAATTGAATGATTAAAAATGAAATATATATATTAAACTAATACCATTCTTGAAATGAGTTATCTATAACCTAAAAATAAGAATAATAATTTATTTGACAGAACACGCATAATAACATAAAGCAATAAACACCTGATTAACAAGTAACAATGAAATATTACAAATAATAAGCTACGAATATGGCTATATATGATATCATAACAATAATTATGATTCTGGAATAAGTCAATGACATTATTTAAATCATTATACAAGAGTTTTGGACATGTACAAAGCATATCATACCTAAGGTAAGGGAAAATCTCACAATCCCATTTTTATCCGATATTATTTATACTTTGGTAATTACTGGGGTGTATTTTATCATCCACATCCATGTTTCCTCAATATTTATTATTATTTATATCCTTCTAAATTTTTTTAAATACAATTATACCCATTGGTGAGTTTTTACTAAAATATATGAAATGAATCTTTTGTCGTTTTTAGTACTGGGTACTTTTTGACTTTTCCGGCCAAAGAATGAGAATAATGTTTTTTTATATTATACGTCATGAATGGATTTTTATGATTTCATATAACATTATTTCCATTATTCTTCCTTTAAAATTTATCAAGTTTATTTTAAATCAACTTCTTTTAGTTTAAAATTGTATGACATGTTATGAAATGATAAAATGTTTTTGAAGTAGAAATGATAATTTCCTCAAGAATGGAGTTCAAGTGTTTTATCAAAATTATTTTCCATCTAAGATAATATAGGGTTCTGTTTATATCCCTATTTTTACATTTAATTGATGATTTTATGATGTAATTATTTTTATTATGTCATTTTATGGAATATGTTATGATGACATGATATTTAAGAATCCTATTTTTATTACTAAGGTTATTCTATATTGTATGATTTATGTTTTTGTGGAACACATAAGAATGGTTTCATTATCAGATGGGAGGGACCAATATCTCCCTCTAATGAATTGAGTAAATATTTATATCTCATGAGATAGACATGGCTAGAATGGAAAGTTAATCTGGTTCAGTGATACAAGACTGAAGCGAAGAGTGAACATGGTTTAGAAATGGACTTTGTCTGCTAAGATAGTCCTGCCAATGAGTCTTGACTACTAAGAAATGATTCTATATGATTATGTGTGTTTGAGAAAAAGCATCATGTTATAATTATTGGGATTACATTTCACTACTATGATTTATCCCATGTTATGAAATTATGGTCTCTTTTACACGTTAAGATTTCCAAAATGTTATGTTCTAATGAATATAATGTGATTGATATTTCTTTTGTTTAACCTTAATGAAAATTTGAGCTCACCCTTTTTTATGTTTTTTTCCCTAGGTTAGGAAGACGATTATTAATTAGGATATGCCAAAAGAGACTCTAGATATGATGAAATAAATGGGAGACAATGTAGAATCTTTATGAACCAGTTGTTTATGTTTCCCAGTTTCTAAAGACAATATACCAATATGGACCTACCATGGTTTTGTTTTATGTTGTAATAAGTATGCTCAATTATGAATTAATAACAATTTATGTAATGTTTGGGTCTTTTTAGTTGGTATCCAAGGAAAGGTATAGTCATCCATTGGAAACTAGGAAGTGAAAGCCTTAGTAAGAAACCTAAGGATATGTCTAAGCATAGAACACAACCTTAGTGTTTTAGAAATGGCCATGAAAAACCTATGATAAGACCTTAAGTGTGAAATTTTATTCTTGATTATGTGGTTTTCCTATTATAATTAGTGTTACTCACACTATTCTCCTTAGTTTAAGTCAATGGTTAGACCCCAAAGGAACCATGTTAATGAAGAATGCGAAGGGCAATGCAATGATTGTCCCCCTGAGAAACCAAACCTTATGGGAGCTAGAATGAAAAATCATTTTTCCATGCTCACACAACATTCTCAAGATATGAACCATGAACGTCTTCCAAACGAGCATAGGAAGGAGAAACATTCTGTTGAATCCTTCATGAGGTAGCATCCACCTTCATTAAGCGGGTCTTCTGATCCATTAGTGGCTGAACAATGGATCAATACCACTGAAAATATATTTTAAGTTCATCAATGTTCTGAACATGATTAAGTCATCTTAGCAGTACATCGTTTGGAAAGTGATGTTGATCAATGGTGGAATCTTATTAAGAATATGAGACAAAGAGATGAAATTGAGTCCATAGAATGGGACGAGTTCAAGAACTTATTTTTCAATAAGTACATCCCTCATATTCTTCTAACAATGATAGAGAAAGAGTTTCTTGAAATGAAGAAAAAGGATGATGAATTTTTTGGTACCTACGATGCAAATTTTACAAGACTTGCAAGGTACGATTCCAGATTTTTTTTCCAACCTGAGAGTCAAATCGATCAATTTTTTAGTGGCATTAAACCTAGTCTTCCAAGGGCATTAGCCATAATGGACTTCAATAGCTACGATGAAATTTTTCTATGTGCTCTCAAGGTTGAGATAGAGAATGGAGTAACTCGTTAGTCATATGGGTTGGATAAGAAGGGGAAAATGGAATTCAATGAAAAATCTAAATACCACATTGAAAATAAGATGAGTTTTCCTTTATGCTCAAATTTTGGAAAGAAACATCGAGGGAATTATCTTAAAGGGACAAGAAAATTTTTTAAGTGTGTAAAAGATGGTCATAGGGAAGTTGAATTTTGAAATAATGGGAAGAAGATGTCTAATGATGCGAACAAACAAAGGGATACATAGAATGAACCTCCTACACATCAATGTTTTAAGTGTAAATAGATGGGTAATTATTCCAATCAATGCCCAAATACAATGGTTGTTGATGACGATCAACGTCACCAAACTCTTAAGGCCAAAGACAAAGGAAAGTCACATGCAATTACTATCGGCGATGTGGAGTACGATAACAAAGTGGTGAAAGACACACTTATCATCCACTCTAAAGTAGCAAATGTTTTATTTGATTCTGGATCCACCCACTCTTTTATTTCTGAATAATATTCTAAGTGTATCACCATATTACCTCAACAATTAGATGTTGAGTTTGATGTGACAACTCCTAATGGCACAACAGTCACATCAAAAGTTTATAATTCTTCTCCGATTGAAGTTTGTGGGAAAGTGCTTCCGGCAAATCTTTTGATCCTTCCTATATTGGAATTTGATGTGATTCTTGGCATGGATTGGCTTTCTTTATATGGATCTCATATCAATTTCCAAAGAAGGGAAGTCACATTTCATATTCTTGATCAATCTATGATCGTCTATTGATGCAAGGATGAACATAACCTTCTAGTGGAAATTTCATCCATCCTATGGGTCTTGATTCCACTAAATAAAGGTTATTTATCTCAAATGGTTGGAGAGAAAACCATGATTAAGAATATTCCCATTGTACGGGAGTTCGATGATGTATTTCTGGAGGAATTGCTTGGTCTTCCACCAAATCGTGAAGTTGAATTTTCAATAGAACTCATACCGGGTGCTTTACCTATTTCATAGACACCTTATAGAATGGCCCCAAATGAGTTTCACTAATTGATGATTAAACTCCAAGAGAATATTGATAAGATGTGATATTTATACAGATCATAAAACAACAAAAGGAAATAATTCTATCTGGGTCATAGTTGATCGTCTTACAAAAGACGGCACACTTCATTGCTATTAGAGAAGATTTCTCTCTGGATAAGCTTTCCAGGATATATGTAAACGAAGTGTTAAGATTGCATGGAGTACCACTTTCTATTATATCATATCGGGATCCAAGGTTTACCTCAATGTTTTGGTGAAGTATTTAACATAATCTTGATATAAAGTTGACATTTAGCACTGCTTATCATCTGCAGATAGACGGTCAGTCTGAGAGAACAATTCAAACTCTAGAAGATATGTAAAGAGAATTCTCTATGGATTTCAAAGGTGGTTGGGATCAACACCTACCTTTGGTGGAATTTTCTTATTATCATAGCTTTCACTCCAATATTCAGATTGGTCCTTATAAAGCCCTCTATGGAAATAAATGTAGGACTGCAACTTGATGGGATGAAGTTGGGGAAAGAAATCTATTTGGACCTAATCTTGTTGATGAGATGGCAGAAAAGGTCAGATTTATTCAACAACACATAAGCGCAGCTTAGAGTCAATAAAAAGGTTATACTGACAACCGAAGAAAATCCTAGTGTTTGAAGTGTGTGATAAAGTGTTCTTAGGAATATCTCCTTGGAAGAGAGTAATGAGATTTGGGAAGAAGGGAAAGTTGAGCCCTAGGTATATCGGTCCTTTCGATATACTGGATCTTGTTGGGAAGGTAGCTTACCGAATGGCACTTCTTCTGAATCACTCTCAAGTTCATGATCTGTTCCATGTATCACTCCTGAGAAAGTACATACCTGATCCTTCACATGTACTCAGCTCAGAAGTTGTACCGCTAGATCAAGATCTCTCTTATGAAGAACAGCCGATAAAGATTCTGGATCATAGCGTCAAAGTCCTACAGAACATGAACACTCACTTGGTTAATTTTTTATGGAGGAACCACCAATTAGAAGAAGCTACATGGGAACTTGAGTATATGATTAGGGAGTGGTATCCTCATCTGTTTGTTACAAAGTGACAAATTTCGAGGTCGAAATTTATTTTAAGAGGGTTAGAATGTAACACCCGAGATTTTATGAGAAATATTTTGTTTTTATGTGTAAAGTTATATAAAGTAATCTTTCATTACAGACAAAACTAGCTTGTCTTTCTTTACACGCAATCGTGACCTTCAATGATAGCGAGTGTTGTACGCAATACCGAGTTTCAATAAACAATGATATGATATTAAAATATTATTAAAACTAGCCGTTATGAATAGTAAAACCTGATTTATGAAATTTAATAAATTTTATCATTCAAAATGGAATTCATTTTTGGATTTGGAATATTGAAACTAGCCTGGGGTGAAATTTTTGTATTTTTCTGAAAACTTTCAATTTTTGATGAATAGTGAAAACACACAGTTACTATTTAAAAACCGACTTTTTATTTAAATAATTACATATTTTATTTCAATATATTTTAGGAAAAATTTGATACATAATACCTTTATATGTTCAATGTAATTCATTGGAGTCATTTTATAATAATTTTATATATTTAAAAATTTTATTGAACTTTTCACCGTCTTTTACCCACCTCATAAAAGAATTTGAAAATTTACATAAATCATAATTTTATCACTTCTGTGAGTAGAATTTCGAATATCCGAGAGACATGGTTAATATCAAGGACTAAAATGTTGTTCAATGAGAATAAATTATTTTTTGGTGAATAATATCTTTTTACATTTATTTACCATTGTTAAAAGTAAATAGGGTATTTAAGGTTAAAAAAGATATTATTATTAGTATCCTAACACATGTACTAATTCTATTGGATAATTTTAATTCGACCAAAAACAGAATTAGGAAAAAAATATGACCATTGAGGTCCACTTGTATTAGATTAGGACATTTATTGTTAATTTATTTAAAGAAGAGTTAAAATAGTAAAAATAAAAGTTTAATAACTAAATCTTATTTAATATAGGGTTATAAATAAAATAAATTAGACTATAAACATTAATTAGAAATATAAAAATATTTCCTACATAATGGAATTATATTTATAATTTTTAGACGTTAAATAATTTAATTTATTTATGACACAATGATGGTGCAGTAATTACCTTATTAAAGAAATATTAACATAATTGATATTATAAATATCATTATAAATGTAATTTGAGACTTTTTATGAATTCCAATAATTTTCTATGTTAATATGACATTCTATTATTGATTTAATTAACTTTTTTTGAACTAATCATGAAGTTATGATTTTCAAAAAATTCATGTACCAAATAGTGTCAAAATTGACATAAAATAGTTTTTAAAACAAATTTTATATTATTAATTGTTATTTTATTCCTCAAAATATAAGGATCAGAAAAATGACATAGATAAGGTTATATATATTAATAATTAACAACATGGGGTTTGTTTGGCTTGTTATAGTAAGTTTATTAACCTTATAGTGTAAGAAAACAAGAAGACACGGTAAAAGTTAAATTATTTAACTTAGAGTTAAATCTGAATGATAAGGTTAAAATAGTAACCTAAACTTGTCTAAAACCAGATGGTTGAGATTATTTAGACCCATCCCCACCTTATATTCTAAATAAATCAATTTGGGGCAATTAAAAACCTTATATGACTTTATAATAAAATAATATTTTATGTTTTTGCTAAGGTGCCTCTCTCCTCCCTTATAAAAGGGCACCTCCTCCCTCTCCTCCTCACACCACATTGAGCTTTCATGATCGGCCAACCCCGGGCAATATATCTTCTCCACTTCCCTAGAATCATCATAGAGGTTCTTCTCTTCTTCAAAGACCATATTTAGTGCCCTAAAAGGAGGTTAATAAGAGGCACTTCAAAGAAGAGGTAATGTACTTTACCGATTCATTCAACTTTATTTCTTCTTAAACATATACTTCTTTAGTTTTTTCATTATAAATTTATAACAATAGTATCACTCATATAATGATTTGTTATTATAAATATGAAACAAACCTATTTCACCTTTTATCCATCCTACGGAAAATGAAATCACCGCGCGTGCGTACGTACGGAATACCGTCTCCACGCCGTGGTGTAATCCGTTTTCCATCAACACCTTACTTTGATGGGAATTATGTTGTAAAGAATAACTATATATGATTATTGTAAACTGATATTTATTATAAAATAGTATACATACATTTAAATACAATTCCACGATCATGGGAATGATATCATCGCTCGTGCGTACGTACGGCCTACCGTCTCCACGATGTGATGCGGCTCGTTCTACATGATCTTCATCGAATAATGTTTATATAATTAGATTGAATGAGTAAATATGATATATATATATATATATATATATTTCACTAATACCATTCTGGAAATAAGGCATCCATAACCTAAAAATAAGAATCAGAATTTATTCGACAAAACACACAAAAGAACATAAAGCAATAAACACCTGAATACCAAGTAGGAAAGAAATATTACAAATAAGAAACTAAGAATATGACCATATATGATATCATAACCGTGAGTATGATTCTAGAATAAGTCAATGACATTATTTAAATCATTATACAGGTGGTTTGGACACATACAATGCATATCAGACCTAATTTAAGGGAAAATCTCACAATCCCATTTTTATCCGAGATTGTTTATACTTTGGTATTTACTGGGTGTTTTTTATCATCCACATCCATGTTTCCTCAATATGTAATATTATTTCTATCCTTATACAATTGTTTAAATCTAATTCTACCCATTGGTGAGTTTTTAGAAAAATGTATGAAAGGAATCTTTTGTTGTTCTTAGTACAAGGTACTTTTTTACTTTTTTGGCCAATGTACGAGAAGAATGTTTTTTAACTTATACGACATGAATGGATTTTTATGATTTCATAGGACATTATTTCCATGATACTTACTTTAAAAGTTTTCAAGTTTATTTTTAATCAACTACTTTTACTTTAAAATTGTATGACATGTTAAGAAAGTAAAAATGTTTTTGAAGTAGAAAGGATATTTTCCCCAAGAATGGAGTTCAAGTGTTTTATCAAAATTATTTTCCATCTAAGATAATATAGGGTTCTGTTTATATCACTATATTTACATTTATTTGACTATGTTATTATGGAATTATTTTTATGATTTACTTTTATGGATTATGTTATGATGACATGATGTTTAAGAATCCCATTTTTATTACCTGGGTTATGCTATGTTGTTTGATTTATGATTTTGTGGCACACATAATAATGGTTTCATTAGGAGAGGGTTGGGACCTATATCTCCATCCAATGCATTGGGTAAAGATTTATATCTCATGAGATAGACATGGTTGGAATGGAAGGTTAATCCAGTTCAGTGATACATGACTGAAATGAGGAATGAACTCGGTTCAGAAATGGAATTTGTCCGCTAAGATAGTCTTGGCAATGAGTCTTGACTACTAAGAAATGATTATCTATGACTATGTGTGTATGCCACAAAGTTTAAAGTTATGATTATTGGGATTACATTACACTACTATGATTTATCCCATGTTATGAAATTATGATCTATTTTGCAGGTAAAGATTTCCAAAATATTATGTTCTTATGAATATGAGGTGAATGATATTTCTTTTTTTTACCCTTACTGAGCATTTGAGCTCACCCTTTTGTATGTTTTCTTTTCCCCATGTCAGGAATAAGGTTATTAAGTAGGATATTCCAAAAGGGACTCTAGATATGATGAAATAAACAGGATACAAGGTAGATTCTTTATGAACCAATTGTTTATGTTTCCTAGTTTCTAAAGACACTATACATACACGGTCACACCATGGTTTTGTTATATGTTGTAATTAGTATGCCAAATTCTGAAGTAATAAAAATGTATGTAAATTTTCGGTCATTATAAAACATATTTGAAAATACATAAGTTGTAAAAACATCAGAATAGAATAGAAAAATTAGTGATTTAATAGTTCACTATCATTTTTTCTTATAAGCAAAAAAGGGGGATACCTCAAACCACGTCCCCACCGACATGCGGCCACAACATAACCCTAGACATTTCGGCTGCATACAAGATCATCTAGTACACAATTTATCAACCACTAAACATTAGATTCTATTCCACATCCAATACCACCCTATGATATCAAAAACACCACCCCAAAACCCGTATAGTTCTTTAAACATATTCCTCATCCATGTCACTAAAACAGATCAAGCAGTTTAGATATTTGAACAACATTGGTCACCATTTTCCTTCAATTCATTTTTAATAGGGGTGATCAAACCGGTTTTAAATTCATAAGGAATTCATTTAAACATCCAAATATATGGGATTATCCTTTACTCATGTTACACCTTTTTAATCAATAACATGCCTGAAAACAGAGCAATACTAGTGAGCCAATCAGGATCACCATTGACCACAATTTTCAGAAGGATTAATCTTTTAGAATTTTATACATTGAAAATATGAATAACAACATCATATCTAACCAATCCCCCATTAATTTAACATCTATTTATTATCATTGTTAGTGGCTGGGTATTTACGTTGTCTCACGGATGAACTGTCATAACCAACCATCATGATGCACATAAAAGATTGAGAAATATAGAATTTCCTACCATGATGATCAATGATCATATTTTATTCCACATGTCAAGAAAAAGTATTGTAATTTTATTGATACATCCTACTTCCACCAAATAGGGGGTGTAATATGATATGTGAAACTCCAATAAAGGTTGATCTGAGGAGTGCAGAATTACCCCACAACTTCATGGAAATAGAGGAAGGGTTCGAGCGTCTCCCCCTATGGAACAGAAGGATGAAACAATGAAAAAGTATATCCCAAAATTAAAAACATTTAATAAATCAATGATTTAAGATATGCTAAATTATTCAATTAATGATAGGTTCACATTAATCCACGCAATTTAACCATGTAATAGATTCTAAACACATACAAAAAATTAAAACAGGAGATATGGAATTTGAATATGCCATTAGCTCTTTAAAAGGATTCATTAAATGAATTTTACTTCAATAGAAATGTAAACAGTGTGAAATAGTAAGAAGCTAGAAAAATTATACACCCAACCTGAAATTTGACAATGTGATAGATGAATCGTAGTTCTAGAAACCTAACAAGTTTGGGAACACTATAGAACATCAATATTATAGAAATAGTATTAATGAACTAGAAATTTGGCAAAGGGAATGGACTAATGTTTGAATTATCTTACTATTATGGAAACAATGTTCATGTACTAGATATTTTTCTAGGGAATAGCCTACTATTGCATAAAACCTACTGTTTTAGAAACAGTGTTCATAAAAAATAAATTGGGAAAAGGATAAATCCTACTACTCGAATAAGCCTAATCCTATGAAAATAAAATTCATGTATTAGAAATTTTGAAAAGGAAAAATTTTACTATTGAAAATAGCCTATTGTTTTTGAAACACTATTCATGAACTAGAAATATAGAAATGTGTAGAGAATAAGTCACTTTGACCTATAAGAACACATAAACCACCAGATTTCATCAAGGTAATATACTAAATTGGTCCAGGCAATTACATGATAGAAAAATATGTTTTCAGAAAAAGGTTTCAATAATATTTTTTGACTATCCTATAATCAGTTATGGAAATTTTTACCCTTTCAGTTTTTTCCAATATCGTTAACAAAATCATTTTCACACTTTCCTAAGATGTATTTTTTCTAACCATTTTCCCATGGAAAATGAATTTTATATTTCACTCGTATTAGTATTACATATTTATCTATTTTATTTTCCTTGAAGATTCCATTTTATTATTAAATGTATAATTTTGATGAGAATATTTAAAAATAATTTTCAAGGAAATATTTTTTCAACTTGTTTTCATGGTTCATTTATATGTATTCACATAGATATATTTCAATATGATTTCAAAAACAGTTTATAAGATTGAAATGTATTTTTAATGAAATGGTTTTGAAAACATTTCTATGATTTTGGTATAAGTTTTCCCTTTATTTTCAAGGAGAAATATCCATGAAATATATTTCAGATTATATTATTATTTTTGAATGGAAAAATATTTTCAAAGGTTTTAATTACATAATTACATGTATTCAAAGTTGTTTCAACAATAATTATATTCACTGGGTGTTATGTATTAAAATAATTTTTAAAATAAGAATGTATATTTTCCTCACGAAATTATTCTAATGGATATTTAGAACTTGTTTTCCATATAAGATGACATCTATTATTGAATTTTAAGACCTTTTAGGAAATAATCTAAATGATCCATTAATATTAGTTTTATGACCATGTTATATACAATTACAGGGTTTTTATAAAATTCGTTTTTCTTTCCCGGAAAATATGTTCATTAATTATATTTCCCTTTCATTTGTTATATGATTATGAAATATATTTCTCTTTCATGGGAAATGATTTTAATGAAATTATTATAAAACATGTGTCATCATTAATATTTTATGATATGATTACATTTTTTTCATACCCATTTCATTTCATGTGATATGATATGATTTTTTTTATTTTGGGTTATAAATATGCTTGAATTAATTATGAGATGGGTGGGACTTATATCACCCTTAATTGAATTTGGTAGTGAGTTATATCACATGAGATATATATGACTGGAATGAAAAATGAACTTTTCTTAGTATTAGACGGATTGAATGATAAATGAACTCTTTATTGTAATACATCGTTGGAATATGGAGAAAACTCTGTTTCATAATGTCGAAATAGAATGAGAAGTGAACTTAGTATAGCAATACATTGCAAGAATGAGGTGTGAACCAGTTTTTTAAAATGAATATTTCAACAAAGATGTACTTTGTAGGATACCATTACTTCTTTAGACTTAATTATTATATTATTCTTTGTTTTCCACAATTCCATGTTTTATTCTTCTGTTATGATTTCAAGGATTATGTTATTTATTTTCGTATCAATCATTTCTTATGAAATAAAATGGATTATTCCATGATTAATGTATGTGATAATTGATTAGGTGGGTATGGTATTATATTTTCATGATCATGTCCTTATACTCTAATGCTCGAGATGATTCTTAGATATATCCATTATTTACCATAACTCATTATTTAAGGCCACCAATTTTTATGATTCCTTCCCAATGTTATGCATATATGTATTATGTATGTTTTGTTGAAGAATGTTGATAGTAAATAAGAACCTAGTTTGAGATAATTTATCACATTTATGTTCCTGTGATTTTTTTTTCATGTTTCCATTGGTACAAGATGTGTACAATCTATGGGATAATTTTTGCTTAATTTTTTATCTATTCAGAAAACTTCATGTAATGACTATGAAGTAAAAGTGATGGTCAATGTAATTGGTATATGAGTAATGGTTTTGAAATCCATTAGAATATAAAATGATAATATTTTATTGGGAACTAGAAGTAAATTTCAATTGATTGGTTTAAGAATAATTAATATTATTGGAAAATGAGACAGAATTCCAGTAAAGGATTGAGTGATTTTTTTCATAACAATATATTCATGTTTGTATTCTAAAATTGGATGAGGCTCAAAAGTAGATTTACCTTGGAGAAATGAATCTGAAAATATATTATTGACCTTACATGGGGTAATCTGGTACATGAAAAATAACCTTGTTGCACACCATGTTCGACACTACAGGGGGATATGCTTGGTGAATTCATAAAATATTCATGATCCATAATTAATGAATTAAATATAATTTGTATTTGAATTATATAGGATGAAACTATGGTGTCATTGATTAAGGATGTTTTTATGATTTAGAAATAATATATGTAATTATTTTTATGATGAAGTTGTTTTTTTCAATGATATGTAATGATCCCACTATTCTTCCGGATTTTTTTATATGGATAACCTGAAAGAACAAGATATATGTTGAATTTATAAATGATTTTATAATGGGAATCCAATTGTTATTATCATTTGTGTGAAATATTATGTTTATCATTCCAAATATTTTTTTACGGGACTTGATTAATAATGATTACCTTAACCAACTCACAAACTCACAAAATAAGAAAAACAAGGAGCTCAATGAATGAAAAGGAAATTATGATTGTGGAGGAAAGAACATCTAGTCTAATTTTTTACAAAGAATGTGAAAAAAATTACCTATGAGATTGTCTTGGAGGAATATGAAGATAAATTTTACCATGTAAAATAAGGACAAAAATAAAGTGATAACAATGGAAAAAATAATGATTTAGGTTTATGAAATGGATGAGAATTTAAAAATGTATATGAATGTATCCAAAGTTAATTCTTTTATATGTAGAATAATCTTTCATTATGGAACTCAATGTCCCAAATGAATGCTTCTGATGTGAATTATCATGACGTTTTGAGTAATGTTTATATTTCTAAAAATGAAAAGTCTATATATGAAATGTGAATGGATTTAGTAATTTTGAAATAGGATAAGGTATCCATTTTAATTTATTAGAAATGATGTAATATATTATTTTACATACTTGGGTTGAATAATTATTTTATATTACTGGTGATATACATAAAGATTTATCAGTTTCTGTTTTTCACTATGTTTTGGCATGAAAACATTGAATGGTTATGATAGATAGATAATTGTAATAACTAAAAGGTTATGTCCATGAAAAACACATGATTCGGTTAAATAAAACCTGTTATATATTCATTATCCTATAATAATATTTTTTCGGATAAGGATATGTGGGATATAAATAAGTAAATTAGATGGTATAGAATACCTTGGGACTAATTAAGGACCTTTGGACATGTATTTCACGCTTATATAGTTGAAGATTATATGTTTTTTTATTTATGAAATATATCAAGTAATATAGTGAATATGTAATCATTAATGATTTCCCAAAGGATTTAATGTAATTCAAGGTGTCACCATGTACCAATAGAATTTACCATGACTATACTCACATGATTGGAATATGACAATGATGAGAAACATTATATTATATAGTGGATCAATATGATGATGATTCGATGACATTATTTATAAATATTAAAATTTTAAAGTTTCAAAAGGTTTATAAGGTTATGATTCATGAAAATATGGTGTAAATCATTAGTGGAAGTATTTATGTAATGAGATTTTTTTTAAAACCATTTTCAAAAGGAAAATTTATTTACAATCTTTATTACAATGATGTACATCTATTTTTGAAATTATATTAGTGTGGTTCCCTAAATGGAATTCATATATGTATGTTGATATCCATTCATTTCTGGAAAGTTCTTGGGTATGGAATATATGACCAAAAGATAATAAGGGCTTCATGCCAAACATTGGAATATAGAATGTAAGTGTTAATATATAATTACATTTGATGAATAATTATATATGATAGAACAACATTGTTTCTTTTTATGATTATTTATTAATGTACTATACATATATATTTTTATGAATGGTTATAAATAAATAGTTACACATTTATGTATTATGTCTTTTATGGGCCTTAATTACATATAAAAGTGTATTTTAGTGATTCATTTATAAAATTTAATTTTTCAATTTAAATTTATAAATGTCATTGAATAATTACTATTTGATAAAAGAAATACCAAATAATTTAATTTTTTACAGAAATATAATAGGTAAGTATATATATATATCCTTGGTCAACAAACGAATTACCCAATGATATGATAATGATAAAAATACATATTTTCCTAATATTTAATTTTTTTGATCTGATGAACTTATAAAGGATCAAAGATTTATGACCTTGATCCAATTATCTATACTAGGATCTTTCAATAGTTTGTGATTGATGACCTCAATCGATCAATATAAATTTTTACAGATTTCTTAAATGTCAATACAACACTCCAAAACGATGTTCTCCAATGTGTAAATGTTGCTATTTTTCACTTTTGGTGAACATTGTGGTTCCAAATATCCCTTAATATGAGATGATTTAGTATACTTTTTTTTGTTAGTTATTATATTAATGAAAATATCTTTTATTAAAACTATGATATACCAGATGATATTTGAGGGAAAAATTCATTTTTCGTGGGGTGGAATTTGACACCTCATTATTTTTTGAATTATATTTATTAATTAATTTATACTTTTAAATATTTTTCAATTATGATAATAATAAAAATAATTTATTTTATATTAAGGATCTATGTTTGGATTGTGTTAAATGCAACACCAAGTTATTAATGCTCTACAAAAATATTAATATTTTTATATACTATACAGAACACCAAAAATATCTTCTGATATGGTATTAATACACAAAACACCATTGTGATGTCTGCTACTTGCATCACCCACATGGCATACGTCACACTCAACAGTGAGTTTCTACGAGACATATATAAATATATATTACAAATATTTAAAAATTTTAATAATTATATATCCATTAAAGTCTTAATATGAATAGTTATAAAATCATTTCAAATAGTTTTTATTGTTTTTATATTTAAATAAAACATATTTTTCAACTAATATAATATTTTATGTCATGTTCATATATGTTAAAAATACTATTTTTTCAAAAAATGAAATGTATTTAATATATTTCGATGGAATATACTAAAATTTATTTTAGACACATGTAATATTTCAATTTCAATATAATAAACAATATTCTTGAATTTGGAATATTGAAATTAATTTATGTTTAAATGTTTGTTTTTTTCTAAGAAACATCATTTTTTTATGAATATGTAAAATACCATAAAATAATTCAAAACACATTTTTCATCTAAAAAATATATAATGATATATTATATTGTAATTTTTAAATAATTATTTGGATAATATTTGTATAAATTATTCTAATATAAATCATTGGAATAAATATAACATAGATCTTGGGTGTAAATATGTTTCAAAAGTTAGGATTTTGTTTTCTTTAAAAACATGTAGTTTCATCTCATCTATGGGAATAATTTAAAATTATTATCTGCCACATATGTGATTAGAATTTAGAGAAATAGATTACATATTTTAAATCATCATATTATAAAATTTCTAATATGGGAAATATAAATTTTTTCCAAATATATTAATGAATGTGATTAAAAATAATTATAGGTTATTAAACAATTTAGGTTTATAAAGTAATAAACCAATTTTTTATGACATAAGACAACCTATATACACTTACAAAACTCATTAGATATTATCTAATCATTAATTAACCTTACATTCATATTACATTTTTGTTTTTTATGTCATTTTTAGGTAAAAACTTTTCTACAACTATCATTTTTTAGAAATACCATGTGTGTCTTTTCCCATTCATACAAAAGGCCAACAACACTACCACTTCATAAAACCTTACATACAACTTATTGATAGAAAATCTAGGCCCAATACACATGAATACATCCATACCATCACCCTATAAGAATCACATTTGGAGAAAAAATTTCCAAGGAAAATTTTTGGCGCATTCCAATAAGAGCTACCTGATTAAGAGGGAATATCTCCTATCAATATCAGGTCATTTATTTTATTCCTCCCTCATATAATATCTTAATAAAATTAATTTATAAAAACACAAGTATCCTCAATATAAAACTACTTTTTTGGCTAATGTTTTTACCTAAACATACTCAATCTTCCATTTAATGTGTAATGAACTTACTATTTATGTGTATGGGGAACTATAAACATTCTAAATAACGATTACTAATTTTTCCATTACCACCTCCCATGGTTGACAATATGATCGAATCTGAGATTTTATATTTCTAATATTTTTTTATCTTTACATTATAAATATTTATTATTCTTAAAAACCATTACTTTTTTTTTAAACATTTTTATCTGTTTTATGATTTGTGTTCAACTGCCCCCTCAAAGCGGTATGATTCCATCAAATACTAATTGAAAAATTTGAAGGTCTGTAATGGTCAATATATATACAATTAAGATTATAATTTAATATTTATATATAAAAATATATATATTGAAATCATTTACATTCTTTCTTTCCATATGACAATTAAACAGAAGTAGCATGCATCTGTACGTAAAACTTATCATCTCCATGAATAATGTATTCCATTCGATGAATATATATTTTATGGATTATAATAATAAAAATAAAATTAATATAAATCATACCAAAATCATGTTTTAAATTATATAAATATTTTTATATGTATAGGAACTAAATATATAACAAATTAAAAAACATGAAAAGATCCAAATGTATATTACCTGAATTGAAAATGTAATATTGAATTGTCAACAAGAATATAATATAAGGACATAATCAAACCATATATGGAATTATAAGTATGAATTTGTTTCTTTGGTAAATTTATAATAATTTTATATTTTATATAAATTAGGTTTCAATGAGTACAGTGAGAGTCAAAATAAAATATAATGGTTTTTCATCTTAATTTCTCTTTTTGTGAGATACATGATTTATTCGCCAATAATTTATTTTATATGGTGTGTATACTACCCATGTATGTATTTAATTATACATATATATAAATTATTATTTATTTAAATGTAATTTTTTTATCTAACATTCTCAGGTTTTAGATTCAAAAGATACAAAATATGAAAAATAGTTTTGTCTCAGTTTTTCTTCTTTAAGACTCGTGCTTTGTTCTGCAGATAAATTATTTAATGATGTTTGTATACAACAATTTATCATGTTATATCATTAATTTAATTAATTTCATGATTTTTTATTTAAATGATAATTTTCTATTCTTACAGAGATAGTAGGATCCAGTGAAACAATAGGGTATGATGTTTTTGAAATAATACAGTCACTTTTCATCATTTTTAATGATTATTCATATTTGATAAAATATTTTAAACCATACCTCTAGAACACTAATGAGTTTTCTTCACCTATATTCATTCAATATATATTGTTATATTGATATGGTCTTTCATCTCATTGGTATATAATGTAGTAAATAATGAGTAATTACGAATGCCCAACATTACAATCTATTTGGTCGGAAATGAATGTTTTATAAAAATTATTTCCAATAATATTGTACCATTTTCATATAATCATTAAATTATTTTTACATTTTTTTTATTATAAATATCTTCAATGGAATATTCTTGAAACATTTCGTCTGAGGCATTTTTCTATCATTTTTATTTTGAAAAAGGAATTTTATTTTAACCACGTATGACATGTATGGATTTAATTTCCTTAATTTCATTAAATAATCATGTTAATTATTAAATAAATAATTTTAAAGATTATTTTAATAAAAATAATTTTCAATGAAAATTGATTTAGAAATATTTTTCTTTTTTTAATATGTTTTAAAGGAAAATTATGTACAATATTTTTAAAATAATTATTTATATTTTTCCAAATTATTATCAAATAAATGGTTTTGAAAATAATTTCATAAATTCCATATATGTTTTCCAAGTATTTTCAAATATAAATTTTAAAAAAATGTATTGAAACTTATTTTATATGCTTTTCCTAAAAAAGGATTTAAAATTATTTCATGTTCTATTTAAAATATTAAATTGTATTATTATAAAAAATTATTTTCAAATGGATGTATGTATCAAGAACATTTTTTCATATATGTAATGATATTTTACTCAATAAAGGATATTAAAATAAATTTCAAAATAATATACCATGCAATATGACATCTCTTTATGTTACTCAAGCCCTTATAATAAAATTTCTAATAGCTTCATTTATATTATTTAATTGAATTGGTATTCTATAATGTCTTGTTATTTAGGAAAATAGAATCCTTTTAATGGGTTATATGTTTATGAAATCAGTTTCACATTTATTGGATATATGTTTGTAAAATATTTTTCTATTTCACAGGTTATGTTTTTGTAGGAATTTTTGTGAAACCGTTTCATTTTTCAACAATCTATTATATGATTACATGATTCTGGTACCCAATTCATTTCATGGGATTTGATATGATTTTTTATGTTTTTGTGGAACATGAATGTATGATTACATTTTGATATGGGTGGTTCTAATATTACCATAAAATTCATTGTTTAATGTTTTATATATCATGAGATTAACATGGATGAAATGAAAAATGAAATTAGTTAAGTATTATCGGACTGGGGTGAGAAATGAACTCGGTTCATTAATACTAGGCTTCAACAAAGGGTGAGCTGAGTTTTGTAATACATTGTTGAAATAAGTGGTCAACATAATTAAAAAATATAGGGATGGAACATTTCATGAACTCAGTTCGGTAAAGGATATTATTCAATATTATGGACTTGGAAGTAATTCCTTGACTACTATGGAAATCATTATTCTATGTTTATGTGTTTTCCATAATTACATGTGTTATTCCTATGTTATTATTTCATGGATTAGGTTCCTCTTTTTCTTATTATTCTTGTCTCATTACAATAAATGTTACATTCCATGATTCATATACATGGTATTTAATTATTGGGTGCGATCATATTATTTTTTTCCAAGTTCATATACACTTATACTATTGATAAGGCTTACAAATCTCCCTTAATTACTATACTAAGAATTTTAGATCACACCTTTTTTATTTTTACTTCCCCACATGATGATGATATGTATTATTTTCTATGTTTCTCAGAATGGAGATAGTCATAACGAATCTAGTGGCAGATAATGTTTATCATTTATGTACTTATGTTTATATTTTCCATGTTTCCAACGGAATTATACTAGTACTATCATTATTAATATTTATTTATTATGTTATATTTATTATTAAAATGTTATGAAAATTCTATTTATGAAAATCTACGGTAACGCTAATAATGAACACATTAACAATAGTCCAACAACATTTTTCATCTTAGACATTTATAATGAATAAAAAATAATATGGAAATAAAATAAAATTAAATTAATATAAATATTGAACAATATATTTAATAATGTGAATAATTAATAAATGATTATTATTCTGGAAGATAATGATTTTTTTTGATGAGTCAGGACAACTATATGATATTTTGTATCAATTTCCTTTTATTATTGCATATTTAAATGTTATGTACATCATTTATTTTTTATAGTTTATATAATATCCAGTTATAAAATATATCAATAATATATTCATATATATGGTATTAAATATTTAGTTTATAGTTATATTTAATTGGTTTAATAATTTCAATGTTTCAAAATTTGTATTGTTTTATTTCTTGAGCTCATCATCATTCTGGATTTTTTTCTTAAATATCTTATAGGAGAATCATATGATATTTAAATCTTAATCCCAATATATTTTCTTTTACTCTAGATATTGTTGAATATTATATTTTTATCTTTTATTTATAAATTTTATAAATAGAAATGATAATAAAAGCTTTTAATTAAATACATATTTTATATTAATTTTAGCTATAAATCATATCATACATGTCGATGATTTTTAGAAAATTATTAGTAACAAATTTAATATTATATAAAAATTATTTACTGAATACTTTATCTTTTTTTGTTATTTTTAAAATATATCATAACAATATTATTCATTCCATTCATGGATTTTTCGTTTTTTTATTTTTAATGAAAGTGAATTTTATAACTTTTTATACTTGGAATGATTTTAATTTCCAAACATATTGAAATTTCAATGATTTAAATCATTTGTTACATGTTTCCCTAATAATTTTCTATAAAAATGGGATTCCTAAAATTTTTTAATTTATTTTTTTGTATAATAATGTGATTACAAATTGAAAATTGTATTTTCCCAAAAAATATTATTATTGTTATATCAATTGTATTT
Source organism: Viscum album (assembly GCA_963277665.1). Lineage (NCBI taxonomy): Eukaryota > Viridiplantae > Streptophyta > Magnoliopsida > Santalales > Viscaceae > Viscum > Viscum album. The sequence goes on along the minus strand of OY728127.1, from coordinate 1,929,056,681 downwards.
ATATTTTTTATCACAAAAAACATATAATTCTTCCCTGGGAATATGATGGAGGGATCTTATCCTTATCCATTATCTTGATGGTATATGATCAGTCTTATAGGGGATAATTTATTTGAACACCATTTTCAAAATTACTCTGGATGGATTATGATTATAATTATTGAATTGTGAAATTATTCACATTTCATAGTATATTTTTCAATAAGAATGTATTCATTGATTATGCCACTCCCCATTCTTATAAGGAACGAATTTTATTTAGTAATAGACTAATTGGGTCAACTATATCCAATATATTGTTTTGTATGTCTCGTGAGACAAAATATATTGGTCTTTTTTCTAAGTCCTTATTAATTATTCTTGAAATCCAGGGAATGACGCCTTGAAAAAATGTTTATAATGAATAGAATTATATATTTCACACTAATAAGACTACTAATTTTTATAAATGTGATTATTATTTTTTAATTCTTTCTATAAGAAATATTAAAATAATGCTCCCAGTATAATGAAATTTTTTGAACAACATTAATTTGATCCATATTATTCTTTGTTATCATAATATTGATTAGTGATATGTTTTTTTATATTTTTTACTATATAATTTTTATTTTCTCTTATTTATATATTATATCATCAGTTGTTCATATCCCTTATAGAGAATTTAATTTCTGCCATTTGTTTTTTAATTTGTTTCAAGGATTTAAAGAATAAATCCTTGAATAATATTTATTATAAAAATATAAATATTCACAGTGATGAATTTTATGTTTTTATTTTAAATTTAAGGTTACTGTATGAAAATTATAATCCAAAATAAATCTATTTTTATTTGGTATTTGATCAATTGTATCTATTTATAATTTAATAATGTTACCACTCCCTCCAGACTACTGTAGTTGATGTCATTAAAGATGGTTTTGGAAATTGATTAGTTATATTTAAAAGTACATGTTTATAAAAAAAATATTTTAGGAAACCTAACCATATAATATAATTTTTGGAAATTTAGAGAATACACTAAATTTATTTCAATAGTGAGGATAGTGTGAGTTTTTTAGGTTCAATTATGGTGTAATGATTTTAATGATAAATAGATGTTTAGAAAAGATACCAATTTATGGTTTTATGTGATATATGTACCCTAGAGAAATTTATTGAGTTCTGATGGATATTTTAGGTATACATAACCCTTAATTATATCATTTTTTCTATTGATATGGTTATTTGAAAAATAATTATTTTAAATTTTTTAACATTTGTTTAATTTTATTGATAAAAATTTCAGTTAACATAATAATATATTATATTGTTTTAATAGTAAATTAATATTATTTTATTTTCTGAAAAAAAAAATTAATATTGAAACAAATGTGGTTAAAGACTGATTTTATTAGAAATGTTATTTTTTTCAATTTAACATTATTTGTTTGGAACATTAATATTACTATTGAAATATAGTTTTACCAAAAGGTGAAAAAAAGTTTAAAGATACAATGTGACATCTAGAAAGGCCACGATGCTGGAAAAAATAATTGAATATTGAAGATGATGGATAAAATACCCCAATCTTATTTGATGTCCTGTATAACTTGAATACATTTTTCAGTCATTCAATTTGATGGAAAAATATTATGTCGATTTTGAGAATCATATTATGATCTCAAATATTTTAATATTTTGGGAGATTAATCATATTATTGATGATTTTATATTGAGTCGAGGTATATATATATAAATCATATTTAATACACTGCATTATTTGGAATGATTGATATTATGGTTATGGGGGTGTATGATAATATGCATAATATAATGATTTACATTAAAACATTCATCAATGATAATTTTATTTATTTATTTGGGTATAGGTCTATTTATTTAAGTAATGGTCCTTCTAAAAACTTTTTTATTATTGTTGTGTTTTGGAGATTAATGTATAGATGATCAATCATTTTATTTATAAACATACATTAATATAAATCATTTTTTAGGAATGATAGAGTTGATATATTGTTATTATTTTTTATAAACTTATGAAATGTAAGATTATTTTTTTAATTAAGCGTGACAAAAAACTCATTCCTAATACACATCATTGGAGAAAAATATTGGAATTGTGTTGTAAATTGATTAAAGAAAGAAATTATAATTTTATTCTAAGTATATTTCTATATTATTTTGTTTATGGTAAAATAAATATTCTACTCAAGGAATGGGAACCTAAAAAAATAATTACAATATTATAATCATTTTTTAATTCATGGTCCATTTAATCATCATAGCATTATGTGAACATATGGATAAAGGGTGGAAAAATAACACAATGGGATAATGCATCCTAACATAGAACTTGCCACCCGACCAACTCATGAACAATCATTGCCTGATGTTGAGGGGAGATCACAGGAGGGTTATCCGCACCACAAGAATTCACTAACATGGAAACCCTTGAAACTCAAACATGCTACCCCACAAGGGGTCAATGTAGGAACTCCCAAATTAAACGTGTTCATTCTCTAAACATGGACCAAATTACACCCCTGAGCCTTTGTCAGAAAACTTTCTAAGATACAACCCAGCAATATAAGGATAAAGAATTAACTCAACAACTCTAATCAATTTCACGAACGAACCTCCACATTACAAACATGGCTGAGACCAACACAAAATCAGAAATGGTATGTCTATTCACAGGAACACAACACTCGATGAGACTAAATGACTTAAAAACCACAATGAAAGAAGATAAGACTGTTTGGATTGTGGGGGAAAAGCTCATCACGCCAACACAACGAAGATGAGTATACGACATCGACGAGAATAGAACAGGGAAACCTTTTATAATTCCATCTGATGTTGAAAACATGATTGAAGCTGATGATCCTCACACCCTCGACAACTCCTAATTGTGCGCGAGCTTCACCCCGAGACCTATGTTAGTGGCCCTGATGAGTGAAGCATCTTCTGCCTAACAGTCATGCATTTTCATCCTCCAGTCCCCATCTCCTTTCTCATGATTGACGCTTATTCCAAAACTCTCTCTGGTGGCCCGAACAGTCGCACGGATGGGAGGCTTCAGAGGGATGCGACAAGGCGTCTTAGAATGCATGAACTGGCCATATTAGTTGTAGGTGAGAGAACACTCCAACAAACTGAGAGTCAGTACAGACTAATATACTTGCTAGATAGGGAAACATCACAACAGTAGAATCCAACCAACTACACTCGAGACTCTAACGACGATGAGAAATCCCGCCTTTACTAGTCCAAAACTGAACTCTCAACTATCTCTAGAAAGGTACAATCCTTAACTATCCTGGTAGTTCCCAACAAACCGAAGACATATATCTTTCAGAAAAATACAACTACCTCTAATAGAATTCGACTACATCGGTAAGCAAGCAACAAACAAAAGGAACATAGAACTGAGCATAACTCGTTGACAACATTGGGAGGCTTTCTGGGCGGCATAATCATAACACAAAAAATACAATCGAAACCGGCATCAATCCAAAACTCAATCAAAGAGACAACCCATGCCATGAACAATAGGCCCATAAGCAAAAAAATACAACACAAGGAGAAGTCACATTTCCAAAACCGTTATTTTTTTAAAAACATTTCAAAACTCACATATGGCACTTTATAAACCATCACACATGCGTTCATTCAATCCTTCTCACATCATCTATGAAAAAGTTCCCCACACACTTTCCATACATACCCGTGCACGTGTGACCCTCCATAAGGGGTACCAAGGTTCAAACACTTCATTTCCTTACCAAATCCAAACACATGCCATGTTTTTTCCAAACTGATAAACATTCTCTTTAAAACCACACTTTAGTAATTTAAAAATAAATTTTGAAGAAACAATTTTCCATTTAAAAAAAGAAATTTCCCTTTTAACGGACACTCAAATCAACTATGAATAAAACAAAACACCATTAGTAATAACCCGCTGGAATGAGGAACTAGTGCACATATCTGACCCAGCGACATGGTGGTGATCCATGCCCCAAGTAAATAATAACAATAAGAGGGCCTTAAACCAGACACTTGGACTTCGTATGGGACACCACCCCTTTTAGTGCCACAACGTGAACCGATCAGCTCTCATTGTCATCCATCAATCCAAAATAATAAAAGACGAATGATTCAAATCCCGGACTACCCCTAGTAACACAGGTCTTGTGATGAGCGGTGGTGATCGAGAACCGACCTGTAACCTATCTCAAAAGCTCCAATAGTCCTAATATCTATCTACCGGACATCCCAAATATCAAAGGGCACTCTGAAAAGCGGGATCCACTAAGGGATGACCTCCTCTGATACCATTTTTTCACGAACCAACCCGTGTCGACCCTGAACCAGTCACCCGGGCAGGACCGCGACATTGCCCGAGAGGCATTCCGGATCCCCCAGGGCATGAACAGAGGTTGTGGGAATTATTTCTCCCAGTAAAAATAAATAAATAAAGCAGCACAAATAAAACATAGTAGCACAAAATAAATAAACAATGTAAAGTAACTATACAAGAAAAAAAGAAAATAAAACTAACCGAAAGAGACAACCACTATCTCCTTGTGACCTCGTAGTCACTCTCCATCCCACAACAAAGCATCACCCAAGGCGAACACACCCAAGCTATAGCATGAAAAAACACTAAAAACAGAAAAGAAATATAGGCATGAGTATTAAAACTCAGCTGGCTAGCCCGATATCTATCCCCAATGCACTACCTTTAAATAAAGAAATTTAATAATTCCAAGTTTGAAATAAATCATATAAAATATTAGTTTCCACACAAAATTTCATTGCTAAAACAAGAAATAGTCCATTTCCCTTTTTAATTTAAAAACAATTTTTAATGTTTGAGATGAAGAGGTGCATTGCATTTTATAACATTTTTCCAAAGAAGTAGAATACAAATCTTTAGTTATTATCCAAAAAATAAAAATACACATAACACAAAACACACACCAAGGGAAATGGAAAAAGTGGCACACATGGGCTAGCAACTGAACTCTACCTCTCAACCGTCTACCACATACAAATAAACACAAAAATGAAACATTGGTTGGACCTAGGAGATCATGAACAATCCAGAACATACTATACATGTGAATCATCCTGATGGCATGACCCAACTCGAAGACGTCATAATGCCCTAATGCTCGACATAGCCCTACATGGACTAACAGAGGGGCCCAATCCACATAGCAGCAATAACTCAGTATTCCCCTATTATGGGGCCACTAGCCAGTGCATATTCTAAACTAGTGCAACAATCATTCTCAGAAGAATAAATCAATATGACAGGATCCCATGTCAACACAAACAATAAAAAGTGGTGTGTCCACAATGTAAATCAAACATTCCTGATGCAAAAATATCACACACAACTCACACAATCAACTGACACCAAAGATCACCCTTGAGTGGGTTTTCCAAAATAAATTATTTTATTAAAGTGTCAAATGGGCCTTCACCAATTTTAATGTAAAACCTCATTTCTCGAGAAAACCCAAAAACCATGTTCAGAAGAAATCCATTATCTATAAAACTACAAGTACATTTGAAATTCAATGAATTATGTTTAAAGGCCAAAAAAAAATTATTTCAATACTGGATGTCCGCTAGTCATGAAAATGTTTCAAGTGTTCGGTATAAAATAAATGGCTCTTTTCACACCAAATAATCATTTAAAATTCAATTATCTTATATTATATCTCATTCATTAAAATTATTAAAACATCATGAAATTAATAAATTCTAAATTTAAATGTTAGTGCAGTGGAGGACCTACCTCGACATGAATCTTGGTTATGACAACGATGTGGCACATCCCAACTTGTGCACAAGCACATGCCACTTGCATACGACCGTAATATCTCAGAAAACCCTTGCAAATGCACTGCAACAACGCAATGTATCTTAAAACACAGAAAAATTGTCTTCAAAATAATCCAAAAGAATAAACAGATTAAAACCCACCTTGAAACGGATGCCGACGAAACAGAACTAAACCAAAACATGTGGTAAAACAAGGTGTGACCCACAAATAAAGGCAATCAATCTGATGCAATATGAATCGCTTCACCTTCGGCAGCGGCAGACGGAGCGCGGTCCGACGTGACCCGAGACACCCTTTGTGAACCCAGCGATGGGATTTGAGGCCAAATCGGAGAAAACCCCTACAAAAATTAAACAACACCCCAAAACAATTAATGAAGAAGGACCAAAACACTACCATAAAAGGTATCCAGGACTCACATAAATCAATAGAAAGACCAAGCGCAAACTGAAACCATCCGAAAGTATCATTCACATCACAATCACCAATAAATAATTCACTTCAATAAATAATAAAACTTTTCATAAATTCACAACAATGATTTACCCTAAAAACATACTCTATTTCTTATCTTTAAAGTCAAACACACCTCGAAACATTTTCCAAACATGGTTTTCAAGTTTTGTACAAATAAAAACACCATTAAAATAAATTATAATAAAACCTCAATAACACCCCCTAATGCTTTTAAACTTGAATAGAACCCAAACCCACTAAAAAAACAACTGCATTCCAAAACCATATCAAAATAAAATTTCAATACTACAAAAGATTTAATAAACCACATGAATTATTTATAAAATTATAGGTAGTGACCGACTAAATTTATTCCACAAAAAACAAACACCGTTTCACATAAATTCACCACTTTAAACCCAAATCCACCTCAAAAAGTGACTGACCAACCGAGACGGACCAAATTCACAAATAAGAGACTAAATCAGAAAAAGATAATTACTATAAATGTTAGAAAACAAAAAGACACTAATTCAGCAGGTGAGAAACCAAGCAACATACATAAAACATACCCAGAGATGAAACCAATAGATTTAAACAAATCAATTTCACAAGATAAAATTAAATTTACAAACATTAATTGTCTAATTAACAATTAACAATGGTGAGAAGAACAAGAAAACAAAGTAAACTTAATTTATAAGTAAATGCAATGGGGTTAGTTCCGAAAACATGGAGAAACATCCGAGAACCGGAGCAAAACCTACTTCACACCATCACCGTGCACCAAAGAAAAAAAACCGACCACTAGAGGGGGGGAGTCGCATGGCTGGAAGATCTCCTGAGGGGGAGGAGAGAGGCTAGATTGTTAGTTGGAGAAGTGGAAATTTTCCAGAGGGGTTGTCTGTCGAAGAGGATTCTGGTTGGGGAGGTCTTTGCAAGCGAGGGAGGCACTGAACAGGGGGGGGGGGGGTTCAGCTAGAGCAGGGTGCCGATGGGGAGATGTTGGAGCAAGAGGAGAGTACAGTCGGGGAAGGTGCGCAAGGCAGAGGCTGGAAGAGGGGTTCGCAGTGCATTATTTTTTGGATTGTGATGGAAGGAGGGGAGGGACTTGCCGCTGTTGGACGCCGGACAGGGAGGGCGGTGTTGTGGGCAGCCGAAGGAGGATAAGGGCGAGCGGGAGGTGGAGAGTGTGGGCGTTGTGTGAGTGTGGGTCGGCGGCGGGAGGGGAGGGAAATGATTGGTTGAGGGGGCTATCATGCAGTGGACGAGAGAGGGGGGAAGGGGGGGTGGTGTGGCCCATGACCTGCAATGGGGAAAGGGGGGATCCGTGTAGTTTAGGGTTTAGGTTTTTTCTATCACATTTGTTATAATAATAAAACAAATAAAAATAGTAATAATAATACACAAATGATAAAAATAATAATAATAATAATAATAATAATAACCTAAACATAATGATAATAATAATAACAACACTAGATTTAAAATAAAATTCGTTCTCCATAATAATAATATTATTAATATTAATTGTAAAAAGAAGATGATATTATTAATAATACTATTAAAAAAATATTACTAATATAAATCAAAACGTATTTAAAATGAAATCTTTGTTTCATTCAATTTTGGATATTGATGATAATCGGTCAACCGCGCAGTCTCTAGGACAAAAGGCATGGTCGCCGCTAGCGGTGTGGTGACCGCGCACTGGCCTGAGACCCGCCAAAAATATAAAACTTCGGAAAGGATCAAACAGGGACCCAACAAAACCACATCCAAACGACGCGAGACCAATAAAAGAATAAAATAACTGGTTCCATGGTCGGGGTGCGACAGTGGAGAAAACATAACACCAATATGATACTACTGTAGTTGAATAGGAATAATTTGTGTTCATATAATTATTATTAATAAAATTTGGAGTTTTCGTATTGTATCAATGATTTATTGGTTATATTAATATTGGAAATAAATAACTATTATACAAAAATATTATTTCATTGAAGATTTAAGATTATATGTTATTATAAAATGTTACTCAACAGTAATTAAATGTTTTTTTTTGAAAATTAAAGATTGAGGGAAAGATAAACCATAATGTGGTCCTCATACTAAGGTAATGGATTTGGAATACGAGATGGTTGAATTGGATAAATTGTAATGGATATTCATGACTACATAGGAAATGATTAATTAATTGGATATTACATTATTATTGGAGTATTCAAAACATTTGGATATATGGAATATATTTAGTATTCTATATGGAATAAAAGGGAATGAATGTAATCAATAATTTTTTATGGTAATTAATAGTGTTACTATGTTTTAAGATAATACCAGATGAAGGTAGTCAAATTTTATTATATAGAAAAAAGATATCTTCATTTTTTTATGTTGACCTTCGTTATAATTTTTTGGACTATGAGTTTAGACAAAAGTATTTTGATACGTCTAACAGTTATAATGGATTATGTTTCAAATTTGATTCTATAGTTTACGGTTAAAACATTAATTAAGATTATTATTGAATTTTAATAAGAAGGACTACATGAATGTCGGACGACAACCAGTTGGGTCCATCAAGGCTGTGAGAAATGAACCTGCAAACGAATGGTGACAAGGGTGCATCACCTTCCAATGTCTTACATGATGTCTGCTTTTGAATAATTCAGGTTTTCTAAATAATGTGATAGATTAATTATAAATTATTTTTTATTGAATCCCTTTAATATTTGGATAAATATTATATTTTTAAGTTATATTAAATTTTGGTGTGAAATAAGTGTTTGTGGTAAAAATTACAAAAACGATGGAACTCTACATGACAAGTATTTTTATTTTTTATTATATGAATATATTAATTCATAATCATTAAGTTAAAGATCATAATACCAAAAATGTTTTATCCTAATACCTTATGTTTTGGTAAACCTATGATTTTTTAATTCATTATAAATTTATGGCTTTGAGGCCCTCAATTTTCTATTTATTGTTCCCTTGATTGTCATTGATGACCAAACTCACTCCTTATAGATATTTACGTTTTCCCTCCAATTATGTGTTCCAGATTGAAACCAATGTTATTATATTCTAATCTAATTTTAGTTGTGACTTTTCCTTTTCTCATTCCCACTTAATAAGACTAAATTTTATTTACCCTATTTCTGATGTCGGTTTTCCACAATGGTAGTTACTATTTTAAACCTTGTATTTATTTAGAACAATTTCAAATTTCGAGGACACAATTTATTGAAGGTGGGGAGAATGTAACCCCACAAGATTTTTTAGTAAGTTATTACATTAATGTAATTTAATAGATTGTTCTACTCACAACATGGATTTAAAGCGCATCATGACCTATCAAACTATATTTTTTATATGTGGGTATGAAGAGTATAAACAACATTTCGATTTTTATATATATCCTTTATAATTTTAACATTATTATTTTCTTTTTCATATATATAATATAAGAAGAAATTAATTTTTTGATAAATGAATAATTTTTTTAAAAAATTGTGTTTTTTTCATCATTTAATGGAGAACAATTTTTATATATAATATTTGGAACTTTAATTTATTCAATATAATGAAATAAAATTATTATTTTTATGAGGGACATAATAATTTAGTATGGATAATTTTTTTTCTAGTTTTCTACTAGATTTCATATTTTGATGAATAATGAAATGTACTAATGTTTAATTGAGAACAACTTTTTGATCGGAATAATTTATTGTGAAAATTTTAAATTTAAGAGGTTTTAAAGTAGAATTTGATAATATATTAATTATTTAATATAATATATGGAAATTTAGATAATTTCACATTTAAATTGGATTGAAACACATGTCAATCATTTGATTGTTTTTACTTCATAAAAACATGCATTCTAGTTTTGACAAAGGGAATTAATTTTAAATTAATAATTGCAACTTATATTTTTTGAATTTGGTAAAATATACATAATATTTGAATTCTGAGTTTCAAAATTTACTTAGGGTGAATTTTTGGTCTCTTCTGGAAAACATTCAATTTCTGATGAATAATGAAAATCAATGTGTTATTGTTTAAAAATGACATTTATTTAAATAATTTTTAATTATTATTTAATTTTTTAAAGTAAAAATTGATAGATAATACGTATATCAGTCCAATATAAATAATGGAATTCATTTTATAATGATATTAGATATATAAATTTTTATTGAACATTTTAACCACTTTTACCCACCTTTTAGGGACAGTTGCAAAATTGCATAAAATGTAATTTTAACACTTCTGTAAACTGAATTTCAAAAATCAGATAGACACAATTAACATTAGAAAGTAAAATATTGTTTAATAGGAGAAAAATTAATTTTAATGAATAGTACCATTATCATTTTATTTACCACAATTAAAAGTGAATTGGGTAATTAAATGAAAAATAAGATTATAATTACCCTAAATAGTTTCCTAATTCTACTGGATAATTTTTTTCCGGCCTAAATCTACCATAGGAATAAAATATGATCCTTTTTGTTCATCTTGGATTAAATTAGGACATTTATTATTTTTTTATTTAAAGAAGATATAAATGTATTAAATTCAAATATTAATAAATAAGGTATTATTAATATAGGGTTATACATAAGATAAATTCGATTATAAATGTTGAGTAGAAAGGTAAAATGTTAATTACATCATGTTAATTTATTTAATATATTTAGACATTAAATATTTAAATTTAATTATAACATAATGATGATTTTTTAATTACTTTATTAATGAATTATTAAAATAATTGATATTATAAATATAAAAATAATTGTAAATTGAGACTTTTGTTGCCATCCACGATGTTTATAGGTGAATATGAAATTTTCGAGTTTAATTCATGTATTTTTTTGATTTAATGATGTTATGTTGACTTTCACCAAAACCAAATACTAACTAATGTCAAAATTGACATAAATGAGTTATGAAAACAAATACTATATTAATAAATGATATAATATTCATAAAAATATAATGACTGGAAAAAGACATAGAAAATGTTATTTATGTTATTAATGGACCAATTAGGGTTCTCGTGGCATTTTATAGTATGACTATTAACCATGTAATATAAAAATACATGAATACATAGTAAAAGATAAACTATTTAACTAAGGATTAAAACTATAAGATAACGTTAATATGGTGAAGTAAAATTTTCTAAAAACAATTGGATAAGAATATTTAGACCCATCCACACCTTATCCTAAATATAAATAAATTTGGTTCTATTATAACCACAATAATATTTTATAATAAAATAATATATCCTGGTTTTCATAAAGTTACATCACCTCTCTTATAAAAGGGTAATCACCCTTCTAATAATTTCACAACTAAAATTACTTTTGTCTTGTCCAAACCCTACACAAATATTCTCCCAAATACACTTCCTTCAACATAGAGGCCTTACATTGATCAGAAAGACTACTTATGGATCCCTTTAGATCAATTCAAAAGGAATCACCCAACGGAGATGTGAAAATTTCAGCACGTTTTCCAAATATCGTTTCCTATTCCAATTCCTATTTCTATGATGTTTCCATAACAAAATAATAATTTATGTACATTCTACATACTGTGATGTTATTATATATATGTTAGAGCAATATTCATTATACTAACCATCATATGAATGTCAAAGTCACCAAACGTGCGTACGTACGACTTACTGTCTCCACATCATGGTTTATTTTGTTATTGAAGACATAATTATTTGGATGGGTATAATTATGAGTATAATTGATGTAAATAAAAAATTAACATTTTAATGATTCTGTGTATGTATTATAACATCCAATTACCTTCGATTTAACAATCAATATAATGATATTGTTACTCATGCATACATACAGATTACCATCACCACGGGCACGATGAGATTCTTTCGCCCTCGTAACCATTGAATAAATTTTTTCATATTATAATTAATAATAATGTATAAGAACATAATATCATTCTTATTATGAATCAAATACATATTATCTATTAAAAAAATGAATTACATAACAATACATATAATGTAAAAGAAATTAGTTGACACCTGAAACAATGTTACTACTAAAATACAATTAAAAAACAAATAATAACTGATCATATATGATAACATATTTTAGTATGTGGTTATTGTATATTGTAATAACCATGATTTAACTATTCTATAGGAGGTTAACATACCCTCGACTATGGAAAATTACTAGGTAATCGTTAAATTTCTAAATCTCTTTATTATTTGATGTTGTTTATAGGTAAGTATATATTGGTACTTCTTTACCATCCCCATCTGGGTATCTTAAATATGTATTTCAAGAAAAAATTAATATTCCATAGACTATTGGTGTATTTCATTTATACCCTTTTTTGGCTATTTATAAAATTGTTTGAATGTAATATTTCATTCACTTTCCAAACAAGGTACATTATGACAATTTTCATCAAATTATGGAATGAATTCTTTTTTAACTAATATGACGGATGTGAATATTTTCCGCCCATATAAAACAATAAATGATTTAATTACAAGATTATAAGAATTTTTTCAAAATAAATGATTTCATTAATAATTCAGTGACTTTTATATTATTTCAATATAGAAATATATATTTCTCTCAAATAGTTTTGATTTTATCTATTTCAATATCCATTGATAGATTATAAACATGATTGAAGTTGATTTATTAAGATAAAATCTTCCATATTGTATTGAAGATCTTATGAAATGATTGAATGTATATGTGTTATTTTTATACCATTCATGGTTTATAGTTAATTAATTAACATTTCATATTCTATTTATTATAAGAATGTTTATGTTATGTTTGAACCTTTTCATAAGTGGAATTCATTAGACATAATAATTGATTAGTAAAGCCCTCTATAGCTCCGTGATGCATCAGTAGGTCGGATGATACAATCATTTTTCTTGGAACAAGTCCATAAAAATATCTTATTTTTTGTCTTCATACGAGGCCTAGACTATGTGGTTATGATGTCTCGAATTACACATTCCATCATTATGAAATTAGCTATTGATATTTCATGTGATTATTCAACTAGTAGAATATCCATTTGAATAAGTAAATGGAATAATTTGATTTAAATTTTACATATTATGTTGAATAATAAGATTAAAATGACTTTTTTAGTCATAATCATTTCCTTAAATGTTTATTATTATTTATTAAAGTTTCTGCTATATTTTTATCCTTAATGACCATTTGATCTCACCCCTTTCTATGTTTTATTTTTTCTAGGATGCGAATAAGATTATTATTATTGACGTGCAAGAATATGCTAAGGGATTATGAGTGCGCTAAAATGGGACACAATTTTGTTGTTTTTAATTTCATAATTTAATGTAAAACATAGGTGTGTATCTATTAATTACTTGGCTACAAAACTTATTAGTCTTTCGGGACATGATCTGTTGTGATCATGAAATTGTAATGTAATATTGAACTAACTCTAGGTAACTGGGGTCAGAGAAATATAGTTGTATTGTACCATATTTATATCAATAACATGTCAAATGACTATATTAATTCACCAAATAGTTAAAAAAATTGAAACCCATAAGAAGTTCACCTATCCACTTTGATTTTCATTATGATATAATCACCAAATAATGTATCCAATTATTTCAATATAATCATTAATATATCTATAAAAGGCACCCCATTCCAATTTAGCAATGATGTTCCACACTCACATCCAACGTCATATGTTCTATTACTCCCATCCCTTATGAATGACATCTCTTGAAAAAAACAAGATCTAGAAAACTGCATATCATTGATATAAACCTAGGAAATCACCTCACATATCACCCATAGTAACATGGGCCATCACATCAAAAACATATATATATATATATATATCCTATTTAACATGGATATGTTAACATTATGGAAATGAACCTTGTTGCCTCTTCCATTAATGAAAAATACCCCACATAGAGAAAACTCATAATCTCATTAAATATTAGAAACAACTCAATATAAATGAATGATATCACAACCTATGTGTATTAACCTCACATAAATTATATATTAAGGAATCTCAATACGTGAACCATTCTTCCAAACTAACCGAATGTTGGGAAAACCATCGCATTATAATTTGGTTGTTGATATATGGAACTCGATTCATGTGGTGTACATATAGTTTATTAAATAATATAATATATATATAGGGAACACACCAAATCACAACCTATGTGTTCATTATAATAATACCACCCAAGGGAAAATATCAACCCAGAAACTCAGAATTTCTACAACATTCATTGCCACTTCAATACACATCACATCTCACAAACAACCATAACAAAAAAATATATTCTAACAACCTAATCAAATCAATCTATTATAAGGAATAAAAATTAACTAAAAACATAACCTATTAATCCCATTCATTTCACATTTAACTTCAATTACTAAAAACATCCCATTTTAACATAAAAATTCATTTTAATCCCATTATCAATTTTTATTGTATTTTTAATAGTTAATTAATTAAATATTAAGAAACTATCACAACAAAACATAGTAAAAAATTAGTCCACCCCACATGAAAAAAGACCCACATTATGTTCATTCACCAAAACCATCCACATATCACAACCACAACAAAGAACCACTTTTCATATGATTCAAATAATGCTACCACAACACCACACACAATCAATAAAATGTGTTCACCACACATTAAATTTATATTACTCAGTAAAAATTATTAAAAAGGGTTTCATCATAATTAATTCAATATCATCAATGTATTTTACAATCAAAATGTGGTTCCATGTGATACTAGGTAATATTTGGAATACATGTTCATAATCATTTTTTATATCTAGTGTTTTTTCATAGTAACACAACATGGAAGCTAGTTTATCATTCACAACAACATAACATGACCCAAAATTATCCAATAATAAATTAATAATAGTAATAAATAAAATACTATAATAATATATAAAATATAACCACATATCATTTCTTCCCTGCCCTTTCAATATCAAATAATTAATTACATATCTTCATTAATATAGAAATACCATTTTCCCAATGGAAAAAATTTATGATATTAAATACATGAAAAAAATAAATACATATGATGGATTCCCTAAACTGTATTTCCCTTTTGAAATTAAATATATAAATGATAGAGAAAAGTGACGTCCTTTCCTCACATGGATATATTAAAGAACTGATCTTGTAACTACTAATATTTTTCAACCTGAAGAGAGCGATTCCGAGTCATATAAATGTGATTAAAATTGTATTAAAATTTAAAGAAGATGGTTTTTATATATTAAAATATCATTAATGCGTAAAATGATAAAAGAGGCATTGAAATAGTTATTATGTTTTCCAAATTGTAAATGTTTGTTATTAAATAAGGATTGATAAAACTATTCAAAAAATAGTTTTAAAAGATTGAGAAAATTGAATCAAAATAATTATAGGAATGTATGGTTTAAAAGAGATGAAAAAGATTTTGGGGTGGTTAAATGCTGAAGAATAGTAGAAAACATTTTAAAATGTAGTAATAACGGTACCCTTATTCATGGTTGGGGGTATATGTAAGGATAAATTTCATTACCCAAGATCAATGCATCATTAGGGGAAATTTAAGTTTAACTCTGTATTATAAGTATTTATTATCTGAAAAAATAACCCTTACCCCTAGTAGGATTTCTACAAAAAGGTAAGAACATGTAATTTTAAGAAGTTCTATTCCAATTTTCATATAAGGGTTTCATTCACATATACAACAATTAAATGTGGATTCATACCCTTATGAACCACCCGATCCACCATTATATTGTGGAGGACTTACCTAAAACCCCATCATTATATTTATCCCCATTTTTTTATCATTAAATAAAATTTAAAAACCAAGTGTAATCTATTTTCATGGGGGATATTCAATTAATGTAGATTAAGAGAACCTTATGTTGTAAATAGTAATAGACCCATACCCTTACATACCTCCTATGAATCAAGAGATACCCATACAGAAGATGTAAAAACATCCAAATTTCCTTACACAATGTATTATATTATCACTACAAACCTCAAAAACATGGGTAAGGTTATATACATTATGGAATGTGGTATATTTTTAATTAAAAAACTAATTATATAATTATGAAATAGTTTTATTAATAGTTATTAAATTAAATGTAAAACACTCCCACAAAAGAAAATAAATTTCACAACTCCAAAAATATTATAAAAATAAATAATTCATAGTAAATATTAAAAATTAATTACCCAATTAACATTTAATACATTTAATTTACTTCCAAAAATAGGAAAATCCTTCAAAAAGATCATTATTAATACCGAATAAATTTTAAAAAATCCAATAGAATTTATTAAACTACATTAAAAATTATAGACACCACATAATGATAAATGAAGGCTCGTGAATATTCTATAACATTACATGATGGTTGGTAAATTGTTTTCGATGATTTTTTTATTTGATAATATATTTTTCTAACACAATAATATGAGATATGGGTTCCCATAATGAATTATAATTAACATAAAAGATGTTATTGTGCCTCTTGATAAACGTTTCCAAATTCTTAATTAATTCTCTTAATTACCCTGATCCCAAGTAGACTTTTCAATTGAATTTATAAGGGATTGGAGGATGAACCATATCAATTGAATAATCCAATTTTCAAAATCCGTGTTTTGGATGTTCTATGTGCTTCCCATGTACTAGGAATAGTTTCTAATGTTATATATCATCAATAATTATTGGTAGAAAGTTTAGTGGTCAATGTTAGATATTTACCATAGGATACTCATTATTAGAAAGCACCCTTATTCCAAGGAAGACGTGACACGTTGGATGTATATAATTTTTTTTGGATATAATGAGAAAATATTTCTATTCATAAGGATGATGGATTATATTAATTTTAATGATCCACTATAAAAACAATAGGGCGTTGAATGAGGTGGTGGAATCTTTTAGTTTAATAAAATAATAATTAGGTCTTAGAGTGGAAACACATCATGATTAATTTTATATTTACATTACATAATTACTAAATGGTATTGGATATACCTATAAATATTCAAAAACATCACATGTGTTGTTGGATTCATAAATAGTATGAAAATAATTTTATTTAAATTATTCAATTGTACATCGATGATATGTTGATGGGGATGATAAATTCCATATGGTTTCATATGGGTCCTTTATCTAATATATTATATAGGTATTTATGTTGAAGATACAATAGTATATTTGTAAGATCTAGGTGCTTATTAAGGTATGTTATAGTTTTATGTTTTTTATTTAACTGTTTTTTTTGGATGGATATTTTTTTACAATGTTCATGTGAAGGATTAGGGGTATTTGGGTGGGTCTAGGAAATGAAAGTGGAAAAAAGGGAGTTCCTGGTAATGATGCAATGTTTGGGCACAATTTGTGAAAATTGTGCGGAGAAACCTGGGTAACCATGTAGTCATGGATAGAGGCTTAGACAATTTTTTCACATAGTTTGGAAAAACATTCCGAATCCCTAGGAAACCATCTGAAGGGGTGATTTTTGAGAAGTAGATTCTGCATGGTATTGGAAACCGTGTGGAAAAACATGTGGCCCAATAACTTTGAGAAAATTAATAAAATGCCAACTCAGGATCTCAAAACCCAACTTGGTTTTCTCCTCCATTTCACCCCATTAATATTTAGAGACCATCATAGAAGAACCATGCTTCCCACTGGTGGTTCTCCTTCGATTCCTGGACTTTTGGTGTGACATTGGTTGCAGGTCGAAGCCTGGAGTATGCCTAACTCTCCTTTTGTTTCTCATTTTAGTTTAGGGTTTGTATCTTCTTCTATTCTCAATCAAAAACCCTTTACCTATCATTTTTGGATGAGATCTATGTTAAGGCTTCATGGTGTGAATGATCTCACATCTAATTCTAGGATTGGGAGTTCATTCATCAACATATTCGAGGTATGTTTTCTTCATGAATTATCACATAGTTTTATTTTGGATTTGATATTGGAAGCTGGTGTTATTTTTTTCCATTTGAGTGCTAATGGTTCTGTTTAAGTGATTCATAAAAATACATGTCTAAGAGACTAATCGATACCCTCACGATCCCTGAGGGATGTGTTCAGGATGACTTGACCTTTTAGGGTCCACCCATGGGGAGCGCCGACAAACTGGACCGAGAGTGGGTTAGGTTTATGCGATCTGTGGATGAAAAATAATGTGTAATACATGTAGAGTATTTCATAATTGTTTATTATGTAATAAATGGGAAATGATATTTTTACTAGGGTGATAAAGCAAAATGGTGTTGGAAATGGGTAATTTGGATGAAATATATAATGTTGATTGTTTCATGAATTTGGTTAGAAATTCATAGGGGAATTAGGGCATGTAAAATCATGAACATTCAATTGGGTAATGGAATGGGAAATGGGTAACGTGTTAATAGGTTGGAATATGGGAATGGATTAAATTTTATAATGTGTTAATACTTTAGAATTAGGTGGTACACATAAATGAATAAATATAATAATGATATTGTGTTATGTAAGATGAAAAATATAAATGAAATTTATAAGTATTAAATGCTTGTGAAATGATAAATGGGATAAATTTGTATATTAATGGACCATGATGAATTTCAAAAAGGCATAAGGGATGTTGAATAAACATAATGAGTGAATTCATGAGAATGAGAATCTAGAAAAATGAATAAGAATTGTAAATGGTAAATGTAATAACGGGATATGGAATAGTATAAATTCCCAGGTTCTTGACGTGCATTGTGTTATCCAATGGAATTGAATATGCTTGGTTTTTTTATGGTATGGATGTGATGAGTGTATAAATAAGAATGTGAATAAGGATTGGTAGAGTGGGGTATTAAATTGAGGTTATATGCCCATGGGTCGAGTTAGACTGAGGCTCTAAACTACACTAAAAAATACACGGGTTAAAGTATGGGAAAATGGTACTATTACAATAATGGTTTCATTCCTACCACACTATGGCTTCATGGTGAGGAGATTTTTTTCATGTGATATGTGGACCCCTAGTGAGATATGTACCTGATTTGATTCCCCTATTCATTTTTATTCATTTCATTATACCCTTGTATAGATATTTATGCCTAGACCATGGAACATTTGATCAATATGGCTTATGAAATAGAAATGTTATATGAAATGGAATTGGGATAAATACTATTCAAGAATTAAATGAACCTTGTCAATTAATGGCACTTGAACTGCCCTTTCGTACCCTTTATTTTGTAACTAAATGAACTATCTGTTAGACTGTATATTATTTAGACAACATTGGTGGTGACCTATTGGGTTTTTTACAAACACAATATTTTTGATGCCATTGGGAACCTGTGGAGATCTCTTGGTTGTAGGTTTGAACAATGGAAAATCCCTACACTAAGAAGTTTATTTGGGCTCGAGTAATTTATTTGGAAGCATTCAGACATACAGTCAAGACATGTTTGGAATTTAATTTTTTTTACTTATTCTTTCATACACTTTCCAATACTAGTATGACATGACAGAATTATATTTGATTTGTGGTTTGTACCTCTTTTACAGAAATTCTTGTTTATGCATGATTATTTGTTATTTATATTGTTTCTGCTATATATATGGTTTTACGTTTTGGCTAGCTCTGATAAATAGGTTATAGTCTCCCCATGCGACTTATTAGACCCACACCATTAGTTGGAATCCACTAGGTTGTGAGGAGGAGTGCTTGAGGTCATGTGACGACTCAGCTCAGAGGACTAGTTTTTTAGCTTCTGGGTCGGGTATGTTATAATGTATTATAATAGGAGTTATTTTATTTTTGTTACTATTTTCTGATGGTATACAAGATAATTGATTGTGTCGGGGCTTTGCAATGAGCTTGTCCTTAGGATTAGCTAACCCAAGTATGATGGAAAACCAAAGTGACCCTGGGTGGGAATCATTGTTCATGATGTTTGTTGTTAAAGATGGATGATAGTTCACCCTCGGGTGATGGACATGATAGGTGATTTTTCGGATTTATTATATATTTATCATTGTAGTAATGACTCGAGGTTGTGCATTCATGCATCGTTTAGGCACATATGGGTATAGGTGGCATGTATCACTATTGGAAAACACACAGTATTTTTGTGTGGGGTATATGTTGATGCCGAAAAAATCCCGGAACTCCCGGAGGAAGTTTCAGAATGATGAAGTGAAGTCATATTCGGAATCAGAGGCCCGATCCGGAGGCCAGAGAAGTGTTGCATGAAATAAAGGAGGATCCGCATGCAAAAATGTTCTACGCGCGAAGTGCTCCCGGGATTCGCGGAATTGGTCCGGTGAGGCACGCAATAATTGCGCTCCCCATTTCTCTGTGGCGAGATTTTGCGCGCAAGCGGTTCCCGGTGTGGAAAACTTCGCGCGCCACCTGGATTCCATGCCGGTGGTCGCCTATAAATATAAGGTGACCCCGAACGATTTGGGGGTTGAGGAATCCGAGGGGACTCCAGTGCGCGCAATTCGGCTCCCCCCGCGCGAAAGATGACATCCAGGTAATCCTGCAATTCCACGCAACTTTTCCCCGATGTTTGCCTTTGCGCGCAACTCCACCGGCTTCAGTGAATTTTCCCCTTCCCCCCGTTTCCCCACTTGCGCGCAATCCGTGGTCCGTGCACGCAATACCCTGCCGTGCGCGCAAAACCTTGTGCGTAATTCCCTCTTCGCACGCAATTCCATCACTCCAATAGTGCGTTGTCCCGGTCTTTTGCGCGCAAATCATCCCTATTGCGCGCAAAGCCCAGGACCCCTCACCTTGTTGCCCCTTGGCTGCCCCCCGCACCGGCACCTGTTGTCTCCCCTGCCGAGCATGCGCGCCATCCGTTGTTTTCCCGCACGGCCTTCCAGGCTCATGCGAAGTAACCACAAGGTCCCTTGGGCCGTGTTTCCCGTTTTGTTGCGTTGCCTTATGCTTCTCCACATAGGCACGCTAACGGCTATTGCTTCTTCACATAGCCACGCTAACGTGGACCCCCCGGTGGTTTGCCCTGCGACCCCCCTTCATAGCAGCCTTGACAATGCCTTCCATTCCACAAGGGGTAGAGGAAATTGGGCATGTAAGCCCTAGGGGTGTGGAGAAAACCCACCACGTCCAAGCTGCAGGACGTTAAACTATTAAGCACCTCGTCCTTAACACAAGACGTTAAATTGTGGTCCGACCCCGTGCTTCGCACGCAGGGTCCCCCCAGCTCGGACATTCATTACGCCCACTCGTCTCAACGGGAGTGGACTCTTCCTCATTTGGAATGAGATCCTCCTTGTCGGAGTGGTGTTTTTCCGCGGGGGAAGGGCTGCCTCAGAGCGTAAGCCCCTAACCTTTCGTACGGATGATTGCACCCGTGCATCTCCGTACTTCCCCCCCCCCCACCAAAGCCAGTGGACTCCTTTTCCCACTGCGCTTTGTTGCACCATGGGCCTCTACCCTGGAGTAAGCCCCGACCCCAAGGACCACTAACCATGTGTAAGACACTATTTCTTCTTTGGGACGCTCAATGCGTAAGCCCCATTCCACTTCACACAGACGCACCCTTTACGATGTGATCATCTCGTCCTTGCCGCCTCTTGTTTCCCGCACTGAGCATGACTCACGTGGGCTTAGAGTGTGCATCGACCATGACATCCTCCTATGGCCCGCCTTAGAGCGGAAGCCCCATCCCAGCGAACTACGTGGACTTTGATCTATGCTAGCGCATGGTACGTAGGAAGCCTCCACGAGGTTCAAGCCCACCACCCGGTCATCCAAACCTCTCCATGTTAGTTCCCTGACCACCTTGGTTCGCCTCAGAGCGTAAGCCCCAAATATTTCGTCCCGCATGACATTAAACTGTAGTTCGTCCCGCATGACGTTAAACTGTATCCCATCCCGCATGAAGTTAAACTGTATGTCGTCCCGCATGACGTTAAACTGTATCCCGTCCCGCATGATGTTAAACTGTATTCTGTCCCGCATGACGTTAAACTGTATCCCGTCCCGCATGACGTCAAATTGTATCCCGTCCCGCATGATGTTAAACTGTATCCCCCCTCTTGGGCCGCCTCAGAACGTAAGCCCCATGCTTCACTCCACCATCCATCCTTATCCTTACCCGGGCTGCCACACCCCGGTGAGATAATGCCACCCTTTCCCACTCCATGTCATACGGGAGGCCGCCCACGTGCTGGCCAAAACATCAGTGTTCCCCCCTAGGGATCCTTTAACCCGATCCGTCTCCGCAATACGTTAAACTCGCGACATACCCCTTGTTAAACATGGGAAGCTGAGGAAAACCTCAAATGGTACACATTCCCCACGTTCGATGTGGGATGCCTCGGGCTTCTGCGCCCTCGAGAAGCCCTGCAATGAGGGACCAAAGACAGAACTGCCGATGATGCCCCAACGTGACCATTCTCCTCACCGCAGGTTACTATCCCGACAAGACCATTTGGAGCATCTTTACGGAAGCAGCGTAATTAACTGGCGTCCATGTAGATATGGCACCGAGAATGAGCTTCACGAACCCATCTTAAATCTGTGAGGGAGACCCAGACTAGGTGACGAGCTCCGAGGAGGAATCCACGAAAGGAAGAACCGACATCACATCATCCCGGTTTCAACCAAGGAGCAGACGTACCTGAACAAGGAATGGATGCCGCCCGCCTTTGTAAAGCATGAATGCGGGGCCACAAGCAGCGCGCCCTCCTCCACGGACGGATGCGCGCGCCCCGACGAAAGTGTCAGAAACAAGAAATGGTGAACCCAACGTGAAGCCCTTCTCCTCATCACGGGGAATGGTAGCTGTTGGAGCATCGGAAGAATAGCATGTCGCCAGGTCCGGGTAACCCTCACCAGGACGTGAACCCGCCAGGGGTCGAGGCCATCAGGACGTTAACTAATCCGTTCAGTGATGTCATCAGCGTGGTTCCCTCTCGCCG
This sequence comes from Viscum album, assembly GCA_963277665.1. NCBI lineage: Eukaryota > Viridiplantae > Streptophyta > Magnoliopsida > Santalales > Viscaceae > Viscum > Viscum album. The sequence goes on along the minus strand of OY728127.1, from coordinate 1,929,033,316 downwards.
ACCATGGAAGACGGAATGATGTCGAGCCTTGGATGCTGATCTCCTTTCCTGTTGATACTAATGGGTTCATCTCCCTGTTTCCAGGAATCAGATCACTGCATTCGCAGCTTGATCACCACCTGCCCACCAGCGCAGGGGCAGGGGAAGTGCCGACGCGGCTACCCCGCGCGGTCCCACCTATCCCACGATCGCTCCGACTTCGACCACCATAGTAGCCAGGCGCTTGAGCCCCCTCTCCCCGTCAGAAATCATCCAACGGAGGGTGATCAATAACCTTGTCTGTAGGTATTATGAGTAAGGGATCATCCCCACCAGGAGCATGGCCCGCTTGGATCTAGAGGCAGCTGCGCCTCACCACTATCGCCGCCCTCGAGGGCCGCGCAGGGAGTCGCCGCTCCCCACGCCGACGTCCAACCTCTTCGGGAGCCTATCCCCAGAGCGCAGTGACACATCCCTCCCCTACGCCAATGAGGTGGGGGATGTCCGGGTCCACCCGAACGGCGATCCATCACAGGGGATACCGACAAGAACCCCAGCCAGGCTGCATCGATGCCGCTGCCCGACTCCCCGAGCTGAGGAACATGCAGTCTTCATGCCCGCACCGCCGGCTCTGGCCCATCTGACTCGACTCCATCGTCGGGCGCGATTGGGGGAGAATGCCCGTCCTGGGGCACCAGCATCATCAACCATCATCGCCCCAGCCACTGCTGACTCATGTTCCTCGATCCCTGCTCATGTTGAGCAGGGGCAGCCTCGTGCTCGACTAGGATCGAAACCCCGACCGCCCTGCAGGTAGGTTGGGTTGAATCTCCCGGTCGCGGACACTGTCAATGGCCACTGCGGACCAATCCGCGGTAGTCCCCGTGTTGCGAACAAGTTCAGTGGTCAGCCCTCATTTATTGTCCTCCCATCTCGGGCCAACGTGATATGGATTCTGTTTTTCCACCACGGTTGACAGTTATCCTCCATGGTTGAGCCTCGTTGGGTTCCGAATTTGGGTAGCGTGATGCACCATTTCTCTCCATCCCCCTGTGTTCGGATGGATTCCAATGCCCCCGACATTTCCCCGCTCTTGTGTTAAGGCACATTGAGAAGTCGACACATCAATCGGCCCGAGGTCCCTTCAAAAGTCCAGGCCCGATTTTGGATGCCTGATGCTTGGTCAATGCCCCACAGTTGAACGGAACGATGGTACGATCACCTCTTGCTTCTTGCGTTGGGCATGTCCCACAAGAGCCTAGGGGTGAGTTGTTTTTCATTTCAAAGCTATGGATGAGCGCATTAAACCAAGGGTACAAAAGAGTGGATTGGCCATATATTGGATTGGGACAATGAGAAGTACAAGAAAAAAGTTCATGAGATGCCCAAAAACAATGCCCTTAGGGATCAGCATGCTGAAGTGATCTTTCCAATGCCGCTACCCTCTGGATGGTAGCCTCCTGGGCCACTTTTTGGTCTTCGAAGACTCTCCTCTCATCGGCCACCACAGAGCATAGCTCGTCATCCCTAGCTTGTGCATGCGCCCGCTCGCTTCGAAGCACGGTCATCTGGTGACTCGCCTCCACCAGTTGTTCATGGGCCTCAGCCAGCTGGGCGGTCAGTTGCTCCATGAGCTCAGAGCATGTTTCGATGAAGATCTCTTTATCTGCCGCCTTCCCTTCGAGGTGCCGGACTTCTTGCTCCGCCCTCAGCAGTGCTTGAGTGCTCGTCGATCCTTCCTGGCACTTGGAAGTGTCAGTGCTCCGGCTGCTCTCATGCATCTTCTCGGCCATGTAATCACAGACCGTCAGATGAAGGCGCTGAGCGTCAGCCCCTCCAGCGCACAGGAAGCGCAGCCAGGTCCGAAGTGATCCCATCCGGCTTAGCCAATCGGACTGGGGCTGCCTGAGAAACCGCTGGATAAACATCCAGCCCTTGCGCCGTGTCATCTGGATCTCCTCGGCTGCCTCTGATTCTGAGTCATCTATCTCCTCAAGGTCATCAAGTCGGTATATGGGGAAGGCCTCCAGCAGATCTGCAGCAGGATCCACCCTAGGGATGTCTTCATGAGGAATAGAATCCTCGATGTCCGGGCAACCATCCCTCGCCCCAGTAGCAACGATGCATCCACCATCTTCCGACCGCATTCTGGGAACAGCGCCGCTGATGTCCGCTTCCCTCTGTTCATCTATTTTCGGGGCCGACTCAGTGCAGAGAGCATGTCCCGAGCGAGGTGGTATGTCCTCCGCTGGTCCACTCGCGGATGGCTCGGGCTCCGCAGCCTGACGTGCCTCCAGCGTTGAGATCACTGCGCAGGGCATACACTGGTCAGATGGGATCTCTTGACACCAAGCACCAGTATTGAAGCGTGAGATTTACAAGAATCCAGAATGCCGGTCCCCAGTGTTCCGGCCACTACAGGAGCCGCCATAAGGGGAGACCCCTCTGCGCTGGTTAATTCAATGATGGGTGTCGGATCCCCATCATGTCCCACTGGTTCCTCTCCGCCTTCCTCTGGTGGGGATGCCTGTCCAACGCCCAGCTACTCCTGAGTAAGATTGGGAAGTGAGTTAGAAGTTGGAATGTAGAATCGATGAATGAGGGAAATGAATGAAGACAGAGACAAACCTCGAGAATCTCGGTTATGTCGAGATCAGATTTGGAAATCTCACCGCTCTCTATGAGACTCCCTTGGTGGGTTTCCCCTTGCGAATCCTCACCTTCGGGCTCCTCTTCTTCGTCTTCTCCCTCACCTTCGTCCTCTCCGGTTTCCTCCTCCCCCTCCGGCTCTTCATCACCGTCGCCTTCTCCCGGCAGAATCGCTTCCGGATCATGCTCCTGGACGAGCATCACTTTCACTAGGAATGTTGGCTCCGCATGCCGCCCCCTTTGGCATGCGTATGCATCCATGGCTGTCAGATAAGTGTGCCACCGATGGAAGTTCACTCGGTCGGTAATCTGAACGAGTCCGACCTCCATCAGTTGGATACCGTTCTGCATTATCTTCTACCAGATGGCTTCGACGCTCAGCGATTTCCACAGGGTCATCCAGGCCGACCACAGTGCCAGGAGAACTACGTCATGAGAAGGTTCAAGTAGATATCTTTTCTGCTTCCCAGGCAGTTCCCTGGCCGCCTCATGTGACCCACCTACGGGTAACGAGGACGTGAAGGCACCATGCGATGTCCTCACTGCCGAAGTCCCGGCCTGCGTAAGTATCACTGCCTGACGCGCCCTTGGTTCTCCCCATCCGACGGCTCCTTCCCTTCATTCTCGTCGCCCGGTTTCCACACGAGTAACCTCAAGTTGCCGGACGCGCTTGCGTAATAGCCTCTCAGGGTATGCAATGGTCCAGTTTTCGGCATATTCGGTTGCTAGGCCGGCATCGACCCCGGTGGGAGGGAGAGTAACGACGTCTCCAGAGCCGAAGGTGGTAAACATCAACCACATCTGGCGCAGGATGCAAGGATTCTTCTCCTGCCAAACAGCCGTGAATACCTTCTTCGGCATTCGCTGGAGGCACTCGAACTGCCTAGCGAATCGGGATGGCACGTATGGCTCGCAGATCACCTTCCCCCTTGATCCGAGCCATGAGCACCCTGCCCCGAAAGCTCTGGAAGTATTCCTGCTGTTCTAGAGAGCCTCGCTCGTTGTCCACCAGTTGGCCGACCGGGGTGGGGAACGAGCTGAAGTTGAAGTTGGCATGGTTACCAATGCGGATCCTCACACCCTCCTCATTTAGAGTCAATGGCACCACCCCTGCAATGTTTAGCAAGGACGGACGCAAGCCATTGCGCGGAGGACAGATGGCGTTTGGGAAAGTATACCCGCCAAGATGAGCTGCCACCCATCCAAGGAAGATCTGGAATGGACCACAGACTCTCCGAGGTGACCCCCCTCGTGAGAGCGCCCTAGAATGCTATACAGCTGGGCCAACACGGGGATGCCCAAGTTGAACCGTTTGTTGGCGGCCATGGAGCCCGCCATCACCAAAGTCGCTGGACGGATGCCTATCCTCACGTCCCGCACCGGCAGGAGCCACCCGCTAAGGAAGGCGGCATGGAACCCGACATACCGGACGTTCGGGTCTCGGGCCTCAATGACGTGGTAGCCCCATGATTGGTATTGCCCTGCCTCCAGGGTCTTCCAGTAGGACCCGTCCTTGCTCCTCTGAGTCGCGGTTGGGCACCGTTTGCCTCGTCCCGGAATCTTGACGGTGGGATCCTTCTCAAGAAACAGGCTGAACCAGCCCTTGTAGGCTATGTCCTTCAGGAAGTCCTTGACCCCCAGCCTCTCCTTGGCCAGCTGCATCAGGTGCCACGTCAGCATAGGCATGCGCGACCTGTCTCCCCAGGTGTTCTTTGGAGGAACGAAGTAGTCGTATTGGTAATCCTCCAGTGGGATACCGCCGATGCAGTGAACGTCCTAGATACTGACACCGACTTCTCCATGATGAAGGTGGAACGTGTTGGTGTCAGGAGACAACCAGGTGATAGCTCCGGTTTGAGTTCAGGCTGACGGTGCAAATGGAACTACGTTGTCCATACCGCCTCGAACAGGCCGATATACCACAGTTTGTCTCCGAACTGGTTGTAGGTATGGCGAACCCAGAATGACCAGGCCCATTCGCTGGTGACGTTACCCCCGGACCGCAGGTCCCAATCCTTCAGCCAGCCCTTCGTTTCATCCATGATGCTCTGACGGAACGTGCTCGCATAGAGGTTCGGAGAATCCTCCGCCACAGGCTCGTCCCCGGTAATGGTCCTAGTCCTCGGGTTCAAAACATATACATCCATGTGTCTAGTTTCCCTGGCAGGACGGCCGTTGTTGGTGATGTTGTAGGGAGGAATTTTGTCCTCCCGAGTCACCCAGGACCGCGGCGTGTCCACATCGAAGCCCAGCAGTGGCACCTCCTCCAGGATGCCAAAATTCGAGAGAGGGAGGTTGTCCGACAAGGGATATGCCTTTTGGGCCGGAGTCAGCAGATTGAACAAGGTGAGGTTGTTGGAGACAATCACCTTGGCTCCACATACCTCCTCGTTCACCGCCATTTCTATCCTACGGGCAGCGGCTTCCCCTCATCGACTCGGTTTGCAGCCATCTCGAATTTTTCGGGAGTTGGGAGAAATCAGGATGCAGTGCGCGGAATTGGAGAGTTCGGCGCGGAATCGGAAGGATTTGCACGAAATCCTGGATTTGAGCGTGCAATCGGCACGCTAAGCATAGAAGATCTCGGTTTGGCATGAAACCACGACCAAATTTTTGAAGGAATTACGCACTGCCAGTGCGTTATTACACGCAGCCGCAGAGCGATTTCGTGCACGAGAGCGATAATCTTATCGCGCGGAGAAACCAGACGTACGGATCTGGGACCTAGTGCCCCTTTTTATAGGCGAGGCCAGGGTTCTGCGCCGCGTGGAAAGAATATTTCGCGCGCGTCCGTAGGTTTTGTGTGCCCCGTCGGATGTTTTGCGCGCAACGTGATCAAGAGACGTAGCATTTTGGTGTTTCGGCATTTCCCTTGGAATTCGATCGTTGCGACCTCTCGCCAATACAATTCCAAGGGGGGAATTTTTTGATGCTGAAAAAAATCCAGAACTCCCGGAGGAAGTTTTGGAATGACGAAGTGAAGTCATATTCGGAATCAGAGGCCCGATCCAGAGGCCCGGGAAGTGGTGCGCGAAATAAAGGTGGATCCGCGCGAAAAAATATTCTGCGCGCGAAGTGCTCCCAGGATTCGTGGAATTGGACCGGTGAGGCGTGCAATAATTGCGCGCCCCATTTATCCGTGGTGAGATTTTGCACGCAAGCGGTTCCCAGCGCGGAAAACATCGCGCGCCGCCTGGATTCCGCGCCAGAGGCCGCCTATAAATATAAGGTGACCCCGAACGATTTGGGGGTTGAGGAATCTGAAGCGACTCTCGTGCGCGCAATTCGGCTCCCCCCACACGAAATCTGACATCCAGGTAATCCTGAAATTCCGTGCAACCATGCCCCGGAGTTCGCCTTTGCGCGCAACTCCACCGGCTTCGGTGAATTTTCCCCTTCCCCCGGTTTCCCCACTTGCGCGCAATCCGTGGTCCGTGCGCGCAATACCCTACCATGCGCGCAAATCCTTGAGCGTAATTCCCACTTCGCGTGCAATTCCATCACTCCAATTGCGCGCCATCCGGTCTTTTTCGCGCAAATCATCCCTATTGCGTGCAAAGCCCAGGTCCCCTCACCTTGACGCCCCTTGGCTGCCCCCCGCATCGGCACCTGATGTCCCCCCTCTCGGGCATGCGCGCCATGCGTTGTTTTCCCGCACGGCCTTCCAGGCTCGTGTGAAGTAAACTCAAGGTCCCTTGGGCTGTGTTTCCGGTTGTGTTGCTTTGCCTTACGCTTCTCCGCATAGCCACGCTAACGGCTATTGCTTCTTCCCATAGCCACGCTAACGTGGACCCCCCAGTGGTTTGCCCTGCGGCCCCCCTTCATCACGGCCATGCCAATGCCTTCCCTTCCACAAGGGGTAGAGGGCATTGGGCATGTAAGCCCTAGGGGTGTGGAGCAAACCCACTACGTCCAAGCTGCAGGACATTAAACTGCTAAGCACCTCATACTTAACACAAGACGTTAAACTGTGGTCCGACCCCGTGCTTCGCACGCAGGGTCCCCCCAGCTCGGACATTCATTAATCCCACTCCTCTCCACGGGAGTGGACTCTTCCACATATGGAATGATATCATCCTTATCGGAGCGGCGCTTGTCCTCGGGGGAAGGGCTGCCTCAGAGCGTAAGCCCCTAACCTTTCGTATGGATGATTGCACCCGTGCATCTCCATACTTCCCCCCGCCAAGGCCAGTGGAGTCCTTTTCCCACTGAGCTTTGTCGCACCACGAGCCTCCACCTTGGAGTAAGCCCTGACCCCAAGGGCCGCTAACCACGCGTACGCCCCTATTTCCTCTTTGGGCCGCTCAATGTGTAAGCCCCATTCCACTTCTCACGGACGCACCCTTTGCGACGTGATCGTCTGGTCCTTGCCGCCTCTTGTTTCCCGCACCGAGCATGACTCATGTGGGCTTAGAGTGCGCATCGACCATGACATCCTCCTATGGGCCACCTCAGAGAGTAATCCCCATCCCAGCGAACTACATGGACTTTGATCCGTGCTAGAGCATGGTACGTAGGAAGCCTCCACGAGGTTCAAGCCCACCAACCGGTCGTCCCGACCTCTCCATGTCAGTTCCCTGACCACCTTGGGCCGCCTCAGAGAGTAAGCCCCAAATCGTTCGTCCCGCATGATGTTAAACTGTATCCCATCCGGCATGACGTTAAACTGTATTCCGTCCCGCATGACGTTAAGCTGTATCCCGTCCCGCATTATGTTAAATTGTATTCCGTCCCGCATGACGTTAAACTGTATCCCGTCCCGCATGACGTTAAACTGTATCTCGTCCCTCATGACGTTAAACTGTATCCCCCCTCTTGGGCCGCCTCAGAACCTAAGCCCCATGCTTCACTCCACCATCCATCCTGATCCTTACCTGGGCCGCCACATCCCGGTTAGATCATGCCACCCTTTCCCACTCCATGTCATACGGGAGGCCGCCCACGTGCTGGCCCAAACATCGGTGTTCCCCTTAGGGATCCTTTAACCCGATCTGTATCTGCAAGACATTAAACTCGCGACATACCCCGTGTTAAACATGGGAAGCTAAGGAAAACCTCAGATGGTACACATTCCCCGCGTTCGATGTGGGATGCCACGGGCTTCTGCGCCCTCAAGAAGCCCTGCGATGAGGGACCAAACACAGACATGTCAACGATGCCCCCACGTGACTATTCTCCTCACCGCAGGTTGCTGTCCCGATAAGACCCCTTGGAGCGTCTTGACGGAAGCAGTGTAATTAACTGGCGTCCATGTAGATATGGCACCGGGAATGAGCTTCACGAACCCGTCTTAAATCTGTGAGGGACACCCAGACTAGGTGACGAGCACCGAGGAGGAATCCACGGAAGGAAGAGCCGAAATCCCATTATCCCGGTTTCGACCAAGGAGCAGATGTACCTGAACAAGGAACGGATGCCGCCCGCCTTTGGGAAGCGGTAATGCGGGGCCACAAGCAGTGCGCCCTCCTCCACTTATGGACGCGCGCGCCCCAGCGAAAGCGTCTGAAACAGTATATAAAGCTGAATGAATTTTATTATGAAGAAAATGTATAATAATGGTAATGGAAGTGGGTGAACGAATATAATTCAAATGAATAGTTAAAAATCATATATAATGAAATTTATTGACTTGGTTAAAATTTTGGTTTGTCATAAATTGTAAGGGTTGTTTTGGTTTTTAATGGAAAATATGTTGCATAATAATTGAAAAAATTATTAATGAATTATTTGTAATGAAATGCATGAAGGTGTTAAAAATACCATTATAGCATGTAGTGAAAAGGGAAATGGTTCTTAAGGGGGAATAAATTGCGTTTTAAATGAATAATTGGGTTGAATTGTGTTGAAAAAAAACATGTGATTAAGAAAAATGGTTAACTCATGTTGACCATGACTCGTGGTAGGTATGATAGAGGGTAGTGTTCAAAGTGTGATAATCATCATTTAGATAGATTTAGAAGAATGGTTTGTTTAATTTTGACAGTGTGAGATCTTTTTCATCTGTGGTTAAATCTTAGCGGTCATTCATCGAAGAGATGGGCGAACAATACAATTAAAGATATAATTGTTGAGTTCAATGGTGGGTATCCCTTCTGTTGTTAGTTTGACCATTGGGTGTGTGGGTAGTGGAAGATAGATTTCCCTTGTTTGGGACATTATTTTTGGATTGTGAGGCCATATAGGATATAATATGGCCTATGTTATATGTTCAGGAACACTTTGTAGGGTCATAACAGATGGGTTGCAGGACATTGTTCAGTAATGTGAGTGTGGAAAATCCAATTCATCATGACCGTATGGAGTGAATTTTGTATCCTATGAATGGTGCCTAAGTCATGAGGACCATGTGTGTATAGACCTTGAAATTTTTATCATGAATCTCATAGAGGATGTCTGGCATGTAGTGCTAATCAATGTGTACTCCTTTGGTGTGAAACATAGAATAGATGGTTATTTTGTTTTCTAGGCACGATGTTAATTAGAATGTGAGTGAGATTTCAATTCATGAGCATTACTTCATTCTTTTCATGACATGTATAGTTTGGAGGGAGAGCCAATGGTATCTCTTTGTTCTGACTCCAACTAGGGAGTTGGTATCATTCAACCATCAATGTGACCTATTTGGGAAGTTGGACATAATCTCCCATTCATTTTGTGTGTATCACACATATAAAGATTTGTACATGATAGTTGGAGTCAAGAGTATTCCATGTTGAAGGATTTTCCTTGAGGGCTAAGTGGGATGGTTGGCAATATAGTTGTGCCCAATTCCTTTATATGGGAACCCATGTATTTGTGATTTGAGGTATGGTTTTTTTCAAAGTGATGAATTTCATGAAGGCCATAAACAACAATTTCTATGATGATTAATGGAGGTATGTATGTTTTTTTGGACAGAAATGAAATGGGTGGCTAAAGGGTGGTTATATACATTTTCTCTATTTTGACACCTTGGTAAGAGTGCTCTTGAAGCTAAAATTTTTAGTAGGAAAGGATTGGTTGATGTGTGAAATTTAGAGGTCCTCTTAGTGTTGATGTGTTTGACTAACGAAGATACATGGTTATGTATGTAAGTGGGTGATGTGATACACACAGTTAAAGGTTAATGTGTAAGAGACCCTGTTTTCTATTGGTGTGATAGACCATTGTTCTTCGGTTTCTATCTTATAGGTACTTATCGGTATAACTCGAGAGGTGTGGTGTAAATAGTGCCACATGTGACATTATTTATCAGTTTTTTGGTGTATTGGTAATGGAATTATGGTTAAACATGGTTGGAAATCACAAATGAGTGGTGGTGGGTATGTGTTGATGAGATGTATTTGGGAAGGTAGCATGAGATCCATGAATGGTCATGATGTACCATATTAGGACATTGAAAATATATAAGTTAGTGGTGGTTTTCTTTGAAAACTTCATAGAGTACTTCAGCTAGTGATGACCATGACCCATATCGGGATATCCTCCCAGGTACATTATGTGGAAATGGATCACTCCAACAGACATGAAGGTATTTGACTGTACAAGGGACATCATGGAGGTTACACTCATTGAAAAATTATATGTGGAGATTGATGGTGGAATGAGCACGCTTTATGGTTTTGGGAGTGGGCCACAAGATTG